>CM038343.1:54608019-55208019 GCA_021464625.1 Proterorhinus semilunaris | reverse complement strand
GGGGCAGTTCCTCACGTTTTTGGGGTTAAGGGTTTGAGTTAGCCCCAACTTGGTTTATGCACGTGCTATACATTAGTTACTCATCCCTTGAGCTAGACTCCAATGAGTTTGACACACGAAAATAAGAAACTAAGGTAATTCCAAATGCAAAACTGATAATATGTCAAACTGAAATTGTCCTTCCAAAAAATTAGGTTTAGGCATTAGTCCACTGACCTTAAGGTTAGGCGCCAATGGTTGGATATGGCTGTCTAATCCAGAACACAACTTGGTTTAATGGAGAAATTAATAGAACAAATATATAATATTAAGTGAAATGAAATGTCAAATTGAGTGAAAACTTGGCTAAAAAGATACTGCTGTACACACTACAATAGTTAATATATGGAAAAGCAGTCAAATCTTTGTCTAATGCATGTGTTGTCGATCAGCCTGTAACAGGATCTGACCTGCAAAATCAGCCCCTGCCACTAGGGGCAGTTCCTCAGGGTTAGGGTTAGGGTATAAGGAAAGAACTGCACGTGGCCCTCGCTGCTATTGGCCCTCATTTGCATAGGAGCATTTCACGTAGCAGCCAGTAGAGGGAGGCAGGCGGGGAGACAGGACGGGTTATAAATAGTTATATTTTAAAGTCACTTTTAAGTCATGAAGTAGCACAAATATTAGTTGAGTGAATTTGTTCAAATGATATCTAATTTAACTGCATTCAGAGCCAAAAACACCACACAGACGGATCCTGGACATGAGCTTCAAAGGTCATAGTCCTCTTGTTGAAGCATAGTGGTCTTCCACAACTCCTCAGCAGTGCCAGACCGCATTAAGGCAGTAATTAAAGCAAAGGGGGCCAAAACTAAGTACTAAGTACACATGCATAATTATAGTTTTCAGAGGATCCACATTTCTTTGTTTAAAATCTAATTTTCAAAATTAAAACAAACAAAGGCTTGACATATGTCACTTTGCATGCCATGAATCTATATCATGTATTAGTTTCACATTTCAAGTTGTATTACAGAAATAAATGAACTGTTTCACGATATTCAAACTTTCTGAGTTTCACCCATATACCCCAAAAATGATCCACGCCTTCAAAGCCCTCAAATCAATACAATGGCATTTATTACAAATATACTGCCTTACATAACATTTCAACGGTAACAATGCAACTTTAGCATATATTGCATCAAAGCTCTGTATGATATTTACATCAAGACAAAAAAGTGCATGAAATAACCTGTATTTAAATGTAGTTATTTGAGTATTGGCCAACTCCTTTAGACAGAGCTTATTTAACATTGGGAATTTTGAGACAACCGAATGATTAGCTATTCCTATTTTGACAAATGGCATCCAAGTAACCCGAGTCACTGAAACAACCCGTGTGAAATGCAATCAAATGTGCCAACATTTCAGAGTAAGCTGTCAAAATTCTCAGTCGGTAAGCAAAGAATGCGTTTGGAAATACTCATATGTTGCTGCTTTTGTCCACAACACCATGGAGAAGAAATGGAGACATCCCTGCTCCCAGAGTTGAGCTGAGATTTTTGAACAATAACAATATATAAAGATTAAATCTAATAAAAAGAGCAACATCTACACTGAAGCGACACAAACCCGAGACCGATAGCCACATAAGTAAGCATGATGCCTGTAGCATGCGTCTTTCTGCATGTTGTAAACAAAATGCCTCAGTCCCCGTTGGACGCTCTTTGGTTGTCGTCTCTGGCCCCGTGAATTGTTTTCTCAGAGGGTCCAGTCGAAGTTTGTCTGTAGCCAATGGTGGTGTCCCCCCGCAGTCAGCCAAAAGCTGCTCAACCACTCCAGACTGGAGATGATTGCGTTGAAAGGGCCTTTAGATGTTCCCAGGTCCGAAGAAATCAGCAAGAAGGGGATGATCAGCCACATTCGGTTCACCATGTTGCTGCAAAATAAAAATGTTGTCATTAAGACTGGAGCAAGAAACTATGCAATACCTCAAGAAAATAATAATGCAAGCACAGGACAGCAAGAAACATATACACAGACCCGACTACAGAATACTAAATTATCATATAAATCATTTGATTAACGTGTGCATTGAACAATATAAAACAAACAAAAAGGCTAAATTCAGATCACTGGCCACTATGGAAGACACCATGGAAGCTGTCTTCCAGGGCACTGTGTATCTTCTGCCCTCGTGTGGAGAACATGAGAATTACATTGGGTGTATAAACATAAAACCTATTCTGATTCTTAAAAATCCACTACAACTTTGCAAAAGGCTGCGTATTGTGTTTTAGGCAGTGCTTAATTGAAATAAAATGAAGGATTATATTATATTTGGCCAAATGGCCCAGCTCTTAATCCTGAGCCTTTATACTTCCACAAACATGCTCTGAAATGCATGTGATTCCTGTGTCTGTTCAACAGTTCATATTTCAGTGATGTTTCAGTGACATTTCATTTGCTCGAGGTATGAAGCCCCACCAAAAGTATTTACAAAGCACAAAAATATACTTACATTGCAGCATTCTGAGTAATCTGTATTGTCCTCCTTCTTCGCAAAGGCTTCCTTTTGTTATCCTCCTAATAACAAAAGAGAAAATATGAATCATAAAGCCAGACAGAATAATACAATCAGATTTGTAAGCTTTCTAAAGTGTGCATTGTGCATATACTTTTCTTAAAGCTACACAACCTACTACGCCAAGGGCATAGTCTAACAAAGGAGTTTAGTTTTGTAAAGTAACGAGTGACGTATTGTGATAGTAGTTACTTTTTCAACATAGTCCCTCATTCAGGTCATCTACGCTGGCAGTCTTAGGATTTCCCCGTCCCAGTGCGGCCAAAGCAGGTTCGAGAAGCCGACTGCATCTACAAATACACAAACATGTATTACAGTGATGATACATAACCAAACATAAAGGACATGTGTTACCTGTGACTCAAGCTTCAGGGAGAGGATAGAGGAGATCCTCTATCAGATGTTCTACATTCTCTAGTAGTCTCACGTTCTTTCTATGAATGTGGCTCGACTGGCCAGGTTTGGTGCCAATGTTGACAGCCACCCCAGCAGAGGCAGAAATCCATATTGTGGTACAGTCGTTTCAAATCTTGTGCTTCATGCTTCTTTGCTTTTCTTCCTCAAGCTGCAAGACAGAAATTAGCATGCATTTAAAAAACCAGCACCAAAATCATGTCATGTGTTGTGCTCACCTAAAATCACACACAGGATAACACAAATATGATAGCAACATATTCCAATGTGATGGAAATCATGATTGAGGTAATTGTTACTTTCACCTCTTAACCCCCACCTGAACTGAGCACATTTTCTCCAGTGTTGCTTTACCCACATGTAAAAGCTTCTGGGAAGAAACAGTGACAAAATAGAGGATGAAAAAGTGGGAAAAAAGCAACAGAAGAGCGACAAAAACACAATAAAAAAGTGATGAAAAAGCCAAAAAAGAGCCACTTACAGATTGAACAAAAACATGTGGCTAAAGCAACAATAATGGTCTCAACTTATACAGCACTTTTCCACCTACATTAGGCACTCAAAGCACTTTTGTAGCAAGGATCCACTCACCCAGTCATACACCAACGTACGCAGACACTGGAGGCAAGGTGGGTGAAGTGTCTTGCCCAAGGACACAACGACAGCATGCACCTTCAGGAGGCGGGATTTCAACCCCCAACCTTCCGATCATGTGACGACACGCTCTACCATCTGCGCCACCGTTGCCTTGACAATGCAATAATAAGAGACAAAAACGTGAGTAAAGAAAATGAGAAAAACGTGATGAAACCACGACAAAAAAAGCGTCAAAACAACAACTGAAAAACAAACCAAAAAAAACAGACAAGACAAAGACAACAACACGAGAAAAATTCGATCCGTTTTGTAGGTCTTGGCTTTCAAATGAGGCGTTACACTGGCCTGATGCTCCAGTGGAGAAGCTTTTAAATTTGGGTAAAGCTGAACTGGAGAAAATGCACTCGGTTCAGGTGGGGGTTAAGAAGTTAAAGCCTATTTTCTATGTCCTCAAAGTGCTAATCTTCACTGTAAATGAAACTAAATTAAAAAGTAAACACTAAGCAGAAGAATTGTTCAATGGATTTACTGACCAAATTAGATGAGAAAGGGTCGCTTTAGCGAGAGCAGTGACAATCACGGTGTCTCCTTGTAACATCCGTGGAGATGTAGTTAGCCTTAAACTTGCAATGCTAGTTCGAAAGCACGGAGCCTCCAGACACGGCTTAGTTTGACTCTCATTTAAACTTACTGTTATTATAGTCCGAAGGAAAACATCGCTTGGCTAATTTTAAGTCAAAGACACGTTTAAATGTAGTCCATTTCTCTAATGTTTGAGAGTGGTTCCTCTCCGCCGCGGGCCGCCATCTTGGTTTGGTGACGTCATGACGTTGAATGGAAATCCGTCTGTATTTTATTAATTTTTTTTTTTTTTTTTTTTTTGTAACCCGTCTGTATTCAAGCTAAATCTCAATTAGTCACATTTTAATTACTCATAAGATTAATATTCAGTCAACACATTTTCTGTTATGACTCAGGTGCCTCAAAAAAATATGAGTTTGTATGGCTGTTGGGTTTTTATATTAACGTTTTTTGAACTGAAGTTAATTGAATTGGATTGAATTGAAAGTCAAAGTAAAGCATGTGCGCCACTGCTGTACACACTACAATAGTTATTATATGGAAAAGCAGTCAAATCTTTGTGTAATCCATGTGTTGTCATTCAGCCTGTAACAGCATCTGACCTGCAAAATCAGCCCCTGCCACTAGGGGCAGTTCCTCACGTTTTTGGGGTTAAGGGTTTGAGTTAGCCCCAACTTGGTTTATGCACGTGCTATACATTAGTTACTCATCCCTTGAGCTAGACTCCAATGAGTTTGACACACGAAAATAAGAAACTAAGGTAATTCCAAATGCAAAACTGATAATATGTCAAACTGAAATTGTCCTTCCAAAAAATTAGGTTTAGGCATTAGTCCACTGACCTTAAGGTTAGGCGCCAATGGTTGGATATGGCTGTCTAATCCAGAACACAACTTGGTTTAATGGAGAAATTAATAGAACAAATATATAATATTAAGTGAAATGAAATGTCAAATTGAGTGAAAACTTGGCTAAATAGATACTGCTGTACACACTACAATAGTTAATATATGGAAAAGCAGTCAAATCTTTGTCTAATGCATGTGTTGTCGATCAGCCTGTAACAGGATCTGACCTGCAAAATCAGCCCCTGCCACTAGGGGCAGTTCCTCAGGGTTAGGGTTAGGGTATAAGGAAAGAACTGCACGTGGCCCTCGCTGCTATTGGCCCTCATTTGCATAGGAGCATTTCACGTAGCAGCCAGTAGAGGGAGGCAGGCGGGGAGACAGGACGGGTTATAAATAGTTATATTTTAAAGTCACTTTTAAGTCATGAAGTAGCACAAATATTAGTTGAGTGAATTTGTTCAAATGATATCTAATTTAACTGCATTCAGAGCCAAAAACACCACACAGACGGATCCTGGACATGAGCTTCAAAGGTCATAGTCCTCTTGTTGAAGCATAGTGGTCTTCCACAACTCCTCAGCAGTGCCAGACCGCATTAAGGCAGTAATTGAAGCAAAGGGGGCCAAAACTAAGTACTAAGTACACATGCATAATTATAGTTTTCAGAGGATCCACATTTCTTTGTTTAAAATCTAATTTTCAAAATTAAAAACAAACAAAGGCTTGACATATGTCACTTTGCATGCCATGAATCTATATCATGTATTAGTTTCACATTTCAAGTTGTATTACAGAAATAAATGAACTGTTTCACGATATTCAAACTTTCTGAGTTTCACCCATATACCCCAAAAATGATCCACGCCTTCAAAGCCCTCAAATCAATACAATGGCATTTATTAGAAATATACTGCCTTACATAACATTTCAACGGTAACAATGCAACTTTAGCATATATTGCATCAAAGCTCTGTATGATATTTACATCAAGACAAAAAAGTGCATGAAATGACCTGTATTTAAATGTAGTTATTTGAGTATTGGCCAACTCCTTTAGACAGAGCTTATTTAACATTGGGAATTTTGAGACAACCGAATGATTAGCTATTCCTATTTTGACAAATGGCATCCAAGTAACCCTAGTCACTGAAACAACCCGTGTGAAATGCAATCAAATGTGCCAACATTTCAGAGTAAGCTGTCAAAATTCTCAGTCGGTAAGCAAAGAATGCGTTTGGAAATACTCATATGTTGCTGCTTTTGTCCACAACACCATGGAGAAGAAATGGAGACATCCCTGCTCCCAGAGTTGAGCTGAGATTTTTGAACAATAACAATATATAAAGATTAAATCTAATAAAAAGAGCAACATCTACACTGATGCGACACAAACCCGAGACCGATAGCCACACAAGTAAGCATGATGCCTGTAGCATGCGTCTTTCTGCATGTTGTAAACAAAATGCCTCAGTCCCCGTTGGACGCTCTTTGGTTGTCGTCTCTGGCCCCGTGAATTGTTTTCTCAGAGGGTCCAGTCGAAGTTTGTCTGTAGCCAATGGTGGTGTCCCCCCGCAGTCAGCCAAAAGCTGCTCAACCACTCCAGACTGGAGATGATTGCGTTGAAAGGGCCTTTAGATGTTCCCAGGTCCGAAGAAATCAGCAAGAAGGGGATGATCAGCCACATTCGGTTCACCATGTTGCTGCAAAATAAAAATGTTGTCATTAAGACTGGAGCAAGAAACTATGCAATACCTGAAGAAAATAATAATGCAAGCACAGGACAGCAAGAAACATATACACAGACCTGACTACAGAATACTAAATTATCATATAAATCATTTGATTAACGTGTGCATTGAACAATATAAAACAAACAGAAAGGCTAAATTCAGATCACTGGCCACTATGGAAGACACCATGGAAGCTGTCTTCCAGGGCGCTGTGTATCTTCTGCCCTCGTGTGGAGAACATGAGAATTACATTGGGTGTATAAACATAAAACCTATTCTGATTCTTAAACATCCACTACAACTTTGCTAAAGGCTGCGTGTTGTGTTTTAGGCAGTGCTTAATTGAAATAAAATGAAGGATTATATTATATTTGGCCAAATGGCCCAGCTCTTAATCCTGAGCCTTTATACTTCCACAAACATGCTCTGAAATGCATGTGATTCCTGTGTCTGTTCAACAGTTCATATTTCAGTGATGTTTCAGTGACATTTCATTTGCTCGAGGTATGAAGCCCCACCAAAAGTATTTACAAAGCACAAAAATATACTTACATTGCAGCATTCTGAGTAATCTGTATTGTCCTCCTTCTTCGCACAGGCTTCCTTTTGTTATCCTCCTAATAACAAAAGAGAAAATATGAATCATAAAGCCAGACAGAATAATACAATCAGATTTGTAAGCTTTCTAAAGTGTGCATTGTGCATATACTTTTCTTAAAGCTACACAACCTACTACGCCAAGGGCATAGTCTAACAAAGGAGTTTAGTTTTGTAAAGTAACGAGTGACGTATTGTGATAGTAGTTACTTTTTCAACATAGTCCCTCATTCAGGTCATCTACGCTGGCAGTCTTAGGATTTCCCCGTCCCAGTGCGGCCAAAGCAGGTTCGAGAAGCCGACTGCATCTACAAATACACAAACATGTATTACAGTGATGATACATAACCAAACATAAAGGACATGTGTTACCTGTGACTCAAGCTTCAGGGAGAGGATAGAGGAGATCCTCTATCAGATGTTCTACATTCTCTAGTAGTCTCACGTTCTTTCTATGAATGTGGCTCGACTGGCCAGGTTTGGTGCCAATGTTGACAGCCACCCCAGCAGAGGCAGAAATCCATATTGTGGTACAGTCGTTTCAAATCTTGTGCTTCATGCTTCTTTGCTTTTCTTCCTCAAGCTGCAAGACAGAAATTAGCATGCATTTAAAAAACCAGCACCAAAATCATGTCATGTGTTGTGCTCACCTAAAATCACACACAGGATAACACAAATATGATAGCAACATATTCCAATGTGATGGAAATCATGATTGAGGTAATTGTTACTTTCACCTCTTAACCCCCACCTGAACTGAGCACATTTTCTCCAGTGTTGCTTTACCCACATGTAAAACCTTCTGGGAAGAAACAGTGACAAAATAGAGGATGAAAAAGTGGGAAAAAAGCAACAGAAGAGCGACAAAAACACAATAAAAAAGTGATGAAAAAGCCAAAAAAGAGCCACTTACAGATTGAACAAAAACATGTGGCTAAAGCAACAATAATGGTCTCAACTTATACAGCACTTTTCCACCTACATTAGGCACTCAAAGCACTTTTGTAGCAAGGATCCACTCACCCAGTCATACACCAACGTACGCAGACACTGGAGGCAAGGTGGGTGAAGTGTCTTGCCCAAGGACACAACGACAGCATGCACCTTCAGGAGGCGGGATTTCAACCCCCAACCTTCCGATCATGTGACGACACGCTCTACCATCTGCGCCACCGTTGCCTTGACAATGCAATAATAAGAGACAAAAACGTGAGTAAAGAAAATGAGAAAAACGTGATGAAACCACGACAAAAAAAATGACAGTTACTTGACGTAACTATAGTTCTGTGAGTATGGGCGTAGCCCTCTACGGGCTTCGCTATTGGTTATAACCCGAGGCATCGCCTCGCGCCTGAGAGATAAAAACATCTACCCGCTCCAATCATGTCAAGGTGATGGTATATCCATCTGGGGTATAAAAACCCCATCTGCCCACCGCTCATCTCCTTTGAACTCAGCCATAGAAGACAGGATGGGCCTGCTGGGCATGCAGGTAGAGGGCTACGCCCATACTCACAGAACTATAGTTACGTCAAGTAACTGTCATTTCTGTTTCGTATGGGCTACGCCCTCTACGGGCTTCGCTATTGGTTAAAACCCTGCGCGAAGACCGTAGGGAAGAATGTACTCCCAGCAGGCACAAATGACCACGATTGGAGCGCACCCAGGACAACGTCATGCAGTCAGTGTCACCAACCAGACGCACCCATGGGCAGTCAGAGCAGGGCCACGGGCTGCTCCACCAGAGCACCAAGGCACCTAGCACCATATATAGAAGGAAGCATAGCGGCCGCCTCTCCCAAGAGCGCGCATGCAACCAAAACAAAACACAGAGCACGCGTGTCGCCTCTCCCAAGAGCACACACGCACCCACAACCGAAAAGGAGGAGTGAAGGTGCATAGGCCGCCTCTCCCAAGAGCGCCCGCACCCCCACGCCCAGACAGGTCGCCTCTCCCAAGAGCACCTGCACTGGGCAGTCAAGATCAAATTAAACCCGCCCGCCACTCAAAACCGAATGAGCGACAGACCCAGAAGCAACGTCCATCAAGTACGAGCGGGCGAAGGTCGACGAGGATGACCAGGAAGCCGCCAAGCACACATCCTCTATCGACACCCCTCTAAACAAAGCAGTAGAGGCAGCCACCCCTCGAGTAGAGTGGGCCCTGACGACCCTAGGAGCAGGAAGACCCCGAGCCTCGTATGCCATACGAATGGCATGACAGACCCAATGAGCCAGCCGTTGGGTAGAGAGTGGGGCACCTTTGCGCCCGGCCCCAAGCCCCACAAACAGTTGGTCCGACCGCCTGAACGTCGCTGTACGGTCCAGATAACAACGCAGGGCCCGAATCGGACACAGCAGGTTTCGCCTCTTATCCTCCACAGAAGCATGTGGTGGAGGAAAGAAGGGTCTAACTCTGATAACCCTAGACCTGAAAGAAGAAGTGACAATCTTGGGCTGAAAAGCCGGATTAGGCCACATCTCAAGCAGACCCCCATCCTCACCGAAGGACGTACAGGATGGATGCACAGACAGCGCAGTCAGGTCCCCCGCCCTCTTGGCAGAGACCAGAGCCAAAAGGAGCGCAGTCTTATATGATAGGCAACTAAGGTCTGACCTGTCCAGGGGCTCAAAAGGAGGGCCCGACAGACCCTCCAACACCACCTGAAGGTCCCACGAGGGCAAAGAGCACCGCACGGGCGGCCTCAGCCTCCGTGCTCCACGCAAAAAGCGTTTAACCAGGGGATGGTTCCTCGCCGTGAGATGGCCAAACCCCACGTGTCCGGTCGTAATGGCTGCCGCGAACACCCCCAGAGTGGCGGCAGCCCGCCCTCTATCTAGGAGGAACTGTAGGAACTCCAACACTCCCCCTATCGAGCAGGAAGTGGGATCAAGCACCCTTTCTGAACACCAGTCCTCGAAAAACCGCCAACGAGCACTGTACGCTCGCGTAGTGGATGGTGCACGGGCACCCTGAATAGTGGCCACCACTGGAGAGGGAAGGCCTAAACGCAACAACTTCCCCCTCTCAGCTTCCAAACCAAAAGGCTGCGTCCCAACACCGGGCGGGAGTGCAGAGTCCCCCCTGCTTGGACCAATGTGTCCGACCGGTCCGGCAGGGGCCAGGGGCCCTCCACCACCATCCCCACCAGGTCCGGGTACCACCTGGCGTTCGGACTGTCTGGGGCCACTATCAGAATCACCAACCCCTCCGTCCTCACCCTGTGCAGCAGAGGAGGCATGAGGTGAACTGGCGGAAATGCATACAGGAGACCCCGAGGCCACGGCCGATGGGCCAAGGCGTCCACCCCGAGCGGAGGGGCGTCTGCCCACCTGAGCGAGAACCAAAGTGGGCACTGTGCGTTTTCTGCACTGGCGAAAAGGTCAGCCACTGGATCCCCGAACCGGCGCCAAACCTCCATTGCGACCCATGGGGCTAGGCTCCACTCGTCGCGGAGTGGGCCTCCCCTGGACATAACGTCCGCGCCCACGTTGAGCAGGCCGGGAATGTGACGGGCTCTCAGGGAGGACAGGTGGGAGCCCGCCCACAAGAGAATTTCCGTCGCTTTCCTGTGCAGAGTGGGAGACCTGGTCCCCCCCTGCCTGTTTAAGTAGGCCACCACTGTGGTGTTGTCCGACCGCACCATGACATGGTGACCCGCCAGCTGACTTGAGAAGTGCAGGAGCACCCTCCGCACAGCTTCCATCTCCAAGAGATTGATGTGCCCCAAGGGTGACTCCCACGGCCCCCCGGTGGAGCACCGATCGAGTACTCCGCCCCAACCGGTCAGAGACGCGTCCGTGAACACCTCTGTGTAATGAGGAACGCACCCCATCCGTACCCCCTGGGGAAGACGATCCGGGGCCAGCCAGTACTCCAAGTCCCTCTGTGCGGACAAAGGGACCACCACAACCTTCCTCCTGTCCCGCACCGGGTGCAGCCTGAGGCGGCAAAACCACCGCTGAAGTCCCCTCATGTGGAGTAGACCCAGATGAACCACAGGGTGAGCGGCTGCCATCATGCCCAATAGGGAACGAATGGACTGGGACGACACCTGCGGCTTGTCCAGTACCATTCTCCCCAGCGTCAGCAGCGCCTCTATCCTCTCGGCCGAGAGGGAGGCGCGCATGTCCCTGGAGTCTAGCTGCAGACCCAGATACGTTACACGCTGAATGGGGTTCAACGCGCTTTTCTCCAAGTTGACCACAAATCCCAATCGGGAGATGTGTTCCAACAGGGCCGTCGTGTGAGCCTGCGCCTCCTGCCGAGACGAGGCCAGGATGAGCCAGTCGTCGATGTAAGTCAGAACTCGGATGCCACGACGACGAAGCGGCTCCAGCGCCGCCTCCACGCACTTGGAGAACGTGCGCGGGGCCAGCGAATAACCGAAGGGGAGGCGGTGATATTCGTAGCACTTCTCCCCCACTGCAAAGCGCAGAAACTTCCTGTGTTCCGACACAATAGGAACGTGGAAGTATGCATCTGTGAGATCCACGGACGTCATCCAGTCTCCTGGTCTGACGCACTCCAAAAGCTGCTTGACTGTCAGCATGCGAAAAGGCCTTTCCGCGATGCAGTGGTTCAGGATGCGCAGGTCCAAAATTGGACGTACACCCCCGCTTTTCTTGGGGACTAGGAAATATGGGGAGTACAGCCCTTTTTCCACCGCGTCCGAAGCCACCTCTGCCACAGCCCCGCGCCGCAGCAGAGAGGCTACTTCCTCCTGGATGACCGCGGCCTCCGCCTGATCTCGGAGCCTCGTCCTGAGGATCCCGCTGAAAGGCGGCGGTCTCCGAGCGAACTGCAACGCGTATCCCCTGCGGAGCGTCCTGTCTAACCAGTGAGAAGAGAGAAGCCCCAGGCTCTTCCACTCCTGATAAAATTCTGTCACGGGCCTCACCGGTCCGCGGAGTAGAAACGGAGAAGGCCCGCCCACCTCCACCCCGGCCTGCGGGGTAGGACGTGGGGGGCCCTGATGAAAAGGGCTGCGGGGATTCCCCACCCTCGGACAGCGGCGCCGCCGCGGCCGAGGACGGCGCGCCGTCAAGAGAGCACTTACGCTTCTTAGACTGAACAGTCTCACTCCCCTGCACGCTCCAAGGGCTGCCCCGCCTCCTGCCAAGCGGAGGTTTAGAGGCAGCCCCAGCCCGCGGAGTGACATGATCCGAGTCCGCACTGCAGCTCCGCGGATGGGTCAAAGGTACCGGCCGCCGTGACGTATCCCCCGTACGTTCCGGTAGGAGAATACGAAGCCGTGGCGTGCTGCGGAAAGCAGCGGGAGGAGTAGAAGACTCATGAACGGCAGACGCTCTCAGCGCGTCTCCGCTGCGAATAAGAGACGAAGCATGCTCTTTTACAATGTAACGGGCCGAAGCACGGCCTTTATTGTAAGCAAAATGCCCCCGTTTCCCCCCTCTGGTGTCAGCGCCCGGACGTCGATGCGCTGGTCCAGATCCACGGTCCCTCCGCTGGTCCCGTCTCGGAGAACGCGCTGGAGCCGTCTGGGATGAACCCGGAGTGTCGCGTCTCCGCGGAGGAGATGGGGGATGAAAACGGCGCTCGCGCCGCTGAGCCCCTCCCCGCCGTTCAGAGCGCTGACGGTCCCACTGGGGACGGAGATGCGGTCCCAGCTGCTGGGAGGCTTTGGAGGCAGCATCGAGGCGCTCGACCATTGCCTGGATGTCAGGGCCAAACAATGATGACGTGGAAACCGGGAGATCGAGTAGTTGACGCTTCTCCTGTTCCTTCAACAAGGAAAGCCCCAGCCACAAATGGCGAGATCCCACCTGAACCGCCGCCGCCATTGAACGGCCACCGTCAATGGCGAAAGCCTGGGACATACGGAGAAAAGACGCCACCGTAGTCTGGACCTCCTCGAGCTCCTCCAGGGCCAGCTCGGAACGTCCGTGGATGAGCTTATCCAGCGAGCCCGCCAGAAAAGCCATGTTGCTAGCTAACGCCACTACCTGAGCGGCGTTAGCATAGCAGCGGTCTAAAACGGCCATCGTCAGCTTATCCTTATCAGAGGGAAGCAACGTTTTATCGCCTGGCCAAGGGGATGAGGACGGAAGGAGGGACATCCTGACTCCGTCCTCAATCGGCGGAACCCCGGACCGCCACGTCCAGTCCTGCACCGTGGAATACGGCCCGTACCCCAGTGCAGGATGTTTTGCCGCGAGAGGATGAGCCCATTCACGCTGAGCAAAGTGCATGATCGGTGTCATAGCCGGGCACATCACGACAGGGCGCGGCTTTCGGCGGGAACGGCTAGCTAAGCCTTCGGTGAAGTCCTCCACCGGAGCAGCAGGTTGAGACGGGGGCAGAGGAATCTCCATTCGGTCTGCGGCAGACGCAAACAACGCGGGGAGATAGTCGAGAGGATAACGATCCCCCTGTAGCCCGGACGGCGTCTCGGAGAAGATGGAGGCAGCGTCTTCGTCGTAGCAGCGACGATCATCCTCCTCATCATATTCACTCCATTCCTTCCTCCTGGGGCTTGCTGAAGGGGCTGGGTCCTGAATCAGGGGCACAGCGTCCTGAGCTGGCCGTTCTGGTGAATCCGGACCCATGAAACCCCGGCGACGCTCGCGCTCTTCCCGGGAGAGCGCTAAGCACGCCTGGCAGTCAGCATCACCCGCTGCATGGTGCCAACCGAGGCAGCGGAAGCACAGCTCGTGCTGATCCTCAGGGAGGAGAATGGAGGGACATTTGCCGCATCTGCGGAGCTCGACACCGGCAGGTGAAGTCATCTTCGAGCAGAGAAGCGGCGAGAAGATCCTGAAAGTAAGTAGAAGTATCGTTCTGAGAAGAACGTGCTCGTAGAAGTGAGTTCTGAAAAGAACTTGCTCTCTCAAACGCTGAGTTAAAAAAGGAGATGAGCGGTGGGCAGATGGGGTTTTTATACCCCAGATGGATATACCATCACCTTGACATGATTGGAGCGGGTAGATGTTTTTATCTCTCAGGCGCGAGGCGATGCCTCGGGTTATAACCAATAGCGAAGCCCGTAGAGGGCGTAGCCCATACGAAACAGAAGCGTCAAAACAACAACTGAAAAACAAACCAAAAAAAACAGACAAGACAAAGACAACAACACGAGAAAAATTCGATCCGTTTTGTAGGTCTTGGCTTTCAAATGAGGCGTTACACTGGCCTGATGCTCCAGTGGAGAAGCTTTTAAATTTGGGTAAAGCTGAACTGGAGAAAATGCACTCGGTTCAGGTGGGGGTTAAGAAGTTAAAGCCTATTTTCTATGTCCTCAAAGTGCTAATCTTCACTGTAAATGAAACTAAATTAAAAAGTAAACACTAAGCAGAAGAATTGTTCAATGGATTTACTGACCAAATTAGATGAGAAAGGGTCGCTTTAGCGAGAGCAGTGACAATCACGGTGTCTCCTTGTAACATCCGTGGAGATGTAGTTAGCCTTAAACTTGCAATGCTAGTTCGAAAGCACGGAGCCTCCAGACACGGCTTAGTTTGACTCTCATTTAAACTTACTGTTATTATAGTCCGAAGGAAAACATCGCTTGGCTAATTTTAAGTCAAAGACACGTTTAAATGTAGTCCATTTCTCTAATGTTTGAGAGTGGTTCCTCTCCGCCGCGGGCCGCCATCTTGGTTTGGTGACGTCATGACGTTGAATGGAAATCCGTCTGTATTTTATTAATTTTTTTTTTTTTTTTTTTTTTGTAACCCGTCTGTATTCAAGCTAAATCTCAATTAGTCACATTTTAATTACTCATAAGATTAATATTCAGTCAACACATTTTCTGTTATGACTCAGGTGCCTCAAAAAAATATGAGTTTGTATGGCTGTTGGGTTTTTATATTAACGTTTTTTGAACTGAAGTTAATTGAATTGGATTGAATTGAAAGTCAAAGTAAAGCATGTGCGCCACTGCTGTACACGCTACAATAGTTATTATATGGAAAAGCAGTCAAATCTTTGTGTAATCCATGTGTTGTCATTCAGCCTGTAACAGCATCTGACCTGCAAAATCAGCCCCTGCCACTAGGGGCAGTTCCTCACGTTTTTGGGGTTAAGGGTTTGAGTTAGCCCCAACTTGGTTTATGCACGTGCTATACATTAGTTACTCATCCCTTGAGCTAGACTCCAATGAGTTTGACACACGAAAATAAGAAACTAAGGTAATTCCAAATGCAAAACTGATAATATGTCAAACTGAAATTGTCCTTCCAAAAAATTAGGTTTAGGCATTAGTCCACTGACCTTAAGGTTAGGCGCCAATGGTTGGATATGGCTGTCTAATCCAGAACACAACTTGGTTTAATGGAGAAATTAATAGAACAAATATATAATATTAAGTGAAATGAAATGTCAAATTGAGTGAAAACTTGGCTAAATAGATACTGCTGTACACACTACAATAGTTAATATATGGAAAAGCAGTCAAATCTTTGTCTAATGCATGTGTTGTCGATCAGCCTGTAACAGGATCTGACCTGCAAAATCAGCCCCTGCCACTAGGGGCAGTTCCTCAGGGTTAGGGTTAGGGTATAAGGAAAGAACTGCACGTGGCCCTCGCTGCTATTGGCCCTCATTTGCATAGGAGCATTTCACGTAGCAGCCAGTAGAGGGAGGCAGGCGGGGAGACAGGACGGGTTATAAATAGTTATATTTTAAAGTCACTTTTAAGTCATGAAGTAGCACAAATATTAGTTGAGTGAATTTGTTCAAATGATATCTAATTTAACTGCATTCAGAGCCAAAAACACCACACAGACGGATCCTGGACATGAGCTTCAAAGGTCATAGTCCTCTTGTTGAAGCATAGTGGTCTTCCACAACTCCTCAGCAGTGCCAGACCGCATTAAGGCAGTAATTGAAGCAAAGGGGGCCAAAACTAAGTACTAAGTACACATGCATAATTATAGTTTTCAGAGGATCCACATTTCTTTGTTTAAAATCTAATTTTCAAAATTAAAAACAAACAAAGGCTTGACATATGTCACTTTGCATGCCATGAATCTATATCATGTATTAGTTTCACATTTCAAGTTGTATTACAGAAATAAATGAACTGTTTCACGATATTCAAACTTTCTGAGTTTCACCCATATACCCCAAAAATGATCCACGCCTTCAAAGCCCTCAAATCAATACAATGGCATTTATTAGAAATATACTGCCTTACATAACATTTCAACGGTAACAATGCAACTTTAGCATATATTGCATCAAAGCTCTGTATGATATTTACATCAAGACAAAAAAGTGCATGAAATGACCTGTATTTAAATGTAGTTATTTGAGTATTGGCCAACTCCTTTAGACAGAGCTTATTTAACATTGGGAATTTTGAGACAACCGAATGATTAGCTATTCCTATTTTGACAAATGGCATCCAAGTAACCCTAGTCACTGAAACAACCCGTGTGAAATGCAATCAAATGTGCCAACATTTCAGAGTAAGCTGTCAAAATTCTCAGTCGGTAAGCAAAGAATGCGTTTGGAAATACTCATATGTTGCTGCTTTTGTCCACAACACCATGGAGAAGAAATGGAGACATCCCTGCTCCCAGAGTTGAGCTGAGATTTTTGAACAATAACAATATATAAAGATTAAATCTAATAAAAAGAGCAACATCTACACTGATGCGACACAAACCCGAGACCGATAGCCACACAAGTAAGCATGATGCCTGTAGCATGCGTCTTTCTGCATGTTGTAAACAAAATGCCTCAGTCCCCGTTGGACGCTCTTTGGTTGTCGTCTCTGGCCCCGTGAATTGTTTTCTCAGAGGGTCCAGTCGAAGTTTGTCTGTAGCCAATGGTGGTGTCCCCCCGCAGTCAGCCAAAAGCTGCTCAACCACTCCAGACTGGAGATGATTGCGTTGAAAGGGCCTTTAGATGTTCCCAGGTCCGAAGAAATCAGCAAGAAGGGGATGATCAGCCACATTCGGTTCACCATGTTGCTGCAAAATAAAAATGTTGTCATTAAGACTGGAGCAAGAAACTATGCAATACCTGAAGAAAATAATAATGCAAGCACAGGACAGCAAGAAACATATACACAGACCTGACTACAGAATACTAAATTATCATATAAATCATTTGATTAACGTGTGCATTGAACAATATAAAACAAACAAAAAGGCTAAATTCAGATCACCGGCCACTATGGAAGACACCATGGAAGCTGTCTTCCAGGGCGCTGTGTATCTTCTGCCCTCGTGTGGAGAACATGAGAATTACATTGGGTGTATAAACATAAAACCTATTCTGATTCTTAAACATCCACTACAACTTTGCTAAAGGCTGCGTGTTGTGTTTTAGGCAGTGCTTAATTGAAATAAAATGAAGGATTATATTATATTTGGCCAAATGGCCCAGCTCTTAATCCTGAGCCTTTATACTTCCACAAACATGCTCTGAAATGCATGTGATTCCTGTGTCTGTTCAACAGTTCATATTTCAGTGATGTTTCAGTGACATTTCATTTGCTCGAGGTATGAAGCCCCACCAAAAGTATTTACAAAGCACAAAAATATACTTACATTGCAGCATTCTGAGTAATCTGTATTGTCCTCCTTCTTCGCAAAGGCTTCCTTTTGTTATCCTCCTAATAACAAAAGAGAAAATATGAATCATAAAGCCAGACAGAATAATACAATCAGATTTGTAAGCTTTCTAAAGTGTGCATTGTGCATATACTTTTCTTAAAGCTACACAACCTACTACGCCAAGGGCATAGTCTAACAAAGGAGTTTAGTTTTGTAAAGTAACGAGTGACGTATTGTGATAGTAGTTACTTTTTCAACATAGTCCCTCATTCAGGTCATCTACGCTGGCAGTCTTAGGATTTCCCCGTCCCAGTGCGGCCAAAGCAGGTTCGAGAAGCCGACTGCATCTACAAATACACAAACATGTATTACAGTGATGATACATAACCAAACATAAAGGACATGTGTTACCTGTGACTCAAGCTTCAGGGAGAGGATAGAGGAGATCCTCTATCAGATGTTCTACATTCTCTAGTAGTCTCACGTTCTTTCTATGAATGTGGCTCGACTGGCCAGGTTTGGTGCCAATGTTGACAGCCACCCCAGCAGAGGCAGAAATCCATATTGTGGTACAGTCGTTTCAAATCTTGTGCTTCATGCTTCTTTGCTTTTCTTCCTCAAGCTGCAAGACAGAAATTAGCATGCATTTAAAAAACCAGCACCAAAATCATGTCATGTGTTGTGCTCACCTAAAATCACACACAGGATAACACAAATATGATAGCAACATATTCCAATGTGATGGAAATCATGATTGAGGTAATTGTTACTTTCACCTCTTAACCCCCACCTGAACTGAGCACATTTTCTCCAGTGTTGCTTTACCCACATGTAAAAGCTTCTGGGAAGAAACAGTGACAAAATAGAGGATGAAAAAGTGGGAAAAAAGCAACAGAAGAGCAACAAAAACACAATAAAAAAGTGATGAAAAAGCCAAAAAAGAGCCACTTACAGATTGAACAAAAACATGTGGCTAAAGCAACAATACTGGTCTCAACTTATACAGCACTTTTCCACCTACATTAGGCACTCAAAGCACTTTTGTAGCAAGGATCCACTCACCCAGTCATACAGCAACGTACGCAGACACTGGAGGCAAGGTGTGTGAAGTGTCTTGCCCAAGGACACAACGACAGCATGCACCTTCAGGAGGCGGGATTTCAACCCCCAACCTTCCGATCATGTGACGACACGCTCTACCATCTGCGCCACCGTTGCCTTGACAATGCAATAATAAGAGACAAAAACGTGAGTAAAGAAAATGAGAAAAACGTGATGAAACCACGACAAAAAAAGCGTCAAAACAACAACTGAAAAACAAACCAAAAAAAACAGACAAGACAAAGACAACAACACGAGAAAAATTCGATCCGTTTTGTAGGTCTTGGCTTTCAAATGAGGCGTTACACTGGCCTGATGCTCCAGTGGAGAAGCTTTTAAATTTGGGTAAAGCTGAACTGGAGAAAATGCACTCGGTTCAGGTGGGGGTTAAGAAGTTAAAGCCTATTTTCTATGTCCTCAAAGTGCTAATCTTCACTGTAAATGAAACTAAATTAAAAAGTAAACACTAAGCAGAAGAATTGTTCAATGGATTTACTGACCAAATTAGATGAGAAAGGGTCGCTTTAGCGAGAGCAGTGACAATCACGGTGTCTCCTTGTAACATCCGTGGAGATGTAGTTAGCCTTAAACTTGCAATGCTAGTTCGAAAGCACGGAGCCTCCAGACACGGCTTAGTTTGACTCTCATTTAAACTGACTGTTATTATAGTCCGAAGGAAAACATCGCTTGGCTAATTTTAAGTCAAAGACACGTTTAAATGTAGTCCATTTCTCTAATGTTTGAGAGTGGTTCCTCTCCGCCGCGGGCCGCCATCTTGGTTTGGTGACGTCATGACGTTGAATGGAAATCCGTCTGTATTTTATTATTATTATTATAATTATTTTTTTTGTAACCCGTCTGTATTCAAGCTAAATCTCAATTAGTCACATTTTAATTACTCATAAGATTAATATTCAGTCAACACATTTTCTGTTATGACTCAGGTGCCTCAAAAAAATATGAGTTTGTATGGCTGTTGGGTTTTTATATTAACGTTTTTTGAACTGAAGTTAATTGAATTGGATTGAATTGAAAGTCAAAGTAAAGCATGTGCGCCACTGCTGTACACACTACAATAGTTATTATATGGAAAAGCAGTCAAATCTTTGTGTAATCCATGTGTTGTCATTCAGCCTGTAACAGCATCTGACCTGCAAAATCAGCCCCTGCCACTAGGGGCAGTTCCTCACGTTTTTGGGGTTAAGGGTTTGAGTTAGCCCCAACTTGGTTTATGCACGTGCTATACATTAGTTACTCATCCCTTGAGCTAGACTCCAATGAGTTTGACACACGAAAATAAGAAACTAAGGTAATTCCAAATGCAAAACTGATAATATGTCAAACTGAAATTGTCCTTCCAAAAAATTAGGTTTAGGCATTAGTCCACTGACCTTAAGGTTAGGCGCCAATGGTTGGATATGGCTGTCTAATCCAGAACACAACTTGGTTTAATGGAGAAATTAATAGAACAAATATATAATATTAAGTGAAATGAAATGTCAAATTGAGTGAAAACTTGGCTAAATAGATACTGCTGTACACACTACAATAGTTAATATATGGAAAAGCAGTCAAATCTTTGTCTAATGCATGTGTTGTCGATCAGCCTGTAACAGGATCTGACCTGCAAAATCAGCCCCTGCCACTAGGGGCAGTTCCTCAGGGTTAGGGTTAGGGTATAAGGAAAGAACTGCACGTGGCCCTCGCTGCTATTGGCCCTCATTTGCATAGGAGCATTTCACGTAGCAGCCAGTAGAGGGAGGCAGGCGGGGAGACAGGACGGGTTATAAATAGTTATATTTTAAAGTCACTTTTAAGTCATGAAGTAGCACAAATATTAGTTGAGTGAATTTGTTCAAATGATATCTAATTTAACTGCATTCAGAGCCAAAAACACCACACAGACGGATCCTGGACATGAGCTTCAAAGGTCATAGTCCTCTTGTTGAAGCATAGTGGTCTTCCACAACTCCTCAGCAGTGCCAGACCGCATTAAGGCAGTAATTGAAGCAAAGGGGGCCAAAACTAAGTACTAAGTACACATGCATAATTATAGTTTTCAGAGGATCCACATTTCTTTGTTTAAAATCTAATTTTCAAAATTAAAACAAACAAAGGCTTGACATATGTCACTTTGCATGCCATGAATCTATATCATGTATTAGTTTCACATTTCAAGTTGTATTACAGAAATAAATGAACTGTTTCACGATATTCAAACTTTCTGAGTTTCACCCATATACCCCAAAAATGATCCACGCCTTCAAAGCCCTCAAATCAATACAATGGCATTTATTAGAAATATACTGCCTTACATAACATTTCAACGGTAACAATGCAACTTTAGCATATATTGCATCAAAGCTCTGTATGATATTTACATCAAGACAAAAAAGTGCATGAAATAACCTGTATTTAAATGTAGTTATTTGAGTATTGGCCAACTCCTTTAGACAGAGCTTATTTAACATTGGGAATTTTGAGACAACCGAATGATTAGCTATTCCTATTTTGACAAATGGCATCCAAGTAACCCGAGTCACTGAAACAACCCGTGTGAAATGCAATCAAATGTGCCAACATTTCAGAGTAAGCTGTCAAAATTCTCAGTCGGTAAGCAAAGAATGCGTTTGGAAATACTCATATGTTGCTGCTTTTGTCCACAACACCATGGAGAAGAAATGGAGACATCCCTGCTCCCAGAGTTGAGCTGAGATTTTTGAACAATAACAATATATAAAGATTAAATCTAATAAAAAGAGCAACATCTACACTGAAGCGACACAAACCCGAGACCGATAGCCACACAAGTAAGCATGATGCCTGTAGCATGCGTCTTTCTGCATGTTGTAAACAAAATGCCTCAGTCCCCGTTGGACGCTCTTTGGTTGTCGTCTCTGGCCCCGTGAATTGTTTTCTCAGAGGGTCCAGTCGAAGTTTGTCTGTAGCCAATGGTGGTGTCCCCCCGCAGTCAGCCAAAAGCTGCTCAACCACTCCAGACTGGAGATGATTGCGTTGAAAGGGCCTTTAGATGTTCCCAGGTCCGAAGAAATCAGCAAGAAGGGGATGATCAGCCACATTCGGTTCACCATGTTGCTGCAAAATAAAAATGTTGTCATTAAGACTGGAGCAAGAAACTATGCAATACCTCAAGAAAATAATAATGCAAGCACAGGACAGCAAGAAACATATACACAGACCCGACTACAGAATACTAAATTATCATATAAATCATTTGATTAACGTGTGCATTGAACAATATAAAACAAACAAAAAGGCTAAATTCAGATCACCGGCCACTATGGAAGACACCATGGAAGCTGTCTTCCAGGGCACTGTGTATCTTCTGCCCTCGTGTGGAGAACATGAGAATTACATTGGGTGTATAAACATAAAACCTATTCTGATTCTTAAACATCCACTACAACTTTGCAAAAGGCTGCGTGTTGTGTTTTAGGCAGTGCTTAATTGAAATAAAATGAAGGATTATATTATATTTGGCCAAATGGCCCAGCTCTTAATCCTGAGCCTTTATACTTCCACAAACATGCTCTGAAATGCATGTGATTCCTGTGTCTGTTCAACAGTTCATATTTCAGTGATGTTTCAGTGACATTTCATTTGCTCGAGGTATGAAGCCCCACCAAAAGTATTTACAAAGCACAAAAATATACTTAC
Organism: Proterorhinus semilunaris; assembly: GCA_021464625.1. Lineage (NCBI taxonomy): Eukaryota > Metazoa > Chordata > Actinopteri > Gobiiformes > Gobiidae > Proterorhinus > Proterorhinus semilunaris. The sequence continues at coordinate 55,185,380 of CM038343.1, read as the reverse complement.
ATTGCAGCATTCTGAGTAATCTGTATTGTCCTCCTTCTTCGCAAAGGCTTCCTTTTGTTATCCTCCTAATAACAAAAGAGAAAATATGAATCATAAAGCCAGACAGAATAATACAATCAGATTTGTAAGCTTTCTAAAGTGTGCATTGTGCATATACTTTTCTTAAAGCTACACAACCTACTACGCCAAGGGCATAGTCTAACAAAGGAGTTTAGTTTTGTAAAGTAACGAGTGACGTATTGTGATAGTAGTTACTTTTTCAACATAGTCCCTCATTCAGGTCATCTACGCTGGCAGTCTTAGGATTTCCCCGTCCCAGTGCGGCCAAAGCAGGTTCGAGAAGCCGACTGCATCTACAAATACACAAACATGTATTACAGTGATGATACATAACCAAACATAAAGGACATGTGTTACCTGTGACTCAAGCTTCAGGGAGAGGATAGAGGAGATCCTCTATCAGATGTTCTACATTCTCTAGTAGTCTCACGTTCTTTCTATGAATGTGGCTCGACTGGCCAGGTTTGGTGCCAATGTTGACAGCCACCCCAGCAGAGGCAGAAATCCATATTGTGGTACAGTCGTTTCAAATCTTGTGCTTCATGCTTCTTTGCTTTTCTTCCTCAAGCTGCAAGACAGAAATTAGCATGCATTTAAAAAACCAGCACCAAAATCATGTCATGTGTTGTGCTCACCTAAAATCACACACAGGATAACACAAATATGATAGCAACATATTCCAATGTGATGGAAATCATGATTGAGGTAATTGTTACTTTCACCTCTTAACCCCCACCTGAACTGAGCACATTTTCTCCAGTGTTGCTTTACCCACATGTAAAAGCTTCTGGGAAGAAACAGTGACAAAATAGAGGATGAAAAAGTGGGAAAAAAGCAACAGAAGAGCGACAAAAACACAATAAAAAAGTGATGAAAAAGCCAAAAAAGAGCCACTTACAGATTGAACAAAAACATGTGGCTAAAGCAACAATACTGGTCTCAACTTATACAGCACTTTTCCACCTACATTAGGCACTCAAAGCACTTTTGTAGCAAGGATCCACTCACCCAGTCATACAGCAACGTACGCAGACACTGGAGGCAAGGTGTGTGAAGTGTCTTGCCCAAGGACACAACGACAGCATGCACCTTCAGGAGGCGGGATTTCAACCCCCAACCTTCCGATCATGTGACGACACGCTCTACCATCTGCGCCACCGTTGCCTTGACAATGCAATAATAAGAGACAAAAACGTGAGTAAAGAAAATGAGAAAAACGTGATGAAACCACGACAAAAAAAGCGTCAAAACAACAACTGAAAAACAAACCAAAAAAAACAGACAAGACAAAGACAACAACACGAGAAAAATTCGATCCGTTTTGTAGGTCTTGGCTTTCAAATGAGGCGTTACACTGGCCTGATGCTCCAGTGGAGAAGCTTTTAAATTTGGGTAAAGCTGAACTGGAGAAAATGCACTCGGTTCAGGTGGGGGTTAAGAAGTTAAAGCCTATTTTCTATGTCCTCAAAGTGCTAATCTTCACTGTAAATGAAACTAAATTAAAAAGTAAACACTAAGCAGAAGAATTGTTCAATGGATTTACTGACCAAATTAGATGAGAAAGGGTCGCTTTAGCGAGAGCAGTGACAATCACGGTGTCTCCTTGTAACATCCGTGGAGATGTAGTTAGCCTTAAACTTGCAATGCTAGTTCGAAAGCACGGAGCCTCCAGACACGGCTTAGTTTGACTCTCATTTAAACTTACTGTTATTATAGTCCGAAGGAAAACATCGCTTGGCTAATTTTAAGTCAAAGACACGTTTAAATGTAGTCCATTTCTCTAATGTTTGAGAGTGGTTCCTCTCCGCCGCGGGCCGCCATCTTGGTTTGGTGACGTCATGACGTTGAATGGAAATCCGTCTGTATTTTATTATTATTATTATAATTATTTTTTTTGTAACCCGTCTGTATTCAAGCTAAATCTCAATTAGTCACATTTTAATTACTCATAAGATTAATATTCAGTCAACACATTTTCTGTTATGACTCAGGTGCCTCAAAAAAATATGAGTTTGTATGGCTGTTGGGTTTTTATATTAACGTTTTTTGAACTGAAGTTAATTGAATTGGATTGAATTGAAAGTCAAAGTAAAGCATGTGCGCCACTGCTGTACACACTACAATAGTTATTATATGGAAAAGCAGTCAAATCTTTGTGTAATCCATGTGTTGTCATTCAGCCTGTAACAGCATCTGACCTGCAAAATCAGCCCCTGCCACTAGGGGCAGTTCCTCACGTTTTTGGGGTTAAGGGTTTGAGTTAGCCCCAACTTGGTTTATGCACGTGCTATACATTAGTTACTCATCCCTTGAGCTAGACTCCAATGAGTTTGACACACGAAAATAAGAAACTAAGGTAATTCAAAATGCAAAACTGATAATATGTCAAACTGAAATTGTCCTTCCAAAAAATTAGGTTTAGGCATTAGTCCACTGACCTTAAGGTTAGGCGCCAATGGTTGGATATGGCTGTCTAATCCAGAACACAACTTGGTTTAATGGAGAAATTAATAGAACAAATATATAATATTAAGTGAAATGAAATGTCAAATTGAGTGAAAACTTGGCTAAATAGATACTGCTGTACACACTACAATAGTTAATATATGGAAAAGCAGTCAAATCTTTGTCTAATGCATGTGTTGTCGATCAGCCTGTAACAGGATCTGACCTGCAAAATCAGCCCCTGCCACTAGGGGCAGTTCCTCAGGGTTAGGGTTAGGGTATAAGGAAAGAACTGCACGTGGCCCTCGCTGCTATTGGCCCTCATTTGCATAGGAGCATTTCACGTAGCAGCCAGTAGAGGGAGGCAGGCGGGGAGACAGGACGGGTTATAAATAGTTATATTTTAAAGTCACTTTTAAGTCATGAAGTAGCACAAATATTAGTTGAGTGAATTTGTTCAAATGATATCTAATTTAACTGCATTCAGAGCCAAAAACACCACACAGACGGATCCTGGACATGAGCTTCAAAGGTCATAGTCCTCTTGTTGAAGCATAGTGGTCTTCCACAACTCCTCAGCAGTGCCAGACCGCATTAAGGCAGTAATTAAAGCAAAGGGGGCCAAAACTAAGTACTAAGTACACATGCATAATTATAGTTTTCAGAGGATCCACATTTCTTTGTTTAAAATCTAATTTTCAAAATTAAAACAAACAAAGGCTTGACATATGTCACTTTGCATGCCATGAATCTATATCATGTATTAGTTTCACATTTCAAGTTGTATTACAGAAATAAATGAACTGTTTCACGATATTCAAACTTTCTGAGTTTCACCCATATACCCCAAAAATGATCCACGCCTTCAAAGCCCTCAAATCAATACAATGGCATTTATTACAAATATACTGCCTTACATAACATTTCAACGGTAACAATGCAACTTTAGCATATATTGCATCAAAGCTCTGTATGATATTTACATCAAGACAAAAAAGTGCATGAAATAACCTGTATTTAAATGTAGTTATTTGAGTATTGGCCAACTCCTTTAGACAGAGCTTATTTAACATTGGGAATTTTGAGACAACCGAATGATTAGCTATTCCTATTTTGACAAATGGCATCCAAGTAACCCGAGTCACTGAAACAACCCGTGTGAAATGCAATCAAATGTGCCAACATTTCAGAGTAAGCTGTCAAAATTCTCAGTCGGTAAGCAAAGAATGCGTTTGGAAATACTCATATGTTGCTGCTTTTGTCCACAACACCATGGAGAAGAAATGGAGACATCCCTGCTCCCAGAGTTGAGCTGAGATTTTTGAACAATAACAATATATAAAGATTAAATCTAATAAAAAGAGCAACATCTACACTGAAGCGACACAAACCCGAGACCGATAGCCACATAAGTAAGCATGATGCCTGTAGCATGCGTCTTTCTGCATGTTGTAAACAAAATGCCTCAGTCCCCGTTGGACGCTCTTTGGTTGTCGTCTCTGGCCCCGTGAATTGTTTTCTCAGAGGGTCCAGTCGAAGTTTGTCTGTAGCCAATGGTGGTGTCCCCCCGCAGTCAGCCAAAAGCTGCTCAACCACTCCAGACTGGAGATGATTGCGTTGAAAGGGCCTTTAGATGTTCCCAGGTCCGAAGAAATCAGCAAGAAGGGGATGATCAGCCACATTCGGTTCACCATGTTGCTGCAAAATAAAAATGTTGTCATTAAGACTGGAGCAAGAAACTATGCAATACCTCAAGAAAATAATAATGCAAGCACAGGACAGCAAGAAACATATACACAGACCCGACTACAGAATACTAAATTATCATATAAATCATTTGATTAACGTGTGCATTGAACAATATAAAACAAACAAAAAGGCTAAATTCAGATCACTGGCCACTATGGAAGACACCATGGAAGCTGTCTTCCAGGGCACTGTGTATCTTCTGCCCTCGTGTGGAGAACATGAGAATTACATTGGGTGTATAAACATAAAACCTATTCTGATTCTTAAAAATCCACTACAACTTTGCAAAAGGCTGCGTATTGTGTTTTAGGCAGTGCTTAATTGAAATAAAATGAAGGATTATATTATATTTGGCCAAATGGCCCAGCTCTTAATCCTGAGCCTTTATACTTCCACAAACATGCTCTGAAATGCATGTGATTCCTGTGTCTGTTCAACAGTTCATATTTCAGTGATGTTTCAGTGACATTTCATTTGCTCGAGGTATGAAGCCCCACCAAAAGTATTTACAAAGCACAAAAATATACTTACATTGCAGCATTCTGAGTAATCTGTATTGTCCTCCTTCTTCGCAAAGGCTTCCTTTTGTTATCCTCCTAATAACAAAAGAGAAAATATGAATCATAAAGCCAGACAGAATAATACAATCAGATTTGTAAGCTTTCTAAAGTGTGCATTGTGCATATACTTTTCTTAAAGCTACACAACCTACTACGCCAAGGGCATAGTCTAACAAAGGAGTTTAGTTTTGTAAAGTAACGAGTGACGTATTGTGATAGTAGTTACTTTTTCAACATAGTCCCTCATTCAGGTCATCTACGCTGGCAGTCTTAGGATTTCCCCGTCCCAGTGCGGCCAAAGCAGGTTCGAGAAGCCGACTGCATCTACAAATACACAAACATGTATTACAGTGATGATACATAACCAAACATAAAGGACATGTGTTACCTGTGACTCAAGCTTCAGGGAGAGGATAGAGGAGATCCTCTATCAGATGTTCTACATTCTCTAGTAGTCTCACGTTCTTTCTATGAATGTGGCTCGACTGGCCAGGTTTGGTGCCAATGTTGACAGCCACCCCAGCAGAGGCAGAAATCCATATTGTGGTACAGTCGTTTCAAATCTTGTGCTTCATGCTTCTTTGCTTTTCTTCCTCAAGCTGCAAGACAGAAATTAGCATGCATTTAAAAAACCAGCACCAAAATCATGTCATGTGTTGTGCTCACCTAAAATCACACACAGGATAACACAAATATGATAGCAACATATTCCAATGTGATGGAAATCATGATTGAGGTAATTGTTACTTTCACCTCTTAACCCCCACCTGAACTGAGCACATTTTCTCCAGTGTTGCTTTACCCACATGTAAAAGCTTCTGGGAAGAAACAGTGACAAAATAGAGGATGAAAAAGTGGGAAAAAAGCAACAGAAGAGCGACAAAAACACTATAAAAAAGTGATGAAAAAGCCAAAAAAGAGCCACTTACAGATTGAACAAAAACATGTGGCTAAAGCAACAATAATGGTCTCAACTTATACAGCACTTTTCCACCTACATTAGGCACTCAAAGCACTTTTGTAGCAAGGATCCACTCACCCAGTCATACACCAACGTACGCAGACACTGGAGGCAAGGTGGGTGAAGTGTCTTGCCCAAGGACACAACGACAGCATGCACCTTCAGGAGGCGGGATTTCAACCCCCAACCTTCCGATCATGTGACGACACGCTCTACCATCTGCGCCACCGTTGCCTTGACAATGCAATAATAAGAGACAAAAACGTGAGTAAAGAAAATGAGAAAAACGTGATGAAACCACGACAAAAAAAGCGTCAAAACAACAACTGAAAAACAAACCAAAAAAAACAGACAAGACAAAGACAACAACACGAGAAAAATTCGATCCGTTTTGTAGGTCTTGGCTTTCAAATGAGGCGTTACACTGGCCTGATGCTCCAGTGGAGAAGCTTTTAAATTTGGGTAAAGCTGAACTGGAGAAAATGCACTCGGTTCAGGTGGGGGTTAAGAAGTTAAAGCCTATTTTCTATGTCCTCAAAGTGCTAATCTTCACTGTAAATGAAACTAAATTAAAAAGTAAACACTAAGCAGAAGAATTGTTCAATGGATTTACTGACCAAATTAGATGAGAAAGGGTCGCTTTAGCGAGAGCAGTGACAATCACGGTGTCTCCTTGTAACATCCGTGGAGATGTAGTTAGCCTTAAACTTGCAATGCTAGTTCGAAAGCACGGAGCCTCCAGACACGGCTTAGTTTGACTCTCATTTAAACTTACTGTTATTATAGTCCGAAGGAAAACATCGCTTGGCTAATTTTAAGTCAAAGACACGTTTAAATGTAGTCCATTTCTCTAATGTTTGAGAGTGGTTCCTCTCCGCCGCGGGCCGCCATCTTGGTTTGGTGACGTCATGACGTTGAATGGAAATCCGTCTGTATTTTATTAATTTTTTTTTTTTTTTTTTTTTTGTAACCCGTCTGTATTCAAGCTAAATCTCAATTAGTCACATTTTAATTACTCATAAGATTAATATTCAGTCAACACATTTTCTGTTATGACTCAGGTGCCTCAAAAAAATATGAGTTTGTATGGCTGTTGGGTTTTTATATTAACGTTTTTTGAACTGAAGTTAATTGAATTGGATTGAATTGAAAGTCAAAGTAAAGCATGTGCGCCACTGCTGTACACACTACAATAGTTATTATATGGAAAAGCAGTCAAATCTTTGTGTAATCCATGTGTTGTCATTCAGCCTGTAACAGCATCTGACCTGCAAAATCAGCCCCTGCCACTAGGGGCAGTTCCTCACGTTTTTGGGGTTAAGGGTTTGAGTTAGCCCCAACTTGGTTTATGCACGTGCTATACATTAGTTACTCATCCCTTGAGCTAGACTCCAATGAGTTTGACACACGAAAATAAGAAACTAAGGTAATTCCAAATGCAAAACTGATAATATGTCAAACTGAAATTGTCCTTCCAAAAAATTAGGTTTAGGCATTAGTCCACTGACCTTAAGGTTAGGCGCCAATGGTTGGATATGGCTGTCTAATCCAGAACACAACTTGGTTTAATGGAGAAATTAATAGAACAAATATATAATATTAAGTGAAATGAAATGTCAAATTGAGTGAAAACTTGGCTAAAAAGATACTGCTGTACACACTACAATAGTTAATATATGGAAAAGCAGTCAAATCTTTGTCTAATGCATGTGTTGTCGATCAGCCTGTAACAGGATCTGACCTGCAAAATCAGCCCCTGCCACTAGGGGCAGTTCCTCAGGGTTAGGGTTAGGGTATAAGGAAAGAACTGCACGTGGCCCTCGCTGCTATTGGCCCTCATTTGCATAGGAGCATTTCACGTAGCAGCCAGTAGAGGGAGGCAGGCGGGGAGACAGGACGGGTTATAAATAGTTATATTTTAAAGTCACTTTTAAGTCATGAAGTAGCACAAATATTAGTTGAGTGAATTTGTTCAAATGATATCTAATTTAACTGCATTCAGAGCCAAAAACACCACACAGACGGATCCTGGACATGAGCTTCAAAGGTCATAGTCCTCTTGTTGAAGCATAGTGGTCTTCCACAACTCCTCAGCAGTGCCAGACCGCATTAAGGCAGTAATTAAAGCAAAGGGGGCCAAAACTAAGTACTAAGTACACATGCATAATTATAGTTTTCAGAGGATCCACATTTCTTTGTTTAAAATCTAATTTTCAAAATTAAAACAAACAAAGGCTTGACATATGTCACTTTGCATGCCATGAATCTATATCATGTATTAGTTTCACATTTCAAGTTGTATTACAGAAATAAATGAACTGTTTCACGATATTCAAACTTTCTGAGTTTCACCCATATACCCCAAAAATGATCCACGCCTTCAAAGCCCTCAAATCAATACAATGGCATTTATTACAAATATACTGCCTTACATAACATTTCAACGGTAACAATGCAACTTTAGCATATATTGCATCAAAGCTCTGTATGATATTTACATCAAGACAAAAAAGTGCATGAAATAACCTGTATTTAAATGTAGTTATTTGAGTATTGGCCAACTCCTTTAGACAGAGCTTATTTAACATTGGGAATTTTGAGACAACCGAATGATTAGCTATTCCTATTTTGACAAATGGCATCCAAGTAACCCGAGTCACTGAAACAACCCGTGTGAAATGCAATCAAATGTGCCAACATTTCAGAGTAAGCTGTCAAAATTCTCAGTCGGTAAGCAAAGAATGCGTTTGGAAATACTCATATGTTGCTGCTTTTGTCCACAACACCATGGAGAAGAAATGGAGACATCCCTGCTCCCAGAGTTGAGCTGAGATTTTTGAACAATAACAATATATAAAGATTAAATCTAATAAAAAGAGCAACATCTACACTGAAGCGACACAAACCCGAGACCGATAGCCACATAAGTAAGCATGATGCCTGTAGCATGCGTCTTTCTGCATGTTGTAAACAAAATGCCTCAGTCCCCGTTGGACGCTCTTTGGTTGTCGTCTCTGGCCCCGTGAATTGTTTTCTCAGAGGGTCCAGTCGAAGTTTGTCTGTAGCCAATGGTGGTGTCCCCCCGCAGTCAGCCAAAAGCTGCTCAACCACTCCAGACTGGAGATGATTGCGTTGAAAGGGCCTTTAGATGTTCCCAGGTCCGAAGAAATCAGCAAGAAGGGGATGATCAGCCACATTCGGTTCACCATGTTGCTGCAAAATAAAAATGTTGTCATTAAGACTGGAGCAAGAAACTATGCAATACCTCAAGAAAATAATAATGCAAGCACAGGACAGCAAGAAACATATACACAGACCCGACTACAGAATACTAAATTATCATATAAATCATTTGATTAACGTGTGCATTGAACAATATAAAACAAACAAAAAGGCTAAATTCAGATCACTGGCCACTATGGAAGACACCATGGAAGCTGTCTTCCAGGGCACTGTGTATCTTCTGCCCTCGTGTGGAGAACATGAGAATTACATTGGGTGTATAAACATAAAACCTATTCTGATTCTTAAAAATCCACTACAACTTTGCAAAAGGCTGCGTATTGTGTTTTAGGCAGTGCTTAATTGAAATAAAATGAAGGATTATATTATATTTGGCCAAATGGCCCAGCTCTTAATCCTGAGCCTTTATACTTCCACAAACATGCTCTGAAATGCATGTGATTCCTGTGTCTGTTCAACAGTTCATATTTCAGTGATGTTTCAGTGACATTTCATTTGCTCGAGGTATGAAGCCCCACCAAAAGTATTTACAAAGCACAAAAATATACTTACATTGCAGCATTCTGAGTAATCTGTATTGTCCTCCTTCTTCGCAAAGGCTTCCTTTTGTTATCCTCCTAATAACAAAAGAGAAAATATGAATCATAAAGCCAGACAGAATAATACAATCAGATTTGTAAGCTTTCTAAAGTGTGCATTGTGCATATACTTTTCTTAAAGCTACACAACCTACTACGCCAAGGGCATAGTCTAACAAAGGAGTTTAGTTTTGTAAAGTAACGAGTGACGTATTGTGATAGTAGTTACTTTTTCAACATAGTCCCTCATTCAGGTCATCTACGCTGGCAGTCTTAGGATTTCCCCGTCCCAGTGCGGCCAAAGCAGGTTCGAGAAGCCGACTGCATCTACAAATACACAAACATGTATTACAGTGATGATACATAACCAAACATAAAGGACATGTGTTACCTGTGACTCAAGCTTCAGGGAGAGGATAGAGGAGATCCTCTATCAGATGTTCTACATTCTCTAGTAGTCTCACGTTCTTTCTATGAATGTGGCTCGACTGGCCAGGTTTGGTGCCAATGTTGACAGCCACCCCAGCAGAGGCAGAAATCCATATTGTGGTACAGTCGTTTCAAATCTTGTGCTTCATGCTTCTTTGCTTTTCTTCCTCAAGCTGCAAGACAGAAATTAGCATGCATTTAAAAAACCAGCACCAAAATCATGTCATGTGTTGTGCTCACCTAAAATCACACACAGGATAACACAAATATGATAGCAACATATTCCAATGTGATGGAAATCATGATTGAGGTAATTGTTACTTTCACCTCTTAACCCCCACCTGAACTGAGCACATTTTCTCCAGTGTTGCTTTACCCACATGTAAAAGCTTCTGGGAAGAAACAGTGACAAAATAGAGGATGAAAAAGTGGGAAAAAAGCAACAGAAGAGCGACAAAAACACAATAAAAAAGTGATGAAAAAGCCAAAAAAGAGCCACTTACAGATTGAACAAAAACATGTGGCTAAAGCAACAATAATGGTCTCAACTTATACAGCACTTTTCCACCTACATTAGGCACTCAAAGCACTTTTGTAGCAAGGATCCACTCACCCAGTCATACACCAACGTACGCAGACACTGGAGGCAAGGTGGGTGAAGTGTCTTGCCCAAGGACACAACGACAGCATGCACCTTCAGGAGGCGGGATTTCAACCCCCAACCTTCCGATCATGTGACGACACGCTCTACCATCTGCGCCACCGTTGCCTTGACAATGCAATAATAAGAGACAAAAACGTGAGTAAAGAAAATGAGAAAAACGTGATGAAACCACGACAAAAAAAGCGTCAAAACAACAACTGAAAAACAAACCAAAAAAAACAGACAAGACAAAGACAACAACACGAGAAAAATTCGATCCGTTTTGTAGGTCTTGGCTTTCAAATGAGGCGTTACACTGGCCTGATGCTCCAGTGGAGAAGCTTTTAAATTTGGGTAAAGCTGAACTGGAGAAAATGCACTCGGTTCAGGTGGGGGTTAAGAAGTTAAAGCCTATTTTCTATGTCCTCAAAGTGCTAATCTTCACTGTAAATGAAACTAAATTAAAAAGTAAACACTAAGCAGAAGAATTGTTCAATGGATTTACTGACCAAATTAGATGAGAAAGGGTCGCTTTAGCGAGAGCAGTGACAATCACGGTGTCTCCTTGTAACATCCGTGGAGATGTAGTTAGCCTTAAACTTGCAATGCTAGTTCGAAAGCACGGAGCCTCCAGACACGGCTTAGTTTGACTCTCATTTAAACTTACTGTTATTATAGTCCGAAGGAAAACATCGCTTGGCTAATTTTAAGTCAAAGACACGTTTAAATGTAGTCCATTTCTCTAATGTTTGAGAGTGGTTCCTCTCCGCCGCGGGCCGCCATCTTGGTTTGGTGACGTCATGACGTTGAATGGAAATCCGTCTGTATTTTATTAATTTTTTTTTTTTTTTTTTTTTTGTAACCCGTCTGTATTCAAGCTAAATCTCAATTAGTCACATTTTAATTACTCATAAGATTAATATTCAGTCAACACATTTTCTGTTATGACTCAGGTGCCTCAAAAAAATATGAGTTTGTATGGCTGTTGGGTTTTTATATTAACGTTTTTTGAACTGAAGTTAATTGAATTGGATTGAATTGAAAGTCAAAGTAAAGCATGTGCGCCACTGCTGTACACACTACAATAGTTATTATATGGAAAAGCAGTCAAATCTTTGTGTAATCCATGTGTTGTCATTCAGCCTGTAACAGCATCTGACCTGCAAAATCAGCCCCTGCCACTAGGGGCAGTTCCTCACGTTTTTGGGGTTAAGGGTTTGAGTTAGCCCCAACTTGGTTTATGCACGTGCTATACATTAGTTACTCATCCCTTGAGCTAGACTCCAATGAGTTTGACACACGAAAATAAGAAACTAAGGTAATTCCAAATGCAAAACTGATAATATGTCAAACTGAAATTGTCCTTCCAAAAAATTAGGTTTAGGCATTAGTCCACTGACCTTAAGGTTAGGCGCCAATGGTTGGATATGGCTGTCTAATCCAGAACACAACTTGGTTTAATGGAGAAATTAATAGAACAAATATATAATATTAAGTGAAATGAAATGTCAAATTGAGTGAAAACTTGGCTAAATAGATACTGCTGTACACACTACAATAGTTAATATATGGAAAAGCAGTCAAATCTTTGTCTAATGCATGTGTTGTCGATCAGCCTGTAACAGGATCTGACCTGCAAAATCAGCCCCTGCCACTAGGGGCAGTTCCTCAGGGTTAGGGTTAGGGTATAAGGAAAGAACTGCACGTGGCCCTCGCTGCTATTGGCCCTCATTTGCATAGGAGCATTTCACGTAGCAGCCAGTAGAGGGAGGCAGGCGGGGAGACAGGACGGGTTATAAATAGTTATATTTTAAAGTCACTTTTAAGTCATGAAGTAGCACAAATATTAGTTGAGTGAATTTGTTCAAATGATATCTAATTTAACTGCATTCAGAGCCAAAAACACCACACAGACGGATCCTGGACATGAGCTTCAAAGGTCATAGTCCTCTTGTTGAAGCATAGTGGTCTTCCACAACTCCTCAGCAGTGCCAGACCGCATTAAGGCAGTAATTGAAGCAAAGGGGGCCAAAACTAAGTACTAAGTACACATGCATAATTATAGTTTTCAGAGGATCCACATTTCTTTGTTTAAAATCTAATTTTCAAAATTAAAAACAAACAAAGGCTTGACATATGTCACTTTGCATGCCATGAATCTATATCATGTATTAGTTTCACATTTCAAGTTGTATTACAGAAATAAATGAACTGTTTCACGATATTCAAACTTTCTGAGTTTCACCCATATACCCCAAAAATGATCCACGCCTTCAAAGCCCTCAAATCAATACAATGGCATTTATTAGAAATATACTGCCTTACATAACATTTCAACGGTAACAATGCAACTTTAGCATATATTGCATCAAAGCTCTGTATGATATTTACATCAAGACAAAAAAGTGCATGAAATGACCTGTATTTAAATGTAGTTATTTGAGTATTGGCCAACTCCTTTAGACAGAGCTTATTTAACATTGGGAATTTTGAGACAACCGAATGATTAGCTATTCCTATTTTGACAAATGGCATCCAAGTAACCCTAGTCACTGAAACAACCCGTGTGAAATGCAATCAAATGTGCCAACATTTCAGAGTAAGCTGTCAAAATTCTCAGTCGGTAAGCAAAGAATGCGTTTGGAAATACTCATATGTTGCTGCTTTTGTCCACAACACCATGGAGAAGAAATGGAGACATCCCTGCTCCCAGAGTTGAGCTGAGATTTTTGAACAATAACAATATATAAAGATTAAATCTAATAAAAAGAGCAACATCTACACTGATGCGACACAAACCCGAGACCGATAGCCACACAAGTAAGCATGATGCCTGTAGCATGCGTCTTTCTGCATGTTGTAAACAAAATGCCTCAGTCCCCGTTGGACGCTCTTTGGTTGTCGTCTCTGGCCCCGTGAATTGTTTTCTCAGAGGGTCCAGTCGAAGTTTGTCTGTAGCCAATGGTGGTGTCCCCCCGCAGTCAGCCAAAAGCTGCTCAACCACTCCAGACTGGAGATGATTGCGTTGAAAGGGCCTTTAGATGTTCCCAGGTCCGAAGAAATCAGCAAGAAGGGGATGATCAGCCACATTCGGTTCACCATGTTGCTGCAAAATAAAAATGTTGTCATTAAGACTGGAGCAAGAAACTATGCAATACCTGAAGAAAATAATAATGCAAGCACAGGACAGCAAGAAACATATACACAGACCTGACTACAGAATACTAAATTATCATATAAATCATTTGATTAACGTGTGCATTGAACAATATAAAACAAACAGAAAGGCTAAATTCAGATCACTGGCCACTATGGAAGACACCATGGAAGCTGTCTTCCAGGGCGCTGTGTATCTTCTGCCCTCGTGTGGAGAACATGAGAATTACATTGGGTGTATAAACATAAAACCTATTCTGATTCTTAAACATCCACTACAACTTTGCTAAAGGCTGCGTGTTGTGTTTTAGGCAGTGCTTAATTGAAATAAAATGAAGGATTATATTATATTTGGCCAAATGGCCCAGCTCTTAATCCTGAGCCTTTATACTTCCACAAACATGCTCTGAAATGCATGTGATTCCTGTGTCTGTTCAACAGTTCATATTTCAGTGATGTTTCAGTGACATTTCATTTGCTCGAGGTATGAAGCCCCACCAAAAGTATTTACAAAGCACAAAAATATACTTACATTGCAGCATTCTGAGTAATCTGTATTGTCCTCCTTCTTCGCACAGGCTTCCTTTTGTTATCCTCCTAATAACAAAAGAGAAAATATGAATCATAAAGCCAGACAGAATAATACAATCAGATTTGTAAGCTTTCTAAAGTGTGCATTGTGCATATACTTTTCTTAAAGCTACACAACCTACTACGCCAAGGGCATAGTCTAACAAAGGAGTTTAGTTTTGTAAAGTAACGAGTGACGTATTGTGATAGTAGTTACTTTTTCAACATAGTCCCTCATTCAGGTCATCTACGCTGGCAGTCTTAGGATTTCCCCGTCCCAGTGCGGCCAAAGCAGGTTCGAGAAGCCGACTGCATCTACAAATACACAAACATGTATTACAGTGATGATACATAACCAAACATAAAGGACATGTGTTACCTGTGACTCAAGCTTCAGGGAGAGGATAGAGGAGATCCTCTATCAGATGTTCTACATTCTCTAGTAGTCTCACGTTCTTTCTATGAATGTGGCTCGACTGGCCAGGTTTGGTGCCAATGTTGACAGCCACCCCAGCAGAGGCAGAAATCCATATTGTGGTACAGTCGTTTCAAATCTTGTGCTTCATGCTTCTTTGCTTTTCTTCCTCAAGCTGCAAGACAGAAATTAGCATGCATTTAAAAAACCAGCACCAAAATCATGTCATGTGTTGTGCTCACCTAAAATCACACACAGGATAACACAAATATGATAGCAACATATTCCAATGTGATGGAAATCATGATTGAGGTAATTGTTACTTTCACCTCTTAACCCCCACCTGAACTGAGCACATTTTCTCCAGTGTTGCTTTACCCACATGTAAAACCTTCTGGGAAGAAACAGTGACAAAATAGAGGATGAAAAAGTGGGAAAAAAGCAACAGAAGAGCGACAAAAACACAATAAAAAAGTGATGAAAAAGCCAAAAAAGAGCCACTTACAGATTGAACAAAAACATGTGGCTAAAGCAACAATAATGGTCTCAACTTATACAGCACTTTTCCACCTACATTAGGCACTCAAAGCACTTTTGTAGCAAGGATCCACTCACCCAGTCATACACCAACGTACGCAGACACTGGAGGCAAGGTGGGTGAAGTGTCTTGCCCAAGGACACAACGACAGCATGCACCTTCAGGAGGCGGGATTTCAACCCCCAACCTTCCGATCATGTGACGACACGCTCTACCATCTGCGCCACCGTTGCCTTGACAATGCAATAATAAGAGACAAAAACGTGAGTAAAGAAAATGAGAAAAACGTGATGAAACCACGACAAAAAAAATGACAGTTACTTGACGTAACTATAGTTCTGTGAGTATGGGCGTAGCCCTCTACGGGCTTCGCTATTGGTTATAACCCGAGGCATCGCCTCGCGCCTGAGAGATAAAAACATCTACCCGCTCCAATCATGTCAAGGTGATGGTATATCCATCTGGGGTATAAAAACCCCATCTGCCCACCGCTCATCTCCTTTGAACTCAGCCATAGAAGACAGGATGGGCCTGCTGGGCATGCAGGTAGAGGGCTACGCCCATACTCACAGAACTATAGTTACGTCAAGTAACTGTCATTTCTGTTTCGTATGGGCTACGCCCTCTACGGGCTTCGCTATTGGTTAAAACCCTGCGCGAAGACCGTAGGGAAGAATGTACTCCCAGCAGGCACAAATGACCACGATTGGAGCGCACCCAGGACAACGTCATGCAGTCAGTGTCACCAACCAGACGCACCCATGGGCAGTCAGAGCAGGGCCACGGGCTGCTCCACCAGAGCACCAAGGCACCTAGCACCATATATAGAAGGAAGCATAGCGGCCGCCTCTCCCAAGAGCGCGCATGCAACCAAAACAAAACACAGAGCACGCGTGTCGCCTCTCCCAAGAGCACACACGCACCCACAACCGAAAAGGAGGAGTGAAGGTGCATAGGCCGCCTCTCCCAAGAGCGCCCGCACCCCCACGCCCAGACAGGTCGCCTCTCCCAAGAGCACCTGCACTGGGCAGTCAAGATCAAATTAAACCCGCCCGCCACTCAAAACCGAATGAGCGACAGACCCAGAAGCAACGTCCATCAAGTACGAGCGGGCGAAGGTCGACGAGGATGACCAGGAAGCCGCCAAGCACACATCCTCTATCGACACCCCTCTAAACAAAGCAGTAGAGGCAGCCACCCCTCGAGTAGAGTGGGCCCTGACGACCCTAGGAGCAGGAAGACCCCGAGCCTCGTATGCCATACGAATGGCATGACAGACCCAATGAGCCAGCCGTTGGGTAGAGAGTGGGGCACCTTTGCGCCCGGCCCCAAGCCCCACAAACAGTTGGTCCGACCGCCTGAACGTCGCTGTACGGTCCAGATAACAACGCAGGGCCCGAATCGGACACAGCAGGTTTCGCCTCTTATCCTCCACAGAAGCATGTGGTGGAGGAAAGAAGGGTCTAACTCTGATAACCCTAGACCTGAAAGAAGAAGTGACAATCTTGGGCTGAAAAGCCGGATTAGGCCACATCTCAAGCAGACCCCCATCCTCACCGAAGGACGTACAGGATGGATGCACAGACAGCGCAGTCAGGTCCCCCGCCCTCTTGGCAGAGACCAGAGCCAAAAGGAGCGCAGTCTTATATGATAGGCAACTAAGGTCTGACCTGTCCAGGGGCTCAAAAGGAGGGCCCGACAGACCCTCCAACACCACCTGAAGGTCCCACGAGGGCAAAGAGCACCGCACGGGCGGCCTCAGCCTCCGTGCTCCACGCAAAAAGCGTTTAACCAGGGGATGGTTCCTCGCCGTGAGATGGCCAAACCCCACGTGTCCGGTCGTAATGGCTGCCGCGAACACCCCCAGAGTGGCGGCAGCCCGCCCTCTATCTAGGAGGAACTGTAGGAACTCCAACACTCCCCCTATCGAGCAGGAAGTGGGATCAAGCACCCTTTCTGAACACCAGTCCTCGAAAAACCGCCAACGAGCACTGTACGCTCGCGTAGTGGATGGTGCACGGGCACCCTGAATAGTGGCCACCACTGGAGAGGGAAGGCCTAAACGCAACAACTTCCCCCTCTCAGCTTCCAAACCAAAAGGCTGCGTCCCAACACCGGGCGGGAGTGCAGAGTCCCCCCTGCTTGGACCAATGTGTCCGACCGGTCCGGCAGGGGCCAGGGGCCCTCCACCACCATCCCCACCAGGTCCGGGTACCACCTGGCGTTCGGACTGTCTGGGGCCACTATCAGAATCACCAACCCCTCCGTCCTCACCCTGTGCAGCAGAGGAGGCATGAGGTGAACTGGCGGAAATGCATACAGGAGACCCCGAGGCCACGGCCGATGGGCCAAGGCGTCCACCCCGAGCGGAGGGGCGTCTGCCCACCTGAGCGAGAACCAAAGTGGGCACTGTGCGTTTTCTGCACTGGCGAAAAGGTCAGCCACTGGATCCCCGAACCGGCGCCAAACCTCCATTGCGACCCATGGGGCTAGGCTCCACTCGTCGCGGAGTGGGCCTCCCCTGGACATAACGTCCGCGCCCACGTTGAGCAGGCCGGGAATGTGACGGGCTCTCAGGGAGGACAGGTGGGAGCCCGCCCACAAGAGAATTTCCGTCGCTTTCCTGTGCAGAGTGGGAGACCTGGTCCCCCCCTGCCTGTTTAAGTAGGCCACCACTGTGGTGTTGTCCGACCGCACCATGACATGGTGACCCGCCAGCTGACTTGAGAAGTGCAGGAGCACCCTCCGCACAGCTTCCATCTCCAAGAGATTGATGTGCCCCAAGGGTGACTCCCACGGCCCCCCGGTGGAGCACCGATCGAGTACTCCGCCCCAACCGGTCAGAGACGCGTCCGTGAACACCTCTGTGTAATGAGGAACGCACCCCATCCGTACCCCCTGGGGAAGACGATCCGGGGCCAGCCAGTACTCCAAGTCCCTCTGTGCGGACAAAGGGACCACCACAACCTTCCTCCTGTCCCGCACCGGGTGCAGCCTGAGGCGGCAAAACCACCGCTGAAGTCCCCTCATGTGGAGTAGACCCAGATGAACCACAGGGTGAGCGGCTGCCATCATGCCCAATAGGGAACGAATGGACTGGGACGACACCTGCGGCTTGTCCAGTACCATTCTCCCCAGCGTCAGCAGCGCCTCTATCCTCTCGGCCGAGAGGGAGGCGCGCATGTCCCTGGAGTCTAGCTGCAGACCCAGATACGTTACACGCTGAATGGGGTTCAACGCGCTTTTCTCCAAGTTGACCACAAATCCCAATCGGGAGATGTGTTCCAACAGGGCCGTCGTGTGAGCCTGCGCCTCCTGCCGAGACGAGGCCAGGATGAGCCAGTCGTCGATGTAAGTCAGAACTCGGATGCCACGACGACGAAGCGGCTCCAGCGCCGCCTCCACGCACTTGGAGAACGTGCGCGGGGCCAGCGAATAACCGAAGGGGAGGCGGTGATATTCGTAGCACTTCTCCCCCACTGCAAAGCGCAGAAACTTCCTGTGTTCCGACACAATAGGAACGTGGAAGTATGCATCTGTGAGATCCACGGACGTCATCCAGTCTCCTGGTCTGACGCACTCCAAAAGCTGCTTGACTGTCAGCATGCGAAAAGGCCTTTCCGCGATGCAGTGGTTCAGGATGCGCAGGTCCAAAATTGGACGTACACCCCCGCTTTTCTTGGGGACTAGGAAATATGGGGAGTACAGCCCTTTTTCCACCGCGTCCGAAGCCACCTCTGCCACAGCCCCGCGCCGCAGCAGAGAGGCTACTTCCTCCTGGATGACCGCGGCCTCCGCCTGATCTCGGAGCCTCGTCCTGAGGATCCCGCTGAAAGGCGGCGGTCTCCGAGCGAACTGC
Source organism: Proterorhinus semilunaris (assembly GCA_021464625.1). Lineage (NCBI taxonomy): Eukaryota > Metazoa > Chordata > Actinopteri > Gobiiformes > Gobiidae > Proterorhinus > Proterorhinus semilunaris. The sequence continues at coordinate 55,166,174 of CM038343.1, read as the reverse complement.
AACGCGTATCCCCTGCGGAGCGTCCTGTCTAACCAGTGAGAAGAGAGAAGCCCCAGGCTCTTCCACTCCTGATAAAATTCTGTCACGGGCCTCACCGGTCCGCGGAGTAGAAACGGAGAAGGCCCGCCCACCTCCACCCCGGCCTGCGGGGTAGGACGTGGGGGGCCCTGATGAAAAGGGCTGCGGGGATTCCCCACCCTCGGACAGCGGCGCCGCCGCGGCCGAGGACGGCGCGCCGTCAAGAGAGCACTTACGCTTCTTAGACTGAACAGTCTCACTCCCCTGCACGCTCCAAGGGCTGCCCCGCCTCCTGCCAAGCGGAGGTTTAGAGGCAGCCCCAGCCCGCGGAGTGACATGATCCGAGTCCGCACTGCAGCTCCGCGGATGGGTCAAAGGTACCGGCCGCCGTGACGTATCCCCCGTACGTTCCGGTAGGAGAATACGAAGCCGTGGCGTGCTGCGGAAAGCAGCGGGAGGAGTAGAAGACTCATGAACGGCAGACGCTCTCAGCGCGTCTCCGCTGCGAATAAGAGACGAAGCATGCTCTTTTACAATGTAACGGGCCGAAGCACGGCCTTTATTGTAAGCAAAATGCCCCCGTTTCCCCCCTCTGGTGTCAGCGCCCGGACGTCGATGCGCTGGTCCAGATCCACGGTCCCTCCGCTGGTCCCGTCTCGGAGAACGCGCTGGAGCCGTCTGGGATGAACCCGGAGTGTCGCGTCTCCGCGGAGGAGATGGGGGATGAAAACGGCGCTCGCGCCGCTGAGCCCCTCCCCGCCGTTCAGAGCGCTGACGGTCCCACTGGGGACGGAGATGCGGTCCCAGCTGCTGGGAGGCTTTGGAGGCAGCATCGAGGCGCTCGACCATTGCCTGGATGTCAGGGCCAAACAATGATGACGTGGAAACCGGGAGATCGAGTAGTTGACGCTTCTCCTGTTCCTTCAACAAGGAAAGCCCCAGCCACAAATGGCGAGATCCCACCTGAACCGCCGCCGCCATTGAACGGCCACCGTCAATGGCGAAAGCCTGGGACATACGGAGAAAAGACGCCACCGTAGTCTGGACCTCCTCGAGCTCCTCCAGGGCCAGCTCGGAACGTCCGTGGATGAGCTTATCCAGCGAGCCCGCCAGAAAAGCCATGTTGCTAGCTAACGCCACTACCTGAGCGGCGTTAGCATAGCAGCGGTCTAAAACGGCCATCGTCAGCTTATCCTTATCAGAGGGAAGCAACGTTTTATCGCCTGGCCAAGGGGATGAGGACGGAAGGAGGGACATCCTGACTCCGTCCTCAATCGGCGGAACCCCGGACCGCCACGTCCAGTCCTGCACCGTGGAATACGGCCCGTACCCCAGTGCAGGATGTTTTGCCGCGAGAGGATGAGCCCATTCACGCTGAGCAAAGTGCATGATCGGTGTCATAGCCGGGCACATCACGACAGGGCGCGGCTTTCGGCGGGAACGGCTAGCTAAGCCTTCGGTGAAGTCCTCCACCGGAGCAGCAGGTTGAGACGGGGGCAGAGGAATCTCCATTCGGTCTGCGGCAGACGCAAACAACGCGGGGAGATAGTCGAGAGGATAACGATCCCCCTGTAGCCCGGACGGCGTCTCGGAGAAGATGGAGGCAGCGTCTTCGTCGTAGCAGCGACGATCATCCTCCTCATCATATTCACTCCATTCCTTCCTCCTGGGGCTTGCTGAAGGGGCTGGGTCCTGAATCAGGGGCACAGCGTCCTGAGCTGGCCGTTCTGGTGAATCCGGACCCATGAAACCCCGGCGACGCTCGCGCTCTTCCCGGGAGAGCGCTAAGCACGCCTGGCAGTCAGCATCACCCGCTGCATGGTGCCAACCGAGGCAGCGGAAGCACAGCTCGTGCTGATCCTCAGGGAGGAGAATGGAGGGACATTTGCCGCATCTGCGGAGCTCGACACCGGCAGGTGAAGTCATCTTCGAGCAGAGAAGCGGCGAGAAGATCCTGAAAGTAAGTAGAAGTATCGTTCTGAGAAGAACGTGCTCGTAGAAGTGAGTTCTGAAAAGAACTTGCTCTCTCAAACGCTGAGTTAAAAAAGGAGATGAGCGGTGGGCAGATGGGGTTTTTATACCCCAGATGGATATACCATCACCTTGACATGATTGGAGCGGGTAGATGTTTTTATCTCTCAGGCGCGAGGCGATGCCTCGGGTTATAACCAATAGCGAAGCCCGTAGAGGGCGTAGCCCATACGAAACAGAAGCGTCAAAACAACAACTGAAAAACAAACCAAAAAAAACAGACAAGACAAAGACAACAACACGAGAAAAATTCGATCCGTTTTGTAGGTCTTGGCTTTCAAATGAGGCGTTACACTGGCCTGATGCTCCAGTGGAGAAGCTTTTAAATTTGGGTAAAGCTGAACTGGAGAAAATGCACTCGGTTCAGGTGGGGGTTAAGAAGTTAAAGCCTATTTTCTATGTCCTCAAAGTGCTAATCTTCACTGTAAATGAAACTAAATTAAAAAGTAAACACTAAGCAGAAGAATTGTTCAATGGATTTACTGACCAAATTAGATGAGAAAGGGTCGCTTTAGCGAGAGCAGTGACAATCACGGTGTCTCCTTGTAACATCCGTGGAGATGTAGTTAGCCTTAAACTTGCAATGCTAGTTCGAAAGCACGGAGCCTCCAGACACGGCTTAGTTTGACTCTCATTTAAACTTACTGTTATTATAGTCCGAAGGAAAACATCGCTTGGCTAATTTTAAGTCAAAGACACGTTTAAATGTAGTCCATTTCTCTAATGTTTGAGAGTGGTTCCTCTCCGCCGCGGGCCGCCATCTTGGTTTGGTGACGTCATGACGTTGAATGGAAATCCGTCTGTATTTTATTAATTTTTTTTTTTTTTTTTTTTTTGTAACCCGTCTGTATTCAAGCTAAATCTCAATTAGTCACATTTTAATTACTCATAAGATTAATATTCAGTCAACACATTTTCTGTTATGACTCAGGTGCCTCAAAAAAATATGAGTTTGTATGGCTGTTGGGTTTTTATATTAACGTTTTTTGAACTGAAGTTAATTGAATTGGATTGAATTGAAAGTCAAAGTAAAGCATGTGCGCCACTGCTGTACACGCTACAATAGTTATTATATGGAAAAGCAGTCAAATCTTTGTGTAATCCATGTGTTGTCATTCAGCCTGTAACAGCATCTGACCTGCAAAATCAGCCCCTGCCACTAGGGGCAGTTCCTCACGTTTTTGGGGTTAAGGGTTTGAGTTAGCCCCAACTTGGTTTATGCACGTGCTATACATTAGTTACTCATCCCTTGAGCTAGACTCCAATGAGTTTGACACACGAAAATAAGAAACTAAGGTAATTCCAAATGCAAAACTGATAATATGTCAAACTGAAATTGTCCTTCCAAAAAATTAGGTTTAGGCATTAGTCCACTGACCTTAAGGTTAGGCGCCAATGGTTGGATATGGCTGTCTAATCCAGAACACAACTTGGTTTAATGGAGAAATTAATAGAACAAATATATAATATTAAGTGAAATGAAATGTCAAATTGAGTGAAAACTTGGCTAAATAGATACTGCTGTACACACTACAATAGTTAATATATGGAAAAGCAGTCAAATCTTTGTCTAATGCATGTGTTGTCGATCAGCCTGTAACAGGATCTGACCTGCAAAATCAGCCCCTGCCACTAGGGGCAGTTCCTCAGGGTTAGGGTTAGGGTATAAGGAAAGAACTGCACGTGGCCCTCGCTGCTATTGGCCCTCATTTGCATAGGAGCATTTCACGTAGCAGCCAGTAGAGGGAGGCAGGCGGGGAGACAGGACGGGTTATAAATAGTTATATTTTAAAGTCACTTTTAAGTCATGAAGTAGCACAAATATTAGTTGAGTGAATTTGTTCAAATGATATCTAATTTAACTGCATTCAGAGCCAAAAACACCACACAGACGGATCCTGGACATGAGCTTCAAAGGTCATAGTCCTCTTGTTGAAGCATAGTGGTCTTCCACAACTCCTCAGCAGTGCCAGACCGCATTAAGGCAGTAATTGAAGCAAAGGGGGCCAAAACTAAGTACTAAGTACACATGCATAATTATAGTTTTCAGAGGATCCACATTTCTTTGTTTAAAATCTAATTTTCAAAATTAAAAACAAACAAAGGCTTGACATATGTCACTTTGCATGCCATGAATCTATATCATGTATTAGTTTCACATTTCAAGTTGTATTACAGAAATAAATGAACTGTTTCACGATATTCAAACTTTCTGAGTTTCACCCATATACCCCAAAAATGATCCACGCCTTCAAAGCCCTCAAATCAATACAATGGCATTTATTAGAAATATACTGCCTTACATAACATTTCAACGGTAACAATGCAACTTTAGCATATATTGCATCAAAGCTCTGTATGATATTTACATCAAGACAAAAAAGTGCATGAAATGACCTGTATTTAAATGTAGTTATTTGAGTATTGGCCAACTCCTTTAGACAGAGCTTATTTAACATTGGGAATTTTGAGACAACCGAATGATTAGCTATTCCTATTTTGACAAATGGCATCCAAGTAACCCTAGTCACTGAAACAACCCGTGTGAAATGCAATCAAATGTGCCAACATTTCAGAGTAAGCTGTCAAAATTCTCAGTCGGTAAGCAAAGAATGCGTTTGGAAATACTCATATGTTGCTGCTTTTGTCCACAACACCATGGAGAAGAAATGGAGACATCCCTGCTCCCAGAGTTGAGCTGAGATTTTTGAACAATAACAATATATAAAGATTAAATCTAATAAAAAGAGCAACATCTACACTGATGCGACACAAACCCGAGACCGATAGCCACACAAGTAAGCATGATGCCTGTAGCATGCGTCTTTCTGCATGTTGTAAACAAAATGCCTCAGTCCCCGTTGGACGCTCTTTGGTTGTCGTCTCTGGCCCCGTGAATTGTTTTCTCAGAGGGTCCAGTCGAAGTTTGTCTGTAGCCAATGGTGGTGTCCCCCCGCAGTCAGCCAAAAGCTGCTCAACCACTCCAGACTGGAGATGATTGCGTTGAAAGGGCCTTTAGATGTTCCCAGGTCCGAAGAAATCAGCAAGAAGGGGATGATCAGCCACATTCGGTTCACCATGTTGCTGCAAAATAAAAATGTTGTCATTAAGACTGGAGCAAGAAACTATGCAATACCTGAAGAAAATAATAATGCAAGCACAGGACAGCAAGAAACATATACACAGACCTGACTACAGAATACTAAATTATCATATAAATCATTTGATTAACGTGTGCATTGAACAATATAAAACAAACAAAAAGGCTAAATTCAGATCACCGGCCACTATGGAAGACACCATGGAAGCTGTCTTCCAGGGCGCTGTGTATCTTCTGCCCTCGTGTGGAGAACATGAGAATTACATTGGGTGTATAAACATAAAACCTATTCTGATTCTTAAACATCCACTACAACTTTGCTAAAGGCTGCGTGTTGTGTTTTAGGCAGTGCTTAATTGAAATAAAATGAAGGATTATATTATATTTGGCCAAATGGCCCAGCTCTTAATCCTGAGCCTTTATACTTCCACAAACATGCTCTGAAATGCATGTGATTCCTGTGTCTGTTCAACAGTTCATATTTCAGTGATGTTTCAGTGACATTTCATTTGCTCGAGGTATGAAGCCCCACCAAAAGTATTTACAAAGCACAAAAATATACTTACATTGCAGCATTCTGAGTAATCTGTATTGTCCTCCTTCTTCGCAAAGGCTTCCTTTTGTTATCCTCCTAATAACAAAAGAGAAAATATGAATCATAAAGCCAGACAGAATAATACAATCAGATTTGTAAGCTTTCTAAAGTGTGCATTGTGCATATACTTTTCTTAAAGCTACACAACCTACTACGCCAAGGGCATAGTCTAACAAAGGAGTTTAGTTTTGTAAAGTAACGAGTGACGTATTGTGATAGTAGTTACTTTTTCAACATAGTCCCTCATTCAGGTCATCTACGCTGGCAGTCTTAGGATTTCCCCGTCCCAGTGCGGCCAAAGCAGGTTCGAGAAGCCGACTGCATCTACAAATACACAAACATGTATTACAGTGATGATACATAACCAAACATAAAGGACATGTGTTACCTGTGACTCAAGCTTCAGGGAGAGGATAGAGGAGATCCTCTATCAGATGTTCTACATTCTCTAGTAGTCTCACGTTCTTTCTATGAATGTGGCTCGACTGGCCAGGTTTGGTGCCAATGTTGACAGCCACCCCAGCAGAGGCAGAAATCCATATTGTGGTACAGTCGTTTCAAATCTTGTGCTTCATGCTTCTTTGCTTTTCTTCCTCAAGCTGCAAGACAGAAATTAGCATGCATTTAAAAAACCAGCACCAAAATCATGTCATGTGTTGTGCTCACCTAAAATCACACACAGGATAACACAAATATGATAGCAACATATTCCAATGTGATGGAAATCATGATTGAGGTAATTGTTACTTTCACCTCTTAACCCCCACCTGAACTGAGCACATTTTCTCCAGTGTTGCTTTACCCACATGTAAAAGCTTCTGGGAAGAAACAGTGACAAAATAGAGGATGAAAAAGTGGGAAAAAAGCAACAGAAGAGCAACAAAAACACAATAAAAAAGTGATGAAAAAGCCAAAAAAGAGCCACTTACAGATTGAACAAAAACATGTGGCTAAAGCAACAATACTGGTCTCAACTTATACAGCACTTTTCCACCTACATTAGGCACTCAAAGCACTTTTGTAGCAAGGATCCACTCACCCAGTCATACAGCAACGTACGCAGACACTGGAGGCAAGGTGTGTGAAGTGTCTTGCCCAAGGACACAACGACAGCATGCACCTTCAGGAGGCGGGATTTCAACCCCCAACCTTCCGATCATGTGACGACACGCTCTACCATCTGCGCCACCGTTGCCTTGACAATGCAATAATAAGAGACAAAAACGTGAGTAAAGAAAATGAGAAAAACGTGATGAAACCACGACAAAAAAAGCGTCAAAACAACAACTGAAAAACAAACCAAAAAAAACAGACAAGACAAAGACAACAACACGAGAAAAATTCGATCCGTTTTGTAGGTCTTGGCTTTCAAATGAGGCGTTACACTGGCCTGATGCTCCAGTGGAGAAGCTTTTAAATTTGGGTAAAGCTGAACTGGAGAAAATGCACTCGGTTCAGGTGGGGGTTAAGAAGTTAAAGCCTATTTTCTATGTCCTCAAAGTGCTAATCTTCACTGTAAATGAAACTAAATTAAAAAGTAAACACTAAGCAGAAGAATTGTTCAATGGATTTACTGACCAAATTAGATGAGAAAGGGTCGCTTTAGCGAGAGCAGTGACAATCACGGTGTCTCCTTGTAACATCCGTGGAGATGTAGTTAGCCTTAAACTTGCAATGCTAGTTCGAAAGCACGGAGCCTCCAGACACGGCTTAGTTTGACTCTCATTTAAACTGACTGTTATTATAGTCCGAAGGAAAACATCGCTTGGCTAATTTTAAGTCAAAGACACGTTTAAATGTAGTCCATTTCTCTAATGTTTGAGAGTGGTTCCTCTCCGCCGCGGGCCGCCATCTTGGTTTGGTGACGTCATGACGTTGAATGGAAATCCGTCTGTATTTTATTATTATTATTATAATTATTTTTTTTGTAACCCGTCTGTATTCAAGCTAAATCTCAATTAGTCACATTTTAATTACTCATAAGATTAATATTCAGTCAACACATTTTCTGTTATGACTCAGGTGCCTCAAAAAAATATGAGTTTGTATGGCTGTTGGGTTTTTATATTAACGTTTTTTGAACTGAAGTTAATTGAATTGGATTGAATTGAAAGTCAAAGTAAAGCATGTGCGCCACTGCTGTACACACTACAATAGTTATTATATGGAAAAGCAGTCAAATCTTTGTGTAATCCATGTGTTGTCATTCAGCCTGTAACAGCATCTGACCTGCAAAATCAGCCCCTGCCACTAGGGGCAGTTCCTCACGTTTTTGGGGTTAAGGGTTTGAGTTAGCCCCAACTTGGTTTATGCACGTGCTATACATTAGTTACTCATCCCTTGAGCTAGACTCCAATGAGTTTGACACACGAAAATAAGAAACTAAGGTAATTCCAAATGCAAAACTGATAATATGTCAAACTGAAATTGTCCTTCCAAAAAATTAGGTTTAGGCATTAGTCCACTGACCTTAAGGTTAGGCGCCAATGGTTGGATATGGCTGTCTAATCCAGAACACAACTTGGTTTAATGGAGAAATTAATAGAACAAATATATAATATTAAGTGAAATGAAATGTCAAATTGAGTGAAAACTTGGCTAAATAGATACTGCTGTACACACTACAATAGTTAATATATGGAAAAGCAGTCAAATCTTTGTCTAATGCATGTGTTGTCGATCAGCCTGTAACAGGATCTGACCTGCAAAATCAGCCCCTGCCACTAGGGGCAGTTCCTCAGGGTTAGGGTTAGGGTATAAGGAAAGAACTGCACGTGGCCCTCGCTGCTATTGGCCCTCATTTGCATAGGAGCATTTCACGTAGCAGCCAGTAGAGGGAGGCAGGCGGGGAGACAGGACGGGTTATAAATAGTTATATTTTAAAGTCACTTTTAAGTCATGAAGTAGCACAAATATTAGTTGAGTGAATTTGTTCAAATGATATCTAATTTAACTGCATTCAGAGCCAAAAACACCACACAGACGGATCCTGGACATGAGCTTCAAAGGTCATAGTCCTCTTGTTGAAGCATAGTGGTCTTCCACAACTCCTCAGCAGTGCCAGACCGCATTAAGGCAGTAATTGAAGCAAAGGGGGCCAAAACTAAGTACTAAGTACACATGCATAATTATAGTTTTCAGAGGATCCACATTTCTTTGTTTAAAATCTAATTTTCAAAATTAAAACAAACAAAGGCTTGACATATGTCACTTTGCATGCCATGAATCTATATCATGTATTAGTTTCACATTTCAAGTTGTATTACAGAAATAAATGAACTGTTTCACGATATTCAAACTTTCTGAGTTTCACCCATATACCCCAAAAATGATCCACGCCTTCAAAGCCCTCAAATCAATACAATGGCATTTATTAGAAATATACTGCCTTACATAACATTTCAACGGTAACAATGCAACTTTAGCATATATTGCATCAAAGCTCTGTATGATATTTACATCAAGACAAAAAAGTGCATGAAATAACCTGTATTTAAATGTAGTTATTTGAGTATTGGCCAACTCCTTTAGACAGAGCTTATTTAACATTGGGAATTTTGAGACAACCGAATGATTAGCTATTCCTATTTTGACAAATGGCATCCAAGTAACCCGAGTCACTGAAACAACCCGTGTGAAATGCAATCAAATGTGCCAACATTTCAGAGTAAGCTGTCAAAATTCTCAGTCGGTAAGCAAAGAATGCGTTTGGAAATACTCATATGTTGCTGCTTTTGTCCACAACACCATGGAGAAGAAATGGAGACATCCCTGCTCCCAGAGTTGAGCTGAGATTTTTGAACAATAACAATATATAAAGATTAAATCTAATAAAAAGAGCAACATCTACACTGAAGCGACACAAACCCGAGACCGATAGCCACACAAGTAAGCATGATGCCTGTAGCATGCGTCTTTCTGCATGTTGTAAACAAAATGCCTCAGTCCCCGTTGGACGCTCTTTGGTTGTCGTCTCTGGCCCCGTGAATTGTTTTCTCAGAGGGTCCAGTCGAAGTTTGTCTGTAGCCAATGGTGGTGTCCCCCCGCAGTCAGCCAAAAGCTGCTCAACCACTCCAGACTGGAGATGATTGCGTTGAAAGGGCCTTTAGATGTTCCCAGGTCCGAAGAAATCAGCAAGAAGGGGATGATCAGCCACATTCGGTTCACCATGTTGCTGCAAAATAAAAATGTTGTCATTAAGACTGGAGCAAGAAACTATGCAATACCTCAAGAAAATAATAATGCAAGCACAGGACAGCAAGAAACATATACACAGACCCGACTACAGAATACTAAATTATCATATAAATCATTTGATTAACGTGTGCATTGAACAATATAAAACAAACAAAAAGGCTAAATTCAGATCACCGGCCACTATGGAAGACACCATGGAAGCTGTCTTCCAGGGCACTGTGTATCTTCTGCCCTCGTGTGGAGAACATGAGAATTACATTGGGTGTATAAACATAAAACCTATTCTGATTCTTAAACATCCACTACAACTTTGCAAAAGGCTGCGTGTTGTGTTTTAGGCAGTGCTTAATTGAAATAAAATGAAGGATTATATTATATTTGGCCAAATGGCCCAGCTCTTAATCCTGAGCCTTTATACTTCCACAAACATGCTCTGAAATGCATGTGATTCCTGTGTCTGTTCAACAGTTCATATTTCAGTGATGTTTCAGTGACATTTCATTTGCTCGAGGTATGAAGCCCCACCAAAAGTATTTACAAAGCACAAAAATATACTTACATTGCAGCATTCTGAGTAATCTGTATTGTCCTCCTTCTTCGCAAAGGCTTCCTTTTGTTATCCTCCTAATAACAAAAGAGAAAATATGAATCATAAAGCCAGACAGAATAATACAATCAGATTTGTAAGCTTTCTAAAGTGTGCATTGTGCATATACTTTTCTTAAAGCTACACAACCTACTACGCCAAGGGCATAGTCTAACAAAGGAGTTTAGTTTTGTAAAGTAACGAGTGACGTATTGTGATAGTAGTTACTTTTTCAACATAGTCCCTCATTCAGGTCATCTACGCTGGCAGTCTTAGGATTTCCCCGTCCCAGTGCGGCCAAAGCAGGTTCGAGAAGCCGACTGCATCTACAAATACACAAACATGTATTACAGTGATGATACATAACCAAACATAAAGGACATGTGTTACCTGTGACTCAAGCTTCAGGGAGAGGATAGAGGAGATCCTCTATCAGATGTTCTACATTCTCTAGTAGTCTCACGTTCTTTCTATGAATGTGGCTCGACTGGCCAGGTTTGGTGCCAATGTTGACAGCCACCCCAGCAGAGGCAGAAATCCATATTGTGGTACAGTCGTTTCAAATCTTGTGCTTCATGCTTCTTTGCTTTTCTTCCTCAAGCTGCAAGACAGAAATTAGCATGCATTTAAAAAACCAGCACCAAAATCATGTCATGTGTTGTGCTCACCTAAAATCACACACAGGATAACACAAATATGATAGCAACATATTCCAATGTGATGGAAATCATGATTGAGGTAATTGTTACTTTCACCTCTTAACCCCCACCTGAACTGAGCACATTTTCTCCAGTGTTGCTTTACCCACATGTAAAAGCTTCTGGGAAGAAACAGTGACAAAATAGAGGATGAAAAAGTGGGAAAAAAGCAACAGAAGAGCGACAAAAACACAATAAAAAAGTGATGAAAAAGCCAAAAAAGAGCCACTTACAGATTGAACAAAAACATGTGGCTAAAGCAACAATACTGGTCTCAACTTATACAGCACTTTTCCACCTACATTAGGCACTCAAAGCACTTTTGTAGCAAGGATCCACTCACCCAGTCATACAGCAACGTACGCAGACACTGGAGGCAAGGTGTGTGAAGTGTCTTGCCCAAGGACACAACGACAGCATGCACCTTCAGGAGGCGGGATTTCAACCCCCAACCTTCCGATCATGTGACGACACGCTCTACCATCTGCGCCACCGTTGCCTTGACAATGCAATAATAAGAGACAAAAACGTGAGTAAAGAAAATGAGAAAAACGTGATGAAACCACGACAAAAAAAGCGTCAAAACAACAACTGAAAAACAAACCAAAAAAAACAGACAAGACAAAGACAACAACACGAGAAAAATTCGATCCGTTTTGTAGGTCTTGGCTTTCAAATGAGGCGTTACACTGGCCTGATGCTCCAGTGGAGAAGCTTTTAAATTTGGGTAAAGCTGAACTGGAGAAAATGCACTCGGTTCAGGTGGGGGTTAAGAAGTTAAAGCCTATTTTCTATGTCCTCAAAGTGCTAATCTTCACTGTAAATGAAACTAAATTAAAAAGTAAACACTAAGCAGAAGAATTGTTCAATGGATTTACTGACCAAATTAGATGAGAAAGGGTCGCTTTAGCGAGAGCAGTGACAATCACGGTGTCTCCTTGTAACATCCGTGGAGATGTAGTTAGCCTTAAACTTGCAATGCTAGTTCGAAAGCACGGAGCCTCCAGACACGGCTTAGTTTGACTCTCATTTAAACTTACTGTTATTATAGTCCGAAGGAAAACATCGCTTGGCTAATTTTAAGTCAAAGACACGTTTAAATGTAGTCCATTTCTCTAATGTTTGAGAGTGGTTCCTCTCCGCCGCGGGCCGCCATCTTGGTTTGGTGACGTCATGACGTTGAATGGAAATCCGTCTGTATTTTATTATTATTATTATAATTATTTTTTTTGTAACCCGTCTGTATTCAAGCTAAATCTCAATTAGTCACATTTTAATTACTCATAAGATTAATATTCAGTCAACACATTTTCTGTTATGACTCAGGTGCCTCAAAAAAATATGAGTTTGTATGGCTGTTGGGTTTTTATATTAACGTTTTTTGAACTGAAGTTAATTGAATTGGATTGAATTGAAAGTCAAAGTAAAGCATGTGCGCCACTGCTGTACACACTACAATAGTTATTATATGGAAAAGCAGTCAAATCTTTGTGTAATCCATGTGTTGTCATTCAGCCTGTAACAGCATCTGACCTGCAAAATCAGCCCCTGCCACTAGGGGCAGTTCCTCACGTTTTTGGGGTTAAGGGTTTGAGTTAGCCCCAACTTGGTTTATGCACGTGCTATACATTAGTTACTCATCCCTTGAGCTAGACTCCAATGAGTTTGACACACGAAAATAAGAAACTAAGGTAATTCAAAATGCAAAACTGATAATATGTCAAACTGAAATTGTCCTTCCAAAAAATTAGGTTTAGGCATTAGTCCACTGACCTTAAGGTTAGGCGCCAATGGTTGGATATGGCTGTCTAATCCAGAACACAACTTGGTTTAATGGAGAAATTAATAGAACAAATATATAATATTAAGTGAAATGAAATGTCAAATTGAGTGAAAACTTGGCTAAATAGATACTGCTGTACACACTACAATAGTTAATATATGGAAAAGCAGTCAAATCTTTGTCTAATGCATGTGTTGTCGATCAGCCTGTAACAGGATCTGACCTGCAAAATCAGCCCCTGCCACTAGGGGCAGTTCCTCAGGGTTAGGGTTAGGGTATAAGGAAAGAACTGCACGTGGCCCTCGCTGCTATTGGCCCTCATTTGCATAGGAGCATTTCACGTAGCAGCCAGTAGAGGGAGGCAGGCGGGGAGACAGGACGGGTTATAAATAGTTATATTTTAAAGTCACTTTTAAGTCATGAAGTAGCACAAATATTAGTTGAGTGAATTTGTTCAAATGATATCTAATTTAACTGCATTCAGAGCCAAAAACACCACACAGACGGATCCTGGACATGAGCTTCAAAGGTCATAGTCCTCTTGTTGAAGCATAGTGGTCTTCCACAACTCCTCAGCAGTGCCAGACCGCATTAAGGCAGTAATTGAAGCAAAGGGGGCCAAAACTAAGTACTAAGTACACATGCATAATTATAGTTTTCAGAGGATCCACATTTCTTTGTTTAAAATCTAATTTTCAAAATTAAAACAAACAAAGGCTTGACATATGTCACTTTGCATGCCATGAATCTATATCATGTATTAGTTTCACATTTCAAGTTGTATTACAGAAATAAATGAACTGTTTCACGATATTCAAACTTTCTGAGTTTCACCCATATACCCCAAAAATGATCCACGCCTTCAAAGCCCTCAAATCAATACAATGGCATTTATTAGAAATATACTGCCTTACATAACATTTCAACGGTAACAATGCAACTTTAGCATATATTGCATCAAAGCTCTGTATGATATTTACATCAAGACAAAAAAGTGCATGAAATAACCTGTATTTAAATGTAGTTATTTGAGTATTGGCCAACTCCTTTAGACAGAGCTTATTTAACATTGGGAATTTTGAGACAACCGAATGATTAGCTATTCCTATTTTGACAAATGGCATCCAAGTAACCCGAGTCACTGAAACAACCCGTGTGAAATGCAATCAAATGTGCCAACATTTCAGAGTAAGCTGTCAAAATTCTCAGTCGGTAAGCAAAGAATGCGTTTGGAAATATTCATATGTTGCTGCTTTTGTCCACAACACCATGGAGAAGAAATGGAGACATCCCTGCTCCCAGAGTTGAGCTGAGATTTTTGAACAATAACAATATATAAAGATTAAATCTAATAAAAAGAGCAACATCTACACTGAAGCGACACAAACCCGAGACCGATAGCCACACAAGTAAGCATGATGCCTGTAGCATGCGTCTTTCTGCATGTTGTAAACAAAATGCCTCAGTCCCCGTTGGACGCTCTTTGGTTGTCGTCTCTGGCCCCGTGAATTGTTTTCTCAGAGGGTCCAGTCGAAGTTTGTCTGTAGCCAATGGTGGTGTCCCCCCGCAGTCAGCCAAAAGCTGCTCAACCACTCCAGACTGGAGATGATTGCGTTGAAAGGGCCTTTAGATGTTCCCAGGTCCGAAGAAATCAGCAAGAAGGGGATGATCAGCCACATTCGGTTCACCATGTTGCTGCAAAATAAAAATGTTGTCATTAAGACTGGAGCAAGAAACTATGCAATACCTCAAGAAAATAATAATGCAAGCACAGGACAGCAAGAAACATATACACAGACCCGACTACAGAATACTAAATTATCATATAAATCATTTGATTAACGTGTGCATTGAACAATATAAAACAAACAAAAAGGCTAAATTCAGATCACTGGCCACTATGGAAGACACCATGGAAGCTGTCTTCCAGGGCACTGTGTATCTTCTGCCCTCGTGTGGAGAACATGAGAATTACATTGGGTGTATAAACATAAAACCTATTCTGATTCTTAAAAATCCACTACAACTTTGCAAAAGGCTGCGTATTGTGTTTTAGGCAGTGCTTAATTGAAATAAAATGAAGGATTATATTATATTTGGCCAAATGGCCCAGCTCTTAATCCTGAGCCTTTATACTTCCACAAACATGCTCTGAAATGCATGTGATTCCTGTGTCTGTTCAACAGTTCATATTTCAGTGATGTTTCAGTGACATTTCATTTGCTCGAGGTATGAAGCCCCACCAAAAGTATTTACAAAGCACAAAAATATACTTACATTGCAGCATTCTGAGTAATCTGTATTGTCCTCCTTCTTCGCAAAGGCTTCCTTTTGTTATCCTCCTAATAACAAAAGAGAAAATATGAATCATAAAGCCAGACAGAATAATACAATCAGATTTGTAAGCTTTCTAAAGTGTGCATTGTGCATATACTTTTCTTAAAGCTACACAACCTACTACGCCAAGGGCATAGTCTAACAAAGGAGTTTAGTTTTGTAAAGTAACGAGTGACGTATTGTGATAGTAGTTACTTTTTCAACATAGTCCCTCATTCAGGTCATCTACGCTGGCAGTCTTAGGATTTCCCCGTCCCAGTGCGGCCAAAGCAGGTTCGAGAAGCCGACTGCATCTACAAATACACAAACATGTATTACAGTGATGATACATAACCAAACATAAAGGACATGTGTTACCTGTGACTCAAGCTTCAGGGAGAGGATAGAGGAGATCCTCTATCAGATGTTCTACATTCTCTAGTAGTCTCACGTTCTTTCTATGAATGTGGCTCGACTGGCCAGGTTTGGTGCCAATGTTGACAGCCACCCCAGCAGAGGCAGAAATCCATATTGTGGTACAGTCGTTTCAAATCTTGTGCTTCATGCTTCTTTGCTTTTCTTCCTCAAGCTGCAAGACAGAAATTAGCATGCATTTAAAAAACCAGCACCAAAATCATGTCATGTGTTGTGCTCACCTAAAATCACACACAGGATAACACAAATATGATAGCAACATATTCCAATGTGATGGAAATCATGATTGAGGTAATTGTTACTTTCACCTCTTAACCCCCACCTGAACTGAGCACATTTCTCCAGTGTTGCTTTACCCACATGTAAAAGCTTCTGGGAAGAAACAGTGACAAAATAGAGGATGAAAAAGTGGGAAAAAAGCAACAGAAGAGCGACAAAAACACAATAAAAAAGTGATGAAAAAGCCAAAAAAGAGCCACTTACAGATTGAACAAAAACATGTGGCTAAAGCAACAATAATGGTCTCAACTTATACAGCACTTTTCCACCTACATTAGGCACTCAAAGCACTTTTGTAGCAAGGATCCACTCACCCAGTCATACACCAACGTACGCAGACACTGGAGGCAAGGTGGGTGAAGTGTCTTGCCCAAGGACACAACGACAGCATGCACCTTCAGGAGGCGGGATTTCAACCCCCAACCTTCCGATCATGTGACGACACGCTCTACCATCTGCGCCACCGTTGCCTTGACAATGCAATAATAAGAGACAAAAACGTGAGTAAAGAAAATGAGAAAAACGTGATGAAACCACGACAAAAAAGCGTCAAAACAACAACTGAAAAACAAACCAAAAAAAACAGACAAGACAAAGACAACAACACGAGAAAAATTCGATCCGTTTTGTAGGTCTTGGCTTTCAAATGAGGCGTTACACTGGCCTGATGCTCCAGTGGAGAAGCTTTTAAATTTGGGTAAAGCTGAACTGGAGAAAATGCACTCGGTTCAGGTGGGGGTTAAGAAGTTAAAGCCTATTTCTATGTCCTCAAAGTGCTAATCTTCACTGTAAATGAAACTAAATTAAAAAGTAAACACTAAGCAGAAGAATTGTTCAATGGATTTACTGACCAAATTAGATGAGAAAGGGTCGCTTTAGCGAGAGCAGTGACAATCACGGTGTCTCCTTGTAACATCCGTGGAGATGTAGTTAGCCTTAAACTTGCAATGCTAGTTCGAAAGCACGGAGCCTCCAGACACGGCTTAGTTTGACTCTCATTTAAACGTACTGTTATTATAGTCCGAAGGAAAACATCGCTTGGCTAATTTTAAGTCAAAGACACGTTTAAATGTAGTCCATTTCTCTAATGTTTGAGAGTGGTTCCTCTCCACCGCGGGCCGCCATCTTGGTTTGGTGACGTCATGACGTTGAATGGAAATCCGTCTGTATTTTATTATTATTATTATAATTATTTTTTTTGTAACCCGTCTGTATTCAAGCTAAATCTCAATTAGTCACATTTTAATTACTCATAAGATTAATATTCAGTCAACACATTTTCTGTTATGACTCAGGTGCCTAAAAAAAATATGAGTTTGTATGGCTGTTGGGTTTTTATATTAACGTTTTTTGAACTGAAGTTAATTGAATTGGATTGAATTAAAAGTCAAAGTAAAGCATGTGCGCCACTGCTGTACACACTACAATAGTTATTATATGGAAAAGCAGTCAAATCTTTGTGTAATCCATGTGTTGTCATTCAGCCTGTAACAGCATCTGACCTGCAAAATCAGCCCCTGCCACTAGGGGCAGTTCCTCACGTTTTTGGGGTTAAGGGTTTGAGTTAGCCCCAACTTGGTTTATGCACGTGCTATACATTAGTTACTCATCCCTTGCGCTAGACTCCAATGAGTTTGACACACGAAAATAAGAAACTAAGGTAATTCCAAATGCAAAACTGATAATATGTCAAACTGAAATTGTCCTTCCAAAAAATTAGGTTTAGGCATTAGTCCACTGACCTTAAGGTTAGGCGCCAATGGTTGGATATGGCTGTCTAATCCAGAACACAACTTGGTTTAATGGAGAAATTAATAGAACAAATATATAATATTAAGTGAAATGAAATGTCAAATTGAGTGAAAACTTGGCTAAATAGATACTGCTGTACACACTACAATAGTTAATATATGGAAAAGCAGTCAAATCTTTGTCTAATGCATGTGTTGTCGATCAGCCTGTAACAGGATCTGACCTGCAAAATCAGCCCCTGCCACTAGGGGCAGTTCCTCAGGGTTAGGGTTAGGGTATAAGGAAAGAACTGCACGTGGCCCTCGCTGCTATTGGCCCTCATTTGCATAGGAGCATTTCACGTAGCAGCCAGTAGAGGGAGGCAGGCGGGGAGACAGGACGGGTTATAAATAGTTATATTTTAAAGTCACTTTTAAGTCATGAAGTAGCACAAATATTAGTTGAGTGAATTTGTTCAAATGATATCTAATTTAACTGCATTCAGAGCCAAAAACACCACACAGACGGATCCTGGACATGAGCTTCAAAGGTCATAGTCCTCTTGTTGAAGCATAGTGGTCTTCCACAACTCCTCAGCAGTGCCAGACCGCATTAAGGCAGTAATTGAAGCAATTACAATGTTCTGGTTTTATCAATTGTAATATTATGGTTTCCTCAGTACAATGTATTAAAATTACAACCGTTTTTGACCATCTGATACTAGCATAGACTGACAAAAAAGGTAATTTGCTGACTGTATAGATTTCGGTCCTCTGGGTCGTTTTGCATCGGTGCCAAAACGACCCAATGTTCCGTTTGCGCCGTCTTGTGGTAAAAGTACGAAATTGCAGTGGAACAGGGTCTTGACATTGCGGGATTTATGTTTGATATACACTTCATTTAGATTAAACAAATATTAGGTTCTGACATATATTAGCACAGCAATTCTAATGTTTGTTATTTACAACTCACATTTGCATTTAGTCCTGGCTTACACCTACAGTACCTCAGTATCATTTAATTGCATTACATTTATTTTTATTTTTTGCAATGGCTGTAATTACAGGATGAACAAAAGTGAAATCATGTATTTAGAAATGTTACTCATGAGCCTACATAGTAAATGGTCACAACTTATATAGCGCTTTTCCACCTTCATTAGGCACTCAAAGCGTTTTACAGCAAGGATCCACTCACCCATTCACACTCTCATTCATACACCAGTGTACGCAGACACTGGAGGCAAGGAGGGTGAAGTGTCTTGCCCAAGGACACAACGACAATGTGCAGCTTCGGGAGGCGGGATTCGAACCCCCGACCTTCCGATCATGAGACAACCCTACCATCGCACAGTCGCCCTACATGTACTGCTTGAAATGAATTAAGTGTACTTCCTAAGAGTAGTTTTATCATACAGTACTTTTTACTGCTGGTTGAGTAATATTACAATTATGTATTTGTTCTTTAATCTAAAAAGCTAATCATATTAGCTCGGGTGTACTGGCCACGCCTTTTGATGACATTGCTAACTATTCATTGGTTATCCCATTACAAGACACACTTTTCAGATTCAGACTACTTTATTTATCCCTCATGAGGTAATTCCTTCAGAGCAGAAAATAACATGCAAACAATTTATTAAATGAAAAATATAAAAAAAGCCACACAAACCACAAACAAGCAAGTGGCACTCACTCATAGATTACAATTTCCTGAATAACAGGCAAGAGACCTCAAATTAAAGAGAGTTCATATAGAGGTTCTTTTTCCCCGAATGGCAAGGCTTAACGACATGCTAAAGGCAACAAGGAAAATTCACTATATGGGACATGCTCAGGTGAAGCTACAACTGTCTTGGCTTTCCTAGAGATTTACTGGTTGCTTATTGCACAGTTATACATTAAACTTTAGTGACTACGTTGCTTCTAAATAAGCCAAAAACATTGCACAGATTCTGTTGATTTATGACATTTACGATAGGTTTGTATTTTGCTAATAAAAGATGAGGCCACTCTTGTTTGGAAAGAAGGAATGCTGAGTGATCCTCTCAAAAATAATAATAATAACAATAGCTTTTTATCTTTTGAAATAGAAAAGGTATAGGCTAGAATACATTTATTTTTTCATTCTTAAATTTAACAATTTCTTATCTCCAGTAGTTTTTATTCCAAGACATCAATGGCAGGATTCATCGCGCTCACATTGTGAAAGAGTGGTTCATGGAAAAATAACGAAGCCCTGGATGGAAATAAATCTTTGGATATAACTCAACCCTTGAAGCACTTTTGGTATTGTGTTCCTGCTTCTTGGTCAGGTTGTCATTGAAAATGGGAATGCCCCTACCTGGTTAAAAAAAATAATAATAATAACATTTAAAGAAATGTATACTCTGGTCACTGACAAACTGTAACTTTGATGCAAGTTGTGCATGTTATTAGTCTGTTAGCAACAGCGATGAATTTCTCTGTTTTCCAAAGTCAGTTAATTCCAAATGTAGTTCAGGGTCCAGTGCATGCATCCCAGTAGTAAATAATGATGATGCGTCGGCCTTTAGAAGTCTTCCTTGAAGCCTTTGGTGGTGCTGGAGATGAGGTGGGATGCATTGATGAGAAGCTGATGAGGACCAGAAGTACAGATACAGTATGTACATGAGTCTTCTATACAGCAGGTGTAAGTGAAGCCGCAGTTGAAGTCGTCCAGACTTATAAGTTTCTTTTTCTTCACCCTATTTATGTACAAAATAACAAAAAATTCACAGAAGTTTAGGCCCAATCCCAATTCTCCCCCTTAGCCCTCCGCTTAGCCCTTTCCCTTCGTTTTGCTCGTTCACGAGAGACGAAGGGGTGTCCCAATTGTATTTTGCGGTGAGGGGTAGGGGTGAGGCAGAGGGCCACATAGCCCTTCAAGCGAGGGTTTTTCAGATGCACACTACAGACGAAGGGGTAGGAGGAGTTTGACAAAACACGGAAATAAGCTGCGAAATGAATTCACGAACATCATCAATAAGCACTCTTACAACATTTATAAAGTTTCAGAACGCTTCGTTCATGACTTTATTCGCTTTGTGCAACAATTAGTACATTCCATTGCTTTATACGTGTCAGTTCTACGTTTTCGCTTTGCTGCTGCAAATGCTCCGTGTATTTGTGCTGTTTGGACTGACTTCTGGCATTTCTTTCCAAACTTTCGATACGTCGCTAATGTCATAACACACGGGGTTCATCGCTGCTGCACCCGCGGTCTGTCTCCCCGCGCCGCTGTGCTCTGAGCCCGGGTCCGAGGCTGACTGTCCCCGTTCTGAGCGCAGCCTCCGCTCAGGCCCGGGGCTCAGAGCGGAGGCTGCGGGCGCCTGTCCCCGCCCTGTGCGCACTGCGAGCGGGTCTAACCTCTGCCCGTCCCCGCTGAGTGGCTACAAGAACTTTGTGATACCTTTCAGTATGAAAAGTGCTTTATAAATGAAGTTTGATAGATTGACGAGCGGATCGGCTGATCTCTGGCAGCTCTGGCTGCAGCCACAGCGACAGGGGGAAGGAGAATGTAGCGCCGAATGAAGCAGAAATTGATGACAATCTGTGGGGTTTGGGCTGAGTTTAGGTGCTTGTTTAGGTGTTACAAAACAGCATCAACCAAGTGATGAACTGGTTTTGTAGAAACATGCTATAGAGACAAGTAGGCTTGCTTTTTATTTACATAACCTGATTCATCTGTGTTAATAGTAAATGCAGTCAAATGGAGGGCTGTCCCATTTCTTAGGGCGGTCTTTTCAACCCTCGCCCTTAGCCCTTGGTTTCAGGGTGTAGGGAAAGGGCAAGGGCTAGGGCTAGGGGAAGGGCTAGGGGTAGAAAAGAGAATTGGGATTGGGCCTTAGTCATTATAAGGTGGTGCAAAATATTCAAACAATATTCATCTTTATTGCTATCAAGTTATGACAAACAAAATAAATAACAGGACGTGTTGCTGTTTAATATCAAATTGTTTACTGCACTAGCAATTAACGCGACACAGCAATGTGATCACTGTGTCAGACTTCAAACTACAAAGCACACATACATTATTGCAATAATATGAAATAGGATTGAATAGCTATGAAATGATGTTTAGGCTGTATTAGTTGGATTTGTGAGTGACAGTCAAGGGCAGGAGGCTATGAGCCCATGTTGAGCAGGGGGTTGTGTGTGTGGTAGGGATGGGAATCTTAGGCCTCTGTCCGATACGATTCGCATCTCGATACACCTGCCACGATCCAATTCATTTAAGATACATCTTGCGACACCAGAGCTGCGATGCGATTCGATTTAGGACAATTATCACGATGCATCTCGATCCACACATCTGTGACCACCACCAGCCCGATACGATTCGATTTAGGACAATTATCACGATGCATCTCGATGTTTCGCCATCCACTCTATGCTTGATGCAATGACTCAATAGAACCACCTCAAATAAATTAAGATTTTACAAATAGTCACAATTATTGAGGCCTTGAATTGATACCTTTTTTAAATGTTTTGTATCCTATATATTCTATGAGTTTATCCACCTTAATGTTGAAATTAGTTTTTTCAACATTTTTGGAGGGACAATTATTATTAATCTATGAACAGTCTTGTTAAAATTAAAAAGGCGATTGTGTGAATTATTTCCACATTAATAACACACACAGAAAAGCTCACATGGTTATGCTAATGAATGGGCGGGGCTTCCTTTGCCTCAGCGCAGTCGCACGTGTACTCCCACCTGACTCAAATGCAGTGCAGTAAAGTGGATTTTTTAACTCTTTCTGGACTCTTTACGCTTGTAAGTGGACACAATGACGTGGGCAGTCAGATCATGGCGATGTTTGGAATATTTATCTGGGTTTGGCTTCCTGCTACTTTTCATCGCGTTCTGCACACAAGACGTCCTTGATTCACCACAGCGCTGCGGCCAACCCAACTCCACCGCCGCGGAAGTGTTTCTGTCGCTCTCAGCCTGAAGTTACCGGTAAAACACACGCGCTCCTCGTAGGAGGAGCGTCACACACGCACGCAAATGACGCGCGCAGTGGCAAGATGGGCTTTGCAGCCGTAACGTATCTAGATTAAATCGATATGAGTGCGTAAAATCCGATGCATCTTGTGTTTATGCTCTGAACTGCATCGATCTGTGGCTTCTCTGCCGATGCACTCGCATCTCTCGTGTGCAAATAAGTGTATCGATACAAATCGGTTATTTGTCCCATCCCTAGTGTGTGGGGATCTGAGGCACAGTGTGGGAGCCACTACACAGGGCTGGGGACCAGAGAGATGGTGTCAGGGAGGTCATCTCCAAATGTCCGGCAGAGGCAGGAGGGTTGGAATCTATGCAAGCTTTGCGTAAAGTGTTGGAGGAGGGTAGTAAAACTATTCTACTGTCATCAAAGCACAATAAAGGAATCAGCTAACATTTTGTCATTCACAACTTTGGGTTCATGAACAGCGCATGGGAAAAACCCAGAGGTTTTCTCAGATTCGCGCCGTAGACTTTGCTCCTCCTGAAACTAACAGAAGCGCCCCATACAAGCGACTGATTGCAACTGTTTCAAGCGACCAATTAGAAGCTCGTAACGCAATATGACGTGTTAGGTGTGTACGTATAATCAATCAATCAATCAATCAAGTTTTATTTCTAAAGCGCCTTACAACAACCAAAGTTGACCAAAGCGCTGCACACAATAAACATTAAAATAAAAATACAATATAAAAAGGAGTACAATTTCATTTAAAACAGACCATTTACAACAGTTGCCACAGAACTATGTGTCAAATGCCTCTTTAAACAGGTGAGTCTTTAGTTTTGCTTTGAACAGGGGCAGGTCTGAAACGGCACGCAACTCAAGTGGCAACGAGTTCCAGAGTTTTGGACCTGCCACAGCAAAAGCCCGATCACCCCACTCTTTATGATGTGACCTGGGCACCTCCAGCAGGTGGTGTTGGGCTGAACGTAGGGTTCTGCTGGGCTGGTAAGGGGTCAGAGTCTCACATAAATACACAGGTGCAAGGCCGTGGATGGAACTGAAAACAAAAAGTAAAAGTTTGTACTGGATTCTGAAAAGGACCGGGAGCCAATGCAGGGAGTAAAGGACGGGCGTGATGTGGTCATGTTTGCGAGAGTTGGTGAGGAGCCGGGCAGCAGCATTTTGCACAAGCTGTAATTTGTGAATGAAGGTTTGACTGAGTCCAATATACAGTGCATTGCAGTAATCCAATCGTGAGCTGATGAATGCGTGAATAGTTTTTTCCAGGTCGGAGCGGCTGAGGAAAGGCTTCACTTTTGCCAGAAGGCGAAGCTGGAAAAAACTTGCCTTAACTACAGAGTCAATTTGCTTGCGAAAATCCAGATTTGCATCCAGATTAACACCTAGGTTTTTGATGATGGTGTGGGGGACGAGAGACTGAAGACCAGGAACAGTGGCGCTGAGTGGATTTTGAGCACCAAAAAGAATGAGTTCAGATTTGCCCTCATTTAAACACAAAAAGTTCTGTGAGAGCCAGAGCTTAATGTCATCCAGACACCTGTGGATGGACTGAGGTGTGTCTGGGGAGTTTGGCGAAACCGGGAGGTAGATTTGTAGATCGTCTGCATACATGTGAAAGGACACGTTATGGCGAGAGATGATTGAACCCAGGGGCAACATGTAAAGTGAAAATAAAACCGGACCTAAAATGGAACCCTGTGGTACACCAGAGGACAGAGTGGCTGTAGAGGAGGAAACGTCATTGATGACCACGGAAAAAGACCTGTCCGTTAGGTAGGACATGAACCACTGCAGCACGGGTCCCTGAAGGCCCACCTGCTGGGATAGGCGGGTCAGGAGGATGGAGTGGTCCACTGTATCGAAGGCTGCAGTGAGGTCTAGCATCATCAACAATACTGGTTTTTTAGAGTCCAGAGACAACAGGATGTCATTTTGCACTTTCAGTAGTGCAGACTCAGTGCTGTGGCGTGTCCTGAAGCCCGACTGGAATTTTTCAAACATGCTATTTTGGTCTAGAAATAAATGTAGCTGTTTGAATACAAGTTTCTCGAGGATTTTAGAGAGAAAAGACAGATGGGACACAGGTCTAAAATTGGACAAAACTGCTGGGTCAAGGTTGGGTTTTTTAATCAGTGGCCTGACCACAGCCTGCTTAAACACAATTGGAACAAACCCCGACTTTAGGCAGCTGTTGAAGAATGGAAGTAAAACTGGCCCTACTGTGTCGAAAACCTGTTTAAGCATTTTGGATGGAATAATGTCGAGAGGACAGCTGGTGGGTCTCAACTTTTGGACAACCTCAGAAAGCTGAGAGAGTGACACTGGCTCAAACACATTAAGGACAGCAGACTTATGGACAACCGGAGGAAGCATGTTGGCTACACTAGACGCAGCACTGCCTATACTTTGTCTTACTGCGGCCACTTTATCAACAAAGAAATTGAGGAAGTCTTCACAGGTTGAATTGGTCACATTTTTAAAAACACTGTCCGTGGGATTAGTAACTGATTGTATTGTACTGAACAACACACGGGGACGGTTGCAGCTAGTAGAGATGACATTTGATAGATATTTACATTTTGCCTCTTTGACTGCATTTTGATAGTCTGAAAAGCTGGCTCTAAGGATCCCTAGAGATACATGCAGCTTATCCTTTTTCCACCTGCGTTCTGCCTGCCTACAGCGCCTCCTCAGGGCACGAGTGGTGTCATTTAACCAGGGGTCTGGTTTGGGTTTGATGGACCTTCGCTTGACAGGGGCAATGCTGTCTAAAATGCCAGAGCAGGTGGAATAGAATGAGGAGATGAACCCCTCCAGATACAGAGGAGAAGCCAGATCATCTTGACTATTTAAACTGGAGTCCATGAATGCCTCAACAAACTCTCCAGTTGTAGTTGAAGTGATGGCACGGCGGCTGCAGGCTGGGGCAAGTGCCTTGGCTGCAGGGGGGGGTGTTGTGAAATTAAATATTACTGGGAAATGATCGGAAATACAAGTTTCATATATTTCTGAGATGGACAGTGGGAGACCATAGGAGATGACAAGGTCTAGTGTGTGGCCATGCTGGTGGGTGGGGACCTCCACAAATTGGGTCAGATCAAAAGAGGCCAGGAGGCTTTGAAACTCATTGGTCAGTTGGCTGGACGGACAACAGACATGAATATTAAAGTCCCCACAGATGAGAAAACTGTCATATTTCGGGATTATTTCAGAAAGAAAGTCCGAAAATTCTGAAATAAAATCCTTATTGTACTTGGGAGGACGATAGACTACAGCACACAGTATGGGACATGACAGATGTAACAAAGTTAGTTGCAGTTCAAAACTACTGTAGCTCTTACAGGGAACAGGGCGACAGGTGATGTTGTGCTTGTAAACAATGGCAAGCCCGCCTCCGCGGCCTGTCACTCTCGGCGTGCTCAGGAAGGAGTAATCAGGGGGGAGGAGCTCAGAGAAAGCGCTGTTGTCACCTGGCTTTAGCCAGGTCTCCGTGAGCATGAGAAGATCCAATTTTTGGGTGGAGATGAAGTCGTTCAGGACAAAGGTCTTATTTGTGACGGAGCGAGCGTTCATCAGGGCTGTGCGCACCGGGATGGAGTTCACAGTCTGCGGAGGAGTAGCACGACTCAACGGGCGGAGGTTTTCCTTCACACAGCCGCGCCGTTTGGTCCTCACTGGCCGCCGACATGGGAGCGGACACTCGGCGTCTGGGACAGCAGGACGGAGCCACCGATAGCTGTATCTGAAGCGGCATAGATTCCTGCGTTCGGCGGATATTGTTGTCAAACGACCGGGGTTGTGCTCACAGGAAGACGACAGGTAAGCTCTGATTTTGACACGAAGCCCCGCTCTTTTTCCGCGTCTCTTTTGCTTCTTATTGCCTGGCAACGCACAGACAGAACGCCTCAGGTAGGCTGGTATAGAGGCTAGGAATGGCTTTGATTGTCCATAGTCCGCACACCAAGGCAATTTGGTCATTGTGTCACGAATTTCTAATAGTGTCAGGCGATCGTACACAAGTACAGATGACACATCGTACATTACGACGTACATAATACCTATAAGTTGTTTAATGATTCTGTCCCAGGTATCCTTCCATGATGTGATGCTGCGCTGGACACAACTAGTCTTGAATACGGGCAGAATCATGATTTAAAATGTAGGAATCTCTTGATTGTTGGAAAAAGGAAAGGGAAAGAAAAGTTAGGGGTATAACAAAAAATCAATATGCAAAGATATATCAATATCAAAAATTGTGCTTACAATATTATCAAATTATTCTATTATTATTATTATTATTATTAAAGTATTATAGCAAAGCATGATAACGAGGGGCATAGTTCAGAGTGCAGCCATCTGTATTGTGGATTGCGTCACAACACATTTTCTAAGATCACAAAAAAGCATTTTGCGGGTCAGATGAGATTATTCCATAAAAAGATAATTACAGAATCTAACCCATACAAGGTGCTTCTGGTTTCCAGAATTTCCAGATACAGATCTTATTCTGGAGCTCTTCATCTCGCAATTAACAATATAATTTCTAAAATCAGTATGTCGTAATTCAAAGATACAGTGGGGTCATTGAAGTCTAAACATTTTACAGATAAAAAAATAAATAATAACACTTATATTATAGTACACGGCTTCTACAAAGGACAAATATAACTATATATAGGTCGGATGAATAATAAACAGTAGCTTAATGCAATTTATTTTCAAGAAATTACACCATTGTATTCGCATTTGATTTACCCTAAACGCGTGTTTTTGGTGCTGCTGTTATGTGTGCTAGCTTACGTTAAGAAGGGACGTCTTTAGATGGCTTTTCAAAGGTCAGAAAGTCGCAAATATAGCGTTTAACAGTTGAGCTTTTTGTTAGCATTAGCAAAATTCTACCATTTGTTTGAACCAGTTTTGCGCTAAATTGCTTCCTTTTTTCCTTCCTTCCTTCCAAATTTTGCGATGCGATAGCTTCCATTGTCTTATCGTTGCGTTATTGTTTCTGGTAAATATATAATCTGTTCTTAAAAATATGCTATAACGAAACATTTAGGTAACGGTACAAATGTATTTACCTCAGTAGAAACAACAACTTCCTTGTTTACCACTTGATGGACGTACGTAAGGAAACGTCATGCGTCACACGTGTGCTCCACCCAAGATTAGGCCGACAGCTTTTCAATACAAACCACTAGGAGTCGCATACGTTAAATAGAGTCGTTTTTGGGGACTGTAGAATCGACCTCTGTGGTCGTTTTTCCCAGGAGGACGGTCTGAAAATAAAACAGATACACATAATGATACGGATAAACTTTGGTTTATTGTGGAAGCAATAAACTACTCAAGTCATAAGTGTTGGAATGAAGGGCTCATAACTGGGATCGTTGTGTAACATTGGGATTGTTTATCACAGATTCTTGACCAGAAAATTAACTACATCAGGACTAAATGAAGTTTGTGTGGCCTCTCAATCCTCCATGAATTTTCCATCGTAGCACAGACTTTAAAATATCGTTTGTAAACAGGTAATATTATTATCTTTTGTCCATTAGTCCATCCTGAAACTAAATGAGGAGCTTAAGTCATAGAATCAAAGTGTATTATGGCGAGCGGACAATTGTTTATAATGTCTCTGTGAATTGTCTCATATCTCTGTGTCTTGTCTGTATTTTGTTACGGAGCTGCTGAACTGCAAAACAAATTTCAGATCCTGACAATAAAGCATTTATCTATGAATCCATCTATTACCTGTTTGCAAACCTATTTCCCTGACCTTCCCGACACTACACTTTCTCTGTAAGTAGCTCAAAATGCCCCACAGCCGACTTGTGTCACTACTTTCCATGTCTGGTCACAAATGCATGTAAGAAAAACGGATTGTGGTAAAGTGAACCCTTGTCCTCTTTAGGTATGTGCCAAGAGTCGTTGCTGGGACACGTGCACAATCCAAGACGGATGTTGGTCTTGTTACGGCTAGCGATGATGTGAACGGCACTGTCCAGATGAAGAAGCCCAGTGACTCAGTTCCTGGATTTGATGTCAGCAGAGGCCGTCAACGCCAAGAGAGGTGTACCTGTCAGACACATTTACAAAATAAAAATATATCAATCAAAAAACAATCCGGGTGTAATATGTCACAATAAGGACAATTTCATGAACATTATTACTATTACTATTACTAGTATTTATCATAAACACAAGGGTTTTTGTGAGGTCCTTGTCCAGAACGACACACACTTTTCTAGCTGGACGTCTGTGAGGGGTTCGTCAACTTCAATCATGGTGGTATGGTATGGTCTCACAGCATTGCCCAGTGTGATACATTGAGATGGTGTGGTTCTGTGAGTTCAACAAAGATATGGCTCTCTCTGTCTCATTGTTCTTGGTGACTGTTCCTAACACCGGCTTGATTTGTACAATAACTTCTGTCCGGCACATCTGCAGGTCCTCGCTCCAACAACGTTTTCTTTAGTTGATTTCGGTGCTGCCTCCTGTTGTGCAGGAGCTTTTCGTGTGGCAGAGGACTCGACGATAAGAGCGGATATGTTGGAGTTTAAACATGAGTTCAGCGTCAGGCGGCTCAGGCCTGAAGCTGCTCGGATCGTTTCCCACTGTCACCTGAGCCCGTGCCGATCCCTGAAACACACGAACTATGAACGTTTTACTCTTCTGACTCATCACCTCATGAGGAAGACACTCGTGAGAGACACAACTCTTTATGGCTCTTTATCATCACTAAAATGCAAACCGCTGTAGGGTTTCATTTTGCTTATTTGGTCATGTTATCAATATACATTTCAACATCAAGAAAGCAAGCTCCATAGGGCGGAGACTCTCAAACTTTGCAGGCCGTGCCCCCTAAAACCACTCCACAAACAACTTGGGACCCACTTCTGTAAAACAGCATTTATAATAATTTAAGGTGCAAAACATTTAAAATCTGGGTTAATGATGATATTGTATTTGGATATTTGGATTAATTTCACTAAACTATGGTTTGTTTGTTTTTTCAATCAAAAATACATCAAATTTAATGTCGGAAATGTATAAAATAATATTTTATACATTTCCGACATGATACAGGCCCATGTTCACCTGTATCAGTGACAGAGAGTATCTACAGGCCCCTGTTCACCTGTATCAGTGACAGAGAGTATCTACAGGCCCATGTTCACCTGTATCAGTGACAGAGAGTATCTACAGGCCCGTGTTCACCTGTATCAGTGACAGAGAGTATCTACAGGCCCCTGTTCACCTGTATCAGTG
Organism: Proterorhinus semilunaris; assembly: GCA_021464625.1. Taxonomy (NCBI): domain Eukaryota; kingdom Metazoa; phylum Chordata; class Actinopteri; order Gobiiformes; family Gobiidae; genus Proterorhinus; species Proterorhinus semilunaris. The sequence goes on along the minus strand of CM038343.1, from coordinate 55,136,137 downwards.
ACAGAGAGTATCTACAGGCCCCTGTTCACCTGTATCAGTGACAGAGAGTATCTACAGACCCATGTTCACCTGTATCAGTAACAGAGAGTATGTACAGGCCCATGTTCACCTGTATCAGTGACAGAGAGTATCTACAGACCCATGTTCACCTGTATCAGTGACAGAGAGTATCTACAGACCCCTGTTCACCTGTATCAGTGACAGAGAGTATCTACAGGCTCATGTTCATCAGTGACAGAGAGTATCTACAGACCCCTGTTCACCTGTATCAGTGACAGAGAGTATCTACAGGCCCATGTTCACCTGTATCAGTGACAGAGAGTATCTACAGGCCCCTGTTCACCTGTATCAGTGACAGAGAGTATCTACAGGCCCATGTTCACCTGTATCAGTGACAGAGAGTATCTACAGGCCCATGTTCACCTGTATCAGTGACAGAGAGTATCTACAGGCTCATGTTCACCTGTATCAGTGACAGAGAGTATCTACAGGCCCCTGTTCACCTGTATCAGTGACAGAGAGTATCTACAGGCCCATGTTCACCTGAATCAGTGACAGAGAGTATCTACAGACCCCTGTTCACCTGTATCAGTGACAGAGAGTATCTACAGGCTCATGCTCACCTGTATCAGTGACAGAGAGTATCTACAGGCCCGTGTTCACCTGTATCAGTGACAGAGAGTATCTACAGGCCCCTGTTCACCAGTATCAGTGACAGAGAGTATCTACAGGCCCGTGTTCACCTGTATCAGTGACAGAGAGTATCTACAGACCCCTGTTCACCTGTATTAGTGACAGAGAGTATCTACAGGCTCATGCTCACCTGTATCAGTGACAGAGAGTATCTACAGGCTCATGCTCACCTGTATCAGTGACAGAGAGTATCTACAGGCTCATGCTCACCTGTATCAGTGACAGAGAGTATCTACAGGCCCCTGTTCACCTGTATCAGTGACAGAGAGTATCTACAGGCCCCTGTTCACCTGTATCAGTGACAGAGAGTATCTACAGGCCCCTGTTCACCTGCATCAGTGACAGAGAGTATCTACAGACCCATGCTCACCTGTATCAGTGACAGAGAGTATCTACAGGCCCCTGTTCACCTGTATCAGTGACAGAGAGTATCTACAGGCCCCTGTTCACCTGTATCAGTGACAGAGAGTATCTACAGGCCCCTGTTCACCTGTATCAGTGACAGAGAGTATCTACAGGCCCATGTTCACCTGTATCAGTGACAGAGAGTATCTACAGGCCCATGTTCACCTGCCGTCAGTGACAGAGAGTATCTACAGGCCCATGTTCACCTGTATCAGTGACAGAGAGTATCTACAGGCCCATGTTCACCTGCCGTCAGTGACACGTAGATCTGAGTGTCATCTGCGTAGTTGTGGTACGACACATTGTTGCTGTTTATTAGCTGACCCAATGGAAGCATGTACAAGTTGAATAAGAGGGGTCCCAAGATTGACCCCTGGGGGACTCCACAGGTCATGGAAATTTTGTCTGAGACACAGTTGCCAATTTCGACAAAGTACGTCCTATCCTCCAGATAGGACTTGAACCAGTTTAGCGCAGTACCAGAGATTCCCACCCAGTTTTCTAACCTGTGAAGTAAGATCCCGTGGTCCACTGTGTCAAAGGCAGCGCTCAGGTCCAGCAGATCTAAAACTGAGACCTTACCTGCGTTGGTGTTCATACGGATATCATTGGTCACCTTGATCAGAGCTGTCTCAGTGCTGTGGAAGGGCCTAAATCCTGACTGGAAAGTATCAAACACATTGTTAGATAGGAGAAAGTAAGTGAGCTGTTGATATATTACTTTCTCCAGGACTTTTCCTAAGAATGGCAGGTTTGATATGGGCCGGTAGTTGTTCAGTATCTTGGGATCAAGGCTGCTCTTCTTTAGAAGAGGCTTAATGACCGCGGTTTTCAAAGCCTTTGGAAATGCTCCCGTCTCAAATGAGATGTTGACTAACTGAACAAGTTGTGGTAACAAGCTGGTCAGCACAGACTTCAGAAATCTAGTGGGCAATTCATCAAGGCAGCATGTGCATGAACTCAGACCGGAGATAACCTCTTCCATTGTTTTGTCAGTAACACGTGTGAAATGTGTCATCTTAAGGTGTTTATCTGGTGGCAGGGTTGCTATTTGTGTTGTGGAAATTATGGCATTTTTAATGCCTTGGACTTTGTCATAAAATTTTTTTGCAAACTCATTGCACTTAGATGTAGAGATTAGTTCTAAGGGCAGTGAAACTGGAGGGTTAGTTAATCTGTTCACTGTGGAAAACAGAACACGAGAATTGTTTCTGCAGTTTGTGATGATTTTACAGAAGTACTTCTCCCTTTCTCCACGCAAAATCTGGTTGAACTCACAAAGCACTTCTTTGTATTTCTCAAAATGAACCTGGAGCTTTGACTTGCGCCATTTCCGTTGGGCTTTTCGGCACTCCCTTTTCTGTGCCCTGACCGAATCTTCACTTCTCCAAGGTGCCTTTTGCCTATTGTTAACCATTTTAACCTTGACAGGAGCAATAGTATCCAAAACATTTAAGACGCTTGATGTGTAAGAGTCCAACAGATTATCAACATTAGAACATGGAGGATTTTCAAATCTGATCATTTCCATAAACTGTGTCCTTGTCGTATCATTTATGTGTCTTCTTTGAATAACTCCAGGCCCAGCCTCTGGTTTGGGTGTAACAGACAGGTCAAAGAAGACACAAACATGATCAGATAAAGCAACATCACATTTGATATATTAACACACTTTGTAATAGCTGGATCTAGAGTGTGACCTTTGTCGCCTCATTGATTAAACGTGGTTTCGGTTAATACAGAGATGAATTGGTCTTAAATGTTTCAGACGATTAAAAAGCTTTAGATGTGTATTTTACACCAGTGGAGGAAAAACATAAAAACATATCATTGCGGCTCAAACACATGGTGGTCCCCTACTCCAGCCGCGCTACAACGATCACACTATTCCTTAGTCTTTGTCGCCATCTGGTGGAACAAGTTAAGAGTTCACTCGCAAAAGCAGATATATCTCCGTTTTGAATTATTTTAAAAATCGTTTTGGATATTTTCTTCACTGTACTCTGCAGATGCCATTGACAAAGCTAAAGTTGTGTGAATTTAGTTTTTAATTTTTATGGCACTGAAACAAATCTGGTAATGAAAAACACTGCTATGTAAAGAGAAATGTTCAAGCATGAGTTGAGTTTTTCCAATGGCACTCATCTGTTTTTGCAAATGAACTCTTCAAGTGTCAACTTTACATTTGTATTTAACTCCACACAGAAGCAACAGGTGTGTTTAAGAATATCCTTTGACCCTCGTTCATAAAAATAGAGGAAGGGAGAAAAATAAAAGGTAAGAAAATCACTCACGTCCTGATAATGTGAAGCTCCTCCTTTGCGCAGCATGGTTACCTTTAACATCAAAAGAGCCATATCGGATCATTTCAAACCACACAAAAGTCTCAAAGAGCCACAATAGAACAGTCGATTTTAAAATGTTTTTGATTCTTTTTGGGCTTTGCGAGGACTGGCACACACATACGTCTCAGAACTCAACTCGTGTTTATTATTTGTGAAGTATTTACAGTTTCGGATTATCTTCATATGAAGGCGGAGGTAACCCATCTCCTAGACACACAGTATTAAGACATGGAGCAAAACACTTTCAGTGAAGTAATGGTGCTTTCAGAGTTTATAAAGCACGATTGACAAAATATTTGGCAAATTCAGCTTTAGCTAACAGCAGGGATGCAACAGTACATAATGACATTTCAGTTCCACTGAACTATTTGGAGAGCATGGTTTAGTATTTTATGGTACAAAACAAACAGGGAAAATGCATTGTTTAAAAACCTACATACATACATACATACATGTATAAATATATATATATATATATTTTTAAAGAGACAATACATTATAAATGACAACAATTTCTGGAGATTTCCTCACATTATTAGGTTATTTTTTACTATTGCAGGTGACGTCACAGTAGCACAGCGGTTAGCGCACGTGCTTCACAGCAAAAAGGTCCTGAGTTCGATTCCCACCAGACTTCCTGTGTGGAGTTTGCATGTTCTCCCTGTGTCTGCTTAGGTTTCCATCGGGTACTCAATAGACCAGGATGAATGAGAGTGTGTTTGAGAGTGTGCATGGGGACGACGGATCCGCCCAAGGCTACAATCTGAAGTGGCTTGCTCATTAACATGCACCGGCCCTGCCAAATAAAGCAATCAATACATTCATATTTTCTGCAAATACAAATGCCTTTTCCTTCCTCCTTCTGCATACAAGCAGCACTTATTTCATGACAACATTTTGTCCACCAGTCTTACTTTTATGATTTTATTATGAAATTCCAAGTTTGAGTTTCCCAGTGGATTGATACTTCTTGCTCCACAAACAGCAGCTAATTTTAGCTGGATATTAAACCGTGATTATGAAGCCGATTGTAATCAGATAAAGAGTGACTAAGAGCCTCGGAGGGGTTCATAATTCTGTTATTGAGGAGGCTTGTTACTGAATAAATCTGCCTTCATATACATCACGCTTAGTTTTAGATAGACATGCTGTTTTGCTTCCGATACCAATACTGAGTATCTGCCGAGGCTTTATTAAAAGTGTCTGTTGTAAGTGAAGGGTCATCTTTTCTCCAGTTTCAGATCCATGAAGTTCTTGCAAAAGAGAGATTATCAATTATATCAGTAAAGTAATTGGTTTGGTTTATTTGTTCGGGACAGTGCATGTTAATGAACATACACGGGTCTCATGCATGTAAACAAGCCACACCGGATTGTAGCCTTGGGCTAATTTGCATCCGTCGTCCCCCATGCACTCTCAAACACACTCTCATTCATCCTGGCCTATTGTACATGTTTTTAGTGGTAGGGGAAACCGGAGTACCCGGAGGAAACCTACGCAGACACGGGGAGAACATGCAAACTCCACACAGAAAGGCCCCGTCCAGGTGGGAATCGAACCCGGGACCTTCTAGCTGTGAAGCACGGAAATGTAATGGAAAAACATTCACAAGGATCACTGGACTTTCCTACTAATTATCCTTTGGAATATCCCAGGCTTTTAGGTTACATTAACACATAGCATAAAGTGATCAGGTACAACTTGTGCAAATATAAATATTTCATAAAGTAAAATCTACTCCACTCCAGCAGTTGCTATTTTATTCAATGAGGTGATCCAATCACACTTTCTGCCATAGCCTTGATTAGTTGCCGCAGCATTGCCAGCGCCTCCTTGAAAAAGAGGTTTTTAATCTCAATGGGACTTTCCTGGTTAAATAAAAAAAAGCTAATTAGCAAGCTAACGCTAGCATTAGCATAGTGCTGCTAACCGTGGCATTTTGTGTGGCGATCACATTTGTGGAGGTTAAAACTACCTCAGTGAGCCATTGAATTCTCCAGGTTCTGAGCTTCGAAATACTCCGTGAGATTTAGAGAGCCAAAACAGGTATCGGTTCAGTATTGGATATTTGTAGCCCATTATATAACCGATATATTTTTTACAGTATCAGATTAGTGCGTCCCTAGTTTTAGACATGAATCAAAGCTTGTTCTTAAAGTGACGTCTCCGCTTTTGGGGCCAGTGGGGTCTGGCCACCACCAGATGGCGCTGTGGGGCGCTATGCTGGCAAAAAAAAAATTGTGAATAGAATTGGTCTTCTATATAGAGTAATAATCTATAAATAATATTTTATCAAGAATAATATTCAATGAAGACTAATTAGGTTACCAAGACAATGTCGTTTCAATTTCTCTCAACGTGCCTGAAACGGGACCGGCCCGTCAGCGCCTGTTTAAGAGATGAACCACTAAAACCATAGTGCACATGTCCAGAACTGCTCTCAGTAGACAGCTTTGGGGCACAGTTATCGTGACCCCAAGCCCGCCTCCAACACACACACACACACACACACACAGACACACAGACACACAGACACATATACGTACAGACAGCCAGCAGTTAAAAGTCTTAAATAAAAATGGACATAGAGTTGAGTACGTAAGGCTGGGTACAGATGGACCGAAAGAGGAAACATCATCCAAGGAGCCGTCTGCACCAGGAGCAGCCCATCGGCCACAGCCACAGAGCGCCAACCCAGGGGGCCCGGAGGAGGTGCAGGAGAGACATCCTGCTTCCATCCAGGCACCCCCAGGAGAGCGCCCGCACGGCCACAGCCAACCAGCACTCCCGGGGCAGAGGGCTCCCTCAGAGTAACCACTAGGAGAACATAAAAAATAAATGAATAAAATAAATAAAAAATAAATAAATAAATATTTAATAAGAGATACATTAAAAACAGCTACAACTGTGCGTGAAATAGCACAGGATAAAAAGAGGGAAACTAAAGAAATAATAGAACTAAAACCGGTAAATAAGGTTAATATAAGTAAATATTAGTTAAAAGCTAAACTAAAAAGGTGGGTCTTGAGCCTGCTCTTAAAAACATGAACGTTCTCTGCGGTCCTGAGCTCCTCCTCAGGTCGTTCCAGAGGCGAGGGCCATAGTATTGGAAAGACGCCTCGCCGTGAGTCTTTCTGTTGACTTTAGGAATAACTAGGAGACCCCTGCCGGAGGAGCGAAGGGACCGCGAAGGCTCATATGGTATGAGGTGAAGTGATGCTCCTCAAAGCTACGGGTGAGTCCATGTTTACACCACGGTTCACATCTGTCCGGGTCCAGCTGTTGTTAACTTTAGCAGGACATAAACGACTCCTTTATGCTCCATATCATTGTGTAAATGCATTTGTTAGGTAATAGTCTGCTGTTTAAATGACGTTATGTAACTGAATGCAAACGTTTGCCTTGTTGTTGCTGCTCTGGGAAGAAGAGTTGTCTGTAAATGCTAGTTCTGTGAGTATACGTGGGTACATGCTTCTTTTTAGTTTGACATGCAGCAGTAAATACTTTGTACATTTAGTAAAAAAAAAAACACACAAAACACGGTGAGTAACAGAGTTTACATCACCAGCCGCCAATGGGTTGTACTGAATGTACGCATCACAGAAGTATCAGATGAAGTGCTCACTCCATAGACTGTATAAAGAATAGACAGCTCCTCCTCACTCCTCCCCGTGTACCAAAATGACCACGTTCGTGGGGGAAATCATGGCGGATTTACAGACTCCTCCTCTCCAGCTCTGACGAAGCATGTTCCTAAAAAGGGCATAAGGGAGGGATCTTCACTGTAGACCCGGCCCTGCTTGGCCCTCGCGGGGCGTGTAATGGGCGTGTATTTCTGTTGTAATCGCGCCCATGGCCAGGCAGCAACGTAAACGGCCTGTCAATCAAAGTCAGGCCCTGATTAATTATGCACGATTTCTAAAATGTTTATCTACGATAAAAACCCTGGTGCTCCATATTGTTTTTAACCCAGCGTAATCACAGAAGGAATATCTAGCTCTAGCCACTTCTAAACCATTAGGCACCGGGCATTAAAGTTGTTTTTAACGGGTCTAAAGTCCCATAAATTCCAATGGGGGCATAGCGGTCATATGGAGGAACTACAGCAAAGGTGGAGCAATGGCGGCCTCCAGTGTCGTAGTCAAAAAGCAGAGCAGTCAGCGGCCATTGGCTCACTTTTGTGCCCCACTCAACTTGTCATGCCAGAGACCCCGCTGGCAGGGTGCAACTACATAAGTGGATTCAAATTTAATCGAAACCGTTCGCAAGAGGACCGAACCCAACGGGCTTTATAAAGATGGGTGCTAAATAACGAGTACAAACTGGAAAATAGAATATAGCCGTTTTGGGCATGGTAAATGGTAAATGGTCTCAACTTATATAGCGCTTTTCCACCTACATTAGGCACTCAAAGCGCTTTACAGCAAGGAACCTCTCACCCATTCATACACCAGTGTACGCAGACACTGGAGGCAAGGTGGGTGAAGTGTCTTGCCCAAGGACACAACGACAGCATGCACCTTCAGGAGGCGGGATTCGAACCCCCGACCTTCCGATCATGAGACGACCCGCTCTACCATCTGCGCCACCGTCGCCCCATGGCATCCATCCATCCATCCATCCGGTTTCCGCTTTATCCGGGGCCGGGTCGCGGGGGCAGCAGTCTCAGCAGAGATGCCCAGACTTCCTGATCCACGCACACCTCCTCCAGCTGTTCTGGGGGGACCCCGAGGCGACACCAGGTCAGCTCGGAGACATAGTCCCACCAGCGTGTCCTGGGCATTTTTTGGGCGTGTTGCCCCTAATTGCCATGCTATTTGAAATGGCATGTTTTATAGAATTATGGCTCCAGATCAGATATGTCAATGTGAGAATGCTGCATTAGTACAAACTTGCAAATGACTCTGCTGCTGTGCCACTTTTGCACGTGCTACTCGTTTTGACCCCCATGTGTACACCTGAAAGCGTTTAAGGATACATTTTAAAATCACTAGAAAATTCCCATATGGACAGATCATTGCCCCTCGTCCTCAGTACTGTAAAGATTCCTGTCCAGTGCCGCAGACAGATGATCGTATTGGGTCTGTGTCTGTCCTGGATTAGCCCTGCTCTGAAGGTCATTGGAAGGAGAGGCATCTGAGCAGGATCTTGGGGATGTGCAGCTGTCTGATCGCCTTTGGAGCGTTTGTTCCCAGGTGGTTCCTGACGGCCAGTCGGCTCAGCTGCTGGAGGGTCAGCGGTGTGCCTACAGAGGGACAGAACCCCAGTCAAACAGGACACTGATCTGAATAAGGTCCAAAGCAGAATTCGTACAATGTCCTTTTGAGCTTTTCCATGACTTTCCGTGAACATAAAACCCACATTAAATTCAGCCCACATTTACTAAGTATGTAGGCAAGGCAAGGTGTAGGCTATTTATATGAGAGCCAACCTTTGACAGTGGGATTTTTCCTAGTGTTGTAGTGCAGGAATATATGAGGCTACTGTGTACACAGACTAGAGGCAGGCGATATATAATCTACATGTTGATGTTTGGAAGATATGAAAATGTATAATATCGATATAATATCTAATGTCAAGGAAAGTTGCAAAAACTGATGCTAAACAATAAAAAATTAAATATACTTGTATGTAATCTCTCCATAAAGTGTGTGAAGTGTTCGCTATATTATCGTTATTGAGAAATCCCCCCAAAGAATTGAGATTTTTTTTTTGTCAAGATCGCCCACCCCTAACCAAGACAAATGCAGCCACTTTGCACACTTTTATTAAACTAAACTACACCTACGGTGTCCCTCAGTTCTCTACTGGGACACACTGGCTTCAGTTTATGTGCAGGTTTTTGTAATTAGCGGACTCACCGACGTACATGCACCACACACTGAGTGCTCCGTCTGTCCCAGTGTACATTTCATTTCGCTGGCTCATTTTGATTGTAGAAAGTTGTGGAACTCATTACCTACTGAACTTAAAACCATGACCGAGTTTAAAAAGTTCACTTCGAGTTAAGTCTTGGCTATAATCAAAAACAAGAACGTACACCCATTTGTACATTTGTAAACAGAGTTTGTGTGTGTAAATCAAATATACGGTGTACATAGGTACGTTTTAAAGATGAAATCAAGTGTAGAAAGGCCTTTATTAGCACTAGCTATAAACTCTTTTTGCATCGCATCAGTTACAAGCTTGTTTATGCTATGTTGAACTGCAATGTCCCTGTCAAATAAATGAAATCAAATAAATGTACTCATTTTCATTCATTTATTTTTGGAAATCTGAAAATGTCCAAACTTTTTCAGCACTGTGAGAATCCTGCCAATCGGAATAGCAGAAATATTTATTTAGTTATTTATTTTTATCTTTATTCATTCATGTTAATATTTGTCTTTACATTAAAGTGATAGTCTGTCATAAATTGCGTCTAATTGACCGACTTGTGCCTGCAATTTAAAGTAATACAAGTGACATAAAATAATATTACTTTTCAAAAGTCCCTCCCTTTGCTGCTCTGTGACACTAATCCAAATCCCCGTGCCATCACTTTGACCAATGAGACGAGCTTTTGTACAGCAATTCTTTTGTGCCCTTTGCCATCAAGGAGCTGAATAAGTTGTAATGTCTGTTTAGTTCCTTTCCTTTCCTTCCAGACTGTCACTTTAATATAAACATAACAAAATGTAAATAGAGAAGTTTGATGCGGGAAGAATGCCTTGGTTTCTCCTGTCTTTTAGAAGATGTTTTGCGCCCCAGACAACAACCACCTTCACCACTGAAGGATCTGACCAAAAAAACCTTCCGGGCACTTTGAAATGTGACTTCTGCCCCCGGTGGTGACTCACCCTCGTAGCGCAGGAGGCAGTCTGCAGGGGGGGACCCAGCTGTGGTGTAGTCCACTGGTTTTCTCTCATGTTGGTCCCTGGCATAAACATTGGCCCCGAACTCCACCAGGACATGGATCATGTCAGTCCTCATGTTCTTGGCGGCGTGGTGGAGCGGCGTCTCGTGAAGCCGCGTCGCGTTCACCTTGGCTCCTGAAGGCAACAACAATGCTGCAGAACTACGACAGAAGGCAGTGGTAAAAAAGTACCAGGTAATACACATCTTGATTGCTATTTTGGCTTTTCACATAGTTTTATATCATCACGATGCTAAAATCCATTAAAAACTTAATTTCTATACCAAAGAAACCCTCAATACTGAATTGTTGGACTGAAAATGAAAATCAGGTAAGACGCTGCAGGTGACTAGGCAAGAAAAAATAAATGGGAGAAAGTTGAACCCTTTACTGACAGAAATGTGCCGGTGGCTCTACTCGATTCCAGACTGCAGCGTAACTAAACCAAACAACCACGGAGCAAGAGCTTTAAGACAAAAGCATAATGAAGGTTCATGACCATAAAGCATCCACGTATGGAACTTCCATGAAACCTGTCCCGTCTTATTACGCTGACAAAATGTGCATTAAATGTTTAAATGTCTGAAAAACAGATGACGACATAAATAAACAAAGTCTGAAATGGAATATATCGCGATATTTTGCGGGACGATACCAATACGTTTTTTTCCAATATCGATACGTTTGATGACGTCATGCATATTAATGAGCCACGTCATGCATACTAATGAGGCAGCAGTGCTCCACTGTTTTCAGTCAATAGAGACCAACAATGATCAAGAATTCAGACCCATTTTCAGTGTGTAAGTCAGGGATCATTTATAAATGTGGTACAAAGCACATGAAAAGAAATGTAAATGATGAATAATATGTAGTATGTTAAAAGTAGCATTTTTTTATTTTTATCGTGTTGTATCGTAGCTTATTTTTGTGCAATATATCAATTATCGCAGTATCGGCGTATCATGAGATAATCGTTATCGTGAGCCATATATCGCGTATCGTATCAAATCGTGAGGTACCCAGAGGTTCCCACCCCTGTTGACCACTGCATTGACCATCAACAGTGGTGCTACAATTGTAAGTGCAGCAAGGTGTTGTTTTATGGTCACGCTGCTCCAAAAATATGTTTCCGCCTCTCTCTGCTCTGTGGAAGGCCAAGCTGGGCCAACCTTTGGCTGAAAGCTGCCCGGTTACATGGGACTGTGGGTGTGACGATGCTGAAAATGGGCAGGGCCATGTGGGCCCAACTGGGGTAGGCATCATGGCACTTCAAAATCTTCAAATATGTTTTTGATGAGTGAACATTATAAGATTAGATCATAATACCCCACTTCAAAAACAAAAAACATGGACAAAGCATATACCACAATTTATCATTAACAAACAATGAAATGCTTAAATGAAAACTGACCGGCGTTCAGTAGCACTTTGACGCACTCGATGTGGTCATTGACACAGGCCACGTGCAGCGGAGTGCCGTAGTACAGGTCATAGGCCTCCAGACTTGCTCCCTGAGAGATCAGCAGCTTCACACAGTCGTTGTTACCTAAAGCACACCGGACAAGGAAAACTATGAGCAGAAACAAAAATCCAAATGCCAACATGCTTCAGTACTTACAAAAGATAAACTAGTTTCATCAGTATGCACGTTTCATGATGCACATGTTCTGATTGTTTTAATGAATAGATAAACATAATACAAGTGAAACTCAGAAAATTAGAATATTGTGAAAAAGTTAATTTTTTTCTTTAATTCAACTTAAATGTGAAACTAATATATGATATAGACTCATTGTATGCAAAATGAGATATGTCAAGCCTTTTGTTTGTTTTAATTTGAATTATTTTGGTTTACAGCAAAAAAACACCAAATTCAAAATCCCAGAAGATTAGAATATTACATGAAATCAATAAAAAAATGATTTTAAACTGAGAAATGTGGGTCCTCTGAAAACTATAATCATGCATATGTACTCAGTACTTGGTTTGGGCCTTTTGCTTGAATGACTGCCTTAATGCGGTTGCGTGGCATGGATGCTCTCAGCCTGAACCACTGAGACCATTTAAAGTCTCAGGGACCCTTTGCAGGTGTTTTGGATTCATTAACTGGAAAGGGAGACACTTTGAGCCACAATATAGTCCCTTTACACACTATTCTAATCTTCTGAGATTTTGAATTTGGGTTTTTTACAAGCTGTAAGCCAAAATAATCATGCAAAGTGAGATATATCAATCCTTTATTTGTTATAATGTTGATAATTATGGCTCACAGCTTGTATAAACCCCAAATAAAACATCTCAGAAAATATATTAATATATTATATAATATTTTGAAAATGGACTGTAAACCATAATCATCAAAACAAAGGCTTGACATATGTCACTTTGCATGTCATGAGTCTATATCATATATAAATTTCACATTTTCAGTTGCATTACAGAAATCAACTTTTTCAGGATATTCTAATTTTCCCGAGTTTGCTGGTTGCTGCAGAAAAGTCTAAAACTCCTCGTCGGGAGCAGATATCACAAACACAGCTCAAAGCAAACTCCTATTATTTCATGCCGTTGTGATGATTATTTCTGTTCCCTTTGCATTTCACGTGCTAATGGTAAATGCTTTGGTCTGCCATAAACAGACAGTGCTGTGTGATGATGTCATCAGGCCAGGCGGCTCTGTTTGTTTGGGCAGGTGTGAGGGCTGGGCAGCAGGGGACGGTTTATCCGGGGCCGGGTCGCGGGGGCAGCAGTCTCAGCAGAGATGCCCAGACTTCCCGATCCATGCACACCTCCTCCAGCTGTTCTGGGGGGACCCCGAGACGACACCAGTCCAGCTCGGAGACATAGTCCCACCAGCGTGTCCTGGTGGGCCTTCCACGAGGCCTCCTCCCAATAGGACATGCCTGGAGCACCTCCCGAGAGAGGCGACCAGGAGGCATCCGAAACAGATGCCCTAGCCACCTCAGCTGGCTCCTTTCGACGTGGAGGAGTAGCCGCTCGAGTCCGAGCTCCTCCCGGGTAACTGAGCTCCTCACCCGAACTCGGAGGGTGCGCCCAGCCTCCAGTGTCTGCGTACACTGGTGTATGAATGAGAGTGTGAATGGGCCCCCTATGAGAGACCAACAGGCCCGTTTGGAACCGTTTGGAACCATGAGGCCGTCCTCCCGTAGACCCACCACCTGCAGGAGGAGCCATAGGGGCTGGTGCTATGTGACTTGGGCAGCTCCAACAGCTGCCCCCACGACCCGGCAACGGACAAGTGGGAGAAAATGGATGGATGGATGGAATCAATTTCTTTTGACAACCCTACTGAGTACACTGTTCTTGTCCAGCCGTCACCTGAGCTCCTGCCTCCAGCAGCATCCTCACGCACTGTGCCTGGCCCCTGGAACACGCCTCGTGGAGCGGAGTGATGGAATCCACAGCCACGACGTTCACCGAGGCCCCACCGTCGATCAGCCGCTTCAGGACAGACGCCTCGCCCTGGGATGCCGCTTTGTGCACCTCAGTCCGCTCCGACCAGCAACCTATGAGGACATAACGATTAGAAAATATTCCTTCATTTAGCGTTGGCAGCAGTACTCACCATAACTCTCAAAACTAACCATGACTAACGAGCACATTTGAAACATTATTTATTGAGGTGGGATGTGGGTGTGTTCGGGTTCGTGGAGTATTTTGGAGTATTTGTATGGGGTGTGTGAAGGAGGCTGTTCAATTACAGCTCAAGCTGTAAACAAGTTTATAAATAATGGCATATACATTCCCTCTACCTAGTGACCCCAACAAACCTATGCCCCACCCCAAATTAGCATATCCCTACACGATCCACTATCTCATCAAAACACAATCACCGCAATACAGTCCAACCACAGGCAATGTAAAGTGTAAAAGGTACCATTTTGGTAAGAATTAAATAAACACATCTATACATCAAATAGGGATTTAAGGGATTAGAATGATATAAGCAAAAACATTGAATTACCATAATAAGCATCTTGGGCATTGCAATAACACAACATACATACATATATACACATACATCAGAATCAGAATCGTTTTTTATTGCCATGGTTTGAGAACAGTTTCACAAACTAGGAATTTTTCTCGGTGCTAACGTGCAACATAAAACATATAACACAGAGTCTAGATAAAAATAAGATATACAACTTTAAACTATAAGGCTGTAGGGAGCATGCATAAGAATATTAACTATCCATCCATCCATCCATTTTCTCCCACTTGTCCGTTGCCGGGTCGTGGGGGCAGCTGCCCAAGTCACATAGCACCAGTCCCCTATGGCTCCTCCTGCAGGTGGTGGGTCCACGGGAGGACGGCCTCATGGTTCCAAACGGTTCCAAACGGGCCTGTTGGTCTCTCATAGGGGGCCCATTCACACTCTCATTCATACACCAGTGTACGCAGACACTGGAGGCAAGGAGGGTGAAGTGTCTTGCCCAAGGACACAACGACAATGTGCACCTTCAGGAGGCGGGATTCAAACCCCTGACCTTCCGATCATGAGACGACCCGCTCTACCATCTGCGCCACCGTCGCACTAAATAAGATAAATAATAAAAGGTAAAATATGGTACGACCACAACAGTAAACATAGAACAACAGCGTTTACAGATGTGTAGGTATATAAAGTACCTACATACGTACATACATACGTACATAGTACTACATTTCAACACATTCCATTAAATTTCATTAGTTTTTTCTTCACTTCCATACATTGTCACATTGTTTATGAACATATCACCCAATGCTGTCAATATGGATGATCATTTGACGATTGCAGCCGAACCTCTTTTGAACACAACAAACTAAAGTGAAGAATTTATGACATAGCAGTGCTGGTGCAAAATATGAAACCCTGACCCATCACAAAAATAGGATCAATACAAATATCAACCCTTACACTTTGTCGTGTAGACACACTTGTACACATCTATGTCAGTACATTTACAGTTAGCTGTACAATGGGTGTCATGTAACAGTGTGAACAGTGTGCGCTCATCTTGAATGAGGGAAATAGACAGTATGAAACTAGGTAGCAGTTACTGATTAGCCTGGTTACATAGAGCACACAGAAATGACGCGAATACTGCTATGCTATGCTAACTATCTGCGCAAAGGCGACAGGTATTGTAGCTCAAAGTAGGCACAGTGTGCCTGTGTGCGTCATCTCGCGCTCACCTATGTCTCCGAAGAAATACGGCTGTGGTTTTTCGCCCTCCATGTCGTTATGGTTGGGCGCTAGCACACGGAGCTAGCAGCTCATCTGATTGAGCAACACGCTCCGCTGTTTGTAAACAGAGGCGGAGACACGTGGGCCGGAAGTTACAAATGCTTCACGTCGACCAAAAAAGAATGTAGTTTGTGTTTCAGAAATATTTACTGCATTTTATTTTTTTGAAATATTAAGATATTCACATTATTACACATTAGTTTTGTTTATTATTATTATTATTATTATTATATTAATAATAATGCATTTAATTTGTAAAGCACTTTACATTTGAACACAAATCTCAAAGTGCTACAAAGAATCAGAAGAGTGCAATTTAAAATCCCACAAACAACAATAAATAGAGTAAAACAATTCTCAAACAGTTACACAGTACTCACAGTGCTCAAGTAACATTTTTACTTAAGTATTTATTTAGGTCACTACATTTTTACTTGTACTTGAGTGTAATGATTTCAAAGTAACGTAATATTTTGGCTACTCTACCCATCTCTGACCTTAACCTACCTTAAAAATGCCTTTATTAATGCTACCCTTCAGTCAAACAACTCTATTCGGAAAAAGTAAACATAGAAAAGGTAGACTTGATAAATGTTTTGGTTTATGGTTAATATCTCGTTCTTTACAAGAACAATCCCACATGGTCACAAAAAGTTCAAAGTCTTCTCTGTCCGCAAATGCAAACTATATTCAAAAATGCATGCGTTATGCGAGCCAGTAGAAATAACTTTGCCATAAGAAGAAGATGGCAAGTTTTGGAGCCTAATTACTTATCAATAGTGATCAGGAACATTTGTAAATTCTATTTCTGGACATATTTTTTCAAAAACAGTTTCTCTTTAATAGTGTTATATTGACCCCTGCCAATATAACTCTGATATCAGGACTCCCTGATAGAATTGGATGACATCACAATGTCAGATGGAGAGCAGGGCACAATACAACTCTTGGGAAAGACAGTTTTGTAAAGAATTCTCCACAAAGAACCTGTTGTAAGGGATTAGGTCTCCAAACCTGTCATATTTACAGTGCCTTGCGAAAGTACTAATACACCTTGAACCTTTGCACATTTTGTCATGTTTACAACCTTAAATGTAAAGATTTTATTTTGAATTTTTTACTGAAAGTTCACACACAAGTAACAGACAACTGTGAAGTGAAAGCAAAATGATACATGATTCTGTTTTGTTTTTTTTTAAATAGAAAAGTGAAAAGTGGGGCGTGCATAAGTATTCATACAGCATTTTCTGAGTTCATTAAATTGCCTTTATAACATTCCTAATGACTGCAGAAAGTTCACACCTTGCCCTAACCATTAAATAGAGGCCACCTGTGTGTAATCTACTCTCAGTATAATTCCAGCTGTTCTGTGAGGGCCTCAGAGCTATGGTCAGAGTGTATTGGTCACTAAACAACATCATGAAGGCCAAGGAGCTCACCAGAGAGGTCAGGGATAAAGCTGTGGAGAAGTTTAAAGCAGCGTTAAGTTATACAAAGATTTCCCAAGATTTGAACATCTCACGGAGCACTGTTCAATCCATCATTCGGAAATGGAAAGAGTATAGCACCACTGCGAACTTACCAAGACACGGCCGTCCACCTAAACTAACAGACCGAACAAGGAGAACACTGGTCAGAAATGCAACCAAGTGCCCCAAGATAACTCTGGAGGAGCTGCGACGTCCTGCCGCTGAGCTGGGGGAATCTGTACATGGGACAACTATAAGTCGTACTCTACACAAATCTGGCCTTCATGGACGAGTGGCAAGAAGAAAGCCATTATTGAAAGGAGCCCATAAGAAATCCCGTTTGAAGTTTGCTAGAAGTCATATGGAGGACACAGCTACCATGTGGAAGAAGGTGCTTTGGTCAGATGAGACAAAAATTGAACTTTTTGGCCCAAATGCAAAACGTTATGTATGGAGCAAACCTAACACTGCTCATCGTCCTGAGTGCACCATCCCCAGTGTCAAATATGGTGGGGGGAGCATCATGCTATGGGGCTGCTTTTCCTCATCGGGGACTGGGAAGATTGTAAGAATAGTTGGGAAGATGGATGGAGCCAAATACAGAGACATTTTGGAGGAAAACCTGCTGGAGTCAGCAAGAGAATTGAGGCTGGGGCGGAGATTCACCTTCCAGCAGGACAATGACCCTAAACACAAAGCTACATCTACAATGGAATGGTTTAAAAACAAACATATTAATGTGTTAGAATGGCCCAGTCAAAGTCCTGACCTAAATCCTATTGAACATCTGTGGAAAGACCTGAAAACTGCTGATCACAAACGCTCTCCTTCTAATGTGACAGAGCTTGAGTTGTTTTGTAAAGAGGAATGGGCTAAAATGTCAGTCTCTACATGTGCAAACCTTGTAGAGTCAAACCCCAGAAGACTTGCAGCAAAAGGGGGTTCCACAAAGTATTCAGTCATGCTGTATGAATACTTATGCACGCCCCACTTTTCACTTTTCTATTTTTTGTAAAATAACAGAATCATGTATCATTTTGCTTTCACTTCACAGTTGTCTGTTACTTGTGTGTGAACTTTCAGTAAAAAAAATCAAAATCAATTTTTTACGTTTAGGGTTGTAAACATGACAAAATGTGCAAAAGTTCAAGGTGTATTTGTACTTTCGCAAGGCACTTTTGGCCGCAAGTCCTTCAACTGACCAGCACCACTCAGGTTTCTGAATACTGTACTATTCTTTATGAATGTTTTTACTGATGACATTTTTTTTGGTAAATTCTTGCTCGACTGCAAAAAAATGTTTAAATAAACTCAAATTATTATTTTTTATTACAATTTTATTTTCTAGTAATGGGACAAAATAAGTTTTGTCCTCTTTTGGTATTTTGTTAACTCAGACATTTGTGGTAAAATCACTGTGTATCTCATTATAAAGCATTTATTTCATGAACTTGTAGGAGAGTTTTCTTGCATGCACCTGTACATTGAACTGTTGTTCTATGTCAAATTGTTGTTGTCCTTATCATATTTTATTTTAATCTTCTTTATGCATAGTCTTACAGTTTGAAAGTTTTTATATTTTATTTATCTAATTTATGTGTTATATGTTTAATGTTTCATAAAAAAATCCTAGTTGTGAACCTGTTCACTAACAATGGCCAGTAAAAACAATTCTAATTCTGTTGTGAGATGTGCGTATAAACTCGTCCCTGTGAAGCATTGGGGAGTAAGGTATGAGTTTGGGCACAACTAACATTGTAATTTCATTGTTTCACATTAAAGGTTATTGTTTTTATTTTGGGGGTGGGCGCTTATAAGCCTTTTGCTTCGGCCCACTCCTTTTGAGCAGACCAACTGCTCAAATAAACAAATAAACTAAAAAATAAATAAATACAAATCAGGTACAGGGCCTTCAAGCCCTGGCAGGATGGGTCAAATTCACAAAATAAACTTCTGCTAAATCGAATGAACCTCAGTAGTAGACAATATGTGAGGGAATGTGGTCGATTGTAAATAACAGCATAAATAAAAACACACCATAACAATGAATAAATAAATGTATGTTTACATACATTTATTGAACTGCTACCTTAACGTGGTGGGGTTGTTTGAGTGCCCGAATGATCCGAGGAGCTATGTTGTCTGGGGCTTCATGCCCCTGGTAGGGTCTCCCATGGCAAACAGGTCTTAGGTGACGGGTCAGACGAAGAGCAGTTCAAAGACTTCTATGGACAATATTACAACAAGGACCGTGACGTCGCCCGGTATGGCGCAGCCGGGGCCCCACCCTGGAGCCAGGCCTGGGGTTGGGGCTCGAATGCGAGCGCCTGGTGGTCGGGCCTCTGCCCACGGGGCTCGGCCGGGCACAGCCCGAACGGACGACGTGGGCCCGCCTTCCTGTGGACCCACCACCCGCAGAGGGATCCGTAGGGGTCGGGTGCAGAGAGGACTGGGTGGCAGTCGAAGGCAGGTGCCTCGATGACCTGGTCCGCGTGCGCAGCTTCTGGCGTTCGGGACATGGAACGTCACTTCGCTGGGGGGGAAGGAGCCTGAGCTCGTGCGGGAGGTAGAGAGATACCGGCTAGATATAGTCGGGCTCACCTCCACGCACAGCCTGGGTTCCGGATCCCAACTCCTGGAGAGGGGCTGGACGCTCCATTTTTCTGGAGTTGCCCGCGGGGAGAGGCGGCGGGCTGGGGTGGGTTTGCTCATAGCCCCCCAGCTCAGCCGTCACGTGTTGGAGTTCACCCCGGTGAACGAGAGGGTCGCGTCCCTACGCCTTCGGGTCGGGGACAGGTCTCTCACCGTTGTCTCGGCCTACGGGCCCAACATCGGTGCAGAGTACCCAGCCTTCTTGGAGTCCCTGGGGGGGGGTGCTAGATAGTGCTCCGGCTGGGGACTCCATTGTTCTACTGGGGGACTTCAACGCCCACGTGGGTAACGACAGTGAGACCTGGGTGGGAGTGATGGGGAAGAACGGCCTCCCCGATCGGAACCCGAGTGGTGTTCTGTTATTGGACTTCTGTGCTAGTTACGGTTTGTCCATAACGAACACCATGTTCGAGCACAAGGATGTCCATAAGTGCACGTGGCACCAGGACACCCTAGGCATCGACTTTGTAGTTGTGTCATCTGATCTCCGGCCGCGTGTCTCGGACACTCGGGTGAAGAGAGGGGCTGAGCTGTCAACCGATCACCACCTGGTGGTGAGCTGGATCCGCTGGCAGGGGAAGAAGCCGGTCAGACCTGGCAGGCCCAAACGTGTTGTGAGGGTCTGTTGGGAACGTCTGGTGGATCCCTCTGTCAGTAGGGTCTTTAACTCCCACCTCCGGAAGAGCTTCACCCAGATTCCGAGGGAGGTAGGGGACATGGAGTCCGAGTGGACCATGTTCTCCTCCTCCATTGTCGATGCGGCTGCTCGTAGTTGTGGCCGTAAGGTCTCTGGTGCCTGTCGCGGCGGCAACCCCCGAACCCGGTGGTGGCGCCCGGAAGTAAGGGATGCCGTCAAGCTGAAGAAGGAGTCCTATCTGGCCTTGTTGGCTTGTGGGACTCCGGAGGCAGCTGAGAGGTACCGGCAGGCCAAGCGTGCTGCAGCTCGTGTGGTCAAAGAGGCAAAAACTCGGGTCTGGGAGGAGTTCGGAGAAGCCATGGAGGAGGACTATCGGTCGGCCTCGAAGAGATTCTGGCAAACCGTCCGGCGCCTCAGGAGGGGGAAGCAGTGCTTCACCAACACTGTTTACAGTGCGGGTGGGGGGTTGCTGACCTCGACTGGGGATGTGGTCGGGCGGTGGAAGGAGTACTTCGAGGATCTCCTCAATCCCACTGTCACGTCTTCCGATGAGGAGGCAGAGGCTGGGGACTCGGAGGGGGGCTCGTCCATCACCCAGGCTGAAGTCACCGAGGTGGTTAGAAAGCTCCTCGGTGGCAAGGCCCCGGGGGTGGATGAGATTCGTCCCGAGTACCTTAAGTCTCTGGATGTTGTAGGGCTGTCTTGGCTGACACGTCTCTGCAACATCGCGTGGCGGTTGGGGACAGTGCCTCTGGATTGGCAGACCGGGATGGTGGTCCCCCTCTTCAAGAAGGGGGATCGGAGAGTGTGCTCCAACTACAGAGGAATCACACTTCTCAGCCTCCCTGGTAAGGTCTATTCCAGGGTGCTGGAGAGGAGGATCCGGCCAATAGTCGAACCTCGGATTCAGGAGGAACAATGCGGTCTTCGTCCTGGTCGTGGAACACTGGACCAGCTCTATACCCTTCATCGGGTGCTCGAGGGTTTGTGGGAGTTCGCCCAACCAGTCCACATGTGCTTTGTGGACCTGGAGAAAGCGTTCGACCGTGTCCCTCGTGGTGCCTTGTGGGGGGTGCTCCGGGAGTATGGGGTACGCGGCCCTCTACTAAGGGCTGTCCGTTCCCTGTATGACCGTAGCAGGAGCTTGGTTCGCATTGCCGGCAGTAAGTCAGACCTGTTCCCGGTGCGTGTTGGGCTCCGCCAGGGCTGCCCTTTGTCACCGGTTCTGTTCATTACTTTTATGGACAGAATTTCTAGGCGCAGCCAGGGGCCGGAGGGTGTCCGGTTTGGGAACCTCAGAATCTCATCTCTGCTGTTTGCAGACGATGTTGTTCTGTTGGCTTCCTCAAATCAGGACCTCCAGCGCGCACTGGGGCGGTTTGCAGCCGAGTGTGAAGCGGCCGGGATGAGGATCAGCACCTCCAAATCTGTGGCCATGGTTCTCAACCGGAAAAAGGTGGCTTCCCCGCTTCAGGTCGGTGGGGTGTCCTTGCCTCAAGTGGAGGAGTTCAAGTATCTCGGGGTCGTGTTCACGAGTGAGGGACGGATGGAGCGTGAGATCGATAGACGGATTGGTGCGGCGTCAGCAGTGATGCGGTCACTGTATCGGACTGTTGTGGTGAAGAGAGAGCTGAGTCAGGGGGCAAAGCTCTCGATTTACCGATCGATCTACGTTCCCACCCTCACCTATGGTCATGAGATTTGGGTAATGACCGAAAGGACAAGATCGCGAATACAAGCGGCCGAAATGAGTTTCCTTCGCAGGGTGGCTGGGCGCACCCTCCGAGATCGGGTGAGGAGCTCAGTTACCCGGGAGGAGCTCAGACTCGAGTCGCTACTCCTCCACGTCGAAAGGAGCCAGCCGAGGTGGCTAGGGCATCTGTACCGGATGCCTCCTGGTCGCCTCCCTCGGGAGGTGTTCCAGGCATGTCCTATTGGGAGGAGGCCTCGTGGAAGGCCCAGGACACAGTGGTGGGACTATGTCTCCGAGCTGGCCTGGTGTCGCCTCGGGGTCCCCCCAGAACAGCTGGAAGAGGTGTGCGTGGATCGGGAAGTCTGGGCATCTCTGCTGAGACTGCTGCCCCCGCGACCCGGCCCCGGATAAAGCGGAAGAAAATGGATGGATGGATGGATGTTTTATATTATTATCAATGACCCCGTGTTTCACGTTTCTGTCTGTGATGGACGGTGATCTGAGAACAGCAGAAAGCTCTTCAGAACAGGAGAGGTGTGCAGGTCAGGAATGACGCGCTGCGCTCTGGGACCAAGACTCCGCCACAGCCTGATCCTGCAGATCTGCTGCAGACTCAGGGGGTGACCTGCAACACCAAACACACGGGGGCTAGCTGTGCACAACGCCCCTGCTCTGACACACTACCTATGCCTTTAAGCGACTGACTCTCATACGAGGAGAGCCCGAGCCCACGGTGGTACTCACACTGTAAAGAGCAATAGCACACATGACCCCCCCGGCTGCCCCTATTGCTCCATGCCCCTGAAGTGCCCTTTTCCCTGCATACCTTTTATTTATTTGTATTATATTTTCTTTCGGTCCTTATCATTGGTTTTGCTCCAATAAGCCTTATAGCTTATATAATTAAATAAAATCAGAAATGAACACGCCCCTCGTTAGTTCATCGTGTTTTCAATGCCCCGCCCACCGGCCCTGCAGCAGAGGGCGGCGCTCAGAGAGAGGAGGCCTCTTCTGCACAGAACAACGATCTCCACACCTTGTGCTTCAGATTGCTCTTTATTTATCAGTCGGCCTCAAAATCGTGGACCAATGAGGTCAACAAGCCGACAGTTTTGTATGTGATCTAAAAATAAACCTTGTGTCAGACGTGAGCGCCTCATCCTCGCCACATACTTTTGTCACAATATTACAGCTCTATGTTCTCTTAAAACAATGTTAAACTGTGGCCCCTCCTCTCACTGCTGTGGCCCCTCCCCTCACTGCTGCGGCCCCTCCCCTCACTGCTGTTGCCCCTCCCTTCACTGCTGTGGCCTCTACCCTCACTGCTGTTGCCCCTCCCTTCACTGCTGGGACCCCTCCCCTCACTGCTGTGGCCCCTCCCCTCACTGCTGCGGCCCCTCCCCTCACTGCTGCGGCCCCTCCCCTCACTGCTGGGGCCCCTCTCCTTACTGCTGTTGCCCCTCCCCTCACTGCTGTTGCCCCTGCCCTCACTGCTGTTGCCCCTGCCCTCACTGCTGCGGCCCCTCCCCTCACTGCTGTTGCCCCTCCTCTCACTGCTGTTGCCCCTGCCCTCACTGCTGCGGCCCCTCCCCTCACTGCTGTTGCCCCTCCCCTCACTGCTGGGGCCACTCTCCTTGCTGCTGGGGCCCAACCCCTTTACTGCTGCAGCCCCTCCCCTCACTGCTGTGGCCCCTCCCCTCACTGCTGCGGCCCCTCCCCTCACTGCTGTTGCCCCTCCCCTCACTGCTGTTGCCCCTCCCTTCACTGCTGTGGCCTCTACCCTCACTGCTGTTGCCCCTCCCTTCACTGCTGGGGCCCCTCCCCTCACTGCTGTGGCCCCTCCCCTCACTGCTGGGGCCCATCTCCTTACTGCTGTTGCCCCTCCCCTCACTGCTGTTGCCCCTGCCCTCACTGCTGTTGCCCCTGCCCTCACTGCTGCGGCCCCTCCCCTCACTGCTGTTGCCCCTCCCCTCACTGCTGGGGCCCCTCTCCTTACTGCTGGGGCCCAACCCCTTTACTGCTGCGGCCCCAGTTATGGAAAGAGCACAAAACAAAAAGTGTTTTTAAGCTGACCACTCTCCAAGCCTAAAGTACCCACATCTGAGGTCTCTGTGAAAGATCACGCAATGAGAAAATATCCACAAGGATTTGGTGGGGACCACTTGGCCATCCTGGAATGGGTCAGAAAACCCGGCAACGGTGCCATGTTTTTGTGGTTAGTGTATCGTGAGCAGCTAATCGCGGCTAGTGTTCCCACATAGTTTACGCCTCTAAAGCTGATGAAAAGTGGATTAGAGCCAATGCTTTACATGCAAACAAACGGCGGTTCCAGGTCATTCTAGAACTCCCACCTATAATACACGCAACGGTTAATGGGGACTACTTTAAACACCTGGACCAAACACTGTGGCACAAATACATGTCTTTTAATAGTATTGCATATAGTGATATAATGTGGGTTAATAGGTGCACTACATTGATAATGGCATAGTGTATCATCACAATATAATATATATAATATTCTATCCAACGACAGTAGACATACACTCATGGTAGCAGAGGCAGTGGTAGCAGGGCGTCCCCTCCTGGGTGTGGTCACGTGGGCTGTTCCCGGAGTTATCGCTGGAGAAAACATTGGCCCCAAACTCCACCAGAGTGTCCACCAACTCCACACTGTCCCCGCGGGCCGCCAGATGTAACGCCGTCTCGTGGAACTTCACCGAGTTCACCCGGGCTCCTGCAGAAGTGATAAAAAACAGGGATATAGAATTGCTTATTGTGGCTTTAAGCTCAAGCAAAAGCCGTTTTTTCCGTACTGGGATATGTTCTGACCTGAGCTTGGACGAGTTGATGTGTACCTGTCTGGTCTTTACACGTGCCCTCAGTTATGCAAAAAGACCAAAGATGTTGTTAGCATGTTGTTACCAGCTTGCGACTAAACTGGAAGAGCTCGGTCGCTTCTAACTTCACTCCCGTTTGGGTCCATGAGGAGAGGAGGACAGGCTATATGCTAACCGCATCTTTGGTCTTTTTGCGTGGCCGAGGGCAGTGTTAAATCTTTCAGACTGAGATAAAAAATAAAACGATGCAAGGCAAGAACATGTGAATTGCTCCATCGGGCAGTTTTCTTAAACGCACAATCCCAGCGGCTAATTTCAAGCCAGTTAGAATCACCCGCTTTAATCTTGGATGTGGCGCCTGTCTTTGTTTTGTTCGTATCATGAAGTTAAGGATCAACTCGGTAAGGTAGTAGTAAGTACAGCCCCTGCGCTGCTATTCCTGTGCAGTGTGAACTCGATCAGTTTAGTCCAAAAAAAAACTATTATCTCTTATTTCCCATGGGCTCTTTGGTAAGACTGCAGCAAAATCAAAATTGTTGATGTTAATTTACTTGTCGATGTGAGGCGACCTTGAGTGTCTAGAAAGACGCCTAAGAAATAAAATGTATTAATAATAATAATAATAATAATAATAATAATAACATTATTATTATTATTAATAAACAAGTACTGTGATGTGTAAGAAGTAAAGATTTTACAGTTCAGGCTCAAGAGCATGGCAAATAAAACACAACCTAATAATACAATTTTAAACAAACCACAATCTCAATATCTATCAGAAAAAAGTTATTTTTTGGCAAAATCGTGTAGTGTATATATTGTGCATACTGTAAATATGCAGGAAAAGCCCAACTCGAAATTTGCACTTCCAAGAATTAACGATGGATAATTCTTGTATCTCGAGGTTTCAAGTGAGGGACGAATGGAGCAATTGGATGGGCATGTCCTGCTGCCTCCACTAACCTGTTGGAGTGGAAACCACATTATTATCTTATATTATCAAAATATTGTTGATGAAACAGTTATTAGTTGTGTCTCTTGCTGACCTGCCTGCAGTAGTGCCCTCACACAGGCGACATGTCCTTTGGCAGCGGCGATGTGGAGCGGGGGCCCAAAGTGAACGTCAAAGGCCTCCAGCTCAGCTCCTCTGGAGATCAGCAGCTTCACTATGTCCACGGCATCTGGTCAAAGGCAATAGTGTAGACAAAGGACAACAGAGTTACTGCCCCGGGACAAACTGGCAGTCTAAGGGTACTGGTGGTCCCTTGTACCTTGTATACAGGCCTCATGCAGCGGGGAAGCGGTCAGAGCCGTCAGAGAAGGGTTCACGTTCGCCCCCTGATCCAGTAAAAGCTGAACACACTCCAGGTTCCCAGAAGCACAGGCGTTACAGAGAGGAGTACTGCCATGAACTGTTCTCACGTCTACCTATTATAGAATATCAGAAATATAAAGTAAAGGTATACATTTGGAATAATGTATAACGGGGCAGGACAGTTTGTTTGGAGGTAGGCTGACTTTTTTTCCTTTTGGTAAAGGTTGGAGGCCAAACTTCCTCAACTCAATAACTATGTCCCGTATTGATTAATTGGGGAGGTTTGGTGGCTCTCCTTCAAGTTTATCGTCATGTTCACAGTAAAACATAAGTTGAAATAATGCAATGACATTCTTACTTGCTAATTCCCTTCACACAAGTGTACAGAGCATTCATTATAGACGTGCACTATGCCCACAGTCAGTGTCAATGTATGTTGGGCTTGT
Organism: Proterorhinus semilunaris; assembly: GCA_021464625.1. NCBI lineage: Eukaryota > Metazoa > Chordata > Actinopteri > Gobiiformes > Gobiidae > Proterorhinus > Proterorhinus semilunaris. The sequence continues at coordinate 55,109,490 of CM038343.1, read as the reverse complement.
ATAAAAGTCTGTTATGGTTATATCTATCTATTATTCAACCTCACCCCTCTGCCCTCAGGACGGAGATACAGGATGCTTAAATACGGGAAGGTTCGTTTTTAAAGAAGCCTGATCCCGTCAGGCTCTGTTGTTCTGTCTGTCCTTGGTCTATATATTCAGCTGCGTGCAGATTGTGACCTCTGTCGCTGCTAACCTGTAAGCCAAGGTAAGACTTGTGTCCATCTGTCTTGTTATTTGCCAAGAGTTTCACGAGCTGTCGTTGCTGGACATTGTCACAAACAAACGGTTTCTGCCGCTGGAATATCTTTCTAAGTGCTACAAGAATCGTTCAGTTGCTCTGAGCAGAGCTTTAGTATTTCAGCCGCGGGTGGATTAGTTGACAAACAGTTTTGCCATGGGAGACCCTACCAGGGGCACGAAGCCCCCGACAACAGAGCCCCCAGGATCCTTCAGGCGCTCAAACCCCTCCACCACGTTAAGATGGCGGTTCCAGGAGGGAAAGCGTGTACAGTAGTTGATGCTTATAAATGTCTTTTTCGTCCAAATCACCTACAGTATGTGTTCTGGTGTGACTGACGTCGCCTAGTTCAGTGTGGTGTCCCTGACCTGCGCCCCGGCCCTCAGCAGCAGCCTCACGCTGGGACAGTGTCCTCTCAGACTGGCCTCGTGGAGGGGAGTAATGTTATCCACCGTCACCGTGTTCACACAGGCCCCGGAGTCGATCAGCTGTTTGAGCTGCAAAGCCCTGCCCTGAGACGCAGCTTCATGGAGGGCAGTGCGGTCGGCCCAGAACCCTGAGCACACACAGGGCAAGATCTGTTTTACACACTCTGACTGCAATAAGCATTCTGTAAAAAGGGATTATTCTTTTTTTGCCATATCACCAAAGTCGGATGGTCGCAGATCCATTGCCAGAGGGTCTTTGCCAAAAATAACTGATGGTGAATATTTTTATATGTTACAGCCACTTCTAAACTTTTATTTCTCATAATAAAAGTCTGACCCTCCGCGTCGCAAGACTTGTCTCACTTTCACTACTATTTGAGGAGGTCACCCTTAGTATGCAGCCTATGCCTATGCCTATATTTGGAGCTTGCTACAAACTAAATGGAGTGTTGAATGTTATTTTTGCGCTTGCCAAGCATGGATCTATTATAATAAGAGTGTATGTGTAAGCACAGTGGCTGTAACAGGAGCACGTAAGGCCATTGCACAGGCTGTTTCTCCCGCGGGGCAGACTGACTCACCGATGTCGCAGAGAAAGGACCTCCGCGCGGCCGTCACTTCCATGGCCCCGGTCCTCCGTCAACAACAGCTCTGAAAACACGAGGCTAAAGGTGTAGGAGACGAACACAACCAATAGGGGGCAGCAACGGCTCAGGCGTCGTTCTCAACGCGGTGCATGGCGGGAGTTTGAGTCCAATGACATTTCTTATTTGGTCCTGCGGCGTGTAAAAGCAGATCATTGAGAGGAACAAAAAACAAAAAACAAACGTACTGGGAATAACAAAATAATTACACATGTTAGTACTGGTAGTTACATTTCAAATAGCTTATGTTTGATTTCTAATTATATATATTATAATATTTAAATAACCAAAATATAAAAAAGTTGACAAATATAATAGTCTTTACTAATCTTAAAAAAACACAACAAAAAAAACAACACAAAACGGTTGAAGCAACCGTTTTGTGTTGTGAAAAAACGTACTTCCTGGTTCACGTGTGTCCAATCAAAAAAGACTTGCTGCATCGCAATTTTTTTTTTTCATGAAATTTGGCAACCATGAGTTAGGACAGCATCCCAAAGAGCGGGGTTCGGCATTAGCAACGTGCCCATTAAGCATCTTTCGAGGACTAATGCAACGGTAAGTATGTGTACAAGAAAAACTTAGCTTATGCTTGACCTTCTGGGGCTGAGACCTGTACTCTGTACTCTGTACTCTGTACTCTGTATTCTGTGCGGAGCATGGAAGGTTTAGTCGACCCAGGTGCCCTCACCTTCAGTGAGGCTACCTTGACAGACAGTGCGTTGACACGGCTGATCAAGGGCAGTTTCTATGTCGGTGAGAGGCGGAGGCAAGGCTGACAACATTTGGTTGCAGCTGCTTCATAGTCCTGAGGCAGGCATTACTGGCCTGGGTCGCAAAACGCCAGTTAGGCATTAAATACGGGTGTAACAGCGGTGCAATAGTGTAATAAGAGTGTAATAGTGTAATAACGGTGTAATTTAGTGTAATAAGGGTGTAATAATGGAGAAAGTTGTTGCCGCTCCATACAGGGTGACAAATTCGCCTACGTTATTGCGTGATCAATTAGTTCAAAATTTTTGTAATCCAGTTTTAACAAGGGAATTTAAACGTTTTGTTCGTGAGAAGCCAATTTGTATACTCCTTGATGATGGGCTACTGAGGGCAAAGTAAAATGTTCTGTGCCTACCTGGTGTGCTACACAAAGGGTTAGCTTGCAGCCACAGGCCCCCTTTCCTATAGATACTGTTTCAGAGCTAGCAGCCCTCACTGCATTAGTTAAAAAGAAACAAGACCAGTTACATAACATCACACAGATTATTTCCGCTATGCAGAAGCCCTCTATATTTCAAGGTCCCTGTAGGGTTGTCTGTTTCCGATGTCAGCAGCCCGGCCATGTTGCATGTATGTGCGTAAAAACATGGCTGGCAAAAAAACAATTATGTAATAAATTGCTTTATTAAACATTTGGTGATATTGAATTGATCTTTGACAATATAGTGAACAACAACCCAAGGCCATTTGAAAACGCTCTCTTAAATCTAATTGAACTGTGTTCCCCAATGTAGAGTTTACTTTAGTGATGTTTTTTTATTTGATGATGGAAACACCATAAGCATAGAGCTGTTGGTTCACAAAAGGTTGGTTGTATCACATAATGTTCCACAATGGCCTCAGTGCCAAGTGAGAGGTGTAGGACTGTTATGTTTACCTACAAGTGTTTTAATAAAGCAATTTATTACATAATTGTTTTTTTGCCAGCCATGTTTTTACGCACATACATGAGACATTGATGAGGCATCAAAGATGTATCATATGATGGGTTTTCTCTTCACCTGATGCCATCGTTGGGTATTAAACAGATCAAATGACATGTCAGCTAAAGAAAAAACAAGCACATATGAAGTGAATACCTGTAATTCAGTTCAAGTTAATCCACTATGTATTTAATGAGTAGAGTTATTTAGTTCAACAGCGTGTCACCGTGACCGCAAATTCCAGTGCACCATCTAGTGGGCTGTGGCTCAACCTGCTAATGCAGGCGGGCTGTCTCTGCCTCGTGCGTATCTGATAGTGAAATCCCAGTTAAACATAAAAGCAGCACTGAGCGCGAACTCCTGAAAAAGTGAGTCAAATGTGTGCGGGCCAAGTAAGTCTCGCTCAGAATAGGCTAAAGAAGACCAGTTCTTCAGGTGTGTCAAGGCAGACCATAATATGCGACGTACAGTCAACTCAGCTTCCGGTGGACCACAAACAAATAAAACAATATAACAAAATCAAATAAGGCTTCGTTAGTAATTTAAAATGCCATTTTTCGTTGTATGCATCATATACAAAAATCCAAATTGAAGCCATTTGGACTGATTTCGTTTCATTACCAAAAATGAGAAACGTTGTGTTTTGGTTAATTTGTTTTGGATTTTAATTTGAAAATCGATAAAAGGAAATATGCACGAACACTTTCATTCTGAAACGTGGAAACGAAAAATGAATTATACTTTATACACGGACCGAGTATGTCATCAATTATCATTTATTCGTCTGCAACAGCGGAAGTATGGGGGCCATTATTTTTGTTCGGCTGCAACACTGACTGCATCGATGAAACTGGTCATTCTATTCAAGGAGGACCGGGTCACGTGACCCGACATCAGCTGGAGCCGCTGCAATGAACATGCCACAGGATGGTGGTGTTTTCACTTCGAGTTTAGTCTGTTTGCATGGGTTTGGTGTGATATGATTTTTATAGCACATCCCAGTTTCCACCTTAACCTCTGTTACGTGACTGTGCCAAACCCCGGTGAGGCGCATTCAGCCCACCTGCTCTTGGAGCAGTATGAGGACAAAAAGTGGAAGCACGGAGGGGGTGGAAGAGAGACCCCAATCCGGAGAAAGGGGCTGTTGCGGGCAGCAGGTGATGGAGGCGCAGCAGAGGGACACATGGACCGGGAGTGTAGGGGAAGGTGCGGGTCAGAGCAGCGCAGTGGAACATAAGGGCATGGATGAAACGGCGGGTAGCCACGGGACCGGAGCTTAAGCAGCGGCCATGGAAAGGTGCTTGTGATGAGGCCAAACTCACTCTCGAGGTATCGGACGGCGCTTAGGAACGCGTCTTGTGCGTCGCCCCTGGTGCGCGTTACGCACAGCTCATAGTGGCCGCTCTTCAAAAAGGCACGCAGGAAACGTGGCCACTGTGTCTGGGTCACAAGCACCGTCTCCTGGGCGCTGCTTAACCCTTGTGCCCTGTTAAGGAAAAACTGCGTATCGGAGGGCAGGGGCGCAACTACCAACTTTCTGGGGGGTATGCAGACACACAGCCGGCACAAAAAACAATCTCACGGCTTCTGTTGCTCATTCATGTAACATACTGTTACATACATACTGTAGGACATACTGGTGGACACTGGAAAGCCTCATGTCTTCATCCTCACACACTTTAGGACATACTGGTGGACACTGGAAAGCCTCATGTCTTCATCCTCACACACTGTAGGACATACTGGTGGACACTGGAAAGCCTCATGTCTTCATCCTCACACACTGTAGGACATACTGGTGGACACTGGAAAGCCTCACGTCTTCATCCTCACACACTGTAGGACATACTGGTGGACACTGGAAAGCCTCACGTCTTCATCCTCACACACTGTAGGACATACTGGTGGACACTGGAAAGCCTCACGTCTTCATCCTCACACACTGTAGGACATACTGGTGGACACTGGAAAGCCTCATGTCTTCATCCTCACACACTTTAGGACATACTGGTGGACACTGGAAAGCCTCATGTCTTCATCCTCACACACTGTAGGACATACTGGTGGACACTGGAAAGCCTCATGTCTTCATCCTCACACACTGTAGGACATACTGGTGGACACTGGAAAGCCTCACGTCTTCATCCTCACACACTGTAGGACATACTGGTGGACACTGGAAAGCCTCACATCTTCATCCTCACATACTGTAGGACATACTGGTGGACACTGGAAAGCCTCACATCTTCATCCTCACATACTGTAGGACATACTGGTGGACACTGGAAAGCCCTCCACAGCACCTCCTCCTGTATTTGTAAAATGCACAAACAGGATACTGAAGTCAGGACACTTCACCTTAACACAACTATGGCAATAGTTACTCACTTTACCTTCTTCGTTGTGCATATCCAAGAATTAGTAAGACGGAATTTGTAGAGTTGATTCTCTAGATAAAAAGAAACATTTGTTATTACTCTAGGTGTCCATGACAGAATTAAAAGATTTATCATAAACCACGGTAAATGGTCTTGATTGCGCTGTTCAACCTACATGAGGCTCATTTATTCTGATTCATACTCCAGCGTGTGCAGACACTGGAGGCAAGGTGGGGAATGTGTCTTGCTCAAGGGCACAACAGCAGCATGCACCTGTGGGAGCTGGGATCATCTAGGTGAAAAGGACAAAGTAAAGAATTGGCCCAATTCCCAGTTGTGACAGTGACAAATCAAACACCTAAAGAAACTGTACTTTCTGTTTAATTTAACTTTGTGTTTAATTAATTATGCTGGACATTAAAAAATATACAACATAAATGTCTCACAAAATGTTGCAAATGCAACTAAACAGCTACGCCTACTTTCTGCCCAAAGACAGGAACGTCGAGGACTTTTCTCACAGCCAATCATTCATCACATTCTATATCGTTCCAATCAGAGATGCATATTTGTAAATGAAGAAGAGTCTCAGATCACATCTCATTCAGAACAAACGTTATCATTTCTGTTACCTGTAATTAAAATAGTTAAGTGATTTGCCTGTTGATTTGACAGAGTGCAATATTTGTTATGTTTAGTTTTTTTGTAGTGGGGCGGATCGGCATTTTCTGTGGTTTAAGTGTTTCTCTGATCCAGAGAGCTGTACAAGACATTTTTGTAAAGAATTGGAAAAGTGTGTTGTCTGGTTGGCACAAAATCCAGGATAAAAAAAAAACACACAACAAAAACGCAATAAACCAATTGTGTAAAATAGGATCATATAATCAGTAAGTGTATGGTCTCACCTTTATTTTGTGCTACAATTTCCTTTCTTGTCTGGTACTTGTTAACCTGCATTACAAAAAACAAATTAGGGTTGGGCAATTTGGCCAATAAATAAAAACATGATTTTTTTTTACTACTTTGGACAATGACCTAATCAATTTTATTCAACATTCTCTTAAACAGGGACCATTGTAGCTCATTTGTACTCAATCTTTTTAGGCCCATAAGCTAAGTTTATTTTGGCTTAGCCCTTTTACTTAAATTACAATGATTGTAATGTCTTCTATTAGCCCAAAGAAATATAACTTGCTCTTAAAGTTAAGAACACACTTGTTACGGAGTTAGTTCTCAAAGCTCTCTGTCCTCTGTCTGCCCCGCTGATGCTGATACGTCTGCTGCTGCTGCTGCTGCTGCTGCTGCACAGACGGAGGGTGCGGAGGCAGCGCTGAAAACAGCGATATTAACGTTACTTGCACTTCACGGTCGCTAACAGCCTTCGAGCATATTTAATTAGGTCCTCGCGATTAGTTGTAAGAGTTTTAAAGACAACATGACTCGGACTTGGCTCCGGACTCGGGCGGAAGTGCGACGTCGCTGTTGCAGTTTTAAAAAGAAGCGGGAAAGATCTCACGCTACGCATTATCGATTAAACAGTACAATCTGAAGCGTAAACAATTCTCCTGGTTCTAACTACCTGCACACTGAAATCATACATATCATTTCACTGGATATTAATAAAGTATATTACCTTATTCAGGCCGTAGAAGCTCCTCTTCAGTTAAATGACGGACACTCCCACAGCAGCGCACTGCGGCTGTGCAGAACCAAACACGTCACTCCAGCCAAGGCACGCAAAAGACCCGCCTCAAAACTTATCATTTCAACTTTCTAAACTTGACAATTTTAATCTGAATGGCAATAAAACCTTACTAAACTTTAAAAAAACACCCCTTTGGACTTAACATTTTTTAGATCAATGAAGATTTTGGCTAGTTTTAAGTTCTTTCACATCTTAAATTATGACCTCAAATAGCATTCGGGTTTACAGTGTGCATTTGAGTGTTAAATACATTTTATATTGTACATTTTGTATTGTTACTCACCTGCTCAGGGACTGGTGCAAAGCATCTTTCATGAATGATTTTGCACATGGTCCCTGTGGAAATAAACTAATAAACTAAACTAAAATGGATAAAACTAGCTAAAAAATCTCAACAACGACCACTGTATGAAAAATCTATGTTTTCACTTGCAATGTCTCGCCTTAAACAAAATATACATTTATTTAATACTACAAATTATGACAACATCATGTTTTCGTGAACCCAATAGCCCAAGGCTACAATCCGGTGTGGCTTGTTTACATGCATGAGACCCATGTATGTTCATTCCCATGCACTGTCCCGACCAAATAAATAAATACAATCAAATCTCGGCTCATGGGAAGTGTTGGTTCACCTGGCTCGAAGTCTCGGTGGTGCAGACACAGCCTCCAGCCCTGCCGTCCCTCCAGCTCCGGCAGCAGCTCTCTGTAAACCCACTCCTCGTCGTGGACGTTGTAGGACACAAAAGCGTCGTAGATCTCGACACCGCCCCGCCTCCCCTGCTGCCGGTGGTACAGAAAGGCCCGCAGCAGGTAGAAGCCGTACAGCAGGTGGAAGCGCAGGAAGTGATGCAGGAAGGTGGGGAGGAGTGTGAGCAGCACCAGAGCAGAGCTGCAGATAAAGCAGTGGAACCCCACAGACTCCAAACACCAGCGGTAGTCAAACTCTAACAGGAGCGCCCCCTTGTGAGACGGAGGAGACGCACACGTATACTGAAATGTCCCGTTTACGAACACCTGTCTGTTCCTGATGGCCCAGTCAATGAAGTCAGCGTTAGAGCAGTTACAGACAAACGGATTGCCAGAGAGGTCCAGGTATCTCAGCGAAGGTAGCGCCTCAAACACTCTCTCATTTATAACAGACAGATCATTGTTCTGTAAGATCAGCGTCTGCAGCTGCGTCAGATTGGCCTCAAAGAGAAAGTCCAAAGATTCAAGATGGCTTCCATACAGATCCAGAGTTTGTAAGACTGAGAGTGGCTGAAATAACTGCGGAACTGGAATCCAGTTATCTCCAGGCGTATTCATTTCCAGGCGTAATAAATTTGGCGTGTGGTGGAACGTTTCTGAATCGGGAGCGGAGCAGAAACAACGCCACATAGACAGCACTTTTAAATGGTCCAAGCCTTTGAGGAAATCTCGTGGCCACATGAAACAACTGGTTTCAGGGACGATGAGGCTCAGCATTTGCAGAGACGGCAGATTTAAGACCTGCTGTGGGCGTCCCCTGAAGCTGGGATGAGGAATGAGGTGAGTCGGAGAGTAACTTAGGGCTTTCAGGTCCGTGAGATCATCAAACGCCCCCTCCTCTGCAAAGGTTCCTTTTAGTGACTCCAACAGTAAATCTGTCAAATGCGACATGTTTCTGAAGACTCCTTTCTGAAGCATTACAACGCTGTTCCCGAGTGCGCTCAGGTCAAGCAGGTTGGGTAACATGGCCCCAAAACTATCATCGAAACCGAGAAGGAAGTTTCGGTCAATGTAAAGGGTCTGTAAGCTCTGTAGATTTTGAAACGCGCAGCCGTTCAGCTCTGTCAGTTTATTGTCACTGAGGGACAGTACAGTCAACAGCCGCAGACCCGTGAAGTCTGAACAGCCGAGTCTATCGATATGGTTTGCATCGACCGACAGAAACGTGAGAGACGACATGTTCCTGACGGCCACAGGAACTTCGGTCAGTTGATTTGAGTTTACAAGCAGTTGAGACAGACGAGTGAGCGTCCGCAGAGAGGAGGGGCCTAAGTCGAACATGGGATTCAGAGAGAGGTCCAGCATAGTCAGGTTCGAACACAGGGGAAGCAGGGATCCAGTTATCCCACAGGCCCAGTCCAACAGGCCATTGTCCAGTTCATCAATGTTCATGAGAGTCAGGTTCTCTAGAGAATTTACACTCTGGAGGATTACCTTATACGTGTCGGTGCTAAATGTAGTGTAACTCATTATCAGAGACCTCAGGCTTTTGAGAACAGCTTTATCTGAAACATCCCATTGGAGTTCAGGGAGGGTGGACGATAAGTCGAGAGTCTGTAAATGCGGAAACACGTCAGAATGAATCGTGAATGTGCTCAACAACGTGTGGCTCAGGTCCAGGTCAGTTATGTTCAGTGGAAAGGGAAGCTCCTCAGATTCAAATGAAGTGAGTGGGTTTCCCGACAGACGTAAGTACTTTAACGATGGACAGAATAAAACTATATTGACAAAGTCACTGGTAATGAACAGACTATTCTCAGACAGATCCAACTTTTGCAGCTTTCGCAAAGAAGTAAACTCAGAAATGCACGAGATTAGGTTTCTACTTAAAATTAGAGATGTGAGGTTGGACAGCCCTGTGAACGTGTCTTTTGTCAGGTTTTCGAGTCTGTTGTTTCCCAAATCGAGCTCAGTTAAAGCTGATAAGTTTGAAAACGCTGCGCCTTCAATGACAGAGATCTGGTTGGATCCCAGGTCTAACATCTGAAGGCCATGAAGACCAATAAAATCTCTCTGCGTGAGTCTCTGTATGTTGTTTCTATTAACTAAGAGAGACACAGTAGATCTGGGAATGTCAGGGGGTACTCTGGACAGGTTTTCATCAACGCAGTAAACTTTCTGAGGATCTTCAGAATCTATGAAGCAGTTGTGCCGAGAGTAGAGCTGTGTTGGAAGAGGCAGAAGCAGCAGAAAGAGGAGAGAGAACAGAGGCTCCATCTGAGACTGCTCCTGTGAATGCAAGGAAAAGATATGATTACACTCTGAAATGTCCCTCCCTGAGTTATGAATTTGTAGAGCACAATGCATACACAGTTACATCAAAGTATAAGAAGGCAAATCAAATCAATCCATAAAACACCAATATATAAACATTGAGAAATTGTAAGCTGCAAAAAAAAAATCTTGCTTTCGACAATTTTATTATAGTGCGGACTAAGTGCATTTCTCCTTGTGTATCAATCTCACTGTATTTAAAGGGGCTATGTGGAGTTTGACAGTTTTGTGCTCGCAATTGCCCCCTCAGGCCAAACGCGTAACTGCAGCCTCAATGATAAGCTCGTGCATGCGGCGCTCAGGCTTTACGAGCACCAGAAATAACAGTCCTGTCCTGGTCATTTTACAGATTTGCAGGCGTGACTTCAACTGAGGTAAGAAGTGTTACTGTTTTGTGAGATATTTAGACCAATTCAGTTTGAGTGAATAAGATGCGCTACTTATAAGACAAAGTGTTATCAGTCTCCTTGAGTCTCTCTCTCTAAAACCAACAAATCAGGTTTGAAATCTAGGAGTAATCATGGACTCAGACCTGAACTTAAACAGCCACATCAAAGCAATAACATCATCAGCTTTTTACCATCTGAAAAACATTAAGATCAGAGGAATCGTGTCAAAACCAGACTTGGAGACACTCATCCATGCATTTGTCTCCAGCAGGTTAGACTACTGTAACGGCTGCTCACTGGCCTTTCTAAACGAGCTGTTAGACAGCTGCAGAACATCCAGAACGCTGCTGCTCGAGTCCTGACAAGAACCAGGAAATACCACCATATTAGTCCAGTGCTCCGGTCCCTGCACTGGCTTCCTGTCACTCAGAGAATAGAATTTAAAACAGCTCTGCTTGTGTACAAGTCTTTTCATGGTTTAGCACCAAAGTCCATCTCTGACATGTTAGAGCCGTATGAACCATCTCGGGCCATGAGAACTTCAGGGAGGGGTCTCCTGGTGGTTCCCAGAGTCAGGACTAAACACGGTGAGGCTGCGTTTCAGTTTCATGCAGCTAAAATCTGGAACAGTCTCCATGAGGATGTGAGACAGGCCTCAACTCTGACAATGTTCAAAAAACTGAAAGTATTTTTTCTGCACTCTCCGTCATTGATAAATGTTTATGTTTATGTTTTATTTTTTTAAATCTGTTTTCTTGTAATTTTATGCAACTGTGAAGCACTTTGAATTGCCTTGTGTATGAATTGTGCTCTACAAATAAATAAACTTGCCTTATGACTTTGGAAATGTTTTTTTTTATCCATTTGACCTGGTGCTTGTCACAGAAGAAGAACACTTCTGAGGCCTTTTGCATTAACCTTGTCTTTATCGATATACTGGCATGCCCTTAGCTACACATGATGACTTGTACCCTGTTTGTAGCTCAGATAATTTCCCTAACCAAACAGCCGTTACTTTACATGAAGATATCTTCACAATGCTGAAGTGTAGCTTTCAAAATGTCCACTTTAAGACAGGGTTTGTAAAGGAAGCAGCAGGACAAATGTTATGCTTTTTAACACCATTTCAAATGCGAAAAATTTTTTTCTTCATATTTGCAATTCATGGATTTGTGCATTTCACGTAACATAAACGTATCAGCAACAATAGTATTAATATTTTTTTTTAAATAGCTAAAAGAGAAAAGGAACAAAAGTAAAAGTAAAAAGTACATATTAATTTTATTTAATCATTTATGAATATGCAAAAAAAATATCACCTTCAGTTTGCAGTATTGGACACCGGCGTGACACATCACAAATCCCTTCATTATCACGCTGCCCTGGTTTTAATCATAGATATATAAGAGAAACTGAGACCTAATCAGGACCGAAACGGGAAGTATTATTTTTGAATCATAGATATAAACAAGAGATAATCGTTTATCCGTTCAGCCCGATCCATCGTAATGATCCCGAGTGGTCTGTGAAATTAACATGGCTGCTCTGACTTCTCCTACAAAGACTGTTCCTTAAAAGGACAAAAAGGCGCCCCGCCCTCGCAGGACGGGCGGAACCCCCACAGAGCTCCAGAGCCTGTCAATCATAGATTTAGTCTACTACTTTTTACTGCTGATGTACAAAACCCCCCGAAAAATATGCCTCAGCCCAGCGTTGTCTCATGGGTCATAGCAATTATTAGAAAAAAATAAAACAACAACTCTTTGGAACCCGGCTTTAAGCAGCGCAATCGAGGTCCAAAGCTACATTGGAATCCTTTTTACCTTCTTTTACCTTCTTTTGGAGTCACGCCTGGTCACCAGGGGGTGGTATTACCGTAATGTCAGCTCCCCGCCATGTGGACCAAAGTTAAATTAAATTAATTTTGGTACTTTAACGAGAGAAACATTTAACCCACAACGACAGCATGCACCTTCAGGAGGTGGGATTTGAACCCCCGACCTTCCGATCATGATAGTGGAGGGTTTGAGCCTGAATGATCCTGGAGCTCTGTTATCGGGGGCTTCGTGCCCCTGGTAGGGTCTCCCAGGGCAAACAGGTCCTAGGTGACGGGTCAGACAAAGAGCGGTTCAGAAGCCCCTTATGAGAGACCAACAGGCCCGGTTAGAACCATGAGGCCGTCCTTCTGTGGACCCACCACCTGCAGGAGGAGCCATAGGGGCTGGTGCAATGTGATTTGGGCAGCTCCAACAGCTGCCCCCACGACCCGGCAACGGACAAGTGGAAGAAGATGGATGGATGGATTTCTTTCCATATATTGATCAAAATACATCTTAGTAATAGTTAAGGAGATAGGAAAGAGGCAGATAGTGCTGCGCTGGATCAAAAAAGTCAGGGCGGTGTAGGCTGAAGTAGTCTTGTGAAAAAAGAAAAACAGGTGCTCTTCAGGCTTGGAGGGCATACAATCTGTTAAAGCTGTATAGAAAAAGCTGAGGCACAAACAAACATGAGCCTTTGCTGTGAGACTCACCTCTCGTAAGACATGACTGTAACTGTACCAGGAGTGGGTACGTCTCCTGCTCGTCTCCATGGAGATGTGACTAAATGTTGACTCAAATTCTACTGACTTTAGAAATGTGAGATTCTTTAATTACCCACTGCAGAGACAGCATTTTCTGTGTTGAGCTGGTCATAGGACCATGTTTTGTACTGATGGCAATAGTATTGCCCAAAATGTTACGCAGTGTGCCTTTAACATTATACAATATTGTGACTAGAGGACATGACTGTGCTCTGCCTGTTGTTCCCCACAAATGAAAAGCAAACGATTTGGATATGTAGCTGTAATCAATGTAAATCAGACACAACAGGCAGGTTCAGCAACTGATATGTAAACTGAATGAATGTTATCACAAATGTAAGTACTCTGGACAATAAGTCAAACGGTGCCAACATTTCCTGCAGGAATCACATTCAATGCTTTTCAATTGAGTTTTCAGTTAATGGTTTTCAATGCTTTTTTTAATGCCGATAAAGTTATTGTCTTGAACTCACCTCTGCTTCTTGGTGTCACTTTGAAAATGGCGAGAGTCACTAAGTCTGGATTGGCAATAACAAGAAACAGTACTCCACCGACTCGGCTGAAAGGAAGAAGCACTTCTCTCACTGTTCTTTAATGCTACTATTGCTGTTGTTTACTTGTTTATTTGGTTGGGACACTGCATATAACACATTAGACACATTTATTTTTGCTAAAACATAATTAATACAATTATACTTTAGATTGTACAAAAAAAAAAGTCCCAGTTTTTTGTTAGTATTACATTTTTTTGGTGGTGTTTATAGTTTCTCTTCCGTATTGGACACCGACAGGAAGTGACATACACTAGATAAACATATTTATCACACACCAAATCCAAGACAAAATCGAGTCCATGTGGATGTTTTTCCCCCTCTAACTGCTTTGAACATGACCATACTGTATTGCTGGGTTTCAGGTCACATCACAGCGTTCTAAAGGCCTATAATATTGTATAGAGGTCAAATTATTTAGTTTTTGAGTCTTTTGGTCTTGTACAGAGAGATCATGGACCCAGTGACTGACATTAATGATCATTTTTGTAATTCATACATTTGCTTTTTAGATATGACTTATGATGATGTCACAGGGATCACATTCTAGAACCTGCAACCTAGCAATACAGACAGCATCTCTGGAATCGCCCATATATGGTCATGTTTGAAAACAGTTAAGGGGGTAAACAATTTGGAGAAAAAAATCTAAACTATCTCTAATTATTCAAAAACAAGGGAATTATTGATATAGTTTTCTACCCAATAAAGATACAAAGACATGGAGAGGAGCAAAGTGGTTCAACAGACCATAAATAACGGAGGATTCTTAGCATTGTGCTAATGCTAACGCTAGCTACGACTGCTGTTTTTTGCTTCTACTGAACAATTTGCTGTGAAAAAACAATCCATATGGACCCGATTTAGACTTGACTATATTTATATGTGATGAGAGCTTTGATATTCCACCAAAAAATGGCTAAAAAGAGTGGAAAATTGTGTATCCCATGAGATTCTGTTTTCCCCCTCAGCGAAGCCACGCCCCCTTCTATGACGCGATGTCAATATGGACAATTCCAAAGATGCCTTCTCTATTGCTGGGTTGCAGGTTCTAGAATGTGATGATGTCACTGGACCCAGCGGGGGGCAGGACCCAGTTTTTCCTATTAACAACATTACACATTACAAGTCGTAGCTCAAAAGAAAGAATATGAATTACAAAAATGATCATTAATATCAGTCACTGGGTCCATGATCTCTCTGTGCAAGACCAAAAATGTCCTCAAAAACAAAATAATTTTTCCTCCATATAATAGTATTGGCCTTTGGAATGCTGTGATGTCGCCTGAAACCCAGCCATAGACCCTTTAATTGTAGCTGGAGGCAGGAAGCTCGATTCCTATTGTGGAAAATATTACTATATATGTTTTTGTCATGTTAGGCTTTAGTGATTATATATAAAACTGTGTTGATTTAATCTGTGCTTTAATATAACTGACCGGCCATTCCATTATACTGCCCATTGTTGTATTTACGGTTTATCCACTGGGGGGCAGTGTGTTAAAACAAGGAGTCAGATTGCGCAGAAGAAGTGACGATAAGAACATTCCAAGAGCACTGATTGGTTCAACAAGGACACGCCTACTCCGTTGTGTTCCTATGTGTTCCTCAGGGGAAACTCTCTCTCTTCCCTTCGCCCGACCGGCCAGGATGTAGCTGATGACTTGTGTGTGTAACAGAGATGTGTTATTGAATTTCTTTAAAGATTATTTGTTTTTGTTGTTTCACCTTTGGAGCCACCTGGTGGTGGTTTTGGAAACTGCATGCAACGGGTGCTTCACGCGCGCTCCCTGCGTCTCCAGCAGAGCAACGGTAAATGCTGGAGACGGTAGGTGCAGGAGAGATCGCTCCAATCTTTAATTAACTTTTTAAAATATTGTTACGCCAAAATAATTATTTATTTTACTCCCTACATGTATATTTGTGTCACTAGAGTGTAATTTGTAAATATCCCCTGTAAAAATGTTAAAATTACCACTTAATTATATGTTACTATATTACCCCAGTTAGAGCGTTAGGCTAACGGCAGCTGACCGCCCGCCCAGGAGCTTTATTGTAATATTTGTGTTTATTCTTGTCCCGTACAGACCGTTGCATGCAGTTGTCCCCACCCTGATGGACTTTGTATATGTTTTGTGGTGCAGGTAGGCTCCAAAATATGTTTGATATTAAAAATGTAAATCTGTTCTTCTGTTGACTGTTGCCGTTGGCAACGATATCTGTTGTAGCTGTAGAAGGCTGAATTAGTTATTTTAGAATTTAGAAATGTTTATTGCCATATAATTAATACTGTAAATATGTTTTGTAAATCAATACCATACGATCACTTCGTCAAAAAAAAAAAGAAAGAAAATCAAACTTTTATAAATAATCAGGAGAGCAACGGTAAATGCTGGAGACGACCGTTGCATGCAGTTGTCCCCACCCTGATGGACTTTGTATATGTTTTGTGGTGCAGATCACATTAAAAGAAATCGTCAAAACTGCAGTCCTGAGTCCGTGGCCTCTCTAGACGCACACATCGGTCACATGTGCTTTAGTTTGTAATATAGGGAATAAAACAATGATTTTTGATTTTGATAGACCAAGTCTCAGAATAATACGCCAATACTATCTATTTTCATTGTAGCTGTTGTCATAGTAACGATAAACAAATGTCTAACTGTTGTTGGAAATATCCGATAAACCTTATTTTATCGCCTCAATGTCATTGCTCTTGTTCTTCACAACAGGACCACATGTTTTAGTTGTAGTTTTACACTTATACACTATAATCGCTAGTTTAAGTTTAACCTCTTAACCCCCACCTAAACTGAGCACCTTTTTTCCAGTCTGGCTTTACCCAAATCTAAAATAGTAAGAAAAATGAACCGTGAACGAGGACGAGAACACAACAAAAGCTGCTGAAGGGCCAGCTCTGTCCTGGGGCCCACTGGACTTTGTGGAGGAGGTGAGTGAGAGGACAACACCTCTCACTCCCTACACGGGACTGTAGAGGAGCAGCTCTGTTTACAACACCTGCCCTTTATCAACTCTATAAGCAATGTTTGATTGATTGATTGATTGATTGATTGATATATTATTTTCATTTCCCCTAGTTTATTGCTTATTTTTTATCATTAGCAAAAGTTTAGGTTTCATGTTGCACGAGTTGCATGTTTTTTTATTTGAGTATTCTCTAGATTTGATCTTATTTTTTATTCCGTGCACATACGAGTTGCCTATACAGTTCATCGGTAGGTGCTACGAGACATTTATCAATTGATATTAAATAATTTAAAAAGAACAATAACGACCTTTTGCTGTGAGGTGAGAGCCATGAGTGCCGCGCCACCAAAAATAAACAACACGTCCTCATACACAAACGACAATATGGGTCGATTGTCACAACTCTGAAATCGGTCTATTTGGGCGTTTTTTTTGCCTGGTTGGGCAGCTTCGCTGCGGCCTAAATGGTCGTTATTTTTCAGTGTATGGTCACGCGACGCAGCAAACCCAGGAACGCGTTTACAAACAGCATCAAATTCTGTCAGAACTGCAAACAATTCATCTGCGCAAGTGTCATATTGCGCAATGCGCATTACAATGCACACACCAGCCGCCATCCTGTTCTATCCTCCTAACAGTCTCCAACACTCACAATAGTTACCACAATAGAGTAAGCTATGTATAATAAAAACACGAACACGTGCCTTTAGTGCAGTTTCCCCACACAACCAATCAAGAGACAACACGAAGGCACGCCTATTGCATGTAAGGCTCCTTACGTTTCATCCAAAACAAAACAATTATTTCATACCTTATTTTCATATGCAGAAGATGGAAGCAGTGGTCATCGTTGGTCTGCGCAATTCTGCCTTTTCCCCTCCAAAAACGTGTAGTTGAATCATCTGTGTTCAGACGAAAGGGAAAACTTTGCAGAATAGATCCATGTCGGGGTCTTACAACGGGCCTATGAGCTTCGTTTAACAGCATGTCGTCAGTTTACGCCATTTATAAGCACGTCCAGTTTACAACTCCTTTAGATATCGCCACGTTGATCGTTCCACATTTTGAAGTCTTCAGAAGTTCAGATCACCATGTTAAATCTTGCGCAGGTTTAGTCCAAAGGTGGGACAAACACATTTGAGATTGATAGTCAGTAGCTGAATAACGATTGGTCAAAACAATGTATGTCCAGATAGGCGTAATAACGTGCGCCACTTTCTGTGGCCTACTCCAAGACATATCATGTAAGCCTTCAATATAAAAGCACAAAACTCCACAAAACTTTAGACATGACATCCCGCGCCCAGGAAATATAAAACGACCAAAAACAAGCGCCTAACTCTCAGACAACCAATCACATCACAGAGGTGGGACACGTCGCTATAGCAACCAGACAAATCACGACGTCACAGTCTCCTTTTTGTCAGACTTGTGCTGTGGATTCGCTCACAGGTAAGAGGCCATTGTTTTCTTGTTTTCTTAATTATTTTTCTTAATTCGTCTTTATTTTGTCTTAGAAAAGTAGTAGTAAAAAAAAAAAGAAAGACAACTGAGGAAAGAACTATCGATCGTCAGAGGTGGGCAGAGCAGAGGTTGGTCACTTTGCACAAGTTCATAGCCTACGAGCCAAAATGTGTCTTTATACATTATAAACGACTTAAGGCCGTGTACAGTATATCAGGTTAGTTTAAAATTGTAAGCATTATATAGAGTAAGAGTAAGATGGCGAGCCCAGCTAGTTGGCTTGTTTATACATGAGGCTAGGCGGGAATTATGTGCAGTGTCCGCATGTCTTAAAATTAAACCTACAGAATCCGATGTGCTCATGGCATATTCTCTATGATTACAGAACAGTGCACCATGTTTGTTTGTCTTTCTTCACCATGATACACGTATTGCAGTCTGTAGCTCATGCCCAGTTGAGTAGGCTACCACTTTGAATGAATGCCTAAATATACAGCCAAGGGTGGGCCTGCGTCAGCACTAGGATGGGAGCCTGAAACCACTCCTGAGAGGAGGGGTCAGGACTGCCATAGCTACAGCATTTAGATCTACAGCACTTGTTTACAGTTTCACTAAATAGAATATTCTTTGTTCGGGGCTCTATAGTGTTGATAACAAAACATACCTAGCGTATTACCACTGACTATAAAGTTAACAAATAATATAAGACTTAAATACTTATACTTGAAGCGATAGAGCATTACTCTTAACATGTAAACATATGTATATTCAGTAAATAAAATAGTAATAAATCTATCTCCTTGTTTTGTTGAAGCATTTTCTTTTCTTTCTTTCTTTTTTAAAGATGGCGTTGAGACAATTTGAAGAGTGGCTGGAAAAGGGCAAGTCTTTGGCCAATGACCTGGCACAACAGCAGGTACATTTCCTAGATTTTACATTGGGAAACCATTTGCACCCTGTGAATGCTGTGCAGTGGTGCATAATCTAATGCTGCCTTCATGTGGTAACGAAATGAGGGTAAATGCTGCTTTTATATTTTCCACTGTAAAGTTGAGAAGTAATTTTGATACCCGAGTTTAGGAGCTGAAATAACCTTTGAGCATTCATCAAGGTGGAGATCTGCGATCATACGTTTTATAAAAAAGTTTTTAGCTGACACTACACTATTTATTTAGTATAGCCTACGTAAATATATTTATTAAAGCTTTGGACTTGGTGTGCTAATCAACAACAGAAGAAAGTGATGAGATACAAGGCTGTTTGTGGAGAGCAAAGATAGCTGTTAATTGCATAGTTAGTGAATTAACCACATGTAGAGCGAAGAGTTTTCCTTACTGGGATCGAAGCCTGCTTTGGCTGTGTCTGCAACAGCAGTGCTGCCTCAGAATTTACAGTACTTCTGAAGTTCAGAAAATCATATTTTTTTCAACTGTGGTGCAGTCATATCCAAATATTATTTTTATAAGTGATTTGACTTCTTGTTTAGGTATCATTGAAAAGATAGCAAACCTGCACACCTGGTTGCAATGTGAGATGGAGAAAAAAAGACAGCAACACCTTGTAACCGAGCCAAAGCGTCTTAGATCTCGTTCTGGTTGGTTTAATGTGTCTAGGTTATTACAATACATCAAGCGTCTTTGTTTGGATTTGAGATCATGATTATACATTCTTGTATTATATAGCTCCCAGAGAAAGTACTAGCAAAGCCCAGTTTTCCAGTTCAATTGAGGTTGAACACCCCCAAGAAGACGGGATGCTTGGTAAAACATCTACACTGTCAATATTATTTGACTTTTCGTGTATTGTCACATAATTATAAATACTGTGACTATAATTTGTCAATGTTTTTTATTAGCTCCCCATGCTAGTACTAGCAGAGCTGAGGACCATGAAAATCATCCTGAAGAACATGATCTTGGTAAAACCTTTTTAATCTATACTTATTACAGAATTTGATATTCCCATGATCAGACTCATTGTTTTTAACTATATAGTATTCATGTTTTCATGGCATATGTTTATGTTTTAGAGTTCTATCTTAATCAACTGGCTGACCTCATTGCCTCCACTGATGTTCCCTCGCCAACTGAAGAAGAACCACCTTTGGTATCAGAGTGGGCAAAACGGCAGCAACAGTTGGGAGAGCAAATGAAGACTATCAGGCCAGTTCTTCTTAACAGCAGGCTGTCTGGTCAAAAAGTCTATCTTGATGTTTGCCAAATGTGTGATGACGAGTCAGCTGTAATGAGGTGTATGGACTGTGTTCCCTCTGGGCACCAGTTTCTCTGCTCCTTGTGTGATGTTGCTGTCCATGAGAGGAACGTTTTCCACAACAGAGAGACTATGCTGGAAGGATTTTTTAATCCAGTTCTACCAACGCTGGCTGTTGTGAAAGATGACGATGGACACCTGCAAGTTTGCAAGCAAGGTATACTGCATTTTCCTCTAAACTATTTTAATGACAGTGTAAATGACAAATATATTGTTTTTCTAGTTCGTTTGTTCCTGTTCTTCCTCTGCTTTGACGCTAAGTCCAGGAAAGCAGATTTTGCTTGTTACCTTCAATGGTATGTAAATAAACATTTTTGCACTCAGTTAAATAGAACAATTTCAAACGTTTCACACCAAGTACCACCTAGTAAAGTATTCATCTTCCAAGTACTAAGAGGCCTAAATTGAGACCAAATAAGACTAAATTGGGTCTAAAATACACCTAGTTTTAGTACAGTATGTACTGTATATGTATAATTTAAATTGTTGTTAAAACAAATAAAGTCTAAAATTGTAGATGACCCTGAGCACCACCTGAAGAGACCCAAGTACCACTAGTGGGGAATGTACCATTTGTTTCAGAACCACTGAAATAGAAATATTATGTTTAGTTAAACATTATACGCACAATCTGACATAAATTGAAATAACATTTTAACTATGCACATGATTTGTTTCTCTCTTAAGGTCCATATCGGCTCCACTTGCCAATGGCAAGTTGTACAATATGCTCCACCAAATGGACACCAAGCTTAGCTGATCTTATGAAATACAGATACTGGCCTGCGACCCCCAGCTGCCAAACTCTGTACAGCTTTGATGTATTAAGATCATTTGAGCAGATTAAAAACTCCAGTCCAGCATTTTCCCAGCAGGCTTTCCTACGAATGCTTGAAAATAGAGCACTCCAAAATGGGAGGGTAAATGGCAGCCATGTAATGTAAATTTTTATCATTAACATTACTTAATGAGATTAAACATTCTTTCTATAGGAAGGCACAATCTGTGGTGATGCTTTCCATCGAAGCTTTCGGGAATTTGCATACTGCAGTTTTCAGGAAGGCCACATGTGTATGGAACAGCCATTTGTATGCCCAGCCTGCACTCCAGACATGATTGCTGTTTCAGTAGACGGCAACAGGAAGCATTATCGTTTCCGTAACAGCAAAGGGTTGGTATACCGCCTACCTACTGTTAATTGAACACTGCCTTAATATAACAGATCAATTACACATTCTACAGGACGGATGAGACAGCATTATTCGATGGCACCTTCATCGCCAAGGACAGGGAGGTGGAGGTTTTTGTGGACCATGTTCGGAGCCAGATGCCTAGTGTAAGTACAAAAATGATATCCGATACAAAATTTCCACAAAAATACTACTTTTTAATAAAAAAACAAACAAACAAACAAGTGCTATCCACATAAAATGTTGAAGACCCATGTCCAAATTACTGTTAAAGGTCATAAATGACCAATCCATTCTTCCTCCACACATGCTACATTCTATGTCTATGTATTTGACTATTAATCTTATATTATAATCTGCCTTTTTCTGTCAGTAATCTTTCATATGTCATTTTTTTTTATTGCAGAGATCAGGTGCTTCTTTGTGTGGCTCAGCCTCATTCAAGGCAGGAAAAGAAACATCATGCAAATCGCTCTCTAAGATCGATGAGGAGGGTCTTCAAGTTGCGGTCTGCCGACATGGACTCCTGCTGAGAGCTCTTAACCACTATCGGGGAGAGATATTTGCCTACCCCATGTTCATTCAAAAGGAAGTTTACAGCACCTCAAATGTAAACTTCTTTTGCATGGATGTCACTTGCAAGTACGTAGTCCTTTAAGGAATGTGCTCATCATTGATTTGAACATTAGTATCTTTAACTTATGTATCCTTTGTTGTTTGTAGATATTGGCCATATCTGGCAAAGGTAGCACAAAAAATCCCAGAGCTTCTACCACTGACAAATATGAAGCCTTTTTTGTCTGTTATGCACGCCAAAGCCCATACAAGCAAGTGTGAGGTACATGTTTTTCCGTGTTTTAACTGTATTCAAGTTTTTTTTGCATAGGTGCATTTGTAAACCATATGTTAATAATTGTGCAGGTAAAATGGGGAGGAAGGAGCCAGCTTGGTGCGGGAAATACAATTGGCGAAGAAGTGGAACAGGTGAACAGCTTTTTGTCAAAAGCTGCTCTTACTACAAAGTACATGTCAAAAGCTGGTAAGTGGCATTACATCAAGATTCCCTCAATGTTTAAATGTGAAGTTTACTACTCTGGATGTTGTTCACTTAAAGGCCGAAATGACATGCTCACTGTGCTTGGCATTGGATGGAACAGAAGAAAAGTCCATGGACTGCACAAAGCCCTGGCACGTCGATTCACCAAAGTATGATGTTTATTACTTTTAGGACTTCTTCAACATAGCCACGCTGACACATTAATTCAGCTTTGATATCTTACAGAAGAATACAACAACGCATTGCATTGGCAGAAGATGTCATTGAAAAATGTTGAACTGAAGTGTCATGGTCTCTCTTTGAAGTAACTGCAGGTTACTTTGAAGTAACCTGCAGTTACTTCAGGTTACATTGTGTTCATTATCACACAACTTCATTATGTGTGATAATGAAGTTGTGATAATGCAACTTCATTATCACACATCTGACTCCTATCTACTCAACCTGCAGTATTTAGGCCTGGTTCTTCCACAACGTCGCTGCCAGACCGGCAGTCATTGATCATATCCTTGTGCCAATCTCTGTCTCCTCTGTTTTCTGCCTGACACTCACCTGTGCTCACAGTTCAGTCTCCTCTGCCTTCAAGTGTGGAGAGAATGAATAATGTACCAAATTATTATAAAACAAATGCATTATTATTATTGACTAGGCTTCAACTATGCACACCTGTTAATAATGAATAAGGTACATTATGCTCCTTGTTACTTCACAAGAAGAAATGATGATTTCCTTCCTGTTATAGACTTGTGAACGAGCACTCACAGAGCAGAGCAATCTGGAGGATCTCAAGAAAGAGCACAATCTTGCAGATAACACTGTGGAGCAACGGGTGTTTGAGGTCAGACAATGGGCAGAAACAGGTAATAAAAAGATAAATGATGTAGAATTCTTTGCATAGATATTTTTGTAGTTATGTACAGTACTGAATCTCTTTTAGAGCGTGCATCATCCAATGCCAGCCAAAATGAGTTGCAGCAGGAAATTGAGGCCTTGATCTACAGTTTCAAAAGAAAAAAACATAATCTTTATCGAGACAATGGTTTGTAAGAAGAAGAAAACAACAAATAGTAATAACAATTTAGCAGTTTACTGACTCAATAAATGTTTCCAAAAATGTTATAGACAGCAATAAATCAAGGCAGGCAACCCGGCGAACTCTCAATAAGATGAAGACAAAGCTAAAGGGTACTATTATAATGTACAATGGAAAGGTCTTAGAAGACGAGAAGATTGACCTAGACGAAGCATGTAGTCTTTCTGAGAGCTTTCAACTTCCGTGGGAGACACAGGGTGATGGTAAGTTGCTATGCTACTTAGTTATTACAACACTATGTCTCTGATTTTATTCTTCTGCAGGTCTACGGTTAAAGCGACAAGTCTTTGACCAGGTGATGCTTGTTTCCCGTTTGCAAGAGGAAAAAGACATACTGCTGCACGAGATGATGCGTCACTGCACTTTCCTCCGACAGAAGGTTGGCCAATTGAATACTCGTATTGTAAAAAATACAGAGGACTTCAGCAACCAAGGTACGTTTTTGTGCATTTGTACAAATATATTTTTTACCCAAATTAAAATGTGCATACTTCATTTTCCAAACTTTCAGTCTGTCCTGAGGAACTAACCAAAGAGGGCTACCAAGGTCTTCACTGCTGCCTCCTTTATCAGCAGCACCACCTTAAGCAACATCTCCAAGAAGTCACTGGCACATACATGCGTGTGGCTACAAAGACATTTGTATGGTCACAAGATGAGATGCAAGATGAGAGTGATGCAGAAGATTCACACTCTATAATGTCTGGTAATGACAGCGACACTCAATAGTTGATGAAGTTTTATTTTACTATATAGCCATAATAGAAATGTACTTAAGTGAAAAGTATTATACAGTGCCTCTCGAAAGTACTAATACACATGGAACTTTTGCACATTATGTCATGTTTACAACCATAAACATAACGATTTTATTTTGAATTTTTGGTAACACTTTACATGACAACCCGGTAACTACTAGGTAATTACCTAGTAATAACAGTGGTAATAACTAGTAACAAATATCAATAAAAGTGGTAGTTCTTGTGTAATTAAAGTAGTAGTTAATAGTAACTCTGCTCAATAACTGCTAGGTAATTGCCTAGTAATTACTAGTAATAAATATCAATAAAAGTGGTAGTTCTTGGGTAATTAAAGTAGTTGTTAATAGTAACTCAGCTCAATAACACTGACAATGTAAGACTTACTGATGAGCATGTATAGCTCACCCCTAAGGATACCAAAAATATACCACATTAATAACACAATAGTTATTAGTACTGTTATTACGCAATTACTTAGCAGTTATTGGGCAGAGTTATTTCAACTACCATAGAACTACAACCTTGAATTTATATGTATTACTAGTAATTACTAGATTATTACTCAGTGTTATTGGGCTGAGTTACTATTAACAACTACTTTAATTACCCAAGAACTACCACTTTTATTAATATTTGTTACTAGTTATTACCACAGATGTTCAACAGGATTTAGGTCAGGACTTTGACTGGGCCATTCTAACACATTAATATGTTTGTTTTGAAACCATTCCATTGTAGATGTTTGTGTTTAGGGTCATTGTCCTGCTGGAAGGTGAATCTCCGCCCCAGCCTCAATTCTCTTGCTGACTCCAGCAGGTTTTCCTCCAAAATGTCTCTGTATTTGGCTCCATCCATCTTCCCAACTATTCTTACAATCTTCCCAGTCCCCGCTGAGGAAAAGCAGCCCCATAGCATGATGCCCCCCCACCATATTTGACACTGGGAATGGTGCAGCTAAAGTTTATTGGTAATATTTCTTATGTAATACAGGGTTTCCACAGAACATTTAAAAGCATTAAATTAGATTCAAACTGGCATTACATCTAAGTTTCTTTTCAAATGATGACATTGCTCAACAATTTTTACTGTGTAAGTTCATCAAAAATATCAAAATGATGGTCTAAAACATGTTCAGCTGCAGTTTGGGCGGAAATTGACTACATTTGTTTTTCCCGTTTGGTCCCATTCTCTTTACTATGATGAAATGTTTGCAAATCTTAAGAAATTAAATCTGCACCAATTTGTTTCTGTGTTTGTGGTATTAAATATAGTATTTTTGGCTTTAAATCACATTATAAAGCATTACATTTGACTTTGCTTCTGCCTGTATAAACCTTGTAATATATTTTATTGAAATGCTAACTTTGAACATGTTTGTATATTATTAAAATGCCACAGAATTGTGACTTCTATCCCTGAAAGAATCCACCACATCACATATAATAATATTTTGTAAAGTACAAAAGTTTATCAGTGTGTAGAATGAAAGATAGTAATTCATGTAAATGTTCATAAATATGTTGGCCCAAAATGTCTCATCTTTTCAATTTGTAACACAAACGTCTATTTACCATACAACACACAGCCAGTGAAAAATTCCATTCTCGAGACTATGTTCTACATCATACAGAATCAGGGCCACAGATGTTTACGTTACTTTTCTTGTTCACATTACAATTAATAGTGCAGACATCACAGACAAACCACACCAGCCCAAAACAAATGATTAGCTCCACAAACTTGACACTCCATCCACAGGAATTTGATCATTACTTTCAGCAGTGTACAGAGGTTATGTATGTGAAGAATATGATGAGGCCCTGGCTACTATTTCAGGAATAAAATAACATTTTGGCAATAATACAGTACAAATTTGTTTAAATACAGTTAATTTGCATTAATGACATGTCTTCAATCCCTATTAAACAAAATCTGATGGTTTAATTATAAACTTTCATACCTTTTCAGTTTTTGTCCATGTTGGACAGCTTAAAGGTGTGTAAAAGTATGACTGGAAGGAGGCATCTGGGCTGAAGTGAAAAAAAATACTTTTTATAGTAGAGGCAAATGAAGGGCATTTTCTGAAAGCTTATGTTAAATGGAGTAAGATGTTGTAATTATAATGCCTGTACCCCACACCTGTTTTTAAATATTTAGGCTTAAGTATTGAATTTGGGTAGTTTTTAAATGCACATTTTTCAAGAACCGTATTAGCTGTCATCACAAACTAAATTTTGTTGGATCAGTTTTGACCTGATTGTTAATATAAGACCACTTAAAACTAGGGGCCGCTGTAAATTATTTACATAAAAAAAAAATGTATTAAACATATTAAATGGCATAATATTGGCATGCCAATTACATTATGTATTATATTATGTATTGACAATCAAAATGAGTACAAATTATTTTAGTTTTAGTAAATGTCTCTTGAAAAAATAGCAACATTAGAAATTAACCATAAATTACTACATTTCCCATTACCCCCTGCCTGCATCTGAACGTCCATCGCCGCCATATTTGAAGTTCTGTAGTTACCATATTAGGCTTCGAGATTAGGGCTGTAATTATGAATAAAATCACAATAAACCACCCATAAACCGTAGCCGAATTATTAATAACTTTTAGAAAATATGAAAGCTGTGCTTACTTCATAAATACGTGTTGACATTTTAATATATATAACATTAGTTACTGTCAGCTGAGTGGGTGCACTATTGTGTTGACGCTAGCTAGGGTTGACATCCTTAAAACGTGTGTGTTTACACATCAAATAAACCAGCGGAGCTACTTAATATTGATACATTAATGAGGTAGACCTTAAAAATTAGGCAAATTATTTCGGATGGCCATTTATTTTTACTTTTTCCACAACTACGCGGTTACCTTGGTAACCGTAAACAAAGGCCATGAGCGTTCAAACAACCAGACCTTCTGTATTTGTTGTAATTTAATTTACTTCAATGGTTGTAATTCGTTATATTTAATTTTTTGTTTTGATTTTGAGAACACAAACGTATATTTCATAAAAACTCCAGAGTGGTGTTGTTTTTTCACCGTAATTATTTATTGTATAAATCTTACAGTTCATTCTATATGCATTTACCTTAATGAGTGAATGGTTTTGACAATCCTAACACCATAAAGTAGCAGTCAAAAGGAAGATTGGATTTAATAATGAGTCACTGAGGAATTTAAAAGGATAAATTTAATGAACATATAAATCAAATATTATGAAAAATCTCAAATTAGATATTGTGTGACTGGACAAAGTTGGCCTTTGGCTCCCAGGTGTTCTTCCATTTGGCACCGCTGTGGAACAAAAAAAAGAAAGATGAAAAACATTTAAGGCTTTAAAAAGGAAAGGTTTGGCATGCCCTTTCTGTCTGTTGTATTTGATACATAGAACCGATCATCCAATAAATAAAAAGTGACAGTAAGTGATGTGTCTCCTGCCACTACCCAAAGGGAAATAGTAAAAAAACATTTAACATTTAATAATAATGTATATCTTTAACAGCATCCTTAGCCATAGCCAATGGGTCTTTCTCTCTCCGGTCACATCCTGTGATTTAAGTTTTAATGTACTTTAATGAACAGGTTTTCATACATACCAAGTTGTGCAAGGCTGCCACTGGACGCATACCTCTTCACGACCCTTAAATAACATACAGAGGTAATTAAAATACATAAACAAATATACACTTCTTACTACAATAGTAAACATCAATACAAAGTTATACAATGAAGCATGTGGCACAGCTTTCCAGGAATAGAAGTACTATGCTTGAAATGTGTGTCACCAAAAAGAAGATTGCTTTTCTCTGGTGGACTCTGGTGTTAAAACACACTCAAATGATAAACAGTGTATTGGTCCGAAATTAACTTAGCACTTCCACCAACATATTTTGTATTGGTTTATTTGGTTGGGAGAGTGCATGTTAATGAATGATGTTTTTTCCTTTAATCTTGTCTACAAACCTCCCTCACTCTGTCCCTGATAATTTTCTTGACTGGGTAGAATTCAAGATTATGATGGCATTCTGAAATGTATTGAGAAAAAAAAGCATTTCTATTATGTACATGTTTTTAATGTGTGTTTAATATTAAGAAGGAAGGTCAGTAATTGAAATGATTATTATCATTATTAGTAATAGTAGTAGTACCTTTAGGTTTTTTGGCCCTCTTCGTTGCAGCTTTTGGGGCAGCAGTAGTAGAGGTTGAAGAAGGTTGTACGATAACAGCAGAGAGGTCAGAAGCAAGAGTAGGTGAGGAGAAAGAGCTAGGAAATAGAGGGGTGACAGTGGTCAGTTCCGAACTGTGTGGAGCAGATGAGATTGTAGTTGTGCATAGAGGGGTAAGAGTAGTAGAGACAGAAGAGTGAGGAGCAGAGGCAGGAGAGGAGCTGAATGGGGTAAGAGTAGTAAGTACAGAAGAGTGAGGAGCAGAGGCAGTAGAGGGGCTGACAGGGGTGAGAGTAGTAAAGTCAGAAGAGTGAGGAGCAGAGGTAGTAGAGGAGGTGAGACGGGGGAGAGCAGAGGTAACAGGAGGAGGAGGTAGGAGGGTTGACCCAACAGAGTTGGAGGTCAGGGATAAAAGTGAAGTGCTCGGCCGATCCGATGTATCTGCAGGAGTAGTGCCAGCTTCAGACAGCATTCTAACTAAGAAGGGGGGAAAAAAATTAGATACTGTACATGCATTCAACCCTGAAGTTTCCCATAATGCCCTAGCCTGACTAACGCCAGACTAAATATCACTTGTGATTTTAGTCTGGCGGACCACCAATTAATTTTCTCGTAGGAGAGGTGTAGTTTACGATTGTCCATAGCCTTTTATTGTGCTGAATGTCTCTCATATGCATCTGCACGTAGCCATAGCCAATCGTATTATCGTATCAGAAACTATGGAAAGTATGGAAACCTTTGAGCTAAACTATTTAGAACACGGTCTAAAGCTTAATGGAAAAATGTGTCGCGTCTGCTGCTGTCATGTTCGATTCGTAAATACACTTTGAAATTTGTTTTTATCCATAAACAAACTACAAGCTTCCGTATGTCGAATAGTGCATCATCGTCTTGCCGTCCCTCCTCGTTCTGTGATTGGTCCCAAATCCATGCAAAGATTTCGGCCATGGTCTCCAGACTGCTGTGCAGTTCGAAATGATTCGAGCGCACACAGCAGTCTGGCGTTAGCCAGGCTAATAATGTCCAGGCATTTGTGTTAATTATCACCATTCAGTAGACTTTCAAAAATCTTTTTAATCGTGGCCAGAGCTTCTGCCTCCTGAGGGCAAGACGGTTCCACTGGGCACAAACATTCCGCCACAAATGTTTGCCTGATTCTCTTCCCCAGCAGGAGCAGGGGATACCGCTCCAGAACACTCCATTTGTGCAGCTGAAACACAGACATTTAACATGTAACAGTAGCATATTTAAGATTTGTTGTAGTTCTGTAGTTTCATTGTATGTTGGGATTTACCTCCCACATAAAAGCAATTCTTACTTGTGAAAGTGCACTTAAAAATACATTTAAACATTCACTGAAGTATTCAGTGGTAATCACAGTTATACATGCATAAGCAGTTTACAGACTGATGAAAGTTATTTAATATGAAAACCTTTTTTCCACTCTATAATACGATAATAATCTTAAAATTACAACCGTTTTTGACCATCTGATACTAGCATAGACTGACAAAAAAGGTAATTTGCTGACTGTATAGATTTCGGTCCTCTGGGTCGTTTTGCATCGGTGCCAAAACGACCCAATGTTCCGTTTGCGCCGTCTTGTGGTAAAAGTACGAAATTGCAGTGGAACAGGGTCTTGACATTGCGGGATTTATGTTTGATATACACTTCATTTAGATTAAACAAATATTAGGTTCTGACATAAATTAGCACAGCAATTCTAATGTTTGTTATTTACAACTCACATTTGCATTTAGTCCTGGCTTACACCTACAGTACTTATTTTTTGCAATGGCTGTAATTACAGGATGAACAAAAGTGAAATCATGTATTTAGAAATGTTACTCATGAGCCTACATAGTAAATGGTCACAACTTATATAGCGCTTTTCCACCTTCATTAGGCACTCAAAGCGTTTTACAGCAAGGATCCACTCACCCATTCACACTCTCATTCATACACCAGTGTACGCAGACACTGGAGGCAAGGAGGGTGAAGTGTCTTGCCCAAGGACACAACGACAATGTGCAGCTTCGGGAGGCGGGATTCGAACCCCCGACCTTCCGATCATGAGACAACCCTACCATCGGCCCTACATGTACTGCTTGAAATGAATTAAGTGTACTTCCTAAGAGTAGTTTTATCATACAGTACTTTTTACTGCTGGTTGAGTAATATTACAATTATGTATTTGTTCTTTAATCTAAAAAGCTAATCATATTAGCTCGGGTGTACTGGCCACGCCTTTTGATGACATTGCTAACTATTCATTGGTTATCCCATTACAAGACACACTTTTCAGATTCAGACTACTTTATTTATCCCTCATGAGGTAATTCCTTCAGAGCAGAAAATAACATGCAAACAATTTATTAAATGAAAAATATAAAAAAAGCCACACAAACCACAAACAAGCAAGTGGCACTCACTCATAGATTACAATTTCCTGAATAACAGGCAAGAGACCTCAAATTAAAGAGAGTTCATATAGAGGTTCTTTTTCCCCGAACGGCAAGGCTTAACGACATGCTAAAGGCAACAAGGAAAATTCACTATATGGGACATGCTCAGGTGAAGCTACAACTGTCTTGGCTTTCCTAGAGATTTACTGGTTGCTTATTGCACAGTTATACATTAAACTTTAGTGACTACGTTGCTTCTAAATAAGCCAAAAACATTGCACAGATTCTGTTGATTTATGACATTTACGATAGGTTTGTATTTTGCTAATAAAAGATGAGGCCACTCTTGTTTGGAAAGAAGGAATGCTGAGTGATCCTCTCAAAAATAATAATAATAACAATAGCTTTTTATCTTTTGAAATAAAAAAGGTATAGGCTAGAATACATTTATTTTTTCATTCTTAAATTTAACAATTTCTTATCTCCAGTAGTTTTTATTCCAAGACATCAATGGCAGGATTCATCGCGCTCACATTGTGAAAGAGTGGTTCATGGAAAAATAACGAAGCCCTGGATGGAAATAAATCTTTGGATATAACTCAACCCTTGAAGCACTTTTGGTATTGTGTTCCTGCTTCTTGGTCAGGTTGTCATTGAAAATGGGAATGCCCCTACCTCGTTAAAAAAAATAATAATAATAACATTTAAAGAAATGTATACTCTGGTCACTGACAAACTGTAACTTTGATGCAAGTTGTGCATGTTATTAGTCCGTTAGCAACAGCGATGAATTTCTCTGTTTTCCAAAGTCAGTTAATTCCAAATGTAGTTCAGGGTCCAGTGCATGCATCCCAGTAGTAAATAATGATGATGTATCGGCCTTTAGAAGTCTTCCTTGAAGCCTTTGGTGGTGCTGGAGATGAGGTGGGATGCATTGATGAGAAGCTGATGAGGACCAGAAGTACAGATACAGTATGTACATGAGTCTTCTATACAGCAGGTGTAAGTGAAGCCGCAGTTGAAGTCGTCCAGACTTATAAGTTTCTTTTTCTTCACCCTATTTATGTGCAAAATAACAAAAAATTCACAGAAGTTTAGTCATTATAAGGTGGTGCAAAATATTCAAATAATATTCATCTTTATTGCTATCAAGTTATGACAAACAAAATAAATAACAGGACGTGTTAAAATGTAGGAATCTCTTGATTGTTGGAAAAAGGAAAGGGAAAGAAAAGTTAGGGGTATAACAAAAAATCAATATGCAAAGATATATCAATATCAAAAATTGTGCTTACAATATTATCAAATTATTCTATTATTATTATTATTATTATTAAAGTATTATAGCAAAGCATGATAACGAGGGGCATAGTTCAGAGTGCAGCCATCTGTATTGTGGATTGCGTCACAACACATTTTCTAAGATCACAAAAAAGCATTTTGCGGGTCAGATGAGATTATTCCATAAAAAGATAATTACAGAATCTAACCCATACAAGGTGCTTCTGGTTTCCAGAATTTCCAGATACAGATCTTATTCTGGAGCTCTTCATCTTGCAATTAACAATATAATTTCTAAAATCAGTATGTCGTAATTCAAAGATACAGTGGGGTCATTGAAGTCTAAACATTTTACAGATAAAAAAATAAATAATAACACTTATATTATAGTACACGGCTTCTACAAAGGACAAATATAACTATATATAGGTCGGATGAATAATAAACAGTAGCTTAATGCAATTTATTTTCAAGAAATTACACCATTGTATTCGCATTTGATTTACCCTAAACGCGTGTTTTTGGTGCTGCTGTTATGTGTGCTAGCTTACGTTAAGAAGGGACGTCTTTAGATGGCTTTTCAAAGGTCAGAAAGTCGCAAATATAGCGTTTAACAGTTGAGCTTTTTGTTAGCATTAGCAAAATTCTACCATTTGTTTGAACCAGTTTTGCGCTAAATTACTTCCTTTTTTCCTTCCTTCCTTCCAAATTTTGCGATGCGATAGCTTCCATTGTCTTATCGTTGCGTTATTGTTTCTGGTAAATATATAATCTGTTCTTAAAAATATGCTATAACGAAACATTTAGGTAACGGTACAAATGTATTTACCTCCGTAGAAACAACAACTTCCTTGTTTACCACTTGATGGACGTACGTAAGGAAACGTCATGCGTCACACGTGTGCTCCACCCAAGATTAGGCCGACAGCTTTTCGGCGTTCCAAGATGGCCGAGTAAGCACGCTTACTGCTGAGCTCTGCAGCCATAAACCTAAAAGAAAACGGTGAAAACTAGATTGTAAACCCTCATTTAGAAAATTGTGTTGTGTTTAATATAAACGAACAACTTCTAAACCAAACAAGTCGAAGCAAGAGACAAAATGTCGCCTCCACGAGACAAGAAAAGATCGCTCGGAAAGCTCAAGCTAGGAGATAGCGATGCTAACAACGTGGTCGCGGTAGGAAACCCTCTGTTTGACAACTGCCATGATTATGCCTCTGGCTCCACTTCGCTACCCTTGCCGGTCGTTGATATGGAAGAAGAATTTCCTCCTCTTCCTGTCAGCCCAACTCAATCGCCTGCGCCCAAGAAGCCAATGCACGCTACATATGAACCAAAAAATGCCGATATCGTTGCTAGCTTGTCGAAGCTAATAAACGATAGAGCGGATCGTCTCACAATGCAGATAGAAGACGGTTGACTTCGCATGTGAAGAAATCAAGCAAGTGAAAGGGAAAGTGCGTACTTTGGAAGCAAAAGTCACTAAAGGAGAAAACCGACTGGATACATGTCAGAAAAGAATCAACGAATTGGAAAGCCACTCCAGAAGGATGAATCTTCGTCTTTATGGAGCAAAAGAAACGGACGGTGAAGATGTACGGAAGATTGCCATTAAGATCTGCCAGGCGGTACTGCCAGAACGTCAAAGCCGCCTACTCGACACCATTGACGCTGTTCATCGTGTCGGCCCCAAGACCCCAAGAAGTGACAGACCCAGAGGAATCATCATAAAGTTTTCCTTGCGCGTACTCAAAGAAGAGATATGGAATGCAGCCAAGACCTCCTCATATCTCAAAGAAAACGGCTTCACCTTCGCATTGGATCTCACCAAAGAAGACAAAGAGCGAGGGAGTCAGCTGTGGCCCATCATAAAGAAGGCACGCGACGAAGGGAAACGCGCATATTATGTTGGAAGCCGTGGGTTCGTTGAGGGAGTTGAAGTTTTCCCTAATGCAGCATGATAGAAGATTCGCTGATGTGAAACATAAGTGGTTATTTTTGAATGTTGTCATTGCTTTAGTACTTATTACAGCAATGTTATAATTATAAAAAAATAAAAATAAAAAAAAGTTACTCAGGTTTACATTTCATTTTATGAAGAGGCCATTTTTGGCTATTTTGTTTACAGTTTTTACCTTGCACTTTGACCCAGCATAGCAGAACTCGGTCCCGTGAGACACTTTACTGAACTACCAAACTTCTCATTTTTATTTGTTGTTTGTTGTTCAATTCTTGCACTGTCATTTTCTATTGTTTCCCTTAATGCCAGGGGGTTAAGACAAATATGTAAACGTAAAGCCTTATTTTTGTTTGCCAAGAAATTTAAATCTGACTTTTGTTTTTTTCAAGAGAGTCACTCTACAGCTGCTGATGTCAACTTCTGGAAGTCCCAATGGGGTAATAATGTATGGTATTCACATGGTACAGAGAGGTCAGCTGGGGTTACTACATTGAAAGGTACATTTGGAGGTACTGTTCTACATTCAGACTGTGACTCTTTAGGTCACTACACCGGTCATGTGATAGACTTTAATCACTCTATCATTATAATTTTTAATGTATATGGCTACAATACAAAATCTGAAAACGACAAACTATTGGATTTAATCGAAAACAAATTATCTATTTGGCTCTCTAAATATCCAACTTCAACTCTTTTAATTGGGGGGGATTTTAATGTTACTTTAAACAATAGAATAGACAGGTGGCCCCCAGGAAAAAGTTCAACTCTAAATACAAGACTGAAGGTACTAATGGACAAATTCGATGTTGTTGATATTTGGAGAGAGAAATTTCCTGATACTAAATCATTCACTTGGAGTAACAGTTCAGGTTCTAGACAATCACGTATTGACTTCTGGTTACTATCAAGAAATGTATCTCAAAATGCTGTTACGGTCAATATCCTTACAACACCACTTACTGATCACAGAGCGATTTACATACAAGTGCAACTTTCTAACTCTGAACATAATCCCTGTAAGTCCTCATATTGGAAATTAAATAGCTCCCTTTTGGAACATCCTATTGTAAAATCTGAAATAAAAAAACGAATTAACCTTTTTTGCGATAAGGCAAAAAAAGAGAAATCCTACAGCTTTAATTGGGAGCTCTTCAAATATGAAGCAGGTAAATTTTTAAGACAACATGGAGCTAAACTTGCTAAAGCCAAAGCTATAGAAGAAGAAACAATAATAACGCAAATTACTTCAATATACCAGCGACATCCAGATGAACTCTCGGAGCAGGACAAATTACAACTAAGAGAACTTCAAGGAAAATTAGATGAATATTACTCCCAGAAAGCCAAGGGCGCATTTGTTAGATCTAGGAAAAGATGGCTTGAGGAGGGAGAGCAAAATTCTGCTTACTTCTTTCGTCTAGAAAAACATCGCTCCAAAACTAACTCAGTCCTTCAGCTTAACATAAATGGTAACGTAACAGATGATGCCAGATCGATCTCACAATTTTGCTACAAATTTTATACAAATCTATATGAATCTCATTACAATGAAGAGGTTGCCAGTACATTCATTAACTCCGTCAAAAACATTAAAAACATAGAAAATTCCGATGCATATTATTGTGACAGTTTGCTTACAGAAGAAGAAGTTATTAAATCCATTGCCCTCCTCAAAAATAATAAATCTCCGGGCACCGATGGGTTGATTGCGGAATTTTATAAAGCTTTTTCAGATGATTTGGCACCCTTTTTACTACATGTTTTCATAGAAAGCATTGATCAAGGTTATCTTCCACCGACTCTTACCCAAGGCTTAATTACTCTAATTCCTAAACCTAACAAAGATTCACTATTCATTGATAACTGGCGGCCAATTACTGAATAACGACTACAAAATTATGGCTCTTGTGCTTGCCAAAAGAATCAAAGATGTTTTAGATACAATCATTGATGAGACACAATCTGGTTTCATGAAGAACCGACATATATCTAATAATATCAGACTTGTGCTAGATATACTAGACTACTCTGAACTGGTTTTAGATGAATCTCTTATCCTCTTCCTCGACTTTTATAAAGCTTTCGATTCAATCGAACATGATTTCATTTTTCTATCGCTAAAAAAATGTGGCTTTGGTGATGTGTTCTGTAGTGCCATAAAGGCTCTTTACTCAAATGCAAATTGCTCCATAAGAATGAAAAATGGCACAACATCAAGATTCAATCCTAAACGCGGTATCCGTCAGGGATGCCCGATAAGCCCATATCTGTTCTTGCTCTGTACCCAAATTTTAGCATCTTATATTTATGATAGTGAAATGAGAGGACTAACGGTAGCTGGCAAAGAAATTTTCATAAGCCAACTGGCTGATGATACCACAATTTTTCTGAAAAATGCCAGTCAGGTGCCTATTGCTCTACAAATCATTAATGACTTCTCCAAGGCTTCTGGATTGACGCTAAATTTAAACAAATGCAAATTGCTACCAATAAAAGGTTGTAACGAATTAAGTATCTGTAATATAAGTGTCGTAGAAAAAATTACTTATTTAGGTTTAGTCCATCTGTACCCAGCCTTACGTACTCAACTCTATGTCCATTTTTATTTAAGACTTTTAACTTCTGGGCTGTCTGTACGTCTGTGTGTCTGTGTGTGCGGGTGGTGGGTGGTGGGGTTGTAGTTATTTATGTATATTTACTGGTGGGGACGATTTTTATTATTTTTAATGATTTTTAAGCACTGTAAAGCACTTTGTGTTACATTTTGTATGAAAAGCGCTCTATAAATAAAGTTTGATTTGATTTGATTTGATTTGATTTGTAAAGACCCAAAACTTCGAACTTCAACAAATTTTACCCCAATGATCGAGAAAACACAAACTAAACTGAATCAGTGGTTACAAAGAGACTTAACTGTCAGAGGGAGAGTTCTACTTTCTAAGGCAGAAGGTCTATCCCGTTTGACTTACGCTGCTTTCTCCCTCTATGTAGACAATAAAACTTGTAAGGATATTGACCAAATGCTCTTTAAATTTCTATGGAAGAATCGAACACACTATATCAGGAAAAGTGTTGTAATGAATAATTATGAAAATGGAGGTCTTAATGTTTTAGACTTCACTACACTAAACAATACCTTTAAAATTAACTGGGCCAAACATTTTCTTAAAAATCCTGTTTCAATATGGAATTTCATTCCTCATCACATTTTTTCCAGGTTTGGTGGCCTTAATTTTGTTTTAGGTTGTAATTATAATGTAGATAAAATCCCAGAAAAACTCTCATTATTCCACAAACAAGTATTATTAGCATGGACCTTAATATATAAACATAACTTCTCACCCCATAAATATATAATTTGGAACAATGGAAACATTCTATACAAAAATAAATCTTTATACTTTGATAATTGGATAGAGAAACAGATTGTCTTGGTAACTCAACTTTTTAACAACAGTGGGCAACTAATGTCTTACTCAGAATTTTTAACGACTTATCAATTTCCAGTTACACCCAAACAATATGCTATAGTTTTCGATGCAATCCCTGCCGGAGTTATCACGCTGTATAGAAGTGCGTATTTGCCTTTACAAGTATCTGTTTCTCTCCCCAATGCAGTAAACTCTCAAATAGGAAAAATATGTTTTACACATCACAAAAATTGTAATAAGAATATTCGTGCTTTATTTCAGAAAGAGCTTGTATCTACTCCTCATGTTGTATCATATTGGACCCAATTTGTAGGAAATATTGTATGGGGAAAGGTATGGACACTTCCCAACAAATTTCTGATAACAAACAAAGTGAAAGAGGTTTCATACAAAATCATCCATAAATACTATCCAGTTAATTTTTTTATGACAAAGTTCAAAAGGGACATTGATGTGAATTGTTCTTTTTGTGGAGATCACCCAGAGACAGTACAACATTTTTTTTGGACATGTTCTTACTCCAAGAAATTCTGGAAAGACTTCAGCAGTTTTATAATTGGACATCTATACAAGGACTTTACCATAAAATGGGAAAATGTTGTTTTTTGTTTCTTTAGAAAATCAAAGAATGAAGACATTTTTTTTGTTATTAACTTACTTATCCTTTTATCCAAATTTTATATCCACAAATGTAAATATTCCAAGCAGAAACCCAACTTTACACATTTTTATAGTGATACTCTCTCTTATATAAAGATTCTGGAAGGTTCTGATAACAAAAAGGCTCTGAAAACAATCAATATTTGTTCAACGTACAGAATATTTGTAAACGTATAATTATATTATTATGTTACACCCCCTGGCATACTATTTGTATACATAGACTTGTTTCAACAATAATACAAAATTATAAAAAAAAAAAAAAAAAAAAAAAAAAAAAAAGGCCGACAGCTTTTCAATACAAACCACTAGGAGTCGCATACGTTAAATAGAGTCGTTTTTGGGGACTGTAGAATCGACCTCTGTGGTCGTTTTTCCCAGGAGGACGGTCTGAAAATAAAACAGATACACATAATGATACGGATAAACTTTGGTTTATTGTGGAAGCAATAAACTACTCAAGTCATAAATGTTGGAATGAAGGGCTCATAACTGGGATCGTTGTGTAACATTGGGATTGTTTATCACAGATTCTTGACCAGAAAATTAACTACATCAGGACTAAATGAAGTTTGTGTGGCCTCTCAATCCTCCATGAATTTTCCATCGTAGCACAGACTTTAAAATATCGTTTGTAAACAGGTAATATTATTATCTTTTGTCCATTAGTCCATCCTGAAACTAAATGAGGAGCTTAAGTCATAGAATCAAAGTGTATTATGGCGAGCGGACAATTGTTTATAATGTCTCTGTGAATTGTCTCATATCTCTGTGTCTTGTCTGTATTTTGTTACGGAGCTGCTGAACTGCAAAACAAATTTCAGATCCTGACAATAAAGCATTTATCTATGAATCCATCTATTACCTGTTTGCAAACCTATTTTCCTGACCTTCCCGACACTACACTTTCTCTGTGAGTAGCTCAAAATGCCCCACAGCCGACTTGTGTCACTACTTTCCATGTCTGGTCACAAATGCATGTAAGAAAAACGGATTGTGGTAAAGTGAACCCTTGTCCTCTTTAGGTATGTGCCAAGAGTCGTTGCTGGGACACGTGCACAATCCAAGACGGATGTTGGTCTTGTTACGGCTAGCGATGATGTGAACGGCACTGTCCAGATGAAGAAGCCCAGTGACTCAGTTCCTGGATTTGATGTCAGCAGAGGCCGTCAACGCCAAGAGAGGTGTACCTGTCAGACACATTTACAAAATAAAAATATATCAATCAAAAAACAATCCGGGTGTAATATGTCACAATAAGGACAATTTCATGAACATTATTACTATTACTATTACTAGTATTTATCATAAACACAAGGGTTTTTGTGAGGTCCTTGTCCAGAACGACACACACTTTTCTAGCTGGATGTCTGTGAGGGGTTCGTCAACTTCAATCATGGTGGTATGGTATGGTCTCACAGCATTGCCCAGTGTGATACATTGAGATGGTGTGGTTCTGTGAGTTCAACAAAGATATGGCTCTCTCTGTCTCATTGTTCTTGGTGACTGTTCCTAACACCGGCTTGATTTGTACAATAACTTCTGTCCGGCACATCTGCAGGTCCTCGCTCCAACAACGTTTTCTTTAGTTGATTTTGGTGCTGCCTCCTGTTGTGCAGGAGCTTTTCGTGTGGCAGAGGACTCGACGATAAGAGCGGATATGTTGGAGTTTAAACATGAGTTCAGCGTCAGGCGGCTCAGGCCTGAAGCTGCTCGGATCGTTTCCCACTGTCACCTGAGCCCGTGCCGATCCCTGAAACACACGAACTATGAACGTTTTACTCTTCTGACTCATCACCTCATGAGGAAGACACTCGTGAGAGACACAACTCTTTATGGCTCTTTATCATCACTAAAATGCAAACCGCTGTAGGGTTTCATTTTGCTTATTTGGTCATGTTATCAATATACATTTCAACATCAAGAAAGCAAGCTCCATAGGGCGGAGACTCTCAAACTTTGCAGGCCGTGCCCCCTAAAACCACTCCACAAACAACTTGGGACCCACTTCTGTAAAACAGCATTTATAATAATTTAAGGTGCAAACCATTTAAAATCTGGGTTAATGATGATATTGTATTTGGATATTTGGATTAATTTCACTAAACTATGGTTTGTTTGTTTTTTCAATCAAAAATACATCAAATTTAATGTCGAAAATGTATAAAATAATATTTTATACATTTCCGACATGATACAGGCCCATGTTCACCTGTATCAGTGACAGAGAGTATCTACAGGCCCCTGTTCACCTGTATCAGTGACAGAGAGTATCTACAGGCCCATGTTCACCTGTATCAGTGACAGAGAGTATCTACAGACCCATGTTCACCTGTATCAGTAACAGAGAGTATGTACAGGCCCATGTTCACCTGTATCAGTGACAGAGAGTATCTACAGACCCATGTTCACCTGTATCAGTGACAGAGAGTATCTACAGACCCCTGTTCACCTGTATCAGTGACAGAGAGTATCTACAGGCCCATGTTCACCTGTATCAGTGACAGAGAGTATCTACAGGCTCATGTTCACCTGTATCAGTGACAGAGAGTATCTACAGGCCCCTGTTCACCTGCTGTCAGTGACAGAGAGTATCTACAGGCTCATGTTCATCAGTGACAGAGAGTATCTACAGACCCCTGTTCACCTGTATCAGTGACAGAGAGTATCTACAGGCCCATGTTCACCTGTATCAGTGACAGAGAGTATCTACAGGCCCCTGTTCACCTGTATCAGTGACAGAGAGTATCTACAGGCCCATGTTCACCTGTATCAGTGACAGAGAGTATCTACAGGCCCATGTTCACCTGTATCAGTGACAGAAAGTATCTACAGGCTCATGTTCACCTGTATCAGTGACAGAGAGTATCTACAGGCCCATGTTCACCTGAATCAGTGACAGAGAGTATCTACAGACCCCTGTTCACCTGTATCAGTGACAGAGAGTATCTACAGGCTCATGCTCACCTGTATCAGTGACAGAGAGTATCTACAGGCCCGTGTTCACCTGTATCAGTGACAGAGAGTATCTACAGGCCCCTGTTCACCAGTATCAGTGACAGAGAGTATCTACAGGCCCGTGTTCACCTGTATCAGTGACAGAGAGTATCTACAGACCCCTGTTCACCTGTATTAGTGACAGAGAGTATCTACAGGCTCATGCTCACCTGTATCAGTGACAGAGAGTATCTACAGGCTCATGCTCACCTGTATCAGTGACAGAGAGTATCTACAGGCCCCTGTTCACCTGTATCAGTGACAGAGAGTATCTACAGGCCCCTGTTCACCGGTCTTGTAAAAACTGGACGTTTTCCCGGTGATGTGATTCAGATTGACTTTACAGATATGCTTGTGCCCGTAAAGGGCAAACGCTTCCTTTTGGGCATTGTGGATACGTTCTCTGGATGGCCAGCTTTCTACCCTTGCAAACGGGAAAGTTCGGCTGAGGTTATGGCAGTGCTTTTGAAAGAATGGATCCCAATTTTTGGGGTCCCGTCTGAACTGCATAGTGACTCGGGAACTCACTTCACGGCGACTGACGTGAAGAGCTTGTGTTCCCTGCTGGGAATAAAC
Source organism: Proterorhinus semilunaris (assembly GCA_021464625.1). Classification (NCBI taxonomy): domain Eukaryota; kingdom Metazoa; phylum Chordata; class Actinopteri; order Gobiiformes; family Gobiidae; genus Proterorhinus; species Proterorhinus semilunaris. Next base: position 55,067,531 of record CM038343.1, on the reverse strand, counting down.
AAATCATTCTCTTGTGTGTACTATCCACAGGGGAATGCCAAGGTGGAACGCATGAACCGCACCCTCAAGACGGTGCTGGCCAAAATGTTACAAGATACTCCCAAAAGCACTTGGTTGTCGGCTCTCCCGGCTGCTCTGTTCCACCTACGCTCCTCTGTGAATACTACCACGTGTTTCACACCATTTGAGTTGATGTTTGGCAGGGCTATGCCCGGTGGATTACCTAAGGCTAACTCCACCCCTTTACCTGAAGTTATGAACATCTTCCAGTTCAGGCCGTACTTTGAAGCTCTACAGTCAGTACTTAAGGAACTGACCCCAATTGTACATAACGATGTTGTTGTTTCTGATCATACAGCGCACCTGCCTGAGCAGGTATACGTCAGAAACCACGCTCGTACGGCCTGGCACAAACCACGTTATCTTGGACCTTTCACGGTGACTCAAAGAACTGCAACAGCTGTGAAAGTTGAAGGCCGGGATAACTGGTACCACTGGACTCATCTTAAACCCTGCTCAGACTCCACGGGGTTAGTGTGGACTGACCCTGAACGTTTTAGAAATGATAGTGGGACCTATGGCCCCACTGAAGGGGGAGGGGGACAACTCCCACCCCCACCCAGGAGATCACAAAGACTCCGCAATCAGAAAGACAATGCTGAAACTTAAGGAAAAAATGTGGAGTACGGGCCCCTTACGGTGTCCATTTTGGGTGTGGGGACTGATACTGGCCTTAAGTATGACAATAATACCAATTATGTTAATTGTGGAAGACCAAAACAGTTGTGAGGGGAGAGTAAGGGGACATCCCTTTCCCCAACTAAAGACAGAATACTTGAGAGTGTGTCGTCAAATAGGCACAAAACCAGGCGGAAATTTGGTAATCTATTGTAATCAAGAAGGAACATTGGCGGTAGCAATGAGAGGTCCAGTGTCGGACCAACACACCCGGGAATGGATTACTCAATGTACAGAAAATGCAAAGAAAACATGGGAAAACCGAAAGAAAAAGAGAGTTTTGTTGGAACCAATGTTTTACGATGTATCTAACATGTCTGTTCCCACAGAAGGCGATGGATCTAGGAAGCGACGGTCTCTTAATGTAGAAGGCCAGGGTCCAGACGAGAATAAATGGGTAAAACTAGCTAAGCACACGGCCAAGGTAACCAACTCAACCCCGCCATGTTGGGTGTGCTCCTTCAGGCCCCATCATGCTGCAGACGTGCCGTCCACTGTCCCAGTCCCGATTTCGACTAGGGCCTCGGTTTGCCTATTGTGGCTCTACAAGTGGGGAAGAAGGACTGGTGGGGTCCTACCGGGGTGCGAGCCATACGAAAAGTATGCTAGTCTCTCACAGTGGGTTAGGCCAGGGAATTGGACGACCAAAACCAATGACACCTTGATGAAGGGGCTACGGTTTGCTGGCACGGTACATTTTAGGAAGGAGTTAGTAGCGCCCTTCGGGTTTAATCGGGAATGTGGGCAGGGGGACTGGCACTTGGGTAAAACATCGTGCTTAGATTACCTGGGCGATGGGTTTTCTGTGAAAGACCAAACTTGGGCCGAAAGGGTAGAAAAATTCCACAGCGACCTCGTAGACAAATCCGAGGTAAGATGTAGTGATTGTCCAGTTTATGGGCAAGTATAGCAGTTGAACCGAACCACGTGGGCTAGGGTGGTGGAAATGACTCCCCTTAACTACTCCGCGATGGTACCGGTCCCGCCGAGATGGGGATTTCCCACCCCGGTCGGACACGTCTGGCTATGCGGCGTTAATAGTTATTTGACCATGCCGAGGGGTTGGTGTGGGACCTGCACTTTGGCTCGTTTGAAGCCCTCATCTATTGTGGTGTCAGATACACTAATGCAAGAAGTCGTACAAAAATATAGACACCATAACTTACATAAGCACGACAGGAGAAAACGGGCCACCCTACGGGTGGGAGACCGGACTTTTGGCCAAACGTATATCCCGTTCTCAGATAACAATGGCCGGAAGCCCTTGTTCGGGGATGCGAGGGGGATAATGAGCACTCTTATTCCCTGGGTTGGTACCGCGGCTACCATGCAGCGGTTGAACGAGGTGTGGTGGGTTCTGGAGGATCTCACTGAGGTCATTGGCGAGGTCTTGGATCAAATGGAGCGCAGCCCAGAGCTAAAGGCCGTAGCAGCGGTAGCCATGCAAAACAGGGTAGCTTTAGACGCCTTATATGCAGAGCAAGGTGGTATGTGTACGGCAGTGGGCATTGACCACTGTTGTACATACATCCCCGATGACTCTGGGAATTGGACAGCAATGAGGAATAAGGTAAGGGAGTTAAAGGAATTCCTAGAGTCCCAAGAAGACCAAGGGCCACAATGGACTTGGCTCAACTGGCTAAATTCCGGTTACTGGATCCATGTCCTTCAAAAGGTGGGTATAGTAATTGGTGTAATACTGTTGATGTGTTGTGTGTTGTTTTGTTGTGTTGTCCCTCTCGTTCGCAGCATGGTCTCCAGGGCTCTGGGGACTTCGGGGGGATTGTACGCAGCAGTGGCTCTGCCCCCGGAGGACCCAGAGGCCGGGGACAGGTCCCTGCCTGAAGGGGGTGAGCCAAGCCTGTATCAACTCAGGGCATTGAGGGCTCTGGAATATGAGTGGGAGGACCCACAGAAAGGATGTGGAGAGGGAAACTGTGGCTCAGATTATCTTAAAGAACCATATTAAGAATGTTATGTTGTGTTTTGCTTCGCTGTGCTTATATTTTGCAGAAATGTTTATTTCCATATTAATTCGGGATGGAGCCTATGGAACCGAGGAAGTAAAATGTATAATTGAACCCAGTCCTGGGAGCTACAGGTTCCGGATGGAACGATTCGTGAGTGGTAACTACATGTGGGAAGAAAGTGATGATTTTACAGGACTGGAGGACCTGGTTGTGTATGCCCAAGCCAAACTCGACACCTGGTGGTGGTACTATACAATGGGCAGGGGACAACTATGTTTTGACGACGGCTGCACCTTCGTTAATTAGAAACGAGGTGATCTCGGTCAAGATCAGAAGGGGGTGTGAAAAGTTAATTGTTTCTAATTTGCTAGATGTTTGCTTAAAAAAAAGCTATGTAGAAATAGAATGTTTTTGGTACGAAGTGTTCTTAAGTTTCTGTTACAGTGAAAGAATGCAGAGCCAAAGGCAGATAAAAACTACACTCTCTCATCCGAGGGGGTGACTCAAGGTCAACTGATAAGAGTCGGCTGGACTCGCTGACCTAAACGGGACCCATGGGAAACCACTACACGTAGAAATAGGCTCATGAATATTCATATTTGGTGTGTGGTATGAAAAAGTCTGACTTCCTGAGGATTTCAGTCTCCTTATGGTAGCTGACGAGACTCATTTTGTTAGGGACCTAAGGAAGCAGACGTCTGTATTAGATCATTTGTTAGGAGAATAAACTTTCGTATCCTGATTTCTGGTCATCAATACTGGTATGTATTATTAGCTGATAGAGAAGTGCTGACGACAATGACAACTCCTCTTCCAGTGTGAATACGCAGTGTTGTCCCGGAGGGGTAATGTCCAGATAGGGAAAAGTGAAATACGACGTAGTAATAATATTTCATTGTGTACAAGGTAACCAAGGACAACACAAAGAAAAAAAGTTTTTTCTTCAGTGACGTGCTGCGTGATGTCACTTTGTGCTGCGTGACGTCCCGTTGTGCTGCGTGACGTCACGTTGTGCTGCGTGACGTCACGTTGTGCTGCGTGACGTCACGTTGTGCTGCGTGACGTCACTTTGTGCTGCGTGACGTCACTTTGTGCCGCGTGACGTCACTTTGTGCCGCGTGACGTCACTTTGTGCTGGGTGACGTCACGTTGTGCTGCGTGACGTGCTGCGTGACGTCACTTTGTGCTGCGTGACGTCACTTTGTGCTGTGTGACGTCACGTTGTGCTGCGTGACGTCACTTTGTGCAGGGTGACGTCACGTTGTGCTGCGTGACGTCACGTTGTGCTGCGTGACGTCACTTTGTGCCGCGTGACGTCACGTTGTGCTGGGTGACGTCACTTTGTGCCGCGTGACGTCACTTTGTGCTGCGTGACGTGCTGCGTGACGTCACTTTGTGCTGCGTGATGTCACGTTGTGCCGCGTGACGTCACTTTGTGCTGCGTGACGTCACTTTGTGCTGGGTGACGTCACTTTGTGCTGCGTGACATCGCGTTGTGCTGCGTGACGTCACTTTGTGCTGCGTGACGTCACGTTGTGCTGCGTGACGTCGCGTTGTGCTGCGTGACGTCACTTTGTGCTGCGTGACGTCACTTTGTGCTGGGTGACGTCACGTTGTGCTGCGTGACGTCACTTTGTGCTGCGTGACGTCACGTTGTGCTGCGTGACGTGCTGCGTGACGTCACTTTGTGCTGCGTGATGTCACGTTGTGCTGCGTGACATCACTTTGTGCTGCGTGACGTCACTTTGTGCTGCGTGACGTCACTTTGTGCTGGGTGACGTCACTTTGTGCTGCGTGACGTCGCGTTGTGCTGCGTGACGTCACTTTGTGCTGCGTGACGTCACGTTGTGCTGCGTGACGTCACGTTGTGCTGCGTGACGTCGCGTTGTGCTGCGTGACGTCACGTTGTGCTGCGTGACGTCACGTTGTGCTGCGTGACGTCACTTTGTGCTGCGTGACGTCACTTTGTGCCGCGTGACGTCACTTTGTGCCGCGTGACGTCACTTTGTGCTGGGTGACGTCACGTTGTGCTGCGTGACGTGCTGCGTGACGTCACTTTGTGCTGCGTGACGTCACTTTGTGCTGTGTGACGTCACGTTGTGCTGCGTGACGTCACTTTGTGCAGGGTGACGTCACGTTGTGCTGCGTGACGTCACGTTGTGCTGCGTGACGTCACTTTGTGCCGCGTGACGTCACGTTGTGCTGGGTGACGTCACTTTGTGCCGCGTGACGTCACTTTGTGCTGCGTGACGTGCTGCGTGACGTCACTTTGTGCTGCGTGATGTCACGTTGTGCCGCGTGACGTCACTTTGTGCTGCGTGACGTCACTTTGTGCTGGGTGACGTCACTTTGTGCTGCGTGACATCGCGTTGTGCTGCGTGACGTCACTTTGTGCTGCGTGACGTCACGTTGTGCTGCGTGACGTCGCGTTGTGCTGCGTGACGTCACTTTGTGCTGCGTGACGTCACTTTGTGCTGGGTGACGTCACGTTGTGCTGCGTGACGTCACTTTGTGCTGCGTGACGTCACGTTGTGCTGCGTGACGTGCTGCGTGACGTCACTTTGTGCTGCGTGATGTCACGTTGTGCTGCGTGACATCACTTTGTGCTGCGTGACGTCACTTTGTGCTGCGTGACGTCACTTTGTGCTGGGTGACGTCACTTTGTGCTGCGTGACGTCGCGTTGTGCTGCGTGACGTCACTTTGTGCTGCGTGACGTCACGTTGTGCTGCGTGACGTCACGTTGTGCTGCGTGACGTCGCGTTGTGCTGCGTGACGTCACTTTGTGCTGCGTGACGTCACTTTGTGCTGGGTGACGTCACGTTGTGCTGCGTGACGTCACGTTGTGCTGCGTGACGGCACTTTGTGCTGCGTGACGTCACGTTGTGCTGCGTGACGTCACTTTGTGCTGCGTGACGTCACGTTGTGCTGCGTGACGTGCTGCGTGACGTCACTTTGTGCTGCGTGACGTCACGTTGTGCTGCGTGACGTGCTGCGTGACGTCACTTTGTGCTGCGTGACGTCACTTTGTGCTGCGTGACGTCACGTGCTGCGTGACGTGCTGCGTGACGTCACTTTGTGCTGCGTGACGTCACTTTGTGCTGCGTGACGTCACTTTGTGCTGCGTGACGTCACCCAGCACAAAGAGACGTCGCGTTGTGCTGCGTGACGTGCTGCGTGACGTCACTTTGTGCTGCGTGACGTCACTTTGTGCTGCGTGACGTCACGTTGTGCTGCGTGACGTCACTTTGTGTTGCGTGACGTCACTTTGTGCTGCGTGACGTCACTTTGTGCTGCGTGACGTGCTGCGTGACGTCACGTTGTGCTGCGTGACGTCACTTTGTGCTGCGTGACGTGCTGCGTGACGTCACTTTGTGCTGCGTGACGTCACTTTGTGCTGCGTGACGTCGCGTTGTGCTGCGTGACGTCACGCTGTGCTGCGTGACGTCACGCTGTGCTGCGTGACGTCACTTTGTGCTCCGTGACGTCACTTTGTGCTCCGTGACGTCACTTTGTGCTGCGTGACGTCACTTTGTGCTGCGTGACGTCACTTTGTGCTGCGTGACGTCACGTTGTGCTGCGTGACGTCACTTTGTGCTGCGTGACGTCACTTTGTGCTGCGTGACGTCACGTTGTGCTGCGTGACGTCACTTTGTGCTGCGTGACGTCACTTTGTGCTGCGTGACGTCACTTTGTGCTGCGTGACGTCACTTTGTGCTGCGTGACGTCACTTTGTGCTGGGTGAGGTCACGTTGTGCTGCGTGACGTCACGTTGTGCTGCGTGACGTCACTTTGTGCTGCGTGACGTCACGTTGTGCTGCGTGACGTCACGTTGTGCTGCGTGACGTGCTGCGTGACGTCACTTTGTGCTGCGTGACGTCACTTTGTGCTGCGTGACGTCACTTTGTGCTGCGTGACGTCACTTTGTGCTGCGTGACGTCACTTTGTGCTGCGTGACGTCACCCAGCACAAAGAGACGTCGCGTTGTGCTGCGTGACGTGCTGCGTGACGTCACTTTGTGTTGCGTGACGTCACTTTGTGCTGCGTGACGTCACGTTGTGCTGCGTGACGTCACTTTGTGTTGCGTGACGTCACTTTGTGCTGCGTGACGTCACTTTGTGCTGCGTGACGTGCTGCGTGACGTCACGTTGTGCTGCGTGACGTCACTTTGTGCTGCGTGATGTCACTTTGTGCTGCGTGACGTCACTTTGTGCTGCGTGACGTCACGTTGTGCTGCGTGACGTCACTTTGTGCTGGGTGAGGTCACGTTGTGCTGCGTGACGTCACGTTGTGCTGCGTGACGTCACTTTGTGCTGCGTGACGTCACGTTGTGCTGCGTGACGTGCTGCGTGACGTCACTTTGTGCTGCGTGACGTCACTTTGTGCTGCGTGACGTCACCCAGCACAAAGAGACGTCGCGTTGTGCTGCGTGACGTGCTGCGTGACGTCACTTTGTGCTGCGTGACGTCACTTTGTGCTGCGTGACGTCACGTTGTGCTGCGTGACGTGCTGCGTGACGTCACTTTGTGCTGCGTGACGTGCTGCGTGACGTGCTGCGTGACGTCACTTTGTGCTGCGTGACGTCACTTTGTGCTGCGTGACGTCACTTTGTGTTGCGTGACGTCACTTTGTGCTGCGTGACGTCACGTTGTGCTGCGTGACGTGCTGCGTGACGTCACTTTGTGCTGCGTGACGTCACGTTGTGCTGCGTGATGTCACGTTGTGCTGCGTGACGTGCTGCGTGACGTCACTTTGTGCTGCGTGACGTCACTTTGTGCTGCGTGACGTCACTTTGTGCTGCGTGACGTCACGTTGTGCTGCGTGACGTGCTGCGTGACATCACGTTGTGCTGCGTGACGTCACTTTGTGCTGCGTGACGTCACTTTGTGCTGCGTGACGTCACGTTGTGCTGCGTGACGTGCTGCGTGACGTCACTTTGTGCTGCGTGACCTCCCGTTGTGCTGCGTAACGTCACTTTGTGCTGCGTGATGTCACTTTGTGCTGCGTGACGTCACGTTGTGCTGCGTGACGTGCTGCGTGACGTCACTTTGTGCCGCGTGACGTCACTTTGTGCTGGGTGACGTCACGTTGTGCTGGGTGACGTCACGTTGTGCTGCGTGACGTGCTGCGTGACGTCACTTTGTGCCGCGTGACGTCACTTTGTGCTGCGTGACGTCACTTTGTGCTGGGTGACGTCACGTTGTGCTGCGTGACGTGCTGCGTGACGTCACTTTGTGCTGCGTGACGTCACTTTGTGCTGGGTGACGTCACGTTGTGCTGCGTGACGTGCTGCGTGACGTCACTTTGTGCTGCGTGACGTCACTTTGTGCTGCGTGACGTCACGTTGTGCTGCGTGACGTCACTTTGTGCTGCTTGACGTCACTTTGTGCTGCGTGACGTCACTTTGTGCTGGGTGACGTCACGTTGTGCTGCGTGACGTCACGTTGTGCTGCGTGACGTCACTTTGTGCTGCGTGACGTCACTTTGTGCTGGGTGACGTCACGTTGTGCTGCGTGATGTGCTGCGTGACGTCACTTTGTGCTGCGTGACGTCACTTTGTGCTGCGTGACGTCACGTTGTGCTGCGTGACGTCACGTTGTGCTGCGTGACGTCACGTTTTGCTGCGTGACGTCACTTTGTGCTGGGTGACGTCACGTTGTGCTGCGTGACGTGCTGCGTGACGTCACTTTGTGCTGCGTGACGTCACGTTGTGCTGCGTGACGTCACGTTGTGCTGCGTGACGTCACGTTGTGCTGCGTGACGTCACTTTGTGCTGCGTGACGTCACGTTGTGCTGCGTGACGTGCTGCGTGACGTCACTTTGTGCTGCGTGACGTCACGTTGTGCTGCGTGACGTCACGTTGTGCTGCGTGACGTCACGTTGTGCTGCGTGACGTCACTTTGTGCTGCGTGACGTCACGTTGTGCTGCGTGACGTGCTGCGTGACGTCACTTTGTGCTGCGTGACGTCACTTTGTGCTGCGTGACGTCACGTTGTGCTGCGTGACGTCACGTTGTGCTGCGTGACGTCACGTTGTGCTGCGTGACGTCACTTTGTGCTGCGTGACGTCACGTTGTGCTGCGTGACGTGCTGCGTGACGTCACTTTGTGCTGCGTGACGTCACTTTGTGCTGCGTGACGTCACTTTGTGCTGGGTGACGTCACGTTGTGCTGCGTGACGTCACGTTGTGCTGCGTGACGTCACTTTGTGCTGCGTGACGTCACTTTGTGCTGCGTGACGTCACTTTGTGCTGCGTGACGTCACTTTGTGCTGGGTGACGTCACGTTGTGCTGCGTGACGTCACTTTGTGCTGGGTGACGTCACTTTGTGCTGCGTGACGTCGCGTTGTGCTGCGTGACGTGCTGCGTGACGTCACTTTGTGCTGCCTGACGTCACTTTGTGCTGCGTGACGTCACTTTGTGCTGCGTGACGTCACTTTGTGCTGCGTGACGTCACTTTGTGCTGCGTGACGTCACTTTGTGCTGCGTGACGTCACGTTGTGCTGCGTGACGTCACTTTGTGCTGCGTGACGTCACGTTGTGCTGCGTGACGTGCTGCATGACGTCACTTTGTGCTGCGTGACGTCACTTTGTGCTGGGTGACGTCACGTTGTGCTGCGTGACGTCACGTTGTGCTGCGTGACGTCACTTTGTGCTGCGTGACGTCACGTTGTGCTGCGTGACGTCACTTTGTGCTGCTTGACGTCACTTTGTGCTGCGTGACGTCACTTTGTGCTGGGTGACGTCACGTTGTGCTGCGTGACGTCACGTTGTGCTGCGTGACGTCACTTTGTGCTGCGTGACGTCACCCAGCACAAAGAGACGTCGCGTTGTGCTGCGTGACGTCACGTTGTGCTGCGTGACGTGCTGCGTGACGTCACTTTGTGCTGGGTGACGTCACGTTGTGCTGCGTGACGTCACGTTGTGCTGCGTGACGTCACTTTGTGCTGCGTGACGTCACGTTGTGCTGCGTGACGTGCTGCGTGACGTCACTTTGTGCTGCGTGACGTCACTTTGTGCTGGGTGACGTCACGTTGTGCTGCGTGACGTCACGTTGTGCTGCGTGACGTCACTTTGTGCTGCGTGACGTCACTTTGTGCTGCGTGACGTCACTTTGTGCTGCGTGACGTCACGTTGTGCTGCGTGACGTCACTTTGTGCTGCGTGACGTCACTTTGTGCTGCGTGACGTGCTGCGTGACGTCACGTTGTGCTGCGTGACGTCACGTTGTGCTGCGTGACGTCACTTTGTGCTGCGTGACATCACGTTGTGCTGCGTGACGTCACTTTGTGCTGCGTGACGTCACTTTGTGCTGCGTGACGTCACGTTGTGCTGCGTGACGTCACGTTGTGCTGCGTGACGTCACTTTGTGCTGCGTGACGTCACGTTGTGCTGCGTGACGTGCTGCGTGACGTCACTTTGTGCTGCGTGACGTCACGTTGTGCTGCGTGACGTGCTGCGTGACGTCACTTTGTGCTGCGTGACGTCACGTTGTGCTGCGTGACGTGCTGCGTGACGTCACTTTGTGCTGCGTGACGTCACGTTGTGCTGCGTGACGTCTTGTTGTGCTGCGTAACGTCACTTTGTGCTGCGTGACGTCTTGTTGTGCTGCGTGACGTCTTGTTGTGCTGCGTGACGTCACGTTGTGCTGAGTGACGTCACGTTGTGCTGCGTGACGTCACGTTGTGCTGCGTGACGTCGAGTTGTGCTGCGTGACGTCACTTTGTGCTGCGTGACGTCACGTTGTGCTGCGTGACGTGCTGCGTGACGTCACTTTGTGCTGCGTGACGTCACTTTGTGCTGGGTGACGTCACGTTGTGCTGCGTGACGTCACGTTGTGCTGCGTGACGTCACTTTGTGCTGCGTGACGTCACTTTGTGCTGGGTGACGTAAAGTTGTGCTGCGTGACGTGCTGCGTGACGTCACTTTGTGCTGCGTGACGTCACTTTGTGCTGCGTGACGTCACGTTGTGCTGCGTGACGTCACGTTGTGCTGCGTGACGTCACGTTTTGCTGCGTGACGTCACTTTGTGCTGGGTGACGTCACGTTGTGCTGCGTGACGTGCTGCGTGACGTCACTTTGTGCTGCGTGACGTCACGTTGTGCTGCGTGACGTCACGTTGTGCTGCGTGACGTCACGTTGTGCTGCGTGACGTCACTTTGTGCTGCGTGACGTCACGTTGTGCTGCGTGACGTGCTGCGTGACGTCACTTTGTGCTGCGTGACGTCACTTTGTGCTGCGTGACGTCACGTTGTGCTGCGTGACGTCACGTTGTGCTGCGTGACGTCACGTTGTGCTGCGTGACGTCACTTTGTGCTGCGTGACGTCACGTTGTGCTGCGTGACGTGCTGCGTGACGTCACTTTGTGCTGCGTGACGTCACTTTGTGCTGCGTGACGTCACTTTGTGCTGGGTGACGTCACGTTGTGCTGCGTGACGTCACGTTGTGCTGCGTGACGTCACTTTGTGCTGCGTGACGTCACTTTGTGCTGCGTGACGTCACTTTGTGCTGGGTGACGTCACGTTGTGCTGCGTGACGTCACTTTGTGCTGGGTGACGTCACTTTGTGCTGCGTGACGTCGCGTTGTGCTGCGTGACGTGCTGCGTGACGTCACTTTGTGCTGCCTGACGTCACTTTGTGCTGCGTGACGTCACTTTGTGCTGCGTGACGTCACTTTGTGCTGCGTGACGTCACTTTGTGCTGCATGACGTCACTTTGTGCTGCGTGACGTCACGTTGTGCTGCGTGACGTCACTTTGTGCTGCGTGACGTCACGTTGTGCTGCGTGACGTGCTGCATGACGTCACTTTGTGCTGCGTGACGTCACTTTGTGCTGGGTGACGTCACGTTGTGCTGCGTGACGTCACGTTGTGCTGCGTGACGTCACTTTGTGCTGCGTGACGTCACGTTGTGCTGCGTGACGTCACTTTGTGCTGCTTGACGTCACTTTGTGCTGCGTGACGTCACTTTGTGCTGGGTGACGTCACGTTGTGCTGCGTGACGTCACGTTGTGCTGCGTGACGTCACTTTGTGCTGCGTGACGTCACCCAGCACAAAGAGACGTCGCGTTGTGCTGCGTGACGTCACGTTGTGCTGCGTGACGTGCTGCGTGACGTCACTTTGTGCTGGGTGACGTCACGTTGTGCTGCGTGACGTCACGTTGTGCTGCGTGACGTCACTTTGTGCTGCGTGACGTCACGTTGTGCTGCGTGACGTGCTGCGTGACGTCACTTTGTGCTGCGTGACGTCACGTTGTGCTGCGTGACGTCACTTTGTGCTGCGTGACGTCACTTTGTGCTGCGTGACGTCACTTTGTGCTGCGTGACGTCACGTTGTGCTGCGTGACGTCACTTTGTGCTGCGTGACGTCACTTTGTGCTGCGTGACGTGCTGCGTGACGTCGCGTTGTGCTGCGTGACGTCACGTTGTGCTGCGTGACGTCACTTTGTGCTGCGTGACGTCACGTTGTGCTGCGTCACGTCACTTTGTGCTGCGTGACGTCACTTTGTGCTGCGTGACGTCAAGTTGTGCTGCGTGACGTCACGTTGTGCTGCGTGACGTCACTTTGTGCTGCGTGACGTCACGTTGTGCTGCGTGACGTGCTGCGTGACGTCACTTTGTGCTGCGTGACGTCACGTTGTGCTGCGTGACGTGCTGCGTGACGTCACTTTGTGCTGTGTGACGTCACGTTGTGCTGCGTGACGTGCTGCGTGACGTCACTTTGTGCTGCGTGACGTCACGTTGTGCTGCGTGACGTCTTGTTGTGCTGCGTAACGTCACTTTGTGCTGCGTGACGTCTTGTTGTGCTGCGTGACGTCTTGTTGTGCTGCGTGACGTCACGTTGTGCTGAGTGACGTCACGTTGTGCTGCGTGACGTCACGTTGTGCTGCGTGACGTCGCTTTGTGCTGCGTGACGTCACGTTGTGCTGCGTGACGTCACGTTGTGCTGCGTGACGTCACTTTGTGCTGCGTGACGTCACGTTGTGCTGCGTGACGTCACGTTGTGCTGCGTGACGTCGAGTTGTGCTGCGTGACGTCACTTTGTGCTGCGTGACGTCACGTTGTGCTGCGTGACGTGCTGCGTGACGTCACTTTGTGCTGCGTGACGTCACTTTGTGCTGCGTGACGTCACTTTGTGCTGCGTGACGTCACTTTGTGCTGCGTGACGTCACTTTGTGCTGGGTGACGTCACGTTGTGCTGCGTGACGTCACTTTGTGCTGCGTGACGTCACTTTGTGCTGGGTGACGTCACGTTGTGCTGCGTGACGTCACGTTGTGCTGCGTGACGTCACTTTGTGCTGCGTGACGTCACTTTGTGCTGCGTGACGTCACTTTGTGCTGCGTGACGTCACTTTGTGCTGGGTGACGTCACGTTGTGCTGCGTGACGTCACTTTGTGCTGCGTGACGTCACTTTGTGCTGGGTGACGTCACGTTGTGCTGCGTGACGTCACGTTGTGCTGCGTGACGTCACGTTGTGCTGCGTGACGTCACTTTGTGCTGCGTGACGTGCTGCGTGACGTCACTTTGTGCTGCGTGACGTCACGTTGTGCTGCGTGACGTCACGTTGTGCTGCGTGACGTCACGTTGTGCTGCGTGACGTGCTGCGTGACGTCACTTTGTGCTGCGTGACGTGCTGCGTGACGTCACTTTGTGCTGCGTGACGTCACTTTGTGCTGCGTGACGTCACTTTGTGCTGCGTGACGTCACTTTGTGTTGCGTGACGTCACTTTGTGCTGCGTGACGTCACTTTGTGCTGCGTGACGTGCTGCGTAACGTCACTTTGTGCTGCGTGACGTGCTGCGTGATGTCACTTTGTGCTGCGTGACGTCACGTTGTGCTGCGTGATGTCACGTTGTGCTGCGTGACGTCACTTTGTTCTGCGTGACGTCACGTTGTGCTGCGTGACGTGCTGCGTGACGTCAATTTGTGCTGCGTGACCTCCCGTTGTGCTGCGTAACGTCACTTTGTGCTGCGTGATGTCACGTTGTGCTGCGTGACGTCAATTTGTGCTGGGTGACGTCACGTTGTGCTGCGTGACGTCACGTTGTGCTGCGTGACGTCACTTTGTGCTGCGTGACGTGCTGCGTGACGTCACTTTGTGCTGCGTGACGTCACGTTGTGCTGCGTGATGTCACGTTGTGCTGCGTGACGTCACGTTGTGCTGCGTGACGTCACGTTGTGCTGCGTGACGTCACGTTGTGCTGCGTGACGTCACGTTGTGCTGCGTGACGTGCTGCGTGACGTCACTTTGTGCTGCGTGACGTCACTTTGTGCTGCGTGACGTCACTTTGTGCTGCGTGACGTCACTTTGTGTTGCGTGACGTCACTTTGTGCTGCGTGACGTCACTTTGTGCTGCGTGACGTGCTGCGTGACGTCACTTTGTGCTGCGTGACGTGCTGCGTGACGTCACTTTGTGCTGCGTGACGTCACGTTGTGCTGCGTGATGTCACGTTGTGCTGCGTGACGTCACTTTGTTCTGCGTGACGTCACGTTGTGCTGCGTGACGTGCTGCGTGACGTGCTGCGTGACGTCAATTTGTGCTGCGTGACCTCCCGTTGTACTGCGTAACGTCACTTTGTGCTGCGTGATGTCACGTTGTGCTGCGTGACGTCACTTTGTGCTGGGTGACGTCACGTTGTGCTGCGTGACGTCACGTTGTGCTGCGTGACGTGCTGCGTGACGTCACTTTGTGCTGCGTGACGTCACTTTGTGCTGCGTGACGTCACTTTGTGCTGCGTGACGTCACGTTGTGCTTCGTGACGTCACGTTGTGCTGCGTGACGTGCTGCGTGACGTCACTTTGTGCTGCGTGACGTCACTTTGTGCTGCGTGACGTCAAGTTGTGCTGCGTGACGTCATGTTGTGCTGCGTGACGTCACGTTGTGCTGCGTGACGTCACGTTGTGCTGCGTGACGTCACTTTGTGCTGCGTGACGTCACGTTGTGCTGCGTGACGTGCTGCGTGACGTCACTTTGTGCTGCGTGACCTCCCGTTGTGCTGCGTAACGTCACTTTGTGCTGCGTGATGTCACGTTGTGCTGCGTGACGTCAATTTGTGCTGGGTGACGTCACGTTGTGCTGCGTGACGTCACGTTGTGCTGCGTGACGTCACTTTGTGCTGCGTGACGTGCTGCGTGACGTCACTTTGTGCTGCGTGACGTCACGTTGTGCTGCGTGATGTCACGTTGTGCTGCGTGACGTCACGTTGTGCTGCGTGACGTCACGTTGTGCTGCGTGACGTCACGTTGTGCTGCGTGACGTCACGTTGTGCTGCGTGACGTGCTGCGTGACGTCACTTTGTGCTGCGTGACGTCACTTTGTGCTGCGTGACGTCACTTTGTGCTGCGTGACGTCACTTTGTGCTGCGTGACGTCACTTTGTGTTGCGTGACGTCACTTTGTGCTGCGTGACGTCACTTTGTGCTGCGTGACGTGCTGCGTGACGTCACTTTGTGCTGCGTGACGTGCTGCGTGACGTCACTTTGTGCTGCGTGACGTCACGTTGTGCTGCGTGATGTCACGTTGTGCTGCGTGACGTCACTTTGTTCTGCGTGACGTCACGTTGTGCTGCGTGACGTGCTGCGTGACGTGCTGCGTGACGTCAATTTGTGCTGCGTGACCTCCCGTTGTGCTGCGTAACGTCACTTTGTGCTGCGTGATGTCACGTTGTGCTGCGTGACGTCACTTTGTGCTGGGTGACGTCACGTTGTGCTGCGTGACGTCACGTTGTGCTTCGTGACGTCACGTTGTGCTGCGTGACGTGCTGCGTGACGTCACTTTGTGCTGCGTGACGTCACTTTGTGCTGCGTGACGTCACTTTGTGCTGCGTGACGTCACGTTGTGCTTCGTGACGTCACGTTGTGCTGCGTGACGTGCTGCGTGACGTCACTTTGTGCTGCGTGACGTCACTTTGTGCTGCGTGACGTCAAGTTGTGCTGCGTGACGTCATGTTGTGCTGCGTGACGTCACGTTGTGCTGCGTGACGTCACGTTGTGCTGCGTGACGTCACTTTGTGCTGCGTGACGTCACGTTGTGCTGCGTGACGTGCTGCGTGACGTCACTTTGTGCTGCGTGACCTCCCGTTGTGCTGCGTAACGTCACTTTGTGCTGCGTGATGTCACTTTGTGCTGCGTGACGTCACTTTGTGCTGCGTGACGTCACTTTGTGCTGCGTGACGTCACTTTGTGCTGCGTGACGTCACGTTGTGCTGCGTGATGTCACGTTGTGCTGCGTGACGTCACTTTGTGCTGGGTGACGTCAAGTTGTGCTGCGTGACGTCACTTTGTGCTGCGTGACGTCACTTTGTGCTGGGTGACGTCACTTTGTGCTGCGTGACGTCACTTTGTGCTGCGTGACATCACTTTGTGCTGCGTGACGTCACTTTGTGCTGGGTGACGTCACGTTGTGCTGCGTGACGTCACTTTGTGCTGCGTGACCTCCCGTTGTGCTGCGTAACGTCACTTTGTGCTGCGTGATGTCACTTTGTGCTGCGTGACGTCACGTTGTGCTGCGTGACGTCACTTTGTGCTGCGTGACATGCTGCGTGACGTCACTTTGTGCTGCGTGACGTCACTTTGTGCTGCGTGACGTCACTTTGTGCTGCGTGACGTCACGTTGTGCTGCGTGACGTGCTGCGTGACGTCACGTTGTGCTGCGTGACGTGCTGCGTGACGTCACTTTGTGCTGCGTGACGTCACTTTGTGCTGCGTGACGTCACTTTGTGCTGCGTGACGTCACGTTGTGCTGCGTGATGTCACGTTGTGCTGCGTGACGTCACTTTGTGCTGGGTGACGTCAAGTTGTGCTGCGTGACGTCACTTTGTGCTGCGTGACGTCACTTTGTGCTGCGTGACGTCACTTTGTGCTGCGTGACGTCACTTTGTGCTGGGTGACGTCACGTTGTGCTGCGTGACGTCACGTTGTGCTGCGTGACGTCACTTTGTGCTGCGTGACGTCACGTTGTGCTGCGTGACGTGCTGCGTGACGTCACTTTGTGCTGCGTGACCTCCCATTGTGCTGCGTAACGTCACTTTGTGCTGCGTGATGTCACTTTGTGCTGCGTGACGTCACGTTGTGCTGCGTGACGTCACTTTGTGCTGCGTGACGTGCTGCGTGACGTCACTTTGTGCTGCGTGACGTCACTTTGTGCTGCATGACGTCACGTTGTGCTGCGTGACGTCACGTTGTGCTGCGTGACGTGCTGCGTGACGTCACTTTGTGCTGCGTGACGTGCTGCGTGACGTCACTTTGTGCTGCGTGACGTCACTTTGTGCTGCGTGACGTCCCGTTGTGCTGCGTGACGTCACTTTGTGCTGCGTGACGTCACTTTGTGCTGCGTGACATCACGTTGTGCTGCGTGACCTCACGTTGTGCTGCGTGACGTCACTTTGTGCTGCGTGACGTCACTTTGTGCTGCGTGATGTCACTTTGTGCTGCGTGACGTCCCGTTGTGCTGCGTGACGTCACTTTGTGCTGCGTGACGTCACTTTGTGCAGCGTGACATCACGTTGTGCTGCGTGACCTCACGTTGTGCTGCGTGACGTCACGTTGTCCTGCGTGACGTCAGTTTGTGCTGCGTGACGTCACTTTGTGCTGCGTGACGTCACTTTGTGCTGCGTGACGTCCCGTTGTGCTGCGTGACGTCACTTTGTGCTGCGTGACGTCACTTTGTGCTGCGTGACATCACGTTGTGCTGCGTGACCTCCCGTTTTGCTGCGTGACGTCACGTTGTCCTGCGTGACGTCAGTTTGTGCTGCGTGACGTCACGTTGTGCTGCGTGACGTGCTGCGTGACGTGCTGCGTGACGTGCTGCGTGACGTCACTTTGTGCTGCGTGACGTCACGTTGTGCTGCGTGACGTCACGTTGTGCTGCGTGACGTCTTGTTGTGTTGCGTGACGTCACGTTGTGCTGCGTGACGTCACTTTGTGCTGCGTGACGTGCTGCGTGACGTAACTTTGTGCTGCGTGACGTCACGTTGTGCTGCGTGATGTCACGTTGTGCTGCGTGACGTCACGTTGTGCTGCGTGACGTCACTTTGTGCTGCGTGACGTCACGTTGTGCTGCGTGACGTGCTGCGTGACGTCAATTTGTGCTGCGTGACCTCCCGTTGTGCTGCGTAACGTCACTTTGTGCTGCGTGATGTCACGTTGTGCTGCGTGACGTCACTTTGTGCTGGGTGACGTCACGTTGTGCTGCGTGACGTCACGTTGTGCTTCGTGACGTCACGTTGTGCTGCGTGACGTGCTGCGTGACGTCACTTTGTGCTGCGTGACGTCACTTTGTGCTGCGTGACGTCAAGTTGTGCTGCGTGACGTCATGTTGTGCTGCGTGACGTCACTTTGTGCTGGGTGACGTCACGTTGTGCTGCGTGACGTCACGTTGTGCTGCGTGACGTCACTTTGTGCTGCGTGACGTCACGTTGTGCTGCGTGACGTGCTGCGTGACGTCACTTTGTGCTGCGTGACCTCCCGTTGTGCTGCGTAACGTCACTTTGTGCTGCGTGATGTCACTTTGTGCTGCGTGACGTCACTTTGTGCTGCGTGACGTGCTGCGTGACGTCACTTTGTGCTGCGTGACGTCACTTTGTGCTGCGTGACGTCACATTGTGCTGCGTGACGTCACGTTGTGCTGCGTGACGTGCTGCGTGACGTCACTTTGTGCTGCGTGACGTGCTGCGTGACGTCACTTTGTGCTGCGTGACGTGCTGCGTGACGTCACTTTGTGCTGCGTGACGTCACGTTGTGCTGCGTGACGTCACTTTGTGCTGCGTGACGTCACTTTGTGCTGGGTGACGTCACGTTGTGCTGCGTGACGTCACGTTGTGCTGCGTGACGTCACTTTGTGCTGCGTGACGTCACGTTGTGCTGCGTGACGTGCTGCGTGACGTCACTTTGTGCTGCGTGACCTCCCGTTGTGCTGCGTAACGTCAGTTTGTGCTGCGTGATGTCACTTTGTGCTGCGTGACGTCACGTTGTTCTGCGTGACGTCACTTTGTGCTGCGTGACGTGCTGCGTGACGTCACTTTGTGCTGCGTGACGTCACTTTGTGCTGCGTGACGTCACTTTGTGCTGCGTGACGTCACGTTGTGCTGCGTGACGTCACGTTGTGCTGCGTGACGTCACTTTGTGCTGCGTGACGTCACTTTGTGCTGCGTGACGTCACGTTGTGCTGCGTGACGTCACGTTGTGCTGCGTGACGTCACTTTGTGCTGCGTGACGTCACTTTGTGCTGCGTGACGTCACGTTGTGCTGCGTGACGTCACTTTGTGCTGCGTGACGTCACTTTGTGCTGCGTGACGTCACGTTGTGCTGCGTGATGTCACGTTGTGCTGCGTGACGTCACTTTGTGCTGGGTGACGTCAAGTTGTGCTGCGTGACGTCACTTTGTGCTGCGTGACGTCACTTTGTGCTGCGTGACGTCACTTTGTGCTGCGTGACGTCACTTTGTGCTGGGTGACGTCACTTTGTGCTGGGTGACGTCACGTTGTGATGCGTGACGTCACGTTGTGCTGCGTGACGTCACTTTGTGCTGCGTGACGTCACTTTGTGCTGCGTGACGTCACGTTGTGCTGCGTGACGTGCTGCGTGACGTCACTTTGTGCTGCGTGACCTCCCGTTGTGCTGCGTAACGTCACTTTGTGCTGCGTGATGTCATTTTGTGCTGCGTGACGTCACGTTGTGCTGCGTGACGTCACGTTGTGCTGCGTGACGTGCTGCGTGACGTCACTTTGTGCTGCGTGACGTGCTGCGTGACGTCACTTTGTGCTGCGTGACGTCACTTTGTGCTGCGTGACGTCACTTTGTGCTGCGTGACGTCACTTTGTGTTGCGTGACGTCACTTTGTGCTGCGTGACGTCACTTTGTGCTGCGTGACGTCACGTTGTCCTGCGTGACGTCACTTTGTGCTGCGTGACGTCACGTTGTGCTGCGTGACGTCAAGTTGTGCTGCGTGACGTCACGTTGTGCTGCGTGACGTCTTGTTGTGCTGCGTGACGTCAAGTTGTGCTGCGTGACGTCACGTTGTGCTGCGTGACGTCTTGTTGTGCTGCGTGACGTCACGTTGTGCTGCGTGACGTCACTTTGTGCTGCGTGACGTCACTTTGTGCTGCGTGACGTCACTTTGTGCTGCGTGACGTCACGTTGTGCTGCGTGACGTCACTATGTGCTGCGTGACGTCACTTTGTGCTGCGTGACCTCCCGTTGTGCTGCGTAACGTCACTTTGTGCTGCGTGATGTCATTTTGTGCTGCGTGACGTCACGTTGTGCTGCGTGACGTCACTTTGTGCTGCGTGACGTGCTGCGTGACGTCACCTTGTGCTGCGTGACGTCACTTTGTGCTGCATGACGTCACGTTGTGCTGCGTGACGTCACTTTGTGCTGCGTGACGTGCTGCGTGACGTCACTTTGTGCTGCGTGACGTGCTGCGTGACGTCACTTTGTGCTGCGTGACGTCACTTTGTGCTGCGTGACGTCACTTTGTGCTGCGTGACGTCACTTTGTGCTGCGTGACGTCACTTTGTGCTGCGTGACGTCACTTTGTGTTGCGTGACGTCACTTTGTGCTGCGTGACGTCACTTTGTGCTGCGTGACGTCACGTTGTCCTGCGTGACGTCAGTTTGTGCTGCGTGACGTCATGTTGTGCTGCGTGACGTGCTGCGTGACGTCACTTTGTGCTGCGTGACGTCACGTTGTGCTGCGTGACGTCAAGTTGTGCTGCGTGACGTCACGTTGTGCTGCGTGACGTCACTTTGTGCTGCGTGACGTGCTGCGTGACGTCACTTTGTGCTGCGTGACGTGCTGCGTGACGTCACTTTGTGCTGCGTGACGTGCTGCGTGACGTCACTTTGTGCTGCGTGACGTCACGTTGTGCTGCGTGACGTCACTTTGTGCTGCGTGACGTCACTTTGTGCTGGGTGACGTCACGTTGTGCTGCGTGACGTCACGTTGTGCTGCGTGACGTCACTTTGTGCTGCGTGACGTCACGTTGTGCTGCGTGACGTGCTGCGTGACGTCACTTTGTGCTGCGTGACCTCCAGTTGTGCTGCGTAACGTCACTTTGTGCTGCGTGATGTCACTTTGTGCTGCGTGACGTCACGTTGTTCTGCGTGACGTCACTTTGTGCTGCGTGACGTCACTTTGTGCTGCGTGACGTCACTTTGTGCTGCGTGACGTCACTTTGTGCTGCGTGACGTCACTTTGTGCTGCGTGACGTCACGTTGTGCTGCGTGACGTCACGTTGTGCTGCGTGACGTCACTTTGTGCTGCGTGACGTCACTTTGTGCTGCGTGACGTCACGTTGTGCTGCGTGACGTCACTTTGTGCTGCGTGACGTCACTTTGTGCTGCGTGACGTCACTTTGTGCTGCGTGACGTCACGTTGTGCTGCGTGACGTCACGTTGTGCTGCGTGACGTCACTTTGTGCTGGGTGACGTCAAGTTGTGCTGCGTGACGTCACTTTGTGCTGCGTGACGTCACTTTGTGCTGCGTGACGTCACTTTGTGCTGGGTGACGTCACTTTGTGCTGGGTGACGTCACGTTGTGCTGCGTGACGTCACGTTGTGCTGCGTGACGTCACTTTGTGCTGCGTGACGTCACTTTGTGCTGCGTGACGTCACGTTGTGCTGCGTGACGTGCTGCGTGACGTCACTTTGTGCTGCGTGACCTCCCGTTGTGCTGAGTAACGTCACTTTGTGCTGCGTGATGTCATTTTGTGCTGCGTGACGTCACGTTGTGCTGCGTGACGTCACTTTGTGCTGCGTGACGTGCTGCGTGACGTCACCTTGTGCTGCGTGACGTCACTTTGTGCTGCATGACGTCACGTTGTGCTGCGTGACGTCACGTTGTGCTGCGTGACGTGCTGCGTGACGTCACTTTGTGCTGCGTGACGTGCTGCGTGACGTCACTTTGTGCTGCGTGACGTCACTTTGTGCTGCGTGACGTCACTTTGTGCTGCGTGACGTCACTTTGTGCTGCGTGACGTCACTTTGTGTTGCGTGACGTCACTTTGTGCTGCGTGACGTCACTTTGTGCTGCGTGACGTCACGTTGTCCTGCGTGACGTCAGTTTGTGCTGCGTGACGTCACGTTGTGCTGCGTGACGTGCTGCGTGACGTCACTTTGTGCTGCGTGACGTCAAGTTGTGCTGCGTGACGTCACGTTGTGCTGCGTGACGTCTTGTTGTGCTGCGTGACGTCACGTTGTGCTGCGTGACGTCACTTTGTGCTGCGTGACGTCACTTTGTGCTGCGTGACGTCACTTTGTGCTGCGTGACGTCACGTTGTGCTGCGTGACGTCACTTTGTGCTGCGTGACGTCACTTTGTGCTGCGTGACCTCCCGTTGTGCTGCGTAACGTCACTTTGTGCTGCGTGATGTCATTTTGTGCTGCGTGACGTCACGTTGTGCTGCGTGACGTCACTTTGTGCTGCGTGACGTGCTGCGTGACGTCACCTTGTGCTGCGTGACGTCACTTTGTGCTGCATGACGTCACGTTGTGCTGCGTGACGTCACTTTGTGCTGCGTGACGTGCTGCGTGACGTCACTTTGTGCTGCGTGACGTGCTGCGTGACGTCACTTTGTGCTGCGTGACGTCACTTTGTGCTGCGTGACGTCACTTTGTGCTGCGTGACGTCACTTTGTGCTGCGTGACGTCACTTTGTGTTGCGTGACGTCACTTTGTGCTGCGTGACGTCACTTTGTGCTGCGTGACGTCACGTTGTCCTGCGTGACGTCAGTTTGTGCTGCGTGACGTCATGTTGTGCTGCGTGACGTGCTGCGTGACGTCACTTTGTGCTGCGTGACGTCACGTTGTGCTGCGTGACGTCAAGTTGTGCTGCGTGACGTCACGTTGTGCTGCGTGACGTCTTGTTGTGCTGCGTGACGCACGTTGTGCTGCGTGACGTCACTTTGTGCTGCGTGACGTCACTTTGTGCTGCGTGACTGTCACTTTGTGCTGCGTGACGTCCCGTTGTGCTGCGTGACGTCACTTTGTGCTGCGTGACGTCACTTTGTGCTGCGTGACATCACGTTGTGCTGCGTTACCTCCCGTTGTGCTGCGTAACGTCACTTTGTGCTGCGTGATGTCACTTTGTGCTGCGTGACGTCACGTTGTGCTGCGTGACGTCACTTTGTGCTGCGTGACGTGCTGCGTGACGTCACCTTGTGCTGCGTGACGTCACTTTGTGCTGCATGACGTCACGTTGTGCTGCGTGACGTGCTGCGTGACGTCACTTTGTGCTGCGTGATGTGCTGCGTGACGTCACTTTGTTTTGCGTGACGTCACTTTGTGCTGCGTGACGTCACTTTGTGCTGCGTGACGTCACTTTGTGTTGCGTGACGTCACTTTGTGCTGCGTGACGTCACTTTGTGCTGCGTGACGTCACGTTGTCCTGCGTGACGTCAGTTTGTGCTGCGTGACGTCACGTTGTGCTGCGTGACGTGCTGCGTGACGTCACTTTGTGCTGCGTGACGTCACGTTGTGCTGCGTGACGTCAAGTTGTGCTGCGTGACGTCACGTTGTGCTGCGTGACGTCTTGTTGTGCTGCCGGACGTCACGACGTGCTGCGTGACGTCACTTTGTGCTGCGTGACGTCACTTTGTGCTGCGTGACGTCACTTTGTGCTGCGTGACGTCACTTTGTGCTGCGTGACGTCACTTTGTGTTGCGTGACGTCACTTTGTGCTGCGTGACGTCACTTTGTGCTGCGTGACGTCACGTTGTCCTGCGTGACGTCAGTTTGTGCTGCGTGACGTCATGTTGTGCTGCGTGACGTGCTGCGTGACGTCACTTTGTGCTGCATGACGTCACGTTGTGCTGCGTGACGTCAAGTTGTGCTGCGTGACGTCACGTTGTGCTGCGTGACGTCTTGTTGTGCTGCGTGACGTCACGTTGTGCTGCGTGACGTCACTTTGTGCTGCGTGACGTCACTTTGTGCTGCGTGACGTCACTTTGTGCTGCGTGACGTCCCGTTGTGCTGCGTGACGTCACTTTGTGCTGCGTGACGTCACTTTGTGCTGCGTGACATCACGTTGTGCTGCGTGACCTCCCGTTGTGCTGCGTAACGTCACTTTGTGCTGCGTGATGTCACTTTGTGCTGCGTGACGTCACGTTGTGCTGCGTGACGTCACTTTGTGCTGCGTGACGTGCTGCGTGACGTCACCTTGTGCTGCGTGACGTCACTTTGTGCTGCATGACGTCACGTTGTGCTGCGTGACGTGCTGCGTGACGTCACTTTGTGCTGCGTGATGTGCTGCGTGACGTCACTTTGTTTTGCGTGACGTCACTTTGTGCTGCGTGACGTCACTTTGTGTTGCGTGACGTCACTTTGTGCTGCGTGACGTCACTTTGTGCTGCGTGACGTCACGTTGTCCTGCGTGACGTCAGTTTGTGCTGCGTGACGTCACGTTGTGCTGCGTGACGTGCTGCGTGACGTCACTTTGTGCTGCGTGACGTCACGTTGTGCTGCGTGACGTCAAGTTGTGCTGCGTGACGTCACGTTGTGCTGCGTGACGTCTTGTTGTGCTGCCGGACGTCACGTTGTGCTGCGTGACGTCACTTTGTGCTGCGTGATGTCACTTTGTGCTGCGTGACGTCACTTTGTGCTGCGTGACGTCCCGTTGTGCTGCGTGACGTCACTTTGTGCTGCGTGACGTCACTTTGTGCTGCGTGACATCACGTTGTGCTGCGTGACCTCCCGTTGTGCTGCGTGACGTCACGTTGTCCTGCGTGACGTCAGTTTGTGCTGCGTGACGTCACGTTGTGCTGCGTGACGTGCTGCGTGACGTGCTGCGTGACGTGCTGCGTGACGTCACTTTGTGCTGCGTGACGTCACTTTGTGCTGCGTGACGTCACGTTGTGCTGCGTGACGTCATGTTGTGCTGCGTGACGTCACGTTGTGCTGCGTGACGTCACTTTGTGCTGCGTGACGTCACTTTGTGCTGCGTGACGTCCCGTTGTGCTGCGTGACGTCACGTTGTGCTGCGTGACGTCACTTTGTGCTGCGTGACGTGCTGCGTGACGTCACTTTGTGCTGCGTGACGTGCTGCGTGACGTCACTTTGTGCTGCGTGACGTGCTGCGTGACGTCACTTTGTGCTGCGTGACATCACTTTGTGCTGCGTGACGTCACTTTGTGCTGCGTGACGTCACTTTGTGCTGCGTGACGTCACTTTGTGCTGCGTGACGTCACTTTGTGCTGCGTGACGTGCTGCGTGACGTCACTTTGTGCTGCGTGACGTGCTGCGTGACGTCACTTTGTGCTGCGTGACGTCACGTTGTGCTGCGTGACGTCACGTTGTGCTGTGTGACGTCACGTTGTGCTGCGTGACGTCACTTTGTGCTGCGTGACATCACTTTGTGCTGCGTGACGTGCTGCGTGACGTCACTTTGTGCTGCGTGACGTCACTTTGTGCTGCGTGACGTCACGTTGTGCTGAGTGACGTCACTTTGTGCTGCGTGACGTGCTGCGTGACGTCACTTTGTGCTGCGTGACGTCACGTTGTGCTGTGTGACGTCACGTTGTGCTGCGTGACGTGCTGCGTGACGTCACTTTGTGCTGCGTGACGTCACGTTGTGCTGCGTGATGTCACTTTGTGCTGCGTGACGTCACTTTGTGCTGCGTGACGTCACGTTGTGCTGCGTGACGTCACTTTGTGCTGCGTGACGGGCTGCGTGACGTCACTTTGTGCTGCATGACGTCACTTTGTGCTGCATGACGTCACTTTGTGCTGCGTGATGTCACGTTGTGCTGCGTGACGTCACTTTGTGCTGCGTGACGTCACTTTGTGCTGCGTGACGTCACGTTGTGCTGCGTGACGTGCTGAGTGACGTCACTTTGTGCTGCGTGACCTCCCGTTGTGCTGCGTAACGTCATTTTGTGCTGCGTGACGTCACGTTGTGCTGCGTGATGTCACTTTGTGCTGCGTGACGTCACTTTGTGCTGCGTGACGTCACGTTGTGCTGCGTGACGTCACTTTGTGCTGCGTGACGGGCTGCGTGACGTCACTTTGTGCTGCATGACGTCACTTTGTGCTGCGTGACGTCACGTTGTCCTGCGTGACGTCAGTTTGTGCTGCGTGACGTCACGTTGTGCTGCGTGACGTGCTGCGTGACGTGCTGCGTGACGTGCTGCGTGACGTCACTTTGTGCTGCGTGACGTCACATTGTGCTGCGTGACGTCACGTTGTGCTGCGTGACGTCTTGTTGTGTTGCGTGACGTCACTTTGTGCTGCGTGACGTCACTTTGTGCTGCGTGACGTCACGTTGTGCTGCGTGACGTCACGTTGTGCTGCGTGACGTGCTGCGTGACGTCACTTTGTGCTGCGTGACGTCACTTTGTGTTGCGTGACGTCACTTTGTGCTGCGTGACGTCACTTTGTGCTGCGTGACATCACGTTGTGCTGCGTGACGTGCTGCGTGACGTCACTTTGTGCTGCGTGATGTTCTGCGTGACGTCACTTTGTGCTGCGTGACGTCACGTTGTGCTGCGTGATGTCACTTTGTGCTGCGTGACGTCACTTTGTGCTGCGTGACGTCACGTTGTGCTGCGTGACGTCACTTTGTGCTGCGTGACGGGCTGCGTGACGTCACTTTGTGCTGCATGACGTCACTTTGTGCTGCGTGATGTCACGTTGTGCTGCGTGACGTCACTTTGTGCTGGGTGACGTCACGTTGTGCTGCGTGACGTCACGTTGTGCTTCGTGACGTCACGTTGTGCTGCGTGACGTGCTGCGTGACGTCACTTTGTGCTGGGTGACGTCACGTTGTGCTGCGTGACGTCACTTTGTGCTGCGTGACGTCACGTTGTGCTGCGTGACGTGCTGAGTGACGTCACTTTGTGCTGCGTGACCTCCCGTTGTGCTGCGTAACGTCATTTTGTGCTGCGTGATGTCACTTTGTGCTGGGTGACGTCACGTTGTGCTGCGTGACGTCACTTTGTGCTGCGTGACGTCACGTTGTGCTGCGTGACGTCACGTTGTGCTGCGTGACGTGCTGCGTGACGTCACTTTGTGCTGCGTGACGTCACTTTGTGCTGCGTGACGTCACTTTGTGCTGCGTGACGTCACTTTGTGCTGCGTGACGTCACTTTGTGCTGTGTGACGTGCTGCGTGACGTCACTTTGTGCTGCGTGACGTATTGCGTGACGTCACTTTGTGCTGCGTGACGTCACTTTGTGCTGCGTGACGTCACTTTGTGCTGCGTGACGTCACTTTGTGCTGCGTGACGTCACTTTGTGCTGGGTGACGTCACGTTGTGCTGCGTGACGTCACGTTGTCCTTCGTGACGTCACGTTGTGGTGCGTGACGTGCTGCGTGACGTCACGTTGTGCTGCGTGACGTCACGTTGTGCTGCGTGACGTCACTTTGTGCTGGGTGACGTCACGTTGTGCTGCGTGACGTCACGTTGTGCTGCGTGACGTCACTTTGTGCTGCGTAACGTCACGTTGTGCTGCGTGACGTGCTGCGTGACGTCACTTTGTGCTGCGTGACCTCCCGTTGTGCTGCGTAACGTCACTTTGTGCTGCGTGATGTCACTTTGTGCTGGGTGACGTCACGTTGTGCTGCGTGACGTCACTTTGTGCTGCGTGACGTGCTGCGTGACGTCACGTTGTGCTGCGTGACGTCACTTTGTGCTGCGTGACGTCACTTTGTGCTGCGTGACGTCACTTTGTGTTGCGTGACGTCACTTTGTGCTGCGTGACGTCACTTTGTGCTGCGTGACGTCACGTTGTGTTGCGTGACGTGCTGCGTGACGTCACTTTGTGCTGCGTGACGTCACTTTGTGCTGCGTGACGTCACTTTGTGCTGCGTGGCGTCACTTTGTGCTGCGTGACGTCACGTTGTGCTGCGTGACGTCACGTTGTGCTGCGTGACGTCACGTTGTGCTGCGTGACGTCACTTTGTGCTGCGTGACGTCACGTTGTGCTGCGTGACGTGCTGCGTGACGTCACTTTGTGCTGCGTGACCTCCCGTTGTGCTGCGTAACGTCACTTTGTGCTGTGTGATGTCACTTTGTGCTGGGTGACGTCACGTTGTGCTGCGTGACGTCACTTTGTGCTGCGTGACGTGCTGCGTGACGTCACGTTGTGCTGCGTGACGTCACTTTGTGCTGCGTGACGTCACGTTGTGCTGCATGACGTGCTGCGTGACGTCACTTTGTGCTGCGTGACGTCACTTTGTGCTGCGTGACGTCACTTTGTGCTGCGTGACGTCACTTTGTGTTGCGTGACGTCACTTTGTGCTGCGTGACGTCACTTTGTGCTGCGTGACATCACGTTGTGCTGCGTGACGTGCTGCGTGACGTCACTTTGTGCTGCGTGACGTGCTGCGTGACGTCACTTTGTGCTGCGTGACGTGCTGCGTGACGTCACTTTGTGCTGCGTGACGCCACTTTGTGCTGCGTGACGTCACTTTGTGCTGCGTGACGTCACTTTGTGCTGCGTGACGTCACTTTGTGTTGCGTGACGTCACTTTGTGCTGCGTGACGTCACATTGTGCTGCGTGACGTCACGTTGTGCTGCGTGACGTCACGTTGTGCTGCGTGACGTGCTGCGTGACGTCACTTTGTGCTGCGTGACGTCACTTTGTGTTGCATGACGTCACTTTGTGCTGCGTGACGTCACTTTGTGCTGCGTGACGTCACGTTGTGCTGCGTGACGTCACGTTGTGCTGCGTGACGTGCTGCGTGACATCACTTTGTGCTGCGTGACGTCACTTTGTGCTGCGTGACGTCACGTTGTGCTGCGTGACGTCACGTTGTGCTGCGTGACGTGCTGCGTGACGTCACTTTGTGCTGCGTGACGTGCTGCGTGACGTCACTTTGTGCTGCGTGACGTCACTTTGTGCTGCGTGACGTCACTTTGTGCTGCGTGACGTCACTTTGTGCTGCGTGACGTCACGTTGTGCTGCGTGACGTGCTGCGTGACGTCACTTTGTGCTGCGTGACGTGCTGCGTGACGTCACTTTGTGCTGCGTGACGTCACGTTGTGCTGCGTGACGTCACGTTGTGCTGCGTGACGTCTTGTGCTGCGTGACGTCACGTTGTGCTGCGTGACGTCACGTTGTGCTGCGTGAAGTCACTTTGTGCTGCGTGACGTCGCGTTGTGCTGCGTGACGTCACGCTGTGCTGCGTGACGTCACTTTGTGCTCCGTGACGTCACTTTGTGCTGCGTGACATCACTTTGTGCTGCGTGACGTGCTGCGTGACGTCACTTTGTGCTGCGTGACGTATTGCGTGACGTCACTTTGTGCTGCGTGACGTCACTTTGTGCTGAGTGACGTCACTTTGTGTTGCGTGACGTCACTTTGTGCTGCGTGACGTCACGTTGTGCTGCGTGACGTCACGTTGTGCTGCGTGACGTCACGTTGTGCTGCGTGACGTCACGTTGTGCTGCGTGACGTGCTGCGTGACGTCACTTTGTGCTGCGTGACGTCACTTTGTGCTGCGTGACGTCACTTTGTGTTGCGTGACGTCACTTTGTGCTGCGTGACGTCACTTTGTGCTGCGTGACGTCACTTTGTGTTGCGTGACGTCACTTTGTGCTGCGTGACGTCACGTTGTGCTGCGTGACGTGCTGCGTGACGTCACTTTGTGCTGCGTGACGTGCTGCGTGACGTCACTTTGTGCTGCGTGACGTCACGTTGTGCTGCGTGACGTCTTGTGCTGCGTGACGTCACGTTGTGCTGCGTGACGTCACGTTGTGCTGCGTGAAGTCACTTTGTGCTGCGTGACGTCGCGTTGTGCTGCGTGACGTGCTGCGTGACGTCACTTTGTGCTGCGTGACGTATTGCGTGACGTCACTTTGTGCTGCGTGACGTCACTTTGTGCTGAGTGACGTCACTTTGTGTTGCGTGACGTCACTTTGTGCTGCGTGACGTCACGTTGTGCTGCGTGACGTCACGTTGTGCTGCGTGACGTCACGTTGTGCTGCGTGACGTCACGTTGTGCTGCGTGACGTGCTGCGTGACGTCACTTTGTGCTGCGTGACGTCACTTTGTGCTGCGTGACGTCACTTTGTGTTGCGTGACGTCACTTTGTGCTGCGTGACGTCACTTTGTGCTGCGTGACGTCACTTTGTGTTGCGTGACGTCACTTTGTGCTGCGTGACGTCACTTTGTGCTGCGTGACGTCACGTTGTGCTGCGTGACGTCACGTTGTGCTGCGTGACGTGCTGCGTGACATCACTTTGTGCTGCGTGACGTCACTTTGTGCTGCGTGACGTCACGTTGTGCTGCGTGACGTCACGTTGTGCTGCGTGACGTGCTGCGTGACGTCACTTTGTGCTGCGTGACGTGCTGCGTGACGTCACTTTGTGCTGCGTGACGTCACTTTGTGCTGCGTGACGTCACTTTGTGCTGCGTGACGTCACGTTGTGCTGCGTGACGTGCTGCGTGACGTCACTTTGTGCTGCGTGACGTGCTGCGTGACGTCACTTTGTGCTGCGTGACGTCGCGTTGTGCTGCGTGACGTCACGCTGTGCTGCGTGACGTCACTTTGTGCTCCGTGACGTCACTTTGTGCTGCGTGACATCACTTTGTGCTGCGTGACGTGCTGCGTGACGTCACTTTGTGCTGCGTGACATATTGCGTGACGTCACTTTGTGCTGCGTGACGTCACTTTGTGCTGCGTGACATCACGTTGTGCTGCGTGACGTGCTGCGTGACGTGCTGCGTGACGTCACTTTGTGCTGCGTGACGTGCTGCGTGACGTCACTTTGTGCTGCGTGACGTCACTTTGTGCTGCGTGACGTCACTTTGTGTTGCGTGACGTCACTTTGTGCTGCGTGACGTCACTTTGTGCTGCGTGACATCACGTTGTGCTGCGTGACGTGCTGCGTGACGTGCTGCGTGACGTCACTTTGTGCTGCGTGACGTGTTGCGGGACGTCACCCAGCACAAAGTGACGTCACGCAGCACAAATTGACGTCACGCAGCACAGCGTGACGTCACGCAGCACAACGCGACGTCACGCAGCACAAAGTGACGTCACGCAGCACAACGTGACGTCACGCAGCACAAAGTGACGTCACGCAGCACAAAGTGACGTCACGCAGCACAAAGTGACGTCACGCAGCACAAAGTGACGTCACGCAGCACGTCACACAGCACAAAGTGACGTCACGCAGCACAAGGTGACGTCACCCAGCACAAAGTGACATCACGCAGCATGTCATGCAGCACAAAGTGACGTCACGCAGCACGTCACGCAGCACAAAGTGACGTCACGCAGCATGTCACGCAGCACAAAGTGACGTCACGCAGCACAAAGTGACGTCACGCAGCACAACGTGACGTCACCCAGCACAAAGTGACGTCACGCAGCACAACGTGACGTCACGCAGCACAAAGTGACGTCACGCAGCACAAAGTGACGTCACGCAGCACAAAGTGACGTCACGCAATACGTCACGCAGCACAAAGTGACGTCACGCAGCACGTCACACAGCACAAAGTGACGTCACGCAGCACAAAGTGACGTCACGCAGCACAAAGTGACGTCACGCAGCACAAAGTGACGTCACGCAGCACAAAGTGACGTCACGCAGCACAAAGTGACGTCACGCAGCACAACGTGACGTCACCCAGCACAAAGTGACGTCACGCAGCACAACGTGACGTCACGCAGCACAAAGTGACGTCACGCAGCACAAAGTGACGTCACGCAGCACAAAGTGACGTCACGCAGCACGTCACACAGCACAAAGTGACATCACGCAGCACAAAGTGACGTCACGCAGCACAAAGTGACGTCACGCAGCACAAAGTGACGTCACGCAGCACGTCACACAGCACAAAGTGACGTCACGCAGCACAAAGTGACGTCACCCAGCACAAAGTGACCTCACGCAGCACGTCACGCAGCACGAAGTAACGTCACGCAGCACAACGTGACGTCACGCAGCACAACGTGACGTCACGCAGCACAAAGTGACGTCACGCAATACGTCACGCAGCACAAAGTGACGTCACGCAGCACGTCACACAGCACAAAGTGACGTCACGCAGCACAAAGTGACGTCACGCAGCACAAAGTGACATCACGCAGCACAAAGTGACGTCACGGAGCACAAAGTGACGTCACGCAGCACAGCGTGACGTCACGCAGCACAACGCGACGTCACGCAGTACAAAGTGACGTCACGCAGCACAACGTGACGTCACGTAGCACAACGTTACGTCACGGAGCACAAATTGACGTCACGTAGCACAAAGTGACGTCACGCAGCACAACGTGACGTCAAGCAGCACAAAGTGACGTGACGCAGCACAAAGTGACGTGACGCAGCACAGCGTGACGTCACGCAGCACAACGCGACGTCACGTGACGTCACGCAGCACAAAGTAACGTCACGCAGCACAAAGTGACGTCACGCAGCACAAAGTGACGTCACGCAGCACAAAGTGACGTCACGCCGCACAAAGTGACGTCACGCAGCACGTCACGCAGCACAAAGTGACGTCACGCAGCACAAGGTGACGTCACCCAGCACAAAGTGACGTCACGCAGCATGTCACGCAGCACAAAGTGACGTCACGCAGCACGTCACGCAGCACAAAGTGACGTCACGCAGCACAAAGTGACGTCACGCAGCACGTCACCCAGCACAAAGTGACCTCACGCAGCACGTCACGCAGCACGAAGTAACGTCACGCAGCACGAAGTGACGTCACGCAGCACGTCACGCAGCACGTCACGCAGCACGTCACGCAGCACAAAGTGACGTCACGCAGCACAAAGTAACGTCACGCAGCACAAAGTAACGTCACGCAGCACAAAGTGACGTCATGCTGCACGTCACGCAGCACGTCACGCAGCACAAAGTGACGTCACGCAGCACAAAGTAACGTCACGCAGCACAAAGTGACGTCATGCTGCACGTCACGCAGCACGTCACGCAGCACAAAGTGACGATGGTGTAAAATGCATTGCTTATATTGGCCACAAGATGGAGCCCTGCGGTTAAACCTGCAGCATCGTCCTCCTGTGTCCTGCCCAAGAGCACAACAATAGCCTGTCCAAGAACTGAAGCGACTCTAAAGGTCAAACATCTACATTTATAAATCATTTTATTATTTCTTTAATGGGATTGTGATGGAACTATTTGCTTAGTTTAAAAACTGTCACATTACTTTATTTTACAGGAGTTTCATCTTTATACTGATTCACTTCTTTAAAGGTTTGTTATTTGTTCCACTTAAACTTGGGTAAATCTGGAGTAAAACTAAACACATTTTCATTCAAAGACTAGAATTAAAACTAAACTAAAATGCTTTCAAAATGAAGAGTCCACGGAGGGGATTTCACAATACAGCAGCAAGAACAAAATGGTACAAAACTGATTGAAATTATAATGAAGAACAAATGAAGGCACTGAAAATGTAATGAAAAAGCAACAAAAAAAGTAAAAAAAAACTTATGGGGAAAAAAAGGTGACGACAACCTTACAAAAGGCTGTAAGCTCCAGTCAAGAAGAATAAGTCTCTGTGAACGACACAAACGTGAATGAAAAAACACATCAGGAAAACACCACAAGGGAATGAAGAGACTATTTAAAGGAGTGCGCAGAACAAAGATTTGTTTGTACAAATATTTTCTTTTCAAAATATGAATTCTCGGCTTGTAACATTTCCACTGGCACACAACGCACTTCTGAAGGTGACACAAACACAATTTCATATATGTGACAAAAAACTTTTTTCATACAAGTAAGATTTAGATGAAGATTTACATTCTATGACCTCCCTAAAAAATAAAATCTGCATTTGTGAAACATTAGTTTGAAATAGAGTGAACTGGAGAAGTCTCTGTGAACGACACAGACATGTTCATGTCATGAAGCACATTTGATCTGAAAATATCTGAAGGTCTGACCAAACTCATCACAGCTGTTTCTCTCCAGTGTGGATACTCTTCATGTGTGTTTTGAGGTGGGATGACCGTCTAAAGGTCTTCCCACACTGCTCACAGCTGTATGGCCTCTCTCCAGTGTGGATAGACAGCGTAAACACATGTCCACACAGGCCACACTCAAAAGGCTTTTCCCTAGTGTGGATCCTCATGTGGTATTTGAGACTGGGTGACTGAGTAAAGGTCTTGTCACACTGCTCACATCTGTATGGCCTCTCTCCAGTGTGGATCCTCATGTGCACTTTGCGGCTGGATGACTGAGTAAAGGTCTTGTCACACTGCTCACATCTGTAAGGCCTCTCTCCAGTGTGGATCCTCATGTGACATTCAAGATGCTCTGGCCGACTGAATGTGTTCCCACACTGCTCACACGTGTACGGCTTTAGTCCATCATGGACTCTCTTGTGTTGCCTGAGAACTGAGAGCTGTTTAAATGACTTCCCACACTCATCACAGCTGTATTTTCATGTGTTCTTTAAAGATGGATGACTGAGTAAAGGTCTTCTCACACTGCTCACAGCTGTATGGCCTCTCTCCAGTGTGGATTCTCATGTGATTTTTAAGACTTGTAGAGTGAGTAAACACATGTCCACACAGGCCACACTCAAAGGGTGTTTCCCCAGTGTGGATCCTCATGTGTGCTTTGAGGTGGGATGACCGACTAAAGGTCTTGTCACACTGCTCACAGCTGTATGGCTTCTCTCCAGTGTGGATCCTCATGTGACTTTTAAACCCATTTGATGTAGTAAATCCTTTCCCACACTGCTCACAGCTGTATGTCTTTCCCTGTGTGCGGGGAGTCTTCAGAGGCTGAGCTGGGTCCATTTCTCTGCAGACAGAAACAGGAGTTAGTGTTGTGTAACACACTTTATTGTGTAAAACACTAAATGTAGTTTGCTGCAGACCTGGTGTGACCCTCCCCCTCCCTCTGTTCTCATTCACACATACAGTATCACCCCTCCCCCATCAGCTCACTGTGAATCAGCAACAAATCTGTTTTTAAATCACTGTCTGAGCCAGTGGGCGAGGAAAGCCCTTCTCTTTGGTCCTCATGGAGCTGACATTGCTTGAAGGGAATGATACATGGAGTCAGCGAGTTTTAAGTTTACTAATAAAGTGATAATATGTGTGTGAAGGTTTTAACATGTTTATGCTCTTATTTCAGTGTTTAATGATCAGGGGAAGGTTCAGGAGTTACACGCTCACGCTGTTCAAAACCTCACTCTTGCTCTATTGCTCTTCTAAGTGTTAACCCAAATAACAGGCATGCATGTGTCTCGAGGCCGGGACAGAGTGACCCGGTGGTGTCTTATCAACGTTCAGTGGAGCGGGGCCTCATCCATCAGGAGGCGCCGCCTGCTCGAGGTCATCCTAACAAAACAACCTCACACGTGGAGAATGAAGAATGGAGAATGGAAGGAGACCACATTGATCATTGACTATTAATGAGATTGTGTTTATATGTGCTGGGTGCAGGGACAGGCGGGTTGTGCAGAACGCCTGACGTAAGCCCCGCATAGACGTAGGCTGCCAGGGACCAAAGATAAGCACCCAGAGCTCTGTATTAGAATTGTGAACGACAGGGAATCAATCTTTCTTGAATTTAACTCATTGAATCTTGGTTTTCTTTCCAACAGACGAACACAACATGCTGTAATACCACCCCCTGGTGGATGCGACTCCAAAAGACACTTTGGAAACAGGATTCCTATGTAGCTCCAAAGAGTTTTACTTTTTCTGAAAATGTCAATGATCCACGAGACGACGCTGAGCTATGTGTCATAGTTTTAACCACACTGTTTTTGTACATCATCAATAAAAAGTGGAAACTTAAATCTCTGTGTTGAAAGCCCCTCCCCAAAGGAGCCCTCCCTCACCTCTGTGGATGAAACCTCTGCTGCCCCCCCCCCCCCCCCTCCTCCTCCTCTTTTCAGCTCATTGTTCCTGCTCCACACCTAAAGCTTTTCACATTCAAATGCTCTGAGCCCACTCTGATTGAATATGCAAGACTATTGACTCAAAGGCCTGACCAAAAAACTGGATTTTAAAGAACTCCTCAGCGTTCTGAGACCATGGATTTTTAAAGGTGTGTCTGTGTTCATCTCGGGCCCCCTCCCCACGCTGAATCGTGGCGATGAACATTTTAGCAGGACCTTCCATCTGAACTGCTGGCTTAAATCCGTATGTAGACCTCTAACCTCTTTTATTGACAATTTTAGCCTTTTTATGGACCGACCCTCTCATTTCCGAGTCGACGGCTTACATCTGAACTTGAGGGGCAGCCGTCTGCTCACAAAGAACATGTCCCTGGCAGTCCACTCCGCACCTGCGCGTGATTGACGGTTTGCCTCCAGTCAATCACGCGCAGGTGCAGCCTCCGCCAACACTCCCCCTCCTATCGTTTCCACGCCCCCCTCACAAACCATCCCTGTCATCACTAGCAGAGAGCGGACACAACACAACCCTCCATGCAATTATCCCGTTAATATGGACAGGAATTATCCTGTCCATATTAACTTTTTAAAACCCATCCCCAAAGCCCCCCCACAGTCCACAGCTAATCCATCTCAAACCACAATAAACAGGGCTCTTTTAAATGTCCGCTCTCTGCAGAACAAGTCTTTTATTGTGAATGACCTGATTTTAGATAATAATCTTGATTGTTTGTTTTTAACTGAAACCTGGCTGGGTACAGATGCGACCGCGGTTCTTGCTGAGGCCTCCCCACCTAATTTTAGCAGCACCTTTTCAATAAGGAATGGGAAAAGGGGAGGTGGCACTGCTTCCATATGTACAAACACTATTGCCACCAAACCTATTTTATTTGATCCATTCCCCACTTTTGAGCACCATGCAGTTGTTTTTAGTAATCCCCCCATTTTATGTGTCACTATTTACAGACCCCCCAAAAAATGCCCTCTTTTTGTTAAGGAATTTTCTGAGTTTTTATCACTTTTACATAGCTCTTTTAATATGATTCTTTTAACTGGTGATTTTAATCTACACATAGATAATCTTTTAGACCCTGTTGCTAGGGATTTTTTAAATGTTCTTAATTATATGGATTTTACCCAACACGTCACACAGCCAACTCACGACAGAGGACACAGTCTGGACCTGGTCATCACGTATGGCCTGTCCACAGCTGTGTCTTCTGTCATTGACTTGGCTGTTTCTGACCATTACTGTGTGTTTTTTAATATCACCAGTTTTACCCAGCGGGAGACCTCGGTAAGAGCTGTGAGGAAACGTCATCTCACCCCTGAAGTGGCTGCAA
This sequence comes from Proterorhinus semilunaris, assembly GCA_021464625.1. Lineage (NCBI taxonomy): Eukaryota > Metazoa > Chordata > Actinopteri > Gobiiformes > Gobiidae > Proterorhinus > Proterorhinus semilunaris. Next base: position 55,030,656 of record CM038343.1, on the reverse strand, counting down.
ATTTTATTGATGTTTTAGAGAAATATTCTCCTATTGTTCTACCTGCCCCCTGTGATTTTATTTTTGAAAATTTTAATAGCAAACTCAAGTCAGCGCTTGATTCTATCGCTCCTTTAAAATCCAAGAAACTCCCTACAAAACCAATTACTCCATGGAGGAATGAGGAAATTAAACAACTCAAAAGACAATGCAGGGTGGCAGAGAGAAAATGGAGAAAAAACAAAATTACCATAAACTACCAAATCTTCCGTGAACAACAATCAACCTACAATAACACAGTAAGAAACACAAGAAACAACTACTTCTCAAAAATTATCAACAATAATAAAAACAATCCCAAGGTACTCTTCTCTACAATAGAACATCTAATCAATCCTGATTTTAACAAGACCAATTTTACTCCAAGTGACTCCCTTTGCGAGGCGTTTGCAGACCACTTCAGGGGAAAGATAGACACTATCAGATGTAATATTTTATCTACTCAAAGTAACACGGTTTTAAATACATCTGGTTGTCTACTTGTTCCAGAGGAAACACTGCACAGTTTTGTCCAGGTTAATGCTGAGATGCTTGATAAAGTTTTCTCCTCAGTGAGGCCCACCACATGTCCTTTAGACCCGGTCCCAACCCCGTTTTTTTAAAACTTTCTATGGATCTCTTAGAGACGAGCTTTTACACATGATGAATTGCTCCCTTCAGACGGGGGTCTTCCCTGCTGCCTTTAAGGGGGCGGTGGTGAGGCCTCTGCTGAAGAAGAGCAATTTGGACCGTAATGATTTTAACAACTTTAGACCGGTATCCAACTTACCATTTTTAAGCAAAATCTTAGAAAAACTTGTTTTTACCCAACTTAGCGACTTTATAAATGCACATGACGTCCTTGAGAAATTTCAGTCTGGCTTTAGGGTAAACCACAGCACCGAGACAGCCCTTTTAAAGATTTTAAACGATTTTAGATTAAATTATGATTCCAAAAGGTTGACAGTGTTGGTTCTACTGGATCTGAGCGCTGCCTTTGATACAGTCGACCATACTATTCTTTTAACTCGTTTAAAACACATCGGCCTCTCTGGTGCTGTCCACAAATGGTTTACATCCTACCTCACAGACAGGACATTCATGGTAAGTGTGGATACCTGCTCCTCCAAGGTCCATAATATTACATGTGGTGTGCCTCAAGGTTCGATTTTAGGCCCAGTGCTTTTTAACCTGTATATGCTCCCTCTTGGTGATGTCATCAGGAGACATGGAGTCAACTTTCATAGTTACGCTGACGATACACAGTTGTACATCTCCATGTCTCCTGAGGACACCAGGCCAATGGATGCACTTTTTAACTGCATTTTAGATATCAAATCCTGGATGGCAGAAAACTTTCTCCAGCTTAACCAGGACAAAACTGAAGTTTTAGTCATCGGTCCTCAGGCCCAGAGAGAGAAACTTTTACCCAAACTACAGTCATTGTCTTTTAATCCTTCCTCACAGGTGAAGAACCTGGGTGTGATTTTTGACTCTGAGCTGACTTTAATTCCACACATTAAGAATATCACAAAGATAGGTTTTTACCATCTAAAGAACATAGCCAGAGTCCGCCCCATTCTCTCTCGGGCCAACACGGAGACGCTAATGCATGCTTTTATCACCAGTCGTATCGACTACTGTAATGCCCTGCTTTCTGGTCTTCCCAAAAAGAGTATCTCAGGTTTACAACTTTTACAAAATTCAGCAGCTCGTGTCCTGACGAAGACCAGGAGGCGGGACCACATTACACCGGTTTTAGAGTCACTGCATTGGCTCCCCGTGTGTTTCAGGATCCATTTTAAAGTTCTTTTAATGGTTTTTAAATGTCTTAATGGTCTTGGTCCTTCTTATCTTTCAGAATTGATTTTACCATATGAGCCTTCGCGGTCCCTTCGCTCCTCTGGCAGGGGTCTCCTAGTTATTCCTAAAGTCAACAGAAAGACTCACGGCGAGGCGTCTTTCCAATACTATGGCCCTCGCCTCTGGAACGACCTGCCAGAGGAGCTCAGGACCGCAGAGAACGTTCATGTTTTTAAGAGCAGGCTCAAGACCCACCTTTTTAGTTTAGCTTTTAATTAATATTTACTTATATTAACCTTATTTATCGGTTTTAGTTCTATTATTTCTTTATTTTCCCTCTTTTATCCTGTGCTATTTCACGCACAGTTTTAGCTGTTTTTAATGTATCTCTTATTAAATATTTATTTATTTATTTTTATTTATTTTATTCATTTATTTTTTATGTTCTCCTAGTGGTTCCTCTGAGGGAGCCCTCTGCCCCGGGAGTGCTGGTTGGCTGTGGCCGTGCGGGCGCTCTCCTGGGGGTGCCTGGATGGAGGTAGGACGTCTCTCCTACACCTACTCCGGGCCCCCTGGGTTGGCGCTCTGTGGCTGTGGGCGATGGGCTGCTCCTGGTGCAGACGGCTCCTTGGATGATGTTTCCTCTTTCGGTCCATCTGTACCCAGCCTTACGTACTCAACTCTATGTCCATTTTTATTTAAGACTTTTAACTGCTGGGCTGTCTGTACGTCTGTGTGTCTGTGTGTGCGGGTGGTGGGTGGTGGGGTTGTAGTTATTTATGTATATTTACTGGTGGGGACGATTTTTATTATTTTTAATGATTTTTAAGCACTGTAAAGCACTTTGTGTTACATTTTGTATGAAAAGCGCTCTATAAATAAAGTTTGATTTGATTTGATTTGATTTGATTTGATTTGAAAGTTATCTTTCTCTTCACACATTTAAACCAGGCTCTGTCATGACTAGAACATTTACTATTGTTAATCCACGTATTAAACGTAGCTGTAGAGTCCACTCTAGCTGACTGTAGATCTAAATTGGCCCATTATCTCCACGGAGACTATTCTTTCCTCCGCTTGAACCAACAACCGGCGGCACGGTAGCACAGCGGTTAGTGCTCTCGCTTCACAGCTAGAAGGTCCCGGGTTCGATTCCCACCTGGACAGGGCCTTTCTGTGTGGAGTTTGCATGTTCTCCCCGTGTCTGCGTAGGTTTCCTCCGGGTACTCCGGTTTCCCCTACCACCAAAAACATGTACAATAGGCCGGGATGAATGATGTGAGTGGTTGGTGGTGGTCGGAGGGGCCGATGGCGCAGATTGGCTGCCTCGCTTCCGTCAGTCTACCCCAGGGCAGCTGTGGCTACAATAGTAGCTTACCACCACCAAGTATGGAATGAATGAATAGTGCAATGTAAAGCGTCTTTGAGTGTCCAGAAAAGCGCTATATAAAACCGATGCATTATTATTATTATTATAACACTTCTGCGTGGATTAAATCCCTTCTCTCTCTCTCCTCCGTAGCGCGGTAGTTCGCTGGCTAGCTTTGCCCGCTAGCCTAGCCATGGCTACCCCGTCTATGTCTACTGCTGTCCTGCTCAGTTTGCCGTATGTCGAGTCAGAACCCTGCCTCCTTCACAGATGATAGTAGTTGCGTTAAGTGTAGTGTAGTGGGAGCTTTGGACACACTCACCGCCCGCAAACCTATGTGAGGATACTCCCTGCCCCTCTTGCCAAGTGGCGCCACCTGCCTCCTCCTGTACAGCCTCTGCTCCAAGCCGGGCACTTCTATCTGCTGCCACACACACTCACCGCCCGCCAGTGAGGATACTCCCTGCCCCCTCCAAACCAGTTTCAGTCACATCCACCACATCTCCAAAGGAGAGCACTGAGAGAGCCGGTCCCTCCACTGCTCCTTCTGCCCCTGACGCACAGCAGTGCAACACAAAGGCAACAGATGTCTCCTGGGCACGATCGACTCAATATAAAAGAAAGCTAAAAGCCCAGGACAGTGGTGAGATTGACCCTAAAATGTCCCGTGTGAACAGTCTGCCTGTGTGTAAGCTGTGTGGCCAGTCTATACAGGGACACCAAAAATATAAAAAGAGAAACTTCTGTCTAGTGAAGATGATGTCCTCATCCAAAGGAATAGACTCTTCCAAAGTTTATAATACTTATGAAGAATTCAAAAGTGATGTTGACAACCTGTAAATAGTTTATGTAGTTTTGTATTGTGTCATTACTTATTTTTGCACTTTTAGTTTTGTAAATATTATGTAAATAGAACACTCATACTTGAAATAACGCATGTACATTTACTGAGGCGCTGACTTTAATCATCATACGTGTAATATTTATTGTAATTAAACAAATAGCTCTTATCTTTATTATATAAATCTATCCTCCTACATCATACTGTAAATAGCACTTTAATATCCATGAAGAATTTCAAATGGACGTTGACAATCTGTAAGATAAGATGAGCCTTTATTGATCTCACAATGGAGAAATTGTTTTGTAATCATGATGTAAATAGAGCACTCATGCTAAAGTAGCAAAAGTATTGTTTTAAATGTTGTAATCTGTAAAGCAAAGTTTTATTGATTGATTGAAAAGCACCTTTACTGAGACAGTTATTTTTAATAATAATATTTTTGGTAACAAAACAAAGAGCAATTCTTTAGTATTCTTATGTAATGTCTTTAATCCTTAATATTTCTGTAAGTGTTCCTGCCTGTGCAGCTCTTTTTGTTCTGTAAATAGTTTGACTTATATTGAGCACATACCTTGTTAAATTAAACTTTTTTTTCAAATCACACTGCTTTATTATTTCAGTACAGGCAAATAATAATGGCATAATGATCAAAATAGATATGAAAATGGTAAAGGTAAAGGGTAAAAATGTAACTATACAAATTATAATTTATTATCCACTGATCACAGATTCATAAGAATATTCTGCATAACCACAACAAAGAATTAGAGATACTTGAATAGAACATTAAGTAAAAAAATATGACAGACAATAAAAAGCTTTTTACTGATTACTGAGACTTTAAAGTTACAAAGGTTTTTACTTGTAACAAGACTGCATGGTCCAAAACTATTGGTAGAAATTTAGTGTGTGACTATTTGGTCCAAGGTAGATGAGAGAAGTGTGTGTCGTTGAGCATAAAGTTAAATCTTTTCTCACAAGACAGAGATCTGAACAACAACAAACATACTTAAAAGGGCGAGCAAACACCTCTGTGAAGATACTAGACAGGTGTGGATGGACCTCCTGCTATGCTTGGATCAGAGCAGGCAGAGACCCCTTGACACAAAAGAACAGGACAAATCAGAGAAAGGAGCAGAATTTGCACCTAAGTGAGAATGAATGGTACTTGCCCTCTACATAACCCCACAGTTTCAATGTATCCACTTGTAACAAAGGATGAATAAGTAATTCATCATTATTTTAGGTAAAATACCATACTGAATCAAGGAATGCAATGATATGGAGAAAAATATTAATCAATACACTAAAATGATGGGATTAGATCAAGCATCAAGCAAGTCATTTTCTTATGCACACATTAGCTTGTGGGGCTGTAGAATAGCTTAAAAGAGACATACTACAAAATAGCTCATTGCCATGGAAACATTTTTGTTAGGGGCGCTTTTGCTACTTGCGATTATTCACCAGGGGGCACTGTAGCGCCAATAGCGCCCAGCCTTAAAATAGCCTCAAGAGGAAGACGATCGCGTTATAGAATAATTAACCAATTACTGAAAATAGCATTTACACTACTAATAGCCGCATCGCCGACCGCTGCCAGAGGAGCGAAGGGGCTGTAAAGGTAAAAGCAGTTCTGAAAGATAAGAAAGACCAAGACCATTAAGACACTTAAAAACCATTAATCAAACTTTAAAATCAATCCTGAAAAACACGGGGAGCCAATGCAGCGACTCTAAAACCGGTGTAATGTGGTCCCGCCTCCTGGTCTTCAGGACACGAGCTGCTGAATTTTGTAAAAGTTGAAAACAAGATACTCTTTTTGGGAAGACCAGAAAGCAGGGCATTACAGTAGTCGATACGACTGGTGATAAAAGCATGCATGAGCGTCTCCGTGTTGGCCCGGGAGAGAATGGGGCGGAATAGTCTATATAAAGGCTGTAAGCTCCAGTCAAGAAACTTCTAGATTTGGGTAAAGCTGAAAGTGAAAAAAAAAAAAATCTTGGTTCAGGTGGGGGTTAAGAGGTTAAAAAGTGTAAAGCTTTACATTAGATCAACACTATAACATCAGCAAGTCTGAAACCTTAGTTTGAAATAGAGTCGACTCAATAAGTCTCTTTGAACAAACAAACACAAACATGAATGAAAAACACATGAGGAAAACAACACAAGGGAATGATGAGACTATTTACAGGATCATTTTTAGAATGTGCAGAACAAAGATTTGTTTGGACAAATTAATATTTTCTTTTCAAAATGTGAATTCAGGGCTTGCAACATTTCCACTGCACTTCTGAAGGTGACACAAATATAATTCCATATTTTTGAAAGGTCATACATTCTATGACCTTCCTTAAAAACATTAGCATTTGATCTTAAAATATCTGAAGGTCTGACCAAACTCATCACAGCTGTTTCTCTCCAGTGTGAATCCTCATATGCGCTTTAAGGTGTGATGACCGACTAAAGGTCTTCCCAGACTGCTCACACTCGTACGGCTTTAGTCCATCATGGACTCTCTTGTGTTGCCTGAAAACTGAGAGCTGATTAAATGACTTCCCACACTCACCACAGCTGTATTCATTTTCCCCAGCATGTATCTTCATGTGTTCTTTGAGGCTGGATGACCGAGTAAAGGTTTTGTCACACTGCTCACAGCTGTATGGCCTCTCTCCAGTGTGGATTCTCATGTGATTTTTAAGACACGTAGACTGAGTAAACACATGTCCACACAGGCCACACTCAAGGGGGGTTTCCCCAGTGTGGATCCTCATGTGGTCTTTGAGGTGGGATGAGAGAGTAAAGGTCTTGTCACACTGCTCACAGCTGTATGGCCTCTCGCCAGTGTGGATTCTCATGTGATTTTTAAGACTTGTAGACTGAGTAAACACATGTCCACACAGGCCACACTCAAATGGCTGTTCCCCAGTGTGGATCCTCATATGTGCTTTGAGGTGGGATGACCGACTAAAGGTCTTCTCACACTGCTCACATCTGTATGGCCTCTCTCCAGTGTGGATTCTCATGTGAAATTCAAGATGCTCTGACCGGCTGAATGTTTTCCCACACTGATCACACTCGTACAGCTTTAGTCCATCATGGACTCTCTTATGTTGCCTGAGAACTGAGAGCTGATTAAATAACCCAGCATATTTGGTGTCGATGACACAAGTTTCGGATGCACTTCCAGATTGTTCAGCGTCTCGAATAAGCATGTGTCGGTTGTTATAGTTTGCTGCATCTTTAGTGGCTTGATCAGCTGCATGGTTGCCCAGAGATACAGAGTCTTGGCCTTTGGTATGGGCTTTGCATTTCATGATGGCTACCTTTGCTGGCAATTGGACTGCGTCAATAAGTTGTCTGACCAGTGATTCATGCTTTATGGGAAGTCCCGTTGTCAGCTTGAAACCATTTCTGATCCAGCCTGCAATGGATATTGTGACCGTTTTGTATGCATAAACTGAGTCAGTGTATATATTGACTTTCTGGCCTTCTGAAAGTTGTAAGGCGCGCAGCACTGCCATCAATTCTGCCATTTGCGCTGATCCTCCTTGTATCTGCTTTGCCTCCAGTACTTGATGTTGATGTTGTGATAGTTGTTTGACCACAGCATATGACGAGATGACATGTCCTTCTTTCGCTCTGTAAGAGCAGCCGTCACAAAACAAGGTCATTTCTGGGTTGGGCAATGGGATTGTCTGCAGATCTGCTCTGACGTGCAGTTCAGTCTTGACTTTTTCTTCACACGTATGAGGAATTCCTTCAGTCTCCATGTTGGTCGCCATATTGATGGTTCCACTTTCATACGTTATGTGAGATTGTCTTAAGGTTCTTGAGATGTTGTTCGACCTTTGTGCCGTGGTGATAAACAAGCGAGAGTTGAGATACGCAAGTATGCCATGATTTGTATGCACTATCAACTGATGATTTTGCACGAGATGCGAGGTTTTCTCGATCGTCTTGGTCAGGGCTGCCAAGTAACGTGCACATCCAGGTTGTGCCTGTTCATGGGGGTCAAGTTTGTACGAGTAGTGTTTCAGCACCCTTCTGGTTCCATGTTGCTTTTGATAGAGAATAGCTTGCACAAATGATCCCTTCTCCATCACATCCAAGTGAAACGGAATATTGTAGTCGGGGGCACATAACGTACATGCAGAGCAAATTGCTTGTTTAGTCTTTGTGAATGCTTCTTCGGCTTCTTGATTCCAGGACAATGCTGCCGTTGGGTTGTGCATTCCGTGCGGCTTGATGAGTTCTCTGAGCGGTGTAGTGAGCTCAGTATATCCCGGAACATACTCTCTTGAGTAATTGCAGAGACCCAAAAAGCTGAGCATTTGTCGCACAGTTATTGGTTTTGGTGCTTGCAAGATGGCGTCTTTGTTGCTGTCAGTCACTCCTTGTGCACCATTTGACACTTCTCGTCCCAGAAAATATACTGATCTTCTCGCTACTTGCATTTTTTGCCTTTTGACTTTGTAGCCTTTTTCAGACAGTCTTGTGAGCACCGCAACGGTGGCTTCCAGAACTTCTTTAGCTGTCTCTCCTCCCAGAAGAACGTCGTCGACATACTGAATTAGCGTGCATGTTTCCGGTAGCTGCAGATCCGCAAGATCTTGTCTCAAGAAGTGGTTGAAGTATCCCGCCGATAATTTCCATCCTTGGCACATTCTTCGGTAGGTGTATTGGCGTCCTCCAAGATTGAATGCGAAGTATTTGCGGCTACTTGGATCGAGGTTTATCGTGAAGTAGGCGTTTGCCAAATCTATCACTGTGTAGAAGTTGCACTCTGGTGACAGATTGTTCAGGGCAAGGTAGGGATCTGGGACGGGATATGATTCTCCAGCTGTTACTTCGTTGATTGGCCTCAAGTCTTGGATCATTCTCCAGTTCACTAAATCAGATTACTTCACTGGAAATAGTGACGTGTTGTAGTCAGACTTTGTTTCATATATCACTTCCGATTTCAACAGTCCGTCAACTGTCTCTTGAATACCCTTTATCTGATCTTCCTTGAGCGGGTACTGTGGGCAATATATGGGCTTTGTTGTTGTAAGCTCCACTTTGACGACGTGGCTTGTTTGTCCTACGTCGTTGGGATTCGTCATCCATACGTTGGCTGGTACTTGTGCAAGATATCTGTCTGTGTCTGGATGGTCTTCGAAGGTTCGATGTCTGATTTGTTTATACGCTCTCGTGACATCTCCGGATCCTTGTGACACGCTTATCTTGAACATTTGATGCTGTGGGTTGTAGAAGATTTTGTTTGTCTCAGTGGCGTCATATTGCAAAGTAGAGGCGAATTTTACCATTGGACCGAGTTGTTTCTGTGTGTGATGTTTGGATATGGCAAGCGATACATGGGGGGTACTTTCTTCACCTCCCATGTAATAGGGCTTCAATTCTTCAGGTAAGGCTACTGCGAGCGCCATTCCTTGGGGGCCCAAATATAGGTTGGTATATGCCACTTGGAACGTTTGGCCTTCTACCCGTTGCCACAACTCATCATAGGCGTCGTCTTCAAGAGTGACATAATTAAAGGTAGCATGCAACGGATCGAAAGGTTCTCTCAATGGATACAATGATTTTGCCCACGTCTTGTATTTTTGCCATAATCTTGATGCTTCATTTCCCTTTTCTGGATCTGTGAGGACTTGAGCCCAATATATTGTTGTTTGGGCCTTTAAATCTTGTACAACGTCCGGGGAAAGGTATAGAATTTTCTCCATGTGTTTCTCCTTCATTCTTCGCATCATCAGAATTGTTTCACTTTTGTTGAGCACCTTGTGGCCCTCAGGGCAAAATATCAGAGACAGCGATAGTTTGCACATTAAGTCTCTTCCACATATGGACACTCCACACTCTGGTAAAAATATGAATTCATGTTCCACAGTTTGGTTCTTCAATGTTACTGCCAACGGTTCAGTAAAAGTTTTTGTTTCTGGCCTCCCCACACAGCCTGTTATGGACATTGTCTTTGTTGTCAATGGAAATTCTTGTCGAATACAGGATACTGTTGCTCCTGAGTCCACTAGAAATTGAATCTTCTGTCCATTTATCTCTAAGACCACCATTGGTTCGCTTTTCCATGATTTAAGCGATTGGTCTGGCTGCGGGCCTCTCTAATAACAATCTCCGTATTGGTTGAAACATCCGTGTGTGTCTCTCACTTGGGTTGTTTCCAAGATTCATCACTCTTGGGTTGGCCCCTGGCTGCATCAGCTGTTGTGCCATGGGTTGCATGTGGGCATTTTGCATCACTTGTGGTTGGCCCATTGGTTGCCCATACATTTGTTGTGGGTAACCTTGCTGATTATACCCATAAGCTTGTCCTTGAGGCACTGTGTGACACTCTCTTGCCCAGTGTCCGCTTTTTCCACATGCATGACATTGGCCATGTCGTCTTCTCATGTTATTGCCTCTTCCTCGTCCAAAATTGCCGCGCCCTCTCCCTCTTCCTTGTGCATTAGCAAATGGGGCGGTGTTGTAGATTACTACAGGTGCGGCGGGAACTGACGAGGGTTGCATTTTTTGTACAGCCGGCGTAGCGGGCGCTTCTTGTGTCTGTTGTGGTTGCATTATCATCTTGATTGCAGTTGCCAATTGGTTTGTTGTTATCGGCGCGTCTTCTTCAGTGGGGTCTTGTTTGACTGTCATGACATTGGATGTTTTGTCTTTTTTCTTGTCTTTGGACTCCGCTTGCAGTTTTTGTAATTGTAGCTTCATCGTTGCTATCTCCATGTCTCTCTTCTTGGAGTCAGTTTCTTGGTTATTGTTCAACCACTTGGTGACGTTGTGGTTGCAGTGTGCGTCAAATTCTTCTTCAGTTTTGGTGTATAAGCCCATCACGTCACTCAAGGCGTCTTGCACTGGCTTTGGCATCCCTTTGACCAGGGCTGAATAGAACATGACTGTCATTCCCGTGCCTGCTTGAATCGGCTCTCCCGTTGCATCGTGGTATAGGCTTCTGGCACGTTGTTTGTAGCTATAATAGTCTTCATCGCTCTTCATCTGTAGTGACATGAGTTCGTCAGTCATTATGCATGGGAATCTTGACTTCAGTTCTTCTTCCAGTGCAACTCGAAACACATGTATTGAAGATTTTTTATGTAGGACTATTCGCATCCTATGTTCCACTGCATTCTTGATATTGATTGCAATCGTCTCATCTGCTGCCTTGGTCAAGGCGGCGTGTATGTCTCCCCAGCAAATTCTATCTCCGGCGGTATGTTTCATGAGTGCTCTCATCCATGGAATGCCTCCCTTGGTTAGTTTTGGCAGCACCAACATCAAGGAACTCCAGTCTTTAAGCGTGAATGGTTGGTAGATCATTTGTCGATTGTCTATTGTCCTCAATGGATAGATCTTGGCTGCGTCTGCCACTTGTGATTTCTCGTTTGCGCTTAGCATGGGGTCCACTATACCGTTGATGGAAGCTCCGCTATATTCCTCCGTGTCTACAATTCAAGAGAAAGATCCTGCTATTGTGAAAGGTTCTTCGCATTGTAGGTTTCTTGCTGTTGGGTCTTTCGTCGCTTGGTCAATGCTTTTGCTTCTGGGTCTTTCTTCTTGTACGAAACTATCCAATTGTTTTAGAGTTCTCTCTGTCTCCACGATGTTGGTTAATGCCGTCACTTGGTTTTGTACTGATTTGACTTGTCCTTCAAGGTTGGTTAAATTTGGTGTATATTGTAGGGGTGTCAATGCTAAGGTCCCCCCTGTGACTTTGTGAGTCATTTGAGGCGTCGGCGGTGTCATTGAAGGCTTTGGCGCATCGCTGGACTGATCTGTCCATACCCCACACTGACTGTGCATATGGGATGGTTTTTAGCAGTGAGAATACAAATATCAACTACTTTCCAAAATAGGTGTTTGCTCTTTGAGATAATGCGTTTGCGACAATAAAAAAATGAATTGCCCATTTCTTCAAAACCATAAAGGCTAGAAGGCTAATTTTCCAGTATGTTATACAGGGCCCCACGTTGCGTTAGGTGAGCAAGAATTGGCCATGTAGCTCTCATAGTTTTGGCACAACTTCGTTTTTGAGTTTTGTGAAAGCTGTAACTTTTGTCCAATAGCACCCATTGAAACACCCCAAAATGTAACTTTTTCAACTGATCTGTCCATACCCCACACTGACTGTGCATATGGGATGGTTTTTAGCAGTGAGAATACAAATAGCAACTACTTTCCAAAATAGGTGTTTGCTCTTTGCGATAATGCGTTTGCGACAATAAAAAAATGAATTGCCCATTTCTTCAAAACCATAAAGGCTAGAAGGCTAATTTTCCAGTATGTTATACAGGGCCCCACGTTGCGTTAGGTGAGCAAGAATTGGCCATGTAGCTCTCATAGTTTTGGCACAACTTCGTTTTTGAGTTTTGTGAAAGCTGCAACTTTTGTCCAATAGCACCCATTAAAACACCCCAAAATGTAACTTTTTCAACTGATCTGTCCATACCCCACACTGACTGTGCATATGGGATGGTTTTTAGCAGTGAGAATACAAATATCAACTACTTTCCAAAATAGGTGTTTGCTCTTTGAGATAATGCGTTTGCGACAATAAAAAAATGAATTGCCCATTTCTTCAAAACCATAAAGGCTAGAAGGCTAATTTTCCAGTATGTTATACAGGGCCCCACGTTGCGTTAGGTGAGCAAGAATTGGCCATGTAGCTCTCATAGTTTTGGCACAACTTCGTTTTTGAGTTTTGTGAAAGCTGCAACTTTTGTCCAATAGCACCCATTAAAACACCCCAAAATGTAACTTTTTCAACTGATCTGTCCATACCCCACACCGACTGTGCATATGGGATGGTTTTTAGCAGTGAGAATACAAATATCAACTACTTTCCAAAATAGGTGTTTGCTCTTTGAGATGATGCGTTTGCGACAATAAAAAAATGAATTGCCCATTACTTCAAAACCATAAAGGCTAGAAGGCTAATTTTCCAGTATGTTATACAGGGACCCACGTTGCATTATTAGGTGAGCAAGAATTGGCCATGTAGCTCTCATAGTTTTGGCACAACTTCGTTTTTGAGTTTTGTGAAAGCTGCAACTTTTGTCCAATAGCACCCATTAAAACACCCCAAAATGTAACTTTTTCAACTGATCTGTCCATACCCCACACTGACTGTGCATATGGGATGGTTTTTAGCAGTGAGAATACAAATATCAACTACTTTCCAAAATAGGTGTTTGCTCTTTGAGATGATGCGTTTGCGACAATAAAAAAATGAATTGCCCATTACTTCAAAACCATAAAGGCTAGAAGGCTAATTTTCCAGTATGTTATACAGGGCCCCACGTTGCGTTAGGTGAGCAAGAATTGGCCATGTAGCTCTCATAGTTTTGGCACAACTTCGTTTTTGAGTTTTGTGAAAGCTGCAACTTTTGTCCAATAGCACCCATTAAAACACCCCAAAATGTAACTTTTTCAACTGATCTGTCCATACCCCACACTGACTGTGCATATGGGATGGTTTTTAGCAGTGAGAATACAAATATCAACTACTTTCCAAAATAGGTGTTTGCTCTTTGAGATAATGCGTTTGCGACAATAAAAAAATGAATTGCCCATTTCTTCAAAACCATAAAGGCTAGAAGGCTAATTTTCCAGTATGTTATACAGGGACCCACGTTGCATTATTAGGTGAGCAAGAATTGGCCATGTAGCTCTCATAGTTTTGGCACAACTTCGTTTTTGAGTTTTGTGAAAGCTGCAACTTTTGTCCAATAGCACCCATTAAAACACCCCAAAATGTAACTTTTTCAACTGATCTGTCCATACCCCACACTGACTGTGCATATGGGATGGTTTTTAGCAGTGAGAATACAAATATCAACTACTTTCCAAAATAGGTGTTTGCTCTTTGAGATAATGCGTTTGCGACAATAAAAAAATGAATTGCCCATTTCTTCAAAACCATAAAGGCTAGAAGGCTAATTTTCCAGTATGTTATACAGGGCCCCACGTTGCGTTAGGTGAGCAAGAATTGGCCATGTAGCTCTCATAGTTTTGGCACAACTTCGTTTTTGAGTTTTGTGAAAGCTGCAACTTTTGTCCAATAGCACCCATTAAAACACCCCAAAATGTAACTTTTTCAACTGATCTGTCCATACCCCACACCGACTGTGCATATGGGATGGTTTTTAGCAGTGAGAATACAAATATCAACTACTTTCCAAAATAGGTGTTTGCTCTTTGAGATGATGCGTTTGCGACAATAAAAAAATGAATTGCCCATTACTTCAAAACCATAAAGGCTAGAAGGCTAATTTTCCAGTATGTTATACAGGGCCCCACGTTGCGTTAGGTGAGCAAGAATTGGCCATGTAGCTCTCATAGTTTTGGCACAACTTCGTTGTTGAGTTTTGTGAAAGCTGCAACTTTTGTCCAATAGCACCCATTAAAACACCCCAAAATGTAACTTTTTCAACTGATCTGTCCATACCCCACACTGACTGTGCATATGGGATGGTTTTTAGCAGTGAGAATACAAATATCAACTACTTTCCAAAATAGGTGTTTGCTCTTTGAGATGATGCGTTTGCGACAATAAAAAAATGAATTGCCCATTACTTCAAAACCATAAAGGCTAGAAGGCTAATTTTCCAGTATGTTATACAGGGCCCCACGTTGCGTTAGGTGAGCAAGAATTGGCCATGTAGCTCTCATAGTTTTGGCACAACTTCGTTTTTGAGTTTTGTGAAAGCTGCAACTTTTGTCCAATAGTACCCATTAAAACACCCCAAAATGTAACTTTTTCAACTGATCTGTCCATACCCCACACTGACTGTGCATATGGGATGGTTTTTAGCAGTGAGAATACAAATATCAACTACTTTCCAAAATAGGTGTTTGCTCTTTGAGATAATGCGTTTGCGACAATAAAAAAATGAATTGCCCATTTCTTCAAAACCATAAAGGCTAGAAGGCTAATTTTCCAGTATGTTATACAGGGACCCACGTTGCATTATTAGGTGAGCAAGAATTGGCCATGTAGCTCTCATAGTTTTGGCACAACTTCGTTTTTGAGTTTTGTGAAAGCTGCAACTTTTGTCCAATAGCACCCATTAAAACACCCCAAAATGTAACTTTTTCAACTGATCTGTCCATACCCCACACTGACTGTGCATATGGGATGGTTTTTAGCAGTGAGAATACAAATATCAACTACTTTCCAAAATAGGTGTTTGCTCTTTGAGATGATGCGTTTGCGACAATAAAAAAATGAATTGCCCATTACTTCAAAACCATAAAGGCTAGAAGGCTAATTTTCCAGTATGTTATACAGGGCCCCACGTTGCGTTAGGTGAGCAAGAATTGGCCATGTAGCTCTCATAGTTTTGGCACAACTTCGTTTTTGAGTTTTGTGAAAGCTGCAACTTTTGTCCAATAGCACCCATTAAAACACCCCAAAATGTAACTTTTTCAACTGATCTGTCCATACCCCACACTGACTGTGCATATGGGATGGTTTTTAGCAGTGAGAATACAAATATCAACTACTTTCCAAAATAGGTGTTTGCTCTTTGAGATAATGCGTTTGCGACAATAAAAAAATGAATTGCCCATTTCTTCAAAACCATAAAGGCTAGAAGGCTAATTTTCCAGTATGTTATACAGGGACCCACGTTGCATTATTAGGTGAGCAAGAATTGGCCATGTAGCTCTCATAGTTTTGGCACAACTTCGTTTTTGAGTTTTGTGAAAGCTGCAACTTTTGTCCAATAGCACCCATTAAAACACCCCAAAATGTAACTTTTTCAACTGATCTGTCCATACCCCACACTGACTGTGCATATGGGATGGTTTTTAGCAGTGAGAATACAAATATCAACTACTTTCCAAAATAGGTGTTTGCTCTTTGAGATAATGCGTTTGCGACAATAAAAAAATGAATTGCCCATTTCTTCAAAACCATAAAGGCTAGAAGGCTAATTTTCCAGTATGTTATACAGGGCCCCACGTTGCGTTAGGTGAGCAAGGATTGGCCATGTAGCTCTCATAGTTTTGGCACAACTTCGTTTTTGAGTTTTGTGAAAGCTGCAACTTTTGTCCAATAGCACCCATTGAAACACCCCAAAATGTAACTTTTTCAACTGATCTGTCCATACCCCACACTGACTGTGCATATGGGATGGTTTTTAGCAGTGAGAATACAAATATCAACTACTTTCCAAAATAGGTGTTTGCTCTTTGAGATAATGCGTTTGCGACAATAAAAAAATGAATAGCCCATTTCTTCAAAACCATAAAGGCTAGAAGGCTAATTTTCCAGTATGTTATACAGGGCCCCACGTTGCGTTAGGTGAGCAAGAATTGGCCATGTAGCTCTCATAGTTTTGGCACAACTTCGTTTTTGAGTTTTGTGAAAGCTGCAACTTTTGTCCAATAGCACCCATTAAAACACCCCAAAATGTAACGTTTTCAACTGATCTGTTCATACCCCACACTGACTGCATATGGGATGGTTTTTAGCAGTGAGAATACAAATATCAACTACTTTCCAAAATAGGTGTTTGCTCTTTGAGATAATGCGTTTGCGACAATAAAAAAATGAATTGCCCATTTCTTCAAAACCATAAAGGCTAGAAGGCTAATTTTCCAGTATGTTATACAGGGCCCCACGTTGCGTTAGGTGAGCAAGGATTGGCCATGTAGCTCTCATAGTTTTGGCACAACTTCGTTTTTGAGTTTTGTGAAAGCTGCAACTTTTGTCCAATAGCACCCATTAAAACACCCCAAAATGTAACTTTTTCAACTGATCTGTCCATACCCCACACTGACTGTGCATATGGGATGGTTTTTAGCAGTGAGAATACAAATATCAACTACTTTCCAAAATAGGTGTTTGCTCTTTGAGATAATGCGTTTGCGACAATAAAAAAATGAATAGCCCATTTCTTCAAAACCATAAAGGCTAGAAGGCTAATTTGCCAGTATGTTATACAGGGCCCCACGTTGCGTTAGGTGAGCAAGAATTGGCCATGTAGCTCTCATAGTTTTGGCACAACTTCGTTTTTGAGTTTTGTGAAAGCTGCAACTTTTGTCCAATAGCACCCATTAAAACACCCCAAAATGTAACGTTTTCAACTGATCTGTCCATACCCCACACTGACTGCATATGGGATGGTTTTTAGCATTGAGAATACAAATATCAACTACTTTCCAAAATAGGTGTTTGCTCTTTGAGATAATGCGTTTGCGACAATAAAAAAAATGAATTGCCCATTTCTTCAAAACCATAAAGGCTAGAAGGCTAATTTTCCAGTATGTTATACAGGGCCCCACGTTGCGTTAGGTGAGCAAGGATTGGCCATGTAGCTCTCATAGTTTTGGCACAACTTCGTTTTTGAGTTTTGTGAAAGCTGCAACTTTTGTCCAATAGCACCCATTAAAACACCCCAAAATGTAATTTTTTCAACTGATCTGTCCATACCCCACACTGACTGTGCATATGGGATGCTTTTTAGCAGTGAGAATACAAATATCAACTACTTTCCAAAATAGGTGTTTGCTCTTTGAGATAATGCGTTTGCGACAATAAAAAAATGAATTGCCCATTTCTTCAAAACCATAAAGGCTAGAAGGCTAATTTTCCAGTATGTTATACAGGGCCCCACGTTGCGTTAGGTGAGCAAGAATTGGCCATGTAGCTCTCATAGTTTTGGCACAACTTCGTTTTTGAGTTTTGTGAAAGCTGCAACTTTTGTCCAATAGCACCCATTGAAACACCCCAAAATGTAACTTTTTCAACTGATCTGTCCATACCCCACACTGACTGTGCATATGGGATGGTTTTTAGCAGTGAGAATACAAATATCAACTACTTTCCAAATAGGTGTTTGCTCTTTGAGATAATGCGTTTGCGACAATAAAAAAAATGAATTGCCCATTTCTTCAAAACCATAAAGGCTAGAAGGCTAATTTTCCAGTATGTTATACAGGGCCCCACGTTGCGTTAGGTGAGCAAGGATTGGCCATGTAGCTCTCATAGTTTTGGCACAACTTCGTTTTTGAGTTTTGTGAAAGCTGCAACTTTTGTCCAATAGCACCCATTAAAACACCCCAAAATGTAACGTTTTCAACTGATCTGTCCATACCCCACACTGACTGTGCATATGGGATGGTTTTTAGCAGTGAGAATACAAATATCAACTACTTTCCAAAATAGGTGTTTGCTCTTTGAGATAATGCGTTTGCGACAATAAAAAAAATGAATTGCCCATTTCTTCAAAACCATAAAGGCTAGAAGGCTAATTTTCCAGTATGTTATACAGGGCCCCACGTTGCGTTAGGTGAGCAAGGATTGGCCATGTAGCTCTCATAGTTTTGGCACAACTTCGTTTTTGAGTTTTGTGAAAGCTGCAACTTTTGTCCAATAGCACCCATTAAAACACCCCAAAATGTAACTTTTTCAACTGATCTGTCCATACCCCACACTGACTGTGCATATGGGGAGGTTTTTAGCAGTGAGAATACAAATATCAACTACTTTCCAAAATAGGTGTTTGCTCTTTGAGATAATGCGTTTGCGACAATAAAAAAATGAATTGCCCATTTCTTCAAAACCATAAAGGCTAGAAGGCTAATTTTTCCAGTATGTTATACAGGGCCCCACGTTGCGTTAGGTGAGCAAGAATTGGCCATGTAGCTCTCATAGTTTTGGCACAACTTCGTTTTTGAGTTTTGTGAAAGCTGCAACTTTTGTCCAATAGCACCCATTGAAACACCCCAAAATGTAACTTTTTCAACTGATCTGTCCATACCCCACACTGACTGTGCATATGGGATGTTTTTTAGCAGAGAATACAAATATCAACTACTTTCCAAAATAGGTGTTTGCTCTTTGAGATAATGCGTTTGCGACAATAAAAAAATGAATTACCCATTTCTTCAAAACCATAAAGGCTAGAAGGCTAATTTGCCAGTATGTTATACAGGGCCCCACGTTGCGTTAGGTGAGCAAGAATTGGCCATGTAGCTCTCATAGTTTTGGCACAACTTCGTTTTTGAGTTTTGTGAAAGCTGCAACTTTTGTCCAATAGCACCCATTAAAACACCCCAAAATGTAACTTTTTCAACTGATCTGTCCATACCCCACACTGACTGTGCATATGGGATGGTTTTTAGCAGTGAGAATACAAATATCAACTACTTTCCAAAATAGGTGTTTGCTCTTTGAGATAATGCGTTTGCGACAATAAAAAAATGAATAGCCCATTTCTTCAAAACCATAAAGGCTAGAAGGCTAATTTTCCAGTATGTTATACAGGGCCCCACGTTGCGTTAGGTGAGCAAGAATTGGCCATGTAGCTCTCATAGTTTTGGCACAACTTCGTTTTTGAGTTTTGTGAAAGCTGCAACTTTTGTCCAATAGCACCCATTAAAACACCCCAAAATGTAACTTTTTCAACTGATCTGTCCATACCCCACACTGACTGTGCATATGGGATGGTTTTTAGCAGTGAGAATACAAATATCAACTACTTTCCAAAATAGGTGTTTGCTCTTTGAGATAATGCGTTTGCGACAATAAAAAAATGAATAGCCCATTTCTTCAAAACCATAAAGGCTAGAAGGCTAATTTTCCAGTATGTTATACAGGGCCCCACGTTGCGTTAGGTGAGCAAGAATTGGCCATGTAGCTCTCATAGTTTTGGCACAACTTCGTTTTTGAGTTTTGTGAAAGCTGCAACTTTTGTCCAATAGCACCCATTAAAACACCCCAAAATGTAACTTTTTCAACTGATCTGTCCATACCCCACACTGACTGTGCATATGGGATGGTTTTTAGCAGTGAGAATACAAATATCAACTACTTTCCAAAATAGGTGTTTGCTCTTTGAGATAATGCGTTTGCGACAATAAAAAAATGAATAGCCCATTTCTTCAAAACCATAAAGGCTAGAAGGCTAATTTTCCAGTATGTTATACAGGGCCCCACGTTGCGTTAGGTGAGCAAGAATTGGCCATGTAGCTCTCATAGTTTTGGCACAACTTCGTTTTTGAGTTTTGTGAAAGCTGCAACTTTTGTCCAATAGCACCCATTACAACACCCCAAAATGTAACTTTTTCAACTGATCTGTCCATACCCCACACTGACTGTGCATATGGGATGGTTTTTAGCAGTGAGAATACAAATATCAACTACTTTCCAAAATAGGTGTTTGCTCTTTGAGATAATGCGTTTGCGACGATAAAAAAATGAATAGCCCATTTCTTCAAAACCATAAAGGCTAGAAGGCTAATTTTCCAGTATGTTATACAGGGCCCCACGTTGCGTTAGGTGAGCAAGAATTGGCCATGTAGCTCTCATAGTTTTGGCACAACTTCGTTTTTGAGTTTTGTGAAAGCTGCAACTTTTGTCCAATAGCACCCATTAAAACACCCCAAAATGTAACGTTTTCAACTGATCTGTCCATACCCCACACTGACTGTGCATATGGGATGGTTTTTAGCAGTGAGAATACAAATATCAACTACTTTCCAAAATAGGTGTTTGCTCTTTGAGATAATGCGTTTGCGACAATAAAAAAAATGAATTGCCCATTTCTTCAAAACCATAAAGGCTAGAAGGCTAATTTTCCAGTATGTTATACAGGGCCCCACGTTGCGTTAGGTGAGCAAGGATTGGCCATGTAGCTCTCATAGTTTTGGCACAACTTCGTTTTTGAGTTTTGTGAAAGCTGCAACTTTTGTCCAATAGCACCCATTAAAACACCCCAAAATGTAACTTTTTCAACTGATCTGTCCATACCTCACACTGACTGTGCATATGGGATGGTTTTTAGCAGTGAGAATACAAATATCAACTACTTTCCAAAATAGGTGTTTGCTCTTTGAGATAATGCGTTTGCGACAATAAAAAAATGAATAGCCCATTTCTTCAAAACCATAAAGGCTAGAAGGCTAATTTTCCAGTATGTTATACAGGGCCCCACGTTGCGTTAGGTGAGCAAGAATTGGCCATGTAGCTCTCATAGTTTTGGCACAACTTCGTTTTTGAGTTTTGTGAAAGCTGCAACTTTTGTCCAATAGCACCCATTAAAACACCCCAAAATGTAACTTTTTCAACTGATCTGTCCATACCCCACACTGACTGTGCATATGGGATGGTTTTTAGCAGTGAGAATACAAATATCAACTACTTTCCAAAATAGGTGTTTGCTCTTTGAGATAATGCGTTTGCGACAATAAAAAAATGAATAGCCCATTTCTTCAAAACCATAAAGGCTAGAAGGCTAATTTTCCAGTATGTTATACAGGGCCCCACGTTGCGTTAGGTGAGCAAGAATTGGCCATGTAGCTCTCATAGTTTTGGCACAACTTCGTTTTTGAGTTTTGTGAAAGCTGCAACTTTTGTCCAATAGCACCCATTAAAACACCCCAAAATGTAACGTTTTCAACTGATCTGTCCATACCCCACAC
Source organism: Proterorhinus semilunaris (assembly GCA_021464625.1). Lineage (NCBI taxonomy): Eukaryota > Metazoa > Chordata > Actinopteri > Gobiiformes > Gobiidae > Proterorhinus > Proterorhinus semilunaris. Next base: position 55,009,183 of record CM038343.1, on the reverse strand, counting down.
TGACTGTGCATATGGGATGGTTTTTAGCAGTGAGAATACAAATATCAACTACTTTCCAAAATAGGTGTTTGCTCTTTGAGATAATGCGTTGGCGACAATAAAAAAATGAATAGCCCATTTCTTCAAAACCATAAAGGCTAGAAGGCTAATTTTCCAGTATGTTATACAGGGCCCCACGTTGCGTTAGGTGAGCAAGAATTGGCCATGTAGCTCTCATAGTTTTGGCACAACGTCGTTTTTGAGTTTTGTGAAAGCTGCAACTTTTGTCCAATAGCACCCATTAAAACACCCCAAAATGTAACTTTTTCAACTGATCTGTCCATACCCCACACTGACTGTGCATATGGGATGGTTTTTAGCAGTGAGAATACAAATATCAACTACTTTCCAAAATAGGTGTTTGCTCTTTGAGATAATGCGTTTGCGACGATAAAAAAATGAATAGCCCATTTCTTCAAAACCATAAAGGCTAGAAGGCTAATTTTCCAGTATGTTATACAGGGCCCCACGTTGCGTTAGGTGAGCAAGAATTGGCCATGTAGCTCTCATAGTTTTGGCACAACTTCGTTTTTGAGTTTTGTGAAAGCTGCAACTTTTGTCCAATAGCACCCATTAAAACACCCCAAAATGTAACTTTTTCAACTGATCTGTCCATACCCCACACTGACTGTGCATATGGGATGGTTTTTAGCAGTGAGAATACAAATATCAACTACTTTCCAAAATAGGTGTTTGCTCTTTGAGATAATGCGTTTGCGACGATAAAAAAATGAATAGCCCATTTCTTCAAAACCATAAAGGCTAGAAGGCTAATTTTCCAGTATGTTATACAGGGCCCCACGTTGCGTTAGGTGAGCAAGAATTGGCCATGTAGCTCTCATAGTTTTGGCACAACTTCGTTTTTGAGTTTTGTGAAAGCTGCAACTTTTGTCCAATAGCACCCATTAAAACACCCCAAAATGTAACGTTTTCAACTGATCTGTCCATACCCCACACTGACTGTGCATATGGGATGGTTTTTAGCAGTGAGAATACAAATATCAACTACTTTCCAAAATAGGTGTTTGCTCTTTGAGATAATGCGTTTGCGACAATAAAAAAAATGAATTGCCCATTTCTTCAAAACCATAAAGGCTAGAAGGCTAATTTTGCAGTATGTTATACAGGGCCCCACGTTGCGTTAGGTGAGCAAGGATTGGCCATGTAGCTCTCATAGTTTTGGCACAACTTCGTTTTTGAGTTTTGTGAAAGCTGCAACTTTTGTCCAATAGCACCCATTAAAACACCCCAAAATGTAACTTTTTCAACTGATCTGTCCATACCTCACACTGACTGTGCATATGGGATGGTTTTTAGCAGTGAGAATACAAATATCAACTACTTTCCAAAATAGGTGTTTGCTCTTTGAGATAATGCGTTTGCGACAATAAAAAAATGAATAGCCCATTTCTTCAAAACCATAAAGGCTAGAAGGCTAATTTTCCAGTATGTTATACAGGGCCCCACGTTGCGTTAGGTGAGCAAGAATTGGCCATGTAGCTCTCATAGTTTTGGCACAACTTCGTTTTTGAGTTTTGTGAAAGCTGCAACTTTTGTCCAATAGCACCCATTAAAACACCCCAAAATGTAACTTTTTCAACTGATCTGTCCATACCCCACACTGACTGTGCATATGGGATGGTTTTTAGCAGTGAGAATACAAATATCAACTACTTTCCAAAATAGGTGTTTGCTCTTTGAGATAATGCGTTTGCGACAATAAAAAAAATGAATAGCCCATTTCTTCAAAACCATAAAGGCTAGAAGGCTAATTTTCCAGTATGTTATACAGGGCCCCACGTTGCGTTAGGTGAGCAAGAATTGGCCATGTAGCTCTCATAGTTTTGGCACAACTTCGTTTTTGAGTTTTGTGAAAGCTGCAACTTTTGTCCAATAGCACCCATTAAAACACCCCAAAATGTAACTTTTTCAACTGATCTGTCCATACCCCACACTGACTGTGCATATGGGATGGTTTTTAGCAGTGAGAATACAAATATCAACTACTTTCCAAAATAGGTGTTTGCTCTTTGAGATAATGCGTTTGCGACGATAAAAAAATGAATAGCCCATTTCTTCAAAACCATAAAGGCTAGAAGGCTAATTTTCCAGTATGTTATACAGGGCCCCACGTTGCGTTAGGTGAGCAAGAATTGGCCATGTAGCTCTCATAGTTTTGGCACAACTTCGTTTTTGAGTTTTGTGAAAGCTGCAACTTTTGTCCAATAGCACCCATTAAAACACCCCAAAATGTAACGTTTTCAACTGATCTGTCCATACCCCACACTGACTGTGCAAATGGGATGGTTTTTAGCAGTGAGAATACAAATATCAACTACTTTCCAAAATAGGTGTTTGCTCTTTGAGATAATGCGTTTGCGACAATAAAACAAATGAATTGCCCATTTCTTCAAAACCATAAAGGCTAGAAGGCTAATTTTCCAGTATGTTATACAGGGCCCCACGTTGCGTTAGGTGAGCAAGGATTGGCCATGTAGCTCTCATAGTTTTGGCACAACTTCGTTTTTGAGTTTTGTGAAAGCTGCAACTTTTGTCCAATAGCACCCATTAAAACACCCCAAAATGTAACTTTTTCAACTGATCTGTCCATACCCCACACTGACTGTGCATATGGGATGTTTTTTAGCAGAGAATACAAATATCAACTACTTTCCAAAATAGGTGTTTGCTCTTTGAGATAATGCGTTTGCGACAATAAAAAAATGAATTACCCATTTCTTCAAAACCATAAAGGCTAGAAGGCTAATTTGCCAGTATGTTATACAGGGCCCCACGTTGCGTTAGGTGAGCAAGAATTGGCCATGTAGCTCTCATAGTTTTGGCACAACTTCGTTTTTGAGTTTTGTGAAAGCTGCAACTTTTGTCCAATAGCACCCATTAAAACACCCCAAAATGTAACTTTTTCAACTGATCTGTCCATACCCCACACTGACTGTGCATATGGGATGGTTTTTAGCAGTGAGAATACAAATATCAACTACTTTCCAAAATAGGTGTTTGCTCTTTGAGATAATGCGTTTGCGACAATAAAAAAATGAATTGCCCATTTCTTCAAAACCATAAAGGCTAGAAGGCAAATTTTTCCAGTATGTTATACAGGGCCCCACGTTGCGTTAGGTGAGCAAGAATTGGCCATGTAGCTCTCATAGTTTTGGCACAACTTCGTTTTTGAGTTTTGTGAAAGCTGCAACTTTTGTCCAATAGCACCCATTAAAACACCCCAAAATGTAAATTTTTCAACTGATCTGTCCATACCCCACACTGACTGTGCATATGGGATGCTTTTTAGCAGTGAGAATACAAATATCAACTACTTTCCAAAATAGGTGTTTGCTCTTTGAGATAATGCGTTTGCGACAATAAAAAAATGAATTGCCCATTTCTTCAAAACCATAAAGGCTAGAAGGCTAATTTTCCAGTATGTTATACAGGGCCCCACGTTGCGTTAGGTGAGCAAGAATTGGCCATGTAGCTCTCATAGTTTTGGCACAACTTCGTTTTTGAGTTTTGTGAAAGCTGCAACTTTTGTCCAATAGCACCCATTAAAACACCCCAAAATGTAACGTTTTCAACTGATCTGTCCATACCCCACACTGACTGTGCATATGGGATGGTTTTTAGCAGTGAGAATACAAATATCAACTACTTTCCAAAATAGGTGTTTGCTCTTTGAGATAATGCGTTTGCGACAATAAAAAAAATGAATTGCCCATTTCTTCAAAACCATAAAGGCTAGAAGGCTAATTTTCCAGTATGTTATACAGGGCCCCACGTTGCGTTAGGTGAGCAAGAATTGGCCATGTAGCTCTCATAGTTTTGGCACAACTTCGTTTTTGAGTTTTGTGAAAGCTGCAACTTTTGTCCAATAGCACCCATTAAAACACCCCAAAATGTAAATTTTTCAACTGATCTGTCCATACCCCACACTGACTGTGCATATGGGATGCTTTTTAGCAGTGAGAATACAAATATCAACTACTTTCCAAAATAGGTGTTTGCTCTTTGAGATAATGCGTTTGCGACAATAAAAAAATGAATAGCCCATTTCTTCAAAACCATAAAGGCTAGAAGGCTAATTTTCCAGTATGTTATACAGGGCCCCACGTTGCGTTAGGTGAGCAAGAATTGGCCATGTAGCTCTCATAGTTTTGGCACAACTTCGTTTTTGAGTTTTGTGAAAGCTGCAACTTTTGTCCAATAGCACCCATTAAAACACCCCAAAATGTAACGTTTTCAACTGATCTGTCCATACCCCACACTGACTGTGCATATGGGATGGTTTTTAGCAGTGAGAATACAAATATCAACTACTTTCCAAAATAGGTGTTTGCTCTTTGAGATAATGCGTTTGCGACAATAAAAAAAATGAATTGCCCATTTCTTCAAAACCATAAAGGCTAGAAGGCTAATTTTCCAGTATGTTATACAGGGCCCCACGTTGCGTTAGGTGAGCAAGGATTGGCCATGTAGCTCTCATAGTTTTGGCACAACTTCGTTTTTGAGTTTTGTGAAAGCTGCAACTTTTGTCCAATAGCACCCATTAAAACACCCCAAAATGTAAATTTTTCAACTGATCTGTCCATACCCCACACTGACTGTGCATATGGGATGCTTTTTAGCAGTGAGAATACAAATATCAACTACTTTCCAAAATAGGTGTTTGCTCTTTGAGATAATGCGTTTGCGACAATAAAAAAATGAATTGCCCATTTCTTCAAAACCATAAAGGCTAGAAGGCTAATTTTCCAGTATGTTATACAGGGCCCCACGTTGCGTTAGGTGAGCAAGAATTGGCCATGTAGCTCTCATAGTTTTGGCACAACTTCGTTTTTGAGTTTTGTGAAAGCTGCAACTTTTGTCCAATAGCACCCATTAAAACACCCCAAAATGTAACGTTTTCAACTGATCTGTCCATACCCCACACTGACTGTGCATATGGGATGGTTTTTAGCAGTGAGAATACAAATATCAACTACTTTCCAAAATAGGTGTTTGCTCTTTGAGATAATGCGTTTGCGACAATAAAAAAATGAATAGCCCATTTCTTCAAAACCATAAAGGCTAGAAGGCTAATTTTCCAGTATGTTATACAGGGCCCCACGTTGCGTTAGGTGAGCAAGAATTGGCCATGTAGCTCTCATAGTTTTGGCACAACTTCGTTTTTGAGTTTTGTGAAAGCTGCAACTTTTGTCCAATAGCACCCATTAAAACACCCCAAAATGTAACGTTTTCAACTGATCTGTCCATACCCCACACTGACTGTGCATATGGGATGGTTTTTAGCAGTGAGAATACAAATATCAACTACTTTCCAAAATAGGTGTTTGCTCTTTGAGATAATGCGTTTGCGACAATAAAAAAAATGAATTGCCCATTTCTTCAAAACCATAAAGGCTAGAAGGCTAATTTTCCAGTATGTTATACAGGGCCCCACGTTGCGTTAGGTGAGCAAGGATTGGCCATGTAGCTCTCATAGTTTTGGCACAACTTCGTTTTTGAGTTTTGTGAAAGCTGCAACTTTTGTCCAATAGCACCCATTAAAACACCCCAAAATGTAAATTTTTCAACTGATCTGTCCATACCCCACACTGACTGTGCATATGGGATGCTTTTTAGCAGTGAGAATACAAATATCAACTACTTTCCAAAATAGGTGTTTGCTCTTTGAGATAATGCGTTTGCGACAATAAAAAAATGAATTGCCCATTTCTTCAAAACCATAAAGGCTAGAAGGCTAATTTTCCAGTATGTTATACAGGGCCCCACGTTGCGTTAGGTGAGCAAGAATTGGCCATGTAGCTCTCATAGTTTTGGCACAACTTCGTTTTTGAGTTTTGTGAAAGCTGCAACTTTTGTCCAATAGCACCCATTAAAACACCCCAAAATGTAACGTTTTCAACTGATCTGTCCATACCCCACACTGACTGTGCATATGGGATGGTTTTTAGCAGTGAGAATACAAATATCAACTACTTTCCAAAATAGGTGTTTGCTCTTTGAGATAATGCGTTTGCGACAATAAAAAAATGAATAGCCCATTTCTTCAAAACCATAAAGGCTAGAAGGCTAATTTTCCAGTATGTTATACAGGGCCCCACGTTGCGTTAGGTGAGCAAGAATTGGCCATGTAGCTCTCATAGTTTTGGCACAACTTCGTTTTTGAGTTTTGTGAAAGCTGCAACTTTTGTCCAATAGCACCCATTAAAACACCCCTAAATGTAACGTTTTCAACTGATCTGTCCATACCCCACACTGACTGTGCATATGGGATGTTTTTTTAGCAGTGAGAATACAAATATCAACTACTTTCCAAAATAGGTGTTTGCTCTTTGAGATAATGCGTTTGCGACAATAAAAAAATGAATAGCCCATTTCTTCAAAACCATAAAGGCTAGAAGGCTAATTTTCCAGTATGTTATACAGGGCCCCACGTTGCGTTAGGTGAGCAAGAATTGGCCATGTAGCTCTCATAGTTTTGGCACAACTTCGTTTTTGAGTTTTGTGAAAGCTGCAACTTTTGTCCAATAGCACCCATTAAAACACCCCAAAATGTAACTTTTTCAACTGATCTGTCCATACCCCACACTGACTGTGCATATGGGATGGTTTTTAGCAGTGACAATACAAATATCAACTACTTTCCAAAATAGGTGTTTGCTCTTTAAGATAATGCGTTTGCGACAATAAAAAAATGAATTGCCCATTTCTTCAAAACCATAAAGGCTAGAAGGCTAATTTTCCAGTATGTTATACAGGGCCCCACGTTGCGTTAGGTGAACAAGAATTGGCCATGTAGCTCTCATAGTTTTGGCACAACTTCGTTTTTGAGTTTTGTGAAAGCTGCAACTTTTGTCCAATAGCACCCATTAAAACACCCCAAAATTTAACTTTTTCAACTGATCTGTCCATACCCCACACTGACTGTGCATATGGGATGGTTTTTAGCAGTGAGAATACAAATATCAACTACTTTCCAAAATAGGTGTTTGCTCTTTGAGATAATGCGTTTGCGACAATAAAAAAAATGAATTGCCCATTTCTTCAAAACCATAAAGGCTAGAAGGCTAATTTTCCAGTATGTTATACAGGGCCCCACGTTGCGTTAGGTGAGCAAGAATTGGCCATGTAGCTCTCATAGTTTTGGCACAACTTCGTTTTTGAGTTTTGTGAAAGCTGCAACTTTTGTCCAATAGCACCCATTAAAACACCCCAAAATGTAACTTTTTCAACTGATCTGTCCATACCCCACACTGACTGTGCATATGGGATGGTTTTTTGCAGTGAGAATACAAATATCAACTACTTTCCAAAATAGGTGTTTGCTCTTTGAGATAATGCGTTTGCGACAATAAAAAAATGAATTGCCCATTTCTTCAAAACCATAAAGGCTAGAAGGCTAATTTTCCAGTGTGTTATACAGGGCCCCACGTTGCGTTAGGTGAGCAAGAATTGGCCATGTAGCTCTCATAGTTTTGGCACAACTTCGTTTTTGAGTTTTGTGAAAGCTGTAACTTTTGTCCAATAGCACCCTTTAAAACACCCCAAAATGTAACTTTTTCAACTGATCTGTCCATACCCCACACTGACTGTGCATATGGGATGTTTTTTAGCAGTGAGAATACAAATATCAACTACTTTCCAAAATAGGTGTTTGCTCTTTGAGATAATGCGTTTGCGACAATAAAAAAATGAATTGCCGATTTCTTCAAAACCATAAAGGCTAGAAGGCTAATTTTCCAGTATGTTATACAGGGCCCCACGTTGCGTTAGGTGAGCAAGGATTGGCCATGTAGCTCTCATAGTTTTGGCACAACTTCGTTTTTGAGTTTTGTGAAATCTGCAACTTTTGTCCAATAGCACCCATTAAAACACCCCAAAATGTAACTTTTTCAACTGATCTGTCCATACCCCACACTGACTGTGCATATGGGATAGTTTTTAGCAGTGAGAATACAAATATCAACTACTTTCCAAAATAGGTGTTTGCTCTTTGAGATAATGCGTTTGCGACAATAAAAAAATGAATTGCCCATTTCTTCAAAACCATAAAGGCTAGAAGGCTAATTTTCCAGTATGTTATACAGGGCCCCACGTTGCGTTAGGTGAGCAAGAATTGGCCATGTAGCTCTCATAGTTTTGGCACAACTTCGTTTTTGAGTTTTGTGAAAGCTGCAACTTTTGTCCAATAGCACCCATTAAAACACCCCAAAATGTAACTTTTTCAACTGATCTGTCCATACCCCACACTGACTGTGCATATGGGATGGTTTTTAGCAGTGAGAATACAAATATCAACTACTTTCCAAAATAGATGTTTGCTCTTTGAGATAATGCGTTTGCGACAATAAAAAAAATGAATTGCCCATTTCTTCAAAACCATAAAGGCTAGAAGGCTAATTTTCCAGTATGTTATACAGGGCCCCACGTTGCGTTAGGTGAGCAAGAATTGGCCATGTAGCTCTCATAGTTTTGGCACAACTTCGTTTTTGAGTTTTGTGAAAGCTGCAACTTTTGTCCAATAGCACCCATTAAAACACCCCAAAATGTAACTTTTTCAACTGATCTGTCCATACCCCACACTGACTGTGCATATGGGATGGTTTTTAGCAGTGAGAATACAAATATCAACTACTTTCCAAAATAGGTGTTTGCTCTTTGAGATAATGCGTTTGCGACAATAAAAAAATGAATTGCCCATTTCTTCAAAACCATAAAGGCTAGAAGGCTAATTTTCCAGTATGTTATACAGGGCCCCACGTTGCGTTAGGTGAGCAAGATTTGGCCATGTAGCTCTCATAGTTTTGGCACAACTTCGTTTTTGAGTTTTGTGAAAGCTGCAACTTTTGTCCAATAGCACCCATTAAAACACCCCAAAATGTAACTTTTTCAACTGATCTGTCCATACCCCACACTGACTGTGCATATGGGATGGTTTTTAGCAGTGAGAATACAAATATCAACTACTTTCCAAAATAGGTGTTTGCTCTTTGAGATAATGCGTTTGCGACAATAAAAAAATGAATTGCCCATTTCTTCAAAACCATAAAGGCTAGAAGGCTAATTTTCCAGTATGTTATACAGGGCCCCACGTTGCGTTAGGTGAGCAAGAATTGGCCATGTAGCTCTCATAGTTTTGGCACAACTTCGTTTTTGAGTTTTGTGAAAGCTGCAACTTTTGTCCAATAGCACCCATTAAAACACCCCAAAATGTAACTTTTTCAACTGATCTGTCCATACCCCACACTGACTGTGCATATGGGATGGTTTTTAGCAGTGAGAATACACATATCAACTACTTTCCAAAATAGGTGTTTGCTCTTTTAGATAATGCGTTTGCGACAATAAAAAAAAATGAATTGCCCATTTCTTCAAAACCATAAAGGCTAGAAGGCTAATTTTCCAGTATGTTATACAGGGCCCCACGTTGCGTTAGGTGAGCAAGAATTGGCCATGTAGCTCTCATAGTTTTGGCACAACTTCGTTTTTGAGTTTTGTGAAAGCTGCAACTTTTGTCCAATAGCACCCATTAAAACACCCCAAAATGTAACTTTTTCAACTGATCTGTCCATACCCCACACTGACTGTGCATATGGGATGGTTTTTAGCAGTGAGAATACAAATAGCAACTACTTTCCAAAATAGGTGTTTGCTCTTTGAGATAATGCGTTTGCGACAATAAAAAAATGAATTGCCCATTTCTTCAAAACCATAAAGGCTAGAAGGCTAATTTTCCAGTATGTTATACAGGGCCCCACGTTGCGTTAGGTGAGCAAGAATTGGCCATGTAGCTCTCATAGTTTTGGCACAACTTCGTTTTTGAGTTTTGTGAAAGCTGCAACTTTTGTCCAATAGCACCCATTAAAACACCCCAAAATGTAACTTTTTCAACTGATCTGTCCATACCCCACACTGACTGTGCATATGGGATGGTTTTTAGCAGTGAGAATACACATATCAACTACTTTCCAAAATAGGTGTTTGCTCTTTTAGATAATGTGTTTGCGACAATAAAAAAAAATGAATTGCCCATTTCTTCAAAACCATAAAGGCTAGAAGGCTAATTTTCCAGTATGTTATACAGGGCCCCACGTTGCGTTAGGTGAGCAAGAATTGGCCATGTAGCTCTCATAGTTTTGGCACAACTTCGTTTTTGAGTTTTGTGAAAGCTGCAACTTTTGTCCAATAGCACCCATTAAAACACCCCAAAATGTAACTTTTTCAACTGATCTGTCCATACCCCACACTGACTGTGCATATGGGATGGTTTTTAGCAGTGAGAATACAAATAGCAACTACTTTCCAAAATAGGTGTTTGCTCTTTGAGATAATGCATTTGCGACAATAAAAAAATGAATTGCCCATTTCTTCAAAACCATAAAGGCTAGAAGGCTAATTTTCCAGTATGTTATACAGGGCCCCACGTTGCGTTAGCTGAGCAAGAATTGGCCATGTAGCTCTCATAGTTTTGGCACAACTTCGTTTTTGAGTTTTGTGAAAGCTGCAACTTTTGTCCAATAGCACCCATTAAAACACCCCAAAATGTAACTTTTTCAACTGATCTGTCCATACCCCACACTGACTGTGCATATGGGATGGTTTTTAGCAGTGAGAATACAAATATCAACTACTTTCCAAAATAGGTGTTTGCTCTTTGAGATAATGCGTTTGCGACAATAAAAAAATGAATTGCCCATTTCTTCAAAACCATAAAGGCTAGAAGGCTAATTTTCCAGTATGTTATACAGGGCCCCACGTTGCGTTAGGTGAGCAAGAATTGGCCATGTAGCTCTCATAGTTTTGGCACAACTTCGTTTTTGAGTTTTGTGAAAGCTGCAACTTTTGTCCAATAGCACCCATTGAAACACCCCAAAATGTAACTTTTTCAACTGATCTGTCCATACCCCACACTGACTGTGCATATGGGATGGTTTTTAGCAGTGAGAATACAAATATCAACTACTTTCCAAAATAGGTGTTTGCTCTTTGAGATAATGCGTTTGCGACACTAAAAAAATGAATTGCCCATTTCTTCAAAACCATAAAGGCTAGAAGGCTAATTTTCCAGTATGTTATACAGGGCCCCACGTTGCGTTAGGTGAGCAAGGATTGGCCATGTAGCTCTCATAGTTTTGGCACAACTTCGTTTTTGAGTTTTGTGAAAGCTGCAACTTTTGTCCAATAGCACCCATTAAAACACCCCAAAATGTAACTTTTTCAACTGATCTGTCCATACCCCACACTGACTGTGCATATGGGATGGTTTTTAGCAGTGAGAATACAAATATCAACTACTTTCCAAAATAGGTGTTTGCTCTTTGAGATAATGCGTTTGCGACAATAAAAAAAATGAATGGCCCATTTCTTCAAAACCATAAAGGCTAGAAGGCTATTTTTTCCAGTATGTTATACAGGGCCCCACGTTGCGTTAGGTGAGCAAGAATTGGCCATGTAGCTCTCATAGTTTTGGCACAACTTCGTTTTTGAGTTTTGTGAAAGCTGCAACTTTTGTCCAATAGCACCCATTAAAACACCCCAAAATGTAACTTTTTCAACTGATCTGTCCATACCCCACACTGACTGTGCATATGGGATGGTTTTTAGCAGTGAGAATACAAATATCAACTACTTTCCAAAATAGGTGTTTGCTCTTTGAGATAATGCGTTTGCGACAATAAAAAAATGAATTGCCCATTTCTTCAAAACCATAAAGGCTAGAAGGCTAATTTTCCAGTATGTTATACAGGGCCCCACGTTGCGTTAGGTGAGCAAGAATTGGCCATGTAGCTCTCATAGTTTTGGCACAACTTTGTTTTTGAGTTTTGTGAAAGCTGCAACTTTTGTCCAATAGCACCCATTGAAACACCCCAAAATGTAACTTTTTCAACTGATCTGTCCATACCCCACACTGACTGTGCATATGGGATGGTTTTTAGCAGTGAGAATACAAATATCAACTACTTTCCAAAATAGGTGTTTGCTCTTTGAGATAATGCGTTTGCGACAATAAAAAAATGAATTGCCCATTTCTTCAAAACCATAAAGGCTAGAAGGCTAATTTTCCAGTATGTTATACAGGGCCCCACGTTGCGTTAGGTGAGCAAGGATTGGCCATGTAGCTCTCATAGTTTTGGCACAACTTCGTTTTTGAGTTTTGTGAAAGCTGCAACTTTTGTCCAATAGCACCCATTAAAACACCCCAAAATGTAACTTTTTCAACTGATCTGTCCATACCCCACACTGACTGTGCATATGGGATGCTTTTTAGCAGTGAGAATACAAATATCAACTACTTTCCAAAATAGGTGTTTGCTCTTTGAGATAATGCGTTTGCGACAATAAAAAAATGAATTGCCCATTTCTTCAAAACCATAAAGGCTAGAAGGCTAATTTTCCAGTATGTTATACAGGGCCCCACGTTGCGTTAGGTGAGCAAGAATTGGCCATGTAGCTCTCATAGTTTTGGCACAACTTCGTTTTTGAGTTTTGTGAAAGCTGCAACTTTTGTCCAATAGCACCCATTAAAACACCCCAAAATGTAACTTTTTCAACTGATCTGTCCATACCCCACACTGACTGTGCATATGGGATGGTTTTTAGCAGTGAGAATACAAATATCAACTACTTTCCAAAATAGGTGTTTGCTCTTTGAGATAATGCGTTTGCGACAATAAAAAAATGAATTACCCATTTCTTCAAAACCATAAAGGCTAGAAAGCTAATTTTCCAGTATGTTATACAGGGCCCCACGTTGCGTTAGGTGAGCAAGAATTGGCCATGTAGCTCTCATAGTTTTGGCACAACTTCGTTTTTGAGTTTTGTGAAAGCTGCAACTTTTGTCCAATAGCACCCATTAAAACACCCCAAAATGTAACTTTTTCAACTGATCTGTCCATACCCCACACTGACTGTGCATATGGGATGGTTTTTAGCAGTGAGAATACAAATATCAACTACTTTCCAAAATAGGTGTTTGCTCTTTAAGATAATGCGTTTGCGACAATAAAAAAATGAATTGCCCATTTCTTCAAAACCATAAAGGCTAGAAGGCTAATTTTCCAGTATGTTATACAGGGCCCCACGTTGCGTTAGGTGAGCAAGAATTGGCCATGTAGCTCTCATAGTTTTGGCACAACTTCGTTTTTGAGTTTTGTGAAAGCTGCAACTTTTGTCCAATAGCACCCATTAAAACACCCCAAAATGTAACTTTTTCAACTGATCTGTCCATACCCCACACTGACTGTGCATATGGGATGGTTTTTAGCAGTGACAATACAAATATCAACTACTTTCCAAAATAGGTGTTTGCTCTTTGAGATAATGCGTTTGCGACAATAAAAAAATGAATTGCCCATTTCTTCAAAACCATAAAGGCTAGAAGGCTAATTTTCCAGTATGTTGTACAGGGCCCCACGTTGCGTTAGGTGAGCAAGAATTGGCCATGTAGCTCTCATAGTTTTGGCACAACTTCGTTTTTGAGTTTTGTGAAAGCTGCAACTTTTGTCCAATAGCACCCATTGAAACATCCCAAAATGTAACTTTTTCAACTGATCTGTCCATACCCCACACTGACTGTGCATATGGGATGGTTTTTAGCAGTGAGAATACAAATATCAACTACTTTCCAAAATAGGTGTTTGCTCTTTGAGATAATGCGTTTGCGACAATAAAAAAATGAATAGCCCATTTCTTCAAAACCATAAAGGCTAGAAGGCTAATTTTCCAGTATGTTATACAGGACCCCACGTTGCGTTAGGTGAGCAAGAATTGGCCATGTAGCTCTCATAGTTTTGGCACAACTTCGTTTTTGAGTTTTGTGAAAGCTGCAACTTTTGTCCAATAGCACCCATTAAAACACCCCAAAATGTAACGTTTTCAACTGATCTGTCCATACCCCACACTGACTGTGCATATGGGATGTTTTTTAGCAGTGAGAATACAAATATCAACTACTTTCCAAAATAGGTGTTTGCTCTTTGAGATAATGCGTTTGCGACAATAAAAAAAATGAATTGCCCATTTCTTCAAAACCATAAAGGCTAGAAAGCTAATTTTCCAGTATGTTATACAGGGCCCCACGTTGCGTTAGGTGAGCAAGGATTTCCCATGTAGCTCTCATAGGTTTGGCACAACTTCGTTTTTGAGTTTTGTGAAAGCTGCAACTTTTGTCCAATAGCACCCATTAAAACACCCCAAAATGTAACGTTTTCAACTGATCTGTCCATACCCCACACTGACTGTGCATATGGGATGGTTTTTAGCAGTGAGAATACAAATATCAACTACTTTCCAAAATAGGTGTTTGCTCTTTGAGATAATGCGTTTGCGACAATAAAAAAAATGAATTGCCCATTTCTTCAAAACCATAAAGGCTAGAAGGCTAATTTCCAGTATGTTATACAGGGCCCCACGTTGCGTTAGGTGAGCAAGAATTGGCCATGTAGCTCTCATAGTTTTGGCACAACTTCGTTTTTGAGTTTTGTGAAAGCTGCAACTTTTGTCCAATAGCACCCATTAAAACACCCCAAAATGTAACTTTTTCAACTGATCTGTCCATACCCCACACTGACTGTGCATATGGGATGGTTTTTAGCAGTGAGAATACAAATATCAACTACTTTCCAAAATAGGTGTTTGCTCTTTGAGATAATGCGTTTGCGACAATAAAAAAATGAATTACCCATTTCTTCAAAACCATAAAGGCTAGAAAGCTAATTTTCCAGTATGTTATACAGGGCCCCACGTTGCGTTAGGTGAGCAAGAATTGGCCATGTAGCTCTCATAGTTTTGGCACAACTTCGTTTTTGAGTTTTGTGAAAGCTGCAACTTTTGTCCAATAGCACCCATTAAAACACCCCAAAATGTAACTTTTTCAACTGATCTGTCCATACCCCACACTGACTGTGCATATGGGATGGTTTTTAGCAGTGAGAATACAAATATCAACTACTTTCCAAAATAGGTGTTTGCTCTTTAAGATAATGCGTTTGCGACAATAAAAAAATGAATTGCCCATTTCTTCAAAACCATAAAGGCTAGAAGGCTAATTTTCCAGTATGTTATACAGGGCCCCACGTTGCGTTAGGTGAGCAAGAATTGGCCATGTAGCTCTCATAGTTTTGGCACAACTTCGTTTTTGAGTTTTGTGAAAGCTGCAACTTTTGTCCAATAGCACCCATTAAAACACCCCAAAATGTAACTTTTTCAACTGATCTGTCCATACCCCACACTGACTGTGCATATGGGATGGTTTTTAGCAGTGACAATACAAATATCAACTACTTTCCAAAATAGGTGTTTGCTCTTTGAGATAATGCGTTTGCGACAATAAAAAAATGAATTGCCCATTTCTTCAAAACCATAAAGGCTAGAAGGCTAATTTTCCAGTATGTTGTACAGGGCCCCACGTTGCGTTAGGTGAGCAAGAATTGGCCATGTAGCTCTCATAGTTTTGGCACAACTTCGTTTTTGAGTTTTGTGAAAGCTGCAACTTTTGTCCAATAGCACCCATTGAAACATCCCAAAATGTAACTTTTTCAACTGATCTGTCCATACCCCACACTGACTGTGCATATGGGATGGTTTTTAGCAGTGAGAATACAAATATCAACTACTTTCCAAAATAGGTGTTTGCTCTTTGAGATAATGCGTTTGCGACAATAAAAAAATGAATAGCCCATTTCTTCAAAACCATAAAGGCTAGAAGGCTAATTTTCCAGTATGTTATACAGGACCCCACGTTGCGTTAGGTGAGCAAGAATTGGCCATGTAGCTCTCATAGTTTTGGCACAACTTCGTTTTTGAGTTTTGTGAAAGCTGCAACTTTTGTCCAATAGCACCCATTAAAACACCCCAAAATGTAACGTTTTCAACTGATCTGTCCATACCCCACACTGACTGTGCATATGGGATGTTTTTTAGCAGTGAGAATACAAATATCAACTACTTTCCAAAATAGGTGTTTGCTCTTTGAGATAATGCGTTTGCGACAATAAAAAAAATGAATTGCCCATTTCTTCAAAACCATAAAGGCTAGAAAGCTAATTTTCCAGTATGTTATACAGGGCCCCACGTTGCGTTAGGTGAGCAAGGATTTCCCATGTAGCTCTCATAGGTTTGGCACAACTTCGTTTTTGAGTTTTGTGAAAGCTGCAACTTTTGTCCAATAGCACCCATTAAAACACCCCAAAATGTAACGTTTTCAACTGATCTGTCCATACCCCACACTGACTGTGCATATGGGATGGTTTTTAGCAGTGAGAATACAAATATCAACTACTTTCCAAAATAGGTGTTTGCTCTTTGAGATAATGCGTTTGCGACAATAAAAAAAATGAATTGCCCATTTCTTCAAAACCATAAAGGCTAGAAGGCTAATTTCCAGTATGTTATACAGGGCCCCACGTTGCGTTAGGTGAGCAAGAATTGGCCATGTAGCTCTCATAGTTTTGGCACAACTTCGTTTTTGAGTTTTGTGAAAGCTGCAACTTTTGTCCAATAGCACCCATTGAAACATCCCAAAATGTAACTTTTTCAACTGATCTGTCCATACCCCACACTGACTGTGCATATGGGATGGTTTTTAGCAGTGAGAATACAAATATCAACTACTTTCCAAAATAGGTGTTTGCTCTTTGAGATAATGCGTTTGCGACAATAAAAAAATGAATAGCCCATTTCTTCAAAACCATAAAGGCTAGAAGGCTAATTTTCCAGTATGTTATACAGGGCCCCACGTTGCGTTAGGTGAGCAAGAATTGGCCATGTAGCTCTCATAGTTTTGGCACAACTTCGTTTTTGAGTTTTGTGAAAGCTGCAACTTTTGTCCAATAGCACCCATTAAAACACCCCAAAATGTAAATTTTTCAACTGATCTGTCCATACCCCACACTGACTGTGCATATGGGATGGTTTTTAGCAGTGAGAATACAAATATCAACTACTTTCCAAAATAGGTGTTTGCTCTTTGAGATAATGCGTTTGCGACAATAAAAAAATGAATTGCCCATTTCTTCAAAACCATAAAGGCTAGAAGGCTAATTTTCCAGTATGTTATACAGGGCCCCACGTTGCGTTAGGTGAGCAAGAATTGGCCATGTAGCTCTCATAGTTTTGGCACAGCTTCGTTTTTGAGTTTTGTGAAAGCTGCAACTTTTGTCCAATAGCACCCATTAAAACACCCCAAAATGTAACGTTTTCAACTGATCTGTCCATACCCCACACTGACTGTGCATATGGGATGGTTTTTAGCAGTGAGAATACAAATATCAACTACTTTCCAAAATAGGTGTTTGCTCTTTGAGATAATGCGTTTGCGACAATAAAAAAAATGAATTGCCCATTTCTTCAAAACCATAAAGGCTAGAAGGCTAATTTCCAGTATGTTATACAGGGCCCGACGTTGCGTTAGGTGAGCAAGAATTGGCCATGTAGCTCTCATAGTTTTGGCACAACTTCGTTTTTGAGTTTTGTGAAAGCTGCAACTTTTGTCCAATAGCACCCATTAAAACACCCCAAAATGTAACGTTTTCAACTGATCTGTCCATACCCCACACTGACTGTGCATATGGGATGGTTTTTAGCAGTGAGAATACAAATATCAACTACTTTCCAAAATAGGTGTTTGCTCTTTGAGATAATGCGTTTGCGACAATAAAAAAAATGAATTGCCCATTTCTTCAAAACCATAAAGGCTAGAAGGCTAATTTTCCAGTATGTTATACAGGGCCCCACGTTGCGTTAGGTGAGCAAGGATTGGCCATGTAGCTCTCATAGTTTTGGCACAACTTCGTTTTTGAGTTTTGTGAAAGCTGCAACTTTTGTCCAATAGCACCCATTAAAACACCCCAAAATGTAAATTTTTCAACTGATCTGTCCATACCCCACACTGACTGTGCATATGGGATGCTTTTTAGCAGTGAGAATACAAATATCAACTACTTTCCAAAATAGGTGTTTGCTCTTTGAGATAATGCATTTGCGACAATAAAAAAATGAATTGCCCATTTCTTCAAAACCATAAAGGCTAGAAGGCTAATTTTCCAGTATGTTATACAGGGCCCCACGTTGCGTTAGGTGAGCAAGAATTGGCCATGTAGCTCTCATAGTTTTGGCACAACTTCGTTTTTGAGTTTTGTGAAAGCTGCAACTTTTGTCCAATAGCACCCATTGAAACATCCCAAAATGTAACTTTTTCAACTGATCTGTCCATACCCCACACTGACTGTGCATATGGGATGGTTTTTAGCAGTGAGAATACAAATATCAACTACTTTCCAAAATAGGTGTTTGCTCTTTGAGATAATGCGTTTGCGACAATAAAAAAATGAATTGCCCATTTCTTCAAAACCATAAAGGCTAGAAGGCTAATTTTCCAGTATGTTATACAGGGCCCCACGTTGCGTTAGGTGAGCAAGAATTGGCCATGTAGCTCTCATAGTTTTGGCACAACTTCGTTTTTGAGTTTTGTGAAAGCTGCAACTTTTGTCCAATAGCACCCATTAAAACACCCCAAAATGTAACTTTTTCAACTGATCTGTCCATACCCCACACTGACTGTGCATATGGGATGTTTTTTTAGCAGTGAGAATACAAATATCAACTACTTTCCAAAATAGGTGTTTGCTCTTTGAGATAATGCGTTTGCGACAATAAAAAAATGAATTGCCCATTTCTTCAAAACCATAAAGGCTAGAAGGCTAATTTTCCAGTATGTTATACAGGGCCCCACGTTGTGTTAGGTGAGCAAGAATTGGCCATGTAGCTCTCATAGTTTTGGCACAACTTCGTTTTTGAGTTTTGTGAAAGCTGCAACTTTTGTCCAGTAGCACCCATTAAAACACCCCAAAATGTAACTTTTTCAACTGATCTGTTCATACCCCACACTGACTGTGCATATGGGATGGTTTTTAGCGGTGAGAATACAAATATCAACTACTTTCCAAAATAGGTGTTTGCTCTTTGAGATAATGCATTTGCCACAATAAAAAAATGAATTGCCCATTTCTTCAAAACCATAAAGGCTAGAAGGCTAATTTTCCAGTATGTTATACAGGGCCCCAGGCTGCGTTAGGTGAGCAAGAATTGGCCATGTAGCTCTCATAGTTTTGGCACAACTTCGTTTTTGAGTTTTGTGAAAGCTGCAACTTTTGTCCAATAGCACCCATTAAAACACCCCAAAATGTAACTTTTTCAACTGATCTGTCCATACCCCACACTGACTGTGCATATGGGATGGTTTTTAGCAGTGAGAATACAAATATCAACTACTTTCCAAAATAGGTGTTTGCTCTTTGAGATAATGCGTTTGCGACAATAAAAAAATGAATTGCCCATTTCTTCAAAACCATAAAGGCTAGAAGGCTAATTTTCCAGTATGTTATACAGGGCCCCACGTTGCGTTAGGTGAGCAAGAATTGGCCATGTAGCTCTCATAGTTTTGGCACAACTTCGTTTTTGAGTTTTGTAAAAGCTGCAACTTTTGTCCAATAGCACCCATTAAAACACCCCAAAATGTAACTTTTTCAACTGATCTGTCCATACCCCACACTGACTGTGCATATGGGATGGTTTTTAGCAGTGAGAATACAAATATCAACTACTTTCCAAAATAGGTGTTTGCTCTTTGAGATAATGCGTTTGCGACAATAAAAAAATGAATTGCCCATTTCTTCAAAACCATAAAGGCTAGAAGGCTAATTTTCCAGTATGTTATACAGGGCCCCACGTTGCGTTAGGTGAGCAAAAATTGGCCATGTAGCTCTCATAGTTTTGGCACAACTTCGTTTTTGAGTTTTGTGAAAGCTGCAACTTTTGTCCAATAGCACCCATTAAAACACCCCAAAATGTAACTTTTTCAACTGATCTGTCCATACCCCACACTGACTGTGCACATGGGATGGTTTTTAGCAGTGAGAATACAAATATCAACTACTTTCCAAAATAGGTGTTTGCTCTTTGAGATAATGCATTTGCCACAATAAAAAAATGAATTGCCCATTTCTTCAAAACCATAAAGGCTAGAAGGCTAATTTTCCAGTATGTTATACAGGGCCCCAGGCTGCGTTAGGTGAGCAAGAATTGGCCATGTAGCTCTCATAGTTTTGGCACAACTTCGTTTTTGAGTTTTGTGAAAGCTGCAACTTTTGTCCAATAGCACCCATTAAAACACCCCAAAATGTAACTTTTTCAACTGATCTGTCCATACCCCACACTGACTGTGCATATGGGATGGTTTTTAGCAGTGAGAATACAAATATCAACTACTTTCCAAAATAGGTGTTTGCTCTTTGAGATAATGCGTTTGCGACAATAAAAAAATGAATTGCCCATTTCTTCAAAACCATAAAGGCTAGAAGGCTAATTTTCCAGTATGTTATACAGGGCCCCACGTTGCGTTAGGTGAGCAAGAATTGCCCATGTAGCTCTCATAGTTTTGGCACAACTTCGTTTTTGAGTTTTGTGAAAGCTGCAACTTTTGTCCAATAGCACCCATTAAAACACCCCAAAATGTAACTTTTTCAACTGATCTGTCCATACCCCACACTGACTGTGCATATGGGATGTTTTTTAGCAGTGAGAATACAAATATCAACTACTTTCCACAATAGGTGTTTCCTCTTTGAGATAATGCGTTTGCGACAGTAAAAAAATGAATTGCCCATTTCTTCAAAACCATAAAGGCTAGAAGGCTAATTTTCCAGTATGTTATACAGGGCCCCACGTTGCGTTAGGTGAGCAAGAATTGGCCATGTAGCTCTCATAGTTTAGGCACAACTTCGTTTTTGAGTTTTGTGAAAGCTGCAACGTTTGTCCAATAGCACCCATTAAAACACCCCAAAATGTAACTTTTTCAACTGATCTGTCCATACCCCACACTGACTGTGCATATGGGATGGTTTTTAGCAGTGAGAATACAAATATCAACTACTTTCCAAAATAGGTGTTTGCTCTTTGAGATAATGCGTTTGCGACAATAAAAATATGAATTGCCCATTTCTTCAAAACCATAAAGGCTAGAAGGCTAATTTTCCAGTATGTTATACAGGGCCCCACGTTGCGTTAGGTGAGCAAGAATTGGCCATGTAGCTCTCATAGTTTTGGCACAACTTCGTTTTTGAGTTTTGTGAAAGCTGCAACTTTTGTCCAATAGCACCCATTAAAACACCCCAAAATGTAACTTTTTTCAACTGATCTGTCCATACCCCACACTGACTGTGCATATGGGATGGTTTTTAGCAGTGAGAATACAAATATCAACTACTTTCCAAAATAGGTGTTTGCTCTTTGAGATAATGCGTTTGCGACAATAAAAAAATGAATTGCCCATTTCTTCAAAACCATAAAGGCTAGAAGGCTAATTTTCCAGTATGTTATACAGGGCCCCACGTTGCGTTAGGTGAGCAAGAATTGGCCATGTAGCTCTCATAGTTTTGGCACAACTTCGTTTTTGAGTTTTGTGAAAGCTGCAACTTTTGTCCAATAGCACCCATTAAAACACCCCAAAATGTAACTTTTTCAACTGATCTGTCCATACCCCACACTGACTGTGCATATGGGATGGTTTTTAGCAGTGAGAATACAAATATCAACTACTTTCCAAAATAGGTGTTTGCTCTTTGAGATAATGCATTTGCCACAATAAAAAAATGAATTGCCCATTTCTTCAAAACCATAAAGGCTAGAAGGCTAATTTTCCAGTATGTTATACAGGGCCCCACGTTGCGTTAGGTGAGCAAGAATTGGCCATGTAGCTCTCATAGTTTTGGCACAACTTCGTTTTTGAGTTTTGTGAAAGCTGCAACTTTTGTCCAATAGCACCCATTAAAACACCCCAAAATGTAACTTTTTCAACTGATCTGTCCATACCCCACACTGACTGTGCATATGGGATGGTTTTTAGCAGTGAGAATACAAATATCAACTACTTTCCAAAATAGGTGTTTGCTCTTTGAGATAATGCGTTTGCGACAATAAAAAAATGAATTGCCAATTTCTTCAAAACCATAAAGGCTAGAAGGCTAATTTTCCAGTATGTTATACAGGGCCCCACGTTGCGTTAGGTGAGCAAGAATTGGCCATGTAGCTCTCATAGTTTTGGCACAACTTCGTTTTTGAGTTTTGTGAAAGCTGCAACTTTTGTCCAATAGCACCCATTAAAACACCCCAAAATGAAACTTTTTCAACTGATCTGTCCATACCCCACACTGACTGTGCATATGGGATGGTTTTTAGCAGTGAGAATACAAACATCAAATACTTTCCAAAATAGGTGTTTGCTCTTTGAGATAATGCGTTTGCGACAATAAAAAAATGAATTGCCCATTTCTTCAAAACCATAAAGGCTAGAAGGCTAATTTTCCAGTATGTTATACAGGGCCCCACGTTGCGTTAGGTGAGCAAGAATTGGCCATGTAGCTCTCATAGTTTTGGCACAACTTCGTTTTTGAGTTTTGTGAAAGCTGCAACTTTTGTCCAATAGCACCCATTAAAACACCCCAAAATGTAACTTTTTCAACTGATCTGTCCATACCCCACACTGACTGTGCATATGGGATGGTTTTTAGCAGTGAGAATACAAATATCAACTACTTTCCAAAATAGGTGTTTGCTCTTTGAGATAATGCGTTTGCCACAATAAAAAAAGGAATTGCCCATTTCTTCAAAACCATAAAGGCTAGAAGGCTAATTTTCCAGTATGTTATACAGGGCCCCACGTTGCGTTAGGTGAGCAAGAATTGGCCATGTAGCTCTCATAGTTTTGGCACAACTTCGTTTTTGAGTTTTGTGAAAGCTGCAACTTTTGTCCAATAGCACCCATTAAAACACCCCAAAATGTAACTTTTTCAACTGATCTGTCCATACCCCACACTGACTGTGCATATGGGATGTTTTTTAGCAGTGAGAATACAAATATCAACTACTTTCCAAAATAGGTGTTTGCTCTTTGAGATAATGCGTTTGCCACAATAAAAAAAGGAATTGCCCATTTCTTCAAAACCATAAAGGCTAGAAGGCTAATTTTCCAGTATGTTATACAGGGCCCCACGTTGCGTTAGGTGAGCAAGAATTGGCCATGTAGCTCTCATAGTTTTGGCACAACTTCGTTTTTGAGTTTTGTGAAAGCTGCAACTTTTGTCCAATAAGCACCCATTAAAACACCCCAAAATGTAACTTTTTCAACTGATCTGTCCATACCCCACACTGACTGTGCATATGGGATGGTTTTTAGCAGTGAGAATACAAATATCAACTACTTTCCAAAATAGGTGTTTGCTCTTTGAGATAATGCGTTTGCGACAATAAAAAAATGAATTGCCCATTTCTTCAAAACCATAAAGGCTAGAAGGCTAATTTTCCAGTATGTTATACAGGGCCCCACGTTGCGTTAGGTGAGCAAGAATTGGCCATGTAGCTCTCATAGTTTTGGCACAACTTCGTTTTTGAGTTTTGTGAAAGCTGCAACTTTTGTCCAATAGCACCCATTAAAACACCCCAAAATGTAACTTTTTCAACTGATCTGTCCATACCCCACACTGACTGTGCATATGGGATGGTTTTTAGCAGTGAGAATACAAATATCAACTACTTTCCAAAATAGGTGTTTGCTCTTTGAGATAATGCGTTTGCGACAATAAAAAAATGAATTGCCCATTTCTTCAAAACCATAAAGGCTAGAAGGCTAATTTTCCAGTATGTTATACAGGGCCCCACGTTGCGTTAGGTGAGCAAGAATTGGCCATGTAGCTCTCATAGTTTTGGCACAACTTCGTTTTTGAGTTTTGTGAAAGCTGCAACTTTTGTCCAATAGCACCCATTAAAACACCCCAAAATGTAACTTTTTCAACTGATCTGTCCATACCCCACACTGACTGTGCATATGGGATGGTTTTTAGCAGTGAGAATACAAATATCAACTACTTTCCAAAATAGGTGTTTGCTCTTTGAGATAATGCGTTTGCGACAATAAAAAAATGAATTGCCCATTTCTTCAAAACCATAAAGGCTAGGAGGCTAATTTTCCAGTATGTTATACAGGGCCCCACGTTGTGTTAGGTGAGCAAGAATTGGCCATGTAGCTCTCATAGTTTTGGCACAACTTCGTTTTTGAGTTTTGTGAAAGCTGCGACTTTTGTCCAATAGCACCCATTAAAACACCCCAAAATGTAACTTTTTCAACTGATCAGTCCATACCCCACACTGACTGTGCATATGGGATGGTTTTTAGCAGTGAGAATACAAATATCAACTACTTTCCAAAATAGGTGTTTGCTCTTTGAGATAATGCGTTTGCGACAATAAAAAAATGAATTGCCCATTTCTTCAAAACCATAAAGGCTAGAAGGCTAATTTTCCAGTATGTTATACAGGGCCCCACGTTGCGTTAGGTGAGCAAGAATTGGCCATGTAGCTCTCATAGTTTTGGCACAACTTCGTTTTTGAGTTTTGTGAAAGCTGCAACTTTTGTCCAATAGCACCCATTAAAACACCCCAAAATGAAACTTTTTCAACTGATCTGTCCATACCCCACACTGACTGTGCATATGGGATGGTTTTTAGCAGTGAGAATACAAACATCAAATACTTTCCAAAATAGGTGTTTGCTCTTTGAGATAATGCGTTTGCGACAATAAAAAAATGAATTGCCCATTTCTTCAAAACCATAAAGGCTAGAAGGCTAATTTTCCAGTATGTTATACAGGGCCCCACGTTGCGTTAGGTGAGCAAGAATTGGCCATGTAGCTCTCATAGTTTTGGCACAACTTCGTTTTTGAGTTTTGTGAAAGCTGCAACTTTTGTCCAATAGCACCCATTAAAACACCCCAAAATGTAACTTTTTCAACTGATCTGTCCATACCCCACACTGACTGTGCATATGGGATGGTTTTTAGCAGTGAGAATACAAATATCAACTACTTTCCAAAATAGGTGTTTGCTCTTTGAGATAATGCGTTTGCGACAATAAAAAAATGAATTGCCCATTTCTTCAAAACCATAAAGGCTAGAAGGCTAATTTTCCAGTATGTTATACAGGGCCCCACGTTGCGTTAGGTGAGCAAGAATTGGCCATGTAGCTCTCATAGTTTTGGCACAACTTCGTTTTTGAGTTTTGTGAAAGCTGCAACTTTTGTCCAATAGCACCCATTAAAACACCCCAAAATGAAACTTTTTCAACTGATCTGTCCATACCCCACACTGACTGTGCATATGGGATGGTTTTTAGCAGTGAGAATACAAACATCAAATACTTTCCAAAATAGGTGTTTGCTCTTTGAGATAATGCGTTTGCGACAATAAAAAAATGAATTGCCCATTTCTTCAAAACCATAAAGGCTAGAAGGCTAATTTTCCAGTATGTTATACAGGGCCCCACGTTGCGTTAGGTGAGCAAGAATTGGCCATGTAGCTCTCATAGTTTTGGCACAACTTCGTTTTTGAGTTTTGTGAAAGCTGCGACTTTTGTCCAATAGCACCCATTAAAACACCCCAAAATGTAACTTTTTCAACTGATCAGTCCATACCCCACACTGACTGTGCATATGGGATGGTTTTTAGCAGTGAGAATACAAATATCAACTACTTTCCAAAATAGGTGTTTGCTCTTTGAGATAATGCGTTTGCGACAATAAAAAAATGAATTGCCCATTTCTTCAAAACCATAAAGGCTAGAAGGCTAATTTTCCAGTATGTTATACAGGGCCCCACGTTGCGTTAGGTGAGCAAGAATTGGCCATGTAGCTCTCATAGTTTTGGCACAACTTCGTTTTTGAGTTTTGTGAAAGCTGCAACTTTTGTCCAATAGCACCCATTAAAACACCCCAAAATGTAACGTTTTCAACTGATCTGTCCATACCCCACACTGACTGTGCATATGGGATGGTTTTTAGCAGTGAGAATACAAATATCAACTACTTTCCAAAATAGGTGTTTGCTCTTTGAGATAATGCGTTTGCGACAATAAAAAAATGAATTGCCCATTTCTTCAAAACCATAAAGGCTAGGAGGCTAATTTTCCAGTATGTTATACAGGGCCCCACGTTGTGTTAGGTGAGCAAGAATTGGCCATGTAGCTCTCATAGTTTTGGCACAACTTCGTTTTTGAGTTTTGTGAAAGCTGCGACTTTTGTCCAATAGCACCCATTAAAACACCCCAAAATGAAACTTTTTCAACTGATCAGTCCATACCCCACACTGACTGTGCATATGGGATGGTTTTTAGCAGTGAGAATACAAATATCAACTACTTTCCAAAATAGGTGTTTGCTCTTTGAGATAATGCGTTTGCGACAATAAAAAAATGAATTGCCCATTTCTTCAAAACCATAAAGGCTAGAAGGCTAATTTTCCAGTATGTTATACAGGGCCCCACGTTGCGTTAGGTGAGCAAGAATTGGCCTTGTAGCTCTCATAGTTTTGGCACAACTTCGTTTTTGAGTTTTGTGAAAGCTGCAACTTTTGTCCAATAGCACCCATTAAAACACCCCAAAATGTAACTTTTTCAACGGATCTGTCCATACCCCACACTGACTGTGCATATGGGATGGTTTTTAGCAGTGAGAATACAAATATCAACTACTTTCCAAAATAGGTGTTTGCTCTTTGAGATAATGCGTTTGCGACAATAAAAAAATGAATTGCCCATTTCTTCAAAACCATAAAGGCTAGAAGGCTAATTTTCCAGTATGTTATACAGGGCCCCACGTTGCGTTAGGTGAGCAAGAATTGGCCATGTAGCTCTCATAGTTTTGGCACAACTTCGTTTTTGAGTTTTGTGAAAGCTGCAACTTTTGTCCAATAGCACCCATTAAAACACCCCAAAATGAAACTTTTTCAACTGATCTGTCCATACCCCACACTGACTGTGCATATGGGATGGTTTTTAGCAGTGAGAATACAAACATCAAATACTTTCCAAAATAGGTGTTTGCTCTTTGAGATAATGCGTTTGCGACAATAAAAAAATGAATTGCCCATTTCTTCAAAACCATAAAGGCTAGAAGGCTAATTTTCCAGTATGTTATACAGGGCCCCACGTTGCGTTAGGTGAGCAAGAATTGGCCATGTAGCTCTCATAGTTTTGGCACAACTTCGTTTTTGAGTTTTGTGAAAGCTGCAACTTTTGTCCAATAGCACCCATTAAAACACCCCAAAATGAAACTTTTTCAACTGATCTGTCCATACCCCACACTGACTGTGCATATGGGATGGTTTTTAGCAGTGAGAATACAAACATCAAATACTTTCCAAAATAGGTGTTTGCTCTTTGAGATAATGCGTTTGCGACAATAAAAAAATGAATTGCCCATTTCTTCAAAACCATAAAGGCTAGAAGGCTAATTTTCCAGTATGTTATACAGGGCCCCACGTTGCGTTAGGTGAGCAAGAATTGGCCATGTAGCTCTCATAGTTTTGGCACAACTTCGTTTTTGAGTTTTGTGAAAGCTGCAACTTTTGTCCAATAGCACCCATTAAAACACCCCAAAATGTAACTTTTTCAACTGATCTGTCCATACCCCACACTGACTGTGCATATGGGATGGTTTTTAGCAGTGAGAATACAAATATCAACTACTTTCCAAAATAGGTGTTTGCTCTTTGAGATAATGCGTTTGCGACAATAAAAAAATGAATTGCCCATTTCTTCAAAACCATAAAGGCTAGAAGGCTAATTTTCCAGTATGTTATACAGGGCCCCACGTTGCGTTAGGTGAGCAAGAATTGGCCATGTAGCTCTCATAGTTTTGGCACAACTTCGTTTTTGAGTTTTGTGAAAGCTGCAACTTTTGTCCAATAGCACCCATTAAAACACCCCAAAATGAAACTTTTTCAACTGATCTGTCCATACCCCACACTGACTGTGCATATGGGATGGTTTTTAGCAGTGAGAATACAAACATCAAATACTTTCCAAAATAGGTGTTTGCTCTTTGAGATAATGCGTTTGCGACAATAAAAAAATGAATTGCCCATTTCTTCAAAACCATAAAGGCTAGAAGGCTAATTTTCCAGTATGTTATACAGGGCCCCACGTTGCGTTAGGTGAGCAAGAATTGGCCATGTAGCTCTCATAGTTTTGGCACAACTTCGTTTTTGAGTTTTGTGAAAGCTGCGACTTTTGTCCAATAGCACCCATTAAAACACCCCAAAATGTAACTTTTTCAACTGATCAGTCCATACCCCACACTGACTGTGCATATGGGATGGTTTTTAGCAGTGAGAATACAAATATCAACTACTTTCCAAAATAGGTGTTTGCTCTTTGAGATAATGCGTTTGCGACAATAAAAAAATGAATTGCCCATTTCTTCAAAACCATAAAGGCTAGAAGGCTAATTTTCCAGTATGTTATACAGGGCCCCACGTTGCGTTAGGTGAGCAAGAATTGGCCTTGTAGCTCTCATAGTTTTGGCACAACTTCGTTTTTGAGTTTTGTGAAAGCTGCAACTTTTGTCCAATAGCACCCATTAAAACACCCCAAAATGTAACTTTTTCAACGGATCTGTCCATACCCCACACTGACTGTGCATATGGGATGGTTTTTAGCAGTGAGAATACAAATATCAACTACTTTCCAAAATAGGTGTTTGCTCTTTGAGATAATGCGTTTGCGACAATAAAAAAATGAATTGCCCATTTCTTCAAAACCATAAAGGCTAGAAGGCTAATTTTCCAGTATGTTATACAGGGCCCCACGTTGCGTTAGGTGAGCAAGAATTGGCCATGTAGCTCTCATAGTTTTGGCACAACTTCGTTTTTGAGTTTTGTGAAAGCTGCAACTTTTGTCCAATAGCACCCATTAAAACACCCCAAAATGAAACTTTTTCAACTGATCTGTCCATACCCCACACTGACTGTGCATATGGGATGGTTTTTAGCAGTGAGAATACAAACATCAAATACTTTCCAAAATAGGTGTTTGCTCTTTGAGATAATGCGTTTGCGACAATAAAAAAAATGAATTGCCCATTTCTTCAAAACCATAAAGGCTAGAAGGCTAATTTTCCAGTATGTTATACAGGGCCCCACGTTGCGTTAGGTGAGCAAGAATTGGCCATGTAGCTCTCATAGTTTTGGCACAACTTCGTTTTTGAGTTTTGTGAAAGCTGCAACTTTTGTCCAATAGCACCCATTAAAACACCCCAAAATGAAACTTTTTCAACTGATCTGTCCATACCCCACACTGACTGTGCATATGGGATGGTTTTTAGCAGTGAGAATACAAACATCAAATACTTTCCAAAATAGGTGTTTGCTCTTTGAGATAATGCGTTTGCGACAATAAAAAAATGAATTGCCCATTTCTTCAAAACCATAAAGGCTAGAAGGCTAATTTTCCAGTATGTTATACAGGGCCCCACGTTGCGTTAGGTGAGCAAGAATTGGCCATGTAGCTCTCATAGTTTTGGCACAACTTCGTTTTTGAGTTTTGTGAAAGCTGCAACTTTTGTCCAATAGCACCCATTAAAACACCCCAAAATGAAACTTTTTCAACTGATCTGTCCATACCCCACACTGACTGTGCATATGGGATGGTTTTTAGCAGTGAGAATACAAACATCAAATACTTTCCAAAATAGGTGTTTGCTCTTTGAGATAATGCGTTTGCGACAATAAAAAAATGAATTGCCCATTTCTTCAAAACCATAAAGGCTAGAAGGCTAATTTTCCAGTATGTTATACAGGGCCCCACGTTGCGTTAGGTGAGCAAGAATTGGCCATGTAGCTCTCATAGTTTTGGCACAACTTCGTTTTTGAGTTTTGTGAAAGCTGCAACTTTTGTCCAATAGCACCCATTAAAACACCCCAAAATGTAACTTTTTCAACTGATCTGTCCATACCCCACACTGACTGTGCATATGGGATGGTTTTTAGCAGTGAGAATACAAATAGCAACTACTTTCCAAAATAGGTGTTTGCTCTTTGAGATAATGCGTTTGCCACAATAAAAAAAGGAATTGCCCATTTCTTCAAAACCATAAAGGCTAGAAGGCTAATTTTCCAGTATGTTATACAGGGCCCCACGTTGCGTTAGGTGAGCAAGAATTGGCCTTGTAGCTCTCATAGTTTTGGCACAACTTCGTTTTTGAGTTTTGTGAAAGCTGCAACTTTTGTCCAATAGCACCCATTAAAACACCCCAAAATGTAACTTTTTCAACGGATCTGTCCATACCCCACACTGACTGTGCATATGGGATGGTTTTTAGCAGTGAGAATACAAAAATCAACTACTTTCCAAAATAGGTGTTTGCTCTTTGAGATAATGCGTTTGCGACAATAAAAACATGAATTGCCCATTTCTTCAAAACCATAAAGGCTAGAAGGCTAATTTTCCAGTATGTTATACAGGGCCCCACGTTGCGTTAGGTGAGCAAGAATTGGCCATGTAGCTCTCATAGTTTTGGCACAACTTCGTTTTTGAGTTTTGTGAAAGCTGCAACTTTTGTCCAATAGCACCCATTAAAACACCCCAAAATGAAACTTTTTCAACTGATCTGTCCATACCCCACACTGACTGTGCATATGGGATGTTTTTTAGCAGTGAGAATACAAATATCAACTACTTTCCAAAATAGGTGTTTGCTCTTTGAGATAATGCGTTTGCGACAATAAAAAAATGAATTGCCCATTTCTTCAAAACCATAAAGGCTAGAAGGCTAATTTTCCAGTATGTTATACAGGGCCCCACGTTGCGTTAGGTGAGCAAGAATTGGCCATGTAGCTCTCATAGTTTTGGCACAACTTCGTTTTTGAGTTTTGTGAAAGCTGCAACTTTTGTCCAATAGCACCCATTAAAACACCCCAAAATGTAACTTTTTCAACTGATCTGTCCATACCCCACACTGACTGTGCATATGGGATGGTTTTTAGCAGTGAGAATACAAATATCAACTACTTTCCAAAATAGGTGTTTGCTCTTTGAGATAATGCGTTTGCGACAATAAAAAAATGAATTGCCAATTTCTTCAAAACCATAAAGGCTAGAAGGCTAATTTTCCAGTATGTTATACAGGGCCCCACGTTGCGTTAGGTGAGCAAGAATTGGCCATGTAGCTCTCATAGTTTTGGCACAACTTCGTTTTTGAGTTTTGTGAAAGCTGCAACTTTTGTCCAATAGCACCCATTAAAACACCCCAAAATGAAACTTTTTCAACTGATCTGTCCATACCCCACACTGACTGTGCATATGGGATGGTTTTTAGCAGTGAGAATACAAACATCAAATACTTTCCAAAATAGGTGTTTGCTCTTTGAGATAATGCGTTTGCGACAATAAAAAAATGAATTGCCCATTTCTTCAAAACCATAAAGGCTAGAAGGCTAATTTTCCAGTATGTTATACAGGGCCCCACGTTGCGTTAGGTGAGCAAGAATTGGCCATGTAGCTCTCATAGTTTTGGCACAACTTCGTTTTTGAGTTTTGTGAAAGCTGCAACTTTTGTCCAATAGCACCCATTAAAACACCCCAAAATGTAACTTTTTCAACTGATCTGTCCATACCCCACACTGACTGTGCATATGGGATGGTTTTTAGCAGTGAGAATACAAATATCAACTACTTTCCAAAATAGGTGTTTGCTCTTTGAGATAATGCGTTTGCGACAATAAAAAAATGAATTGCCCATTTCTTCAAAACCATAAAGGCTAGAAGGCTAATTTTACAGTATGTTATACAGGGCCCCACGTTGCGTTAGGTGAGCAAGAATTGGCCATGTAGCTCTCATAGTTTTGGCACAACTTCGTTTTTGAGTTTTGTGAAAGCTGCGACTTTTGTCCAATAGCACCCATTAAAACACCCCAAAATGTAACTTTTTCAACTGATCTGTCCATACCCCACACTGACTGTGCATATGGGATGGTTTTTAGCAGTGAGAATACAAACATCAAATACTTTCCAAAATAGGTGTTTGCTCTTTGAGATAATGCGTTTGCGACAATAAAACATTGAATTGCCCATTTCTTCAAAACCATAAAGGCTAGAAGGCTAATTTTCCAGTATGTTATACAGGGCCCCACGTTGCGTTAGGTGAGCAAGAATTGGCCATGTAGCTCTCATAGTTTTGGCACAACTTCGTTTTTGAGTTTTGTGAAAGCTGCAACTTTTGTCCAATAGCACCCATTAAAACACCCCAAAATGTAACTTTTTCAACTGATCTGTCCATACCCCACACTGACTGTGCATATGGGATGGTTTTTAGCAGTGAGAATACAAATATCAACTACTTTCCAAAATAGGTGTTTGCTCTTTGAGATAATGCGTTTGCGACAATAAAAAAATGAATTGCCAATTTCTTCAAAACCATAAAGGCTAGAAGGCTAATTTTCCAGTATGTTATACAGGGCCCCACGTTGCGTTAGGTGAGCAAGAATTGGCCATGTAGCTCTCATAGTTTTGGCACAACTTCGTTTTTGAGTTTTGTGAAAGCTGCAACTTTTGTCCAATAGCACCCATTAAAACACCCCAAAATGAAACTTTTTCAACTGATCTGTCCATACCCCACACTGACTGTGCATATGGGATGGTTTTTAGCAGTGAGAATACAAACATCAAATACTTTCCAAAATAGGTGTTTGCTCTTTGAGATAATGCGTTTGCGACAATAAAAAAATGAATTGCCCATTTCTTCAAAACCATAAAGGCTAGAAGGCTAATTTTCCAGTATGTTATCAGGGCCCCACGTTGCGTTAGGTGAGCAAGAATTGGCCATGTAGCTCTCATAGTTTTGGCACAACTTCGTTTTTGAGTTTTGTGAAAGCTGCAACTTTTGTCCAATAGCACCCATTAAAACACCCCAAAATGTAACTTTTTCAACTGATCTGTCCATACCCCACACTGACTGTGCATATGGGATGGTTTTTAGCAGTGAGAATACAAATATCAACTACTTTCCAAAATAGGTGTTTGCTCTTTGAGATAATGCGTTTGCGACAATAAAAAAATGAATTGCCCATTTCTTCAAAACCATAAAGGCTAGAAGGCTAATTTTACAGTATGTTATACAGGGCCCCACGTTGCGTTAGGTGAGCAAGAATTGGCCATGTAGCTCTCATAGTTTTGGCACAACTTCGTTTTTGAGTTTTGTGAAAGCTGCGACTTTTGTCCAATAGCACCCATTAAAACACCCCAAAATGTAACTTTTTCAACTGATCTGTCCATACCCCACACTGACTGTGCATATGGGATGGTTTTTAGCAGTGAGAATACAAACATCAAATACTTTCCAAAATAGGTGTTTGCTCTTTGAGATAATGCGTTTGCGACAATAAAACATTGAATTGCCCATTTCTTCAAAACCATAAAGGCTAGAAGGCTAATTTTCCAGTATGTTATACAGGGCCCCACGTTGCGTTAGGTGAGCAAGAATTGGCCATGTAGCTCTCATAGTTTTGGCACAACTTCGTTTTTGAGTTTTGTGAAAGCTGCAACTTTTGTCCAATAGCACCCATTAAAACACCCCAAAATGTAACTTTTTCAACTGATCTGTCCATACCCCACACTGACTGTGCATATGGGATGGTTTTTAGCAGTGAGAATACAAATATCAACTACTTTCCAAAATAGGTGTTTGCTCTTTGAGATAATGCGTTTGCGACAATAAAAAAATGAATTGCCCATTTCTTCAAAACCATAAAGGCTAGAAGGCTAATTTTCCAGTATGTTATACAGGGCCCCACGTTGCGTTAGGTGAGCAAGAATTGGCCATGTAGCTCTCATAGTTTTGGCACAACTTCGTTTTTGAGTTTTGTGAAAGCTGCGACTTTTGTCCAATAGCACCCATTAAAACACCCCAAAATGTAACTTTTTCAACTGATCTGTCCATACCCCACACTGACTGTGCATATGGGATGGTTTTTAGCAGTGAGAATACAAACATCAAATACTTTCCAAAATAGGTGTTTGCTCTTTGAGATAATGCGTTTGCGACAATAAAACATTGAATTGCCCATTTCTTCAAAACCATAAAGGCTAGAAGGCTAATTTTCCAGTATGTTATACAGGGCCCCACGTTGCGTTAGGTGAGCAAGAATTGGCCATGTAGCTCTCATAGTTTTGGCACAACTTCGTTTTTGAGTTTTGTGAAAGCTGCAACTTTTGTCCAATAGCACCCATTAAAACACCCCAAAATGTAACTTTTTCAACTGATCTGTCCATACCCCACACTGACTGTGCATTTGGGATGGTTTTTAGCAGTGAGAATACAAATATCAACTACTTTCCAAAATAGGTGTTTGCTCTTTGAGATAATGCGTTTGCGACAATAAAAAAATGAATTGCCCATTTCTTCAAAACCATAAAGGCTAGAAGGCTAATTTTCCAGTATGTTATACAGGGCCCCACGTTGCGTTAGGTGAGCAAGAATTGGCCATGTAGCTCTCATAGTTTTGGCACAACTTCGTTTTTGAGTTTTGTGAAAGCTGCAACTTTTGTCCAATAGCACCCATTAAAACACCCCAAAATGAAACTTTTTCAACTGATCTGTCCATACCCCACACTGACTGTGCATATGGGATGGTTTTTAGCAGTGAGAATACAAACATCAAATACTTTCCAAAATAGGTGTTTGCTCTTTGAGATAATGCGTTTGCGACAATAAAAAAATGAATTGCCCATTTCTTCAAAACCATAAAGGCTAGAAGGCTAATTTTCCAGTATGTTATACAGGGCCCCACGTTGCGTTAGGTGAGCAAGAATTGGCCATGTAGCTCTCATAGTTTTGGCACAACTTCGTTTTTGAGTTTTGTGAAAGCTGCAACTTTTGTCCAATAGCACCCATTAAAAAACCCCAAAATGTAACTTTTTCAACTGATCTGTCCATACCCCACACTGACTGTGCATATGGGATGCTTTTTAGCAGTGAGAATACAAATATCAACTACTTTCCAAAATAGGTGTTTGCTCTTTGAGATAATGCGTTTGCGACAATAAAAAAATGAATTGCCCATTTCTTCAAAACCATAAAGGCTAGAAGGCTAATTTTCCAGTATGTTATACAGGGCCCCACGTTGCGTTAGGTGAGCAAGAATTGGCCATGTAGCTCTCATAGTTTTGGCACAACTTCGTTTTTGAGTTTTGTGAAAGCTGCGACTTTTGTCCAATAGCACCCATTAAAACACCCCAAAATGTAACTTTTTCAACTGATCTGTCCATACCCCACACTGACTGTGCATATGGGATGGTTTTTAGCAGTGAGAATACAAATATCAACTACTTTCCAAAATAGGTGTTTGCTCTTTGAGATAATGCGTTTGCGACAATAAAAAAATGAATTGCCCATTTCTTCAAAACCATAAAGGCTAGAAGGCTAATTTTCCAGTATGTTATACAGGGCCCCACGTTGCGTTAGGTGAGCAAGAATTGGCCATGTAGCTCTCATAGTTTTGGCACAACTTCGTTTTTGAGTTTTGTGAAAGCTGCAACTTTTGTCCAATAGCACCCATTAAAACACCCCAAAATGAAACTTTTTCAACTGATCTGTCCATACCCCACACTGACTGTGCATATGGGATGGTTTTTAGCAGTGAGAATACAAATAGCAACTACTTTCCAAAATAGGTGTTTGCTCTTTGAGATAATGCGTTTGCCACAATAAAAAAAGGAATTGCCCATTTCTTCAAAACCATAAAGGCTAGAAGGCTAATTTTCCAGTATGTTATACAGGGCCCCACGTTGCGTTAGGTGAGCAAGAATTGGCCTTGTAGCTCTCATAGTTTTGGCACAACTTCGTTTTTGAGTTTTGTGAAAGCTGCAACTTTTGTCCAATAGCACCCATTAAAACACCCCAAAATGTAACTTTTTCAACGGATCTGTCCATACCCCACACTGACTGTGCATATGGGATGGTTTTTAGCAGTGAGAATACAAAAATCAACTACTTTCCAAAATAGGTGTTTGCTCTTTGAGATAATGCGTTTGCGACAATAAAAAAATGAATTGCCCATTTCTTCAAAACCATAAAGGCTAGAAGGCTAATTTTCCAGTATGTTATACAGGGCCCCACGTTGCGTTAGGTGAGCAAGAATTGGCCATGTAGCTCTCATAGTTTTGGCACAACTTCGTTTTTGAGTTTTGTGAAAGCTGCAACTTTTGTCCAATAGCACCCATTAAAACACCCCAAAATGAAACTTTTTCAACTGATCTGTCCATACCCCACACTGACTGTGCATATGGGATGTTTTTTAGCAGTGAGAATACAAATAGCAACTACTTTCCAAAATAGGTGTTTGCTCTTTGAGATAATGCGTTTGCGACAATAAAAAAATGAATTGCCCATTTCTTCAAAACCATAAAGGCTAGAAGGCTAATTTTCCAGTATGTTATACAGGGCCCCACGTTGCGTTAGGTGAGCAAGAATTGGCCATGTAGCTCTCATAGTTTTGGCACAACTTCGTTTTTGAGTTTTGTGAAAGCTGCAACTTTTGTCCAATAGCACCCATTAAAACACCCCAAAATGAAACTTTTTCAACTGATCTGTCCATACCCCACACTGACTGTGCATATGGGATGGTTTTTAGCAGTGAGAATACAAATAGCAACTACTTTCCAAAATAGGTGTTTGCTCTTTGAGATAATGCGTTTGCCACAATAAAAAAAGGAATTGCCCATTTCTTCAAAACCATAAAGGCTAGAAGGCTAATTTTCCAGTATGTTATACAGGGCCCCACGTTGCGTTAGGTGAGCAAGAATTGGCCTTGTAGCTCTCATAGTTTTGGCACAACTTCGTTTTTGAGTTTTGTGAAAGCTGCAACTTTTGTCCAATAGCACCCATTAAAACACCCCAAAATGTAACTTTTTCAACGGATCTGTCCATACCCCACACTGACTGTGCATATGGGATGGTTTTTAGCAGTGAGAATACAAAAATCAACTACTTTCCAAAATAGGTGTTTGCTCTTTGAGATAATGCGTTTGCGACAATAAAAAAATGAATTGCCCATTTCTTCAAAACCATAAAGGCT
This sequence comes from Proterorhinus semilunaris, assembly GCA_021464625.1. Lineage (NCBI taxonomy): Eukaryota > Metazoa > Chordata > Actinopteri > Gobiiformes > Gobiidae > Proterorhinus > Proterorhinus semilunaris. The sequence continues at coordinate 54,972,172 of CM038343.1, read as the reverse complement.
AGAAGGCTAATTTTCCAGTATGTTATACAGGGCCCCACGTTGCGTTAGGTGAGCAAGAATTGGCCATGTAGCTCTCATAGTTTTGGCACAACTTCGTTTTTGAGTTTTGTGAAAGCTGCAACTTTTGTCCAATAGCACCCATTAAAACACCCCAAAATGAAACTTTTTCAACTGATCTGTCCATACCCCACACTGACTGTGCATATGGGATGTTTTTTAGCAGTGAGAATACAAATAGCAACTACTTTCCAAAATAGGTGTTTGCTCTTTGAGATAATGCGTTTGCGACAATAAAAAAAGGAATTGCCCATTTCTTCAAAACCATAAAGGCTAGAAGGCTAATTTTCCAGTATGTTATACAGGGCCCCACGTTGCGTTAGGTGAGCAAGAATTGGCCTTGTAGCTCTCATAGTTTTGGCACAACTTCGTTTTTGAGTTTTGTGAAAGCTGCAACTTTTGTCCAATAGCACCCATTAAAACACCCCAAAATGTAACTTTTTCAACGGATCTGTCCATACCCCACACTGACTGTGCATATGGGATGGTTTTTAGCAGTGAGAATACAAAAATCAACTACTTTCCAAAATAGGTGTTTGCTCTTTGAGATAATGCGTTTGCGACAATAAAAACATGAATTGCCCATTTCTTCAAAACCATAAAGGCTAGAAGGCTAATTTTCCAGTATGTTATACAGGGCCCCACGTTGCGTTAGGTGAGCAAGAATTGGCCATGTAGCTCTCATAGTTTTGGCACAACTTCGTTTTTGAGTTTTGTGAAAGCTGCAACTTTTGTCCAATAGCACCCATTAAAACACCCCAAAATGAAACTTTTTCAACTGATCTGTCCATACCCCACACTGACTGTGCATATGGGATGTTTTTTAGCAGTGAGAATACAAATATCAACTACTTTCCAAAATAGGTGTTTGCTCTTTGAGATAATGCGTTTGCGACAATAAAAAAATGAATTGCCCATTTCTTCAAAACCATAAAGGCTAGAAGGCTAATTTTCCAGTATGTTATACAGGGCCCCACGTTGCGTTAGGTGAGCAAGAATTGGCCATGTAGCTCTCATAGTTTTGGCACAACTTCGTTTTTGAGTTTTGTGAAAGCTGCAACTTTTGTCCAATAGCACCCATTAAAACACCCCAAAATGTAACTTTTTCAACTGATCTGTCCATACCCCACACTGACTGTGCATATGGGATGGTTTTTAGCAGTGAGAATACAAATATCAACTACTTTCCAAAATAGGTGTTTGCTCTTTGAGATAATGCGTTTGCGACAATAAAAAAATGAATTGCCAATTTCTTCAAAACCATAAAGGCTAGAAGGCTAATTTTCCAGTATGTTATACAGGGCCCCACGTTGCGTTAGGTGAGCAAGAATTGGCCATGTAGCTCTCATAGTTTTGGCACAACTTCGTTTTTGAGTTTTGTGAAAGCTGCAACTTTTGTCCAATAGCACCCATTAAAACACCCCAAAATGAAACTTTTTCAACTGATCTGTCCATACCCCACACTGACTGTGCATATGGGATGGTTTTTAGCAGTGAGAATACAAACATCAAATACTTTCCAAAATAGGTGTTTGCTCTTTGAGATAATGCGTTTGCGACAATAAAAAAATGAATTGCCCATTTCTTCAAAACCATAAAGGCTAGAAGGCTAATTTTCCAGTATGTTATACAGGGCCCCACGTTGCGTTAGGTGAGCAAGAATTGGCCATGTAGCTCTCATAGTTTTGGCACAACTTCGTTTTTGAGTTTTGTGAAAGCTGCAACTTTTGTCCAATAGCACCCATTAAAACACCCCAAAATGTAACTTTTTCAACTGATCTGTCCATACCCCACACTGACTGTGCATATGGGATGGTTTTTAGCAGTGAGAATACAAATATCAACTACTTTCCAAAATAGGTGTTTGCTCTTTGAGATAATGCGTTTGCGACAATAAAAAAATGAATTGCCCATTTCTTCAAAACCATAAAGGCTAGAAGGCTAATTTTACAGTATGTTATACAGGGCCCCACGTTGCGTTAGGTGAGCAAGAATTGGCCATGTAGCTCTCATAGTTTTGGCACAACTTCGTTTTTGAGTTTTGTGAAAGCTGCGACTTTTGTCCAATAGCACCCATTAAAACACCCCAAAATGTAACTTTTTCAACTGATCTGTCCATACCCCACACTGACTGTGCATATGGGATGGTTTTTAGCAGTGAGAATACAAACATCAAATACTTTCCAAAATAGGTGTTTGCTCTTTGAGATAATGCGTTTGCGACAATAAAACATTGAATTGCCCATTTCTTCAAAACCATAAAGGCTAGAAGGCTAATTTTCCAGTATGTTATACAGGGCCCCACGTTGCGTTAGGTGAGCAAGAATTGGCCATGTAGCTCTCATAGTTTTGGCACAACTTCGTTTTTGAGTTTTGTGAAAGCTGCAACTTTTGTCCAATAGCACCCATTAAAACACCCCAAAATGTAACTTTTTCAACTGATCTGTCCATACCCCACACTGACTGTGCATATGGGATGGTTTTTAGCAGTGAGAATACAAATATCAACTACTTTCCAAAATAGGTGTTTGCTCTTTGAGATAATGCGTTTGCGACAATAAAAAAATGAATTGCCCATTTCTTCAAAACCATAAAGGCTAGAAGGCTAATTTTCCAGTATGTTATACAGGGCCCCACGTTGCGTTAGGTGAGCAAGAATTGGCCATGTAGCTCTCATAGTTTTGGCACAACTTCGTTTTTGAGTTTTGTGAAAGCTGCGACTTTTGTCCAATAGCACCCATTAAAACACCCCAAAATGTAACTTTTTCAACTGATCTGTCCATACCCCACACTGACTGTGCATATGGGATGGTTTTTAGCAGTGAGAATACAAACATCAAATACTTTCCAAAATAGGTGTTTGCTCTTTGAGATAATGCGTTTGCGACAATAAAACATTGAATTGCCCATTTCTTCAAAACCATAAAGGCTAGAAGGCTAATTTTCCAGTATGTTATACAGGGCCCCACGTTGCGTTAGGTGAGCAAGAATTGGCCATGTAGCTCTCATAGTTTTGGCACAACTTCGTTTTTGAGTTTTGTGAAAGCTGCAACTTTTGTCCAATAGCACCCATTAAAACACCCCAAAATGTAACTTTTTCAACTGATCTGTCCATACCCCACACTGACTGTGCATATGGGATGGTTTTTAGCAGTGAGAATACAAATATCAACTACTTTCCAAAATAGGTGTTTGCTCTTTGAGATAATGCGTTTGCGACAATAAAAAAATGAATTGCCCATTTCTTCAAAACCATAAAGGCTAGAAGGCTAATTTTCCAGTATGTTATACAGGGCCCCACGTTGCGTTAGGTGAGCAAGAATTGGCCATGTAGCTCTCATAGTTTTGGCACAACTTCGTTTTTGAGTTTTGTGAAAGCTGCAACTTTTGTCCAATAGCACCCATTAAAACACCCCAAAATGAAACTTTTTCAACTGATCTGTCCATACCCCACACTGACTGTGCATATGGGATGGTTTTTAGCAGTGAGAATACAAACATCAAATACTTTCCAAAATAGGTGTTTGCTCTTTGAGATAATGCGTTTGCGACAATAAAAAAATGAATTGCCCATTTCTTCAAAACCATAAAGGCTAGAAGGCTAATTTTCCAGTATGTTATACAGGGCCCCACGTTGCGTTAGGTGAGCAAGAATTGGCCATGTAGCTCTCATAGTTTTGGCAGAACTTCGTTTTTGAGTTTTGTGAAAGCTGCAACTTTTGTCCAATAGCACCCATTAAAAAACCCCAAAATGTAACTTTTTCAACTGATCTGTCCATACCCCACACTGACTGTGCATATGGGATGCTTTTTAGCAGTGAGAATACAAATATCAACTACTTTCCAAAATAGGTGTTTGCTCTTTGAGATAATGCGTTTGCGACAATAAAAAAATGAATTGCCCATTTCTTCAAAACCATAAAGGCTAGAAGGCTAATTTTCCAGTATGTTATACAGGGCCCCACGTTGCGTTAGGTGAGCAAGAATTGGCCATGTAGCTCTCATAGTTTTGGCACAACTTCGTTTTTGAGTTTTGTGAAAGCTGCGACTTTTGTCCAATAGCACCCATTAAAACACCCCAAAATGTAACTTTTTCAACTGATCTGTCCATACCCCACACTGACTGTGCATATGGGATGGTTTTTAGCAGTGAGAATACAAATATCAACTACTTTCCAAAATAGGTGTTTGCTCTTTGAGATAATGCGTTTGCGACAATAAAAAAATGAATTGCCCATTTCTTCAAAACCATAAAGGCTAGAAGGCTAATTTTCCAGTATGTTATACAGGGCCCCACGTTGCGTTAGGTGAGCAAGAATTGGCCATGTAGCTCTCATAGTTTTGGCACAACTTCGTTTTTGAGTTTTGTGAAAGCTGCAACTTTTGTCCAATAGCACCCATTAAAACACCCCAAAATGAAACTTTTTCAACTGATCTGTCCATACCCCACACTGACTGTGCATATGGGATGGTTTTTAGCAGTGAGAATACAAACATCAAATACTTTCCAAAATAGGTGTTTGCTCTTTGAGATAATGCGTTTGCGACAATAAAAAAATGAATTGCCCATTTCTTCAAAACCATAAAGGCTAGAAGGCTAATTTTCCAGTATGTTATACAGGGCCCCACGTTGCGTTAGGTGAGCAAGAATTGGCCATGTAGCTCTCATAGTTTTGGCACAACTTCGTTTTTGAGTTTTGTGAAAGCTGCAACTTTTGTCCAATAGCACCCATTAAAACACCCCAAAATGTAACTTTTTCAACTGATCTGTCCATACCCCACACTGACTGTGCATATGGGATGGTTTTTAGCAGTGAGAATACAAATATCAACTACTTTCCAAAATAGGTGTTTGCTCTTTGAGATAATGCGTTTGCGACAATAAAAAAATGAATTGCCCATTTCTTCAAAACCATAAAGGCTAGAAGGCTAATTTTCCAGTATGTTATACAGGGCCCCACGTTGCGTTAGGTGAGCAAGAATTGGCCATGTAGCTCTCATAGTTTTGGCACAACTTCGTTTTTGAGTTTTGTGAAAGCTGCAACTTTTGTCCAATAGCACCCATTAAAACACCCCAAAATGTAACTTTTTCAACTGATCTGTCCATACCCCACACTGACTGTGCATATGGGATGGTTTTTAGCAGTGAGAATACAAATATCAACTACTTTCCAAAATCGGTGTTTGCTCTTTGAGATAATGCGTTTGCGACAATAAAAAAATGAATTGCCCATTTCTTCAAAACCATAAAGGCTAGAAGGCTAATTTTCCAGTATGTTATACAGGGCCCCACGTTGCGTTAGGTGAGCAAGAATTGGTCATGTAGCTCTCATAGTTTTGGCACAACTTCGTTTTTGAGTTTTGTGAAAGCTGCAACTTTTGTCCAATAGCACCCATTAAAACACCCCAAAATGTAACTTTTTCAATTGATCTGTCCATACCCCACACTGACTGTAATGAAGGAAGGACGTAATGACGTAATGAAGGAGGGAAGGACGTAATGACGTAATGACGTAATGAAGGAAGGAAGGAAGGAAGGACGTAATGACGTAATGAAGGAAGGACGTAATGAAGGAAGGAAGGACGTAATGACGTAATGAAGGAAGGACGTAATGACGTAATGAAGGAGGGAAGGACGTAATGACGTAATGAAGAAAGGAAGGAAGGATGTAATGAAGGAAGGAAGGACGTAATGAAGGAAGGAAGGACGTAATGAAGGAAGGAAAGACGTAATGACGGAAGGAAGGAAGGACGTAATGACGTAATGAAGGAAGGACGTAATGACGCAAAGAAGGACATAATGAAGGAAGGACGTAATGACGGAAGGAATGACGTAATGAAGGAAGGACGTAATGAAGGAAGGAAGGACGTAATGACGTAATGAAGGAGGGAAGGACGTAATGACGTAATGAAGGAAGGAAGGAAGGACGTAATGATGTAATGAAGAAAGGAAGGAAGGATGTAATGAAGGAAGGAAGGACGTAATGAAGGAAGGAAGGACGTAATGACGGAAGGAAGGAAGGACGTAATGACGTAATGACGTAATGAAGGAAGGACGTAATGACGTAATGAAGGAAGGACGTAATGACGTAATGAAGGAAGGACGTAATGACGCAAAGAAGGACATAATGAAGGAAGGACGTAATGACGGAAGGAATGACGTAATGAAGGAAGGACGTAATGAAGGAAGGAAGGACGTAATGACGTAATGAAGGAAGGAAGGACGTAATGAAGGAAAGAAGGACATAATGACGTAATGAAGGAAGGAAGGACGTAATGACGTAATGAAGGAAGGAAGGACGTAATGACGTAATGACGGAAGGAAGGACGTAATGACGTAATGAAGGAAGGAAGGACATAATGAAGGAAGGAAGGACGTAATGAAGGAAGGAAGGACGTAATGAAGGAAGGAAGGACGTAATGACGTAATGAAGGAAGGAAGGACGTAATGAAGGAAGGACGTAATGAAGGAAGGATGACGTAATGAAGGAAGGAAGGACGTAATGAAGGAAGGAAGGAAGGACGTAATGAAGGAAGGAAGGAAGGACGTAATGGAGGAAGGAAGGAAGGATGTAATGAAGTACGTAATGAAGGACGTAAGGAAGGACGTAATGAATGACGTAATGAAGGAAGGACGTAATGAAGGACGTAATGAAGGAAGGACGTAATGAAGGACGTAATGAAGCAAGGACGTAATGAAGGACGTAAGGAAGGAAGGATGTAAGGAAGGAAGGAAGGAAGGACGTAATGAAGGAAGGAAGGAAGAATGTAAGGAAGGAAGGAAGGAAGGATGTAAGGAAGGAAGGACGTAATGAAGGAAGGAAGGAAGGACAGAATGAAGGAAGGACGTAATGAAGGAAGGACGGAAGGACGGAATGAAGAAAGGAAGGAAGGACGTAATGAAGGAAGGAAGGACGTAATGGAGTGAGTGAGAGAGGGATGGAGGGAGGGAGGTAATGAAGGACGGACGGACGTAATGAAGGAAGGACGGAAGGACGGAATGGAGGGAGGGAGGACGTAATGGAGGGAAGGAGGGAGGGACGGACGTAATGAAGGACGGACGGACGTAATGAAGGACGGAAGGAAGTAATAAAGGACGGAAGGAAGGACGTAATGAAGGACGGAAGGAAGGACGTAAGTAAGGACGTAAGGAAGGATGGAAGGACGGAAGGAAGGAAGGACGTAATGAAGGACGGAAGGAAGGACGTAAGTAAGGACGTAAGGAAGGAAGGAAGGACGGAAGGAAGGAAGGACGTAATGAAGGAAGGACCTAATGCAGGAAGGACGGAAGGAAGGAAGGACGTAATGAAGGAAGGACCTAATGAAGGAAGCACGTAATGAAGGACGTAATGACGTAATAAATGTAAGTAAGGAAGGAAGGAAGGACGTAATGACGGAAGGAAGGAAGGAAGGATGTAATGACGAAAGGAAGGACGTAATGACGGAAGGAAGGAAGGACGTAATGACGAAAGGAAGGACGTAATGACGGAAGGAAGGACGTAATGACGTAATGAAGGAAGGACGGAAGGAAGGACGTAATGAAGGGCGTAATGAAGGACGTAATGAAGGACGTAATGAAGGACGTAAAGAATGTAAGTAAGTGATGAAGGACGTAATGACGTAATGAAGGAAGGACGTAATGACGTAATGAAGGAAGGACGTAATGACGTATTGAAGGAAGGACGTAATGACGGAAGGAAGGAAGGACGTAATGACGTAATGAAGGAAGGACGTAATGACGGAAGGAAGGAAGGACGTAATGACGGAAGGAAGAAAGGACGTAATGACGGAAGGAAGGAAGGAAGGACGTAATGACGTAATGAAGGAAGGAAGGAAGGACGTAATGACGAAAGGAAGGACGTAATGACGTAATGAAGGAAGGACGGAAGGAAGGACGTAATGAAGAACGGAAGGACGTAATGAAGGAAGGAAGGAAGGAAGGACGTAATGAAGGAAGGAAGGAAGGACGTAATGACGGAAGGAAGGACGTAATGACGTAATGAAGGAAGGAAGGACGTAATGACGTAATGAAGGAAGGACGTAATGACGTAATGAAGGAAGGACGTAATGACGGAAGGAAGGACGTAATGACGGAAGGAAGGACGTAATGAAGGAAGGAAGGACGTAATGAAGGAAGGAAGGACGTAATTAAGGACGTAATGAAGGACGTAATGAAGGACGTAAGGAAGGACGTAATGAAGGAAGGACGTAATGAAGGACGTAATGACGTAATAAATGTAAGTAAGGAAGGAAGGAAGGACGTAATGACGGAAGGAAGGAAGGAAGGATGTAATGACGAAAGGAAGGACGTAATGACGGAAGGAAGGAAGGACGTAATGACGAAAGGAAGGACGTAATGACGGAAGGAAGGACGTAATGACGTAATGAAGGAAGGACGGAAGGAAGGACGTAATGAAGGACGTAATGACGTAATAAATGTAAGGAAGGAAGGAAGGAAGGACGTAATGAGGGAAGGAAGGAAGGACGTAATGACGAAAGGAAGGACGTAATGACGGAAGGAAGGACGTAATGAAGGACGGAAGGACGTAATGAGGTAATAAAGGAAGGACGTAATGAAGGAAGTAAGGAAGGACGTAATGAAGGAAGGAAGGAAGTACGTAATGACGAAAGGAAGGACGTAATGACGGAAGGAAGGACGTAATGACGTAATGAAGGAAGGACGGAAGGAAGGACGTAATGAAGGACGTAAGGACGTAATGACGTAATAAAGGAAGGACGTAATGAAGGAAGTAAGGAAGGACGTAATGAAGGAAGGAAGGAAGGACGTAATGACGAAAGGAAGGACGTAATGACGGAAGGAAGGACGTAATGACGTAATGAAGGAAGGACGGAAGGAAGGACGTAATGAAGGACGTAAGGACGTAATGACGTAATAAAGGAAGGACGTAATGACGGAAGGACGTAATGATGGAAGGAAGGATGTAATGACGGAAGGAAGGACGTAATGAAGGAAGGAAGGACGTAATGAAGGACGTAATGAAGGACGTAATGAAGGACGTAATGACGTAATGAATGTAAGGAAGGAAGGAAGGAAGGACGTAATGACGTAATGAAGGAAGGACGTAATGACGGAAGGAAGGACGTAATGACGTAATGAAGGAAGGAAGGACGTAATGACGTAATGAAGGAAGGACGTAATGACGTAATGAAGGAAGGACGTAATGACGGAAGGAAGGACGTAATGACGGAAGGAAGGACGTAATGAAGGAAGGAAGGACGTAATGAAGGAAGGAAGGACGTAATTAAGGACGTAATGAAGGACGTAATGAAGGACGTAAGGAAGGACGTAATGAAGGAAGGACGTAATGAAGGAAGGACGTAATGAAGGACGTAATGACGTAATAAATGTAAGGAAGGAAGGAAGGAAGGACGTAATGACGGAAGGAAGGAAGGATGTAATGACGAAAGGAAGGACGTAATGACGGAAGGAAGGAAGGACGTAATGACGAAAGGAAGGACGTAATGACGTAATGAAGGAAAGACGGAAGGAAGGACGTAATGAAGGACGTAATGACGTAATAAATGTAAGTAAGGAAGGAAGGAAGGACGTAATGACGGAAGGAAGGAAGGACGTAATGACGAAAGGAAGGACGTAATGACGGAAGGAAGGACGTAATGACGTAATGAAAGAAGGACGGAATGAAGGACGTAATGAAGGACGGAAGGACGTAATGAGGTAATAAAGGAAGGACGTAATGAAGGAAGTAAGGAAGGACGTAATGAAGGAAGGAAGGAAGGACGTAATGACGAAAGGAAGGACGTAATGACGGAAGGAAGGACGTAATGACGGAAGGAAGGACGTAATGACGTAATGAAGGAAGGACGGAAGGAAGGACGTAATGAAGGACGTAAGGACGTAATGACGTAATAAAGGAAGGACGTAATGACGGAAGGACGTAATGACGGAAGGAAGGATGTAATGACGGAAGGAAGGACGTAATGACGGAAGGAAGGACGTAATGAAGGAAGGAAGGACGTAATGAAGGACGTAATGAAGGACGTAATGAAGGACGTAATGACGTAATGAATGTAAGTAAGGAAGGAAGGAAGGACGTAATGACGTAATGAAGGAAGGACGTAATGACGGAAGGAAGGAAGGACGTAATGACGTAATGAAGGAAGGACGTAATGACGGAAAGAAGGAAGGACGTAATGAAGGAAGGACGTAATGAAGAAAGGACGTAATGAAGGAAGGAAGGACGTAATGAAGGAAGGAAGGAAGGACGTAATGACGAAAGCAAGGACGTAATGACGGAAGGAAGGACGTAATGACGTAATGAAGGAAGGACGGAAGGAAGGACGTAATGACGTAATAAAGGAAGGACGTAATGAAGGAAGGACGTAATGACGGAAGGAAGGACGTAATGACGGAAGGAAGGACGTAATGACGGAAGGAAGGACGTAATGAAGGAAGGAAGGACGTAATGAAGGAAGGAAGGATGTAATGAAGGACGTAATGAAGGACGTAATGAAGGACGTAATGAATGTAAGTAAGGAATGAAGGTGTTAGGACCTAATGGTGGCGGACCCAAAAAGTAGACGGAGAGATCGTAGGTACAAGATTTATTACAGATAATTGGGAAATGGCTGACGTTAGGTGGGTGCGGCTGGGGTGGTGGTGGTTCAGAGCAGGCAGTATGGAGGAGGTCGGAGTGGAGCAGGTAGGAAGGAGCTGGGGCTGGTGCTGGGCGAGGCTGGTATCCGGTGCTGGACGAGACTGGTATCTGGTGCGGGCAGGTGAGTATGGCAGGATGGTGGCTAACAGGCACAGAGAGCTGACGAGGAGCAGGAAAAAACACGATTAGTCTCAAGTATAGTCACAAAAACACAGCTATACTGAATAGGCCTGAAGAGTCTTCTCACAAAAGTAGACTGACGATCTGGCAGGGATGTGAAGGAGAGCCCATGCTTAAATACTGCAGGTGATGAGTTGAATGGATTCAGGTGTGCCCATTAGCCAGCCAGAGAGGAGGAGCAGCCACACCCACCAGGGAACAGGAGGCAGATCCCAGTGCCACACCCCCATAGCAGCAACAGACAAAACACACACTACAACAGTACCCCCCCACTAACGGACACCTCCAGGTGGACGAGGCAGGTCAGGATGGCGATGATGGAAATCCCGAACCAGACCCGGATCCAAGATCATAGCCCGAGAAACCCAACAACGTTCCTCTGGCCCATACCCCTCCCAATCCACGAGATACTGGAGACCACGCCCCCGACGACGGACATCCAGAAGCCGACTGACAGTGTAAGCAGGCAGGTCATCAACCACCCGGGGGGGTGGCGGGGGCACGGCCGGAGGGGACAAGGCACTGGACAAAACTGGCTTTAGTTGAGACACATGAAAGGTGGGATGAACCCGAAGTGTTCGCGGCAGTTTGAGTCTGACAGCAACTGGATTAACGAGCGACAACACCTCAAAAGGACCGACGTACCGGGGGGACAGTTTCTTAGACTCTGTCTTCAGAGGCAAGTCCTTAGTGGATAGCCATACCTTCTGCCCCGGAGTGTACAGAGGCGTAGAGGAACGATGACGATTAGCCTGTTGACAGTTCCTTTCTGTTGTTTGTAGGAGAGCCTTGCGGGTATCATTCCACACCTTGCGGCAGCGCCTAAGATGTACCTGCACAGAAGGGACAGCGACATCCGATTCTTCAGAAGGAAACGATGGGGGCTGAAACCCAAGGGAACATTCGAAAGGAGACAGCCCGGTGGCCGAGGATCTGAGGGAATTATGAGAGTATTCCACCCAAATGAGATGGTTGCTCCAGGTAGTCTGATTACCCCCCACCACGCAACGTAACGCAGCCTCCAGGTCTTGGTTGGTACGCTCTGTTTGACCGTTACTCTGTGGGTGGTAACCAGAAGAAAGGCTCACGTTAGCTCCTAACGCTTTGCAAAAAGCCCTCCATACCTGCGAGGTGAACTGCGGTCCACGATCCGAAACGATGTCAACAGGGATTCCATGGATGCGAACGACATGCTGGGCCAAGAGGTCTGCTGTCTCCCGAGCAGATGGGAGCTTGGGAAGAGCTACAAAGTGAGCAGACTTCGAAAACCGGTCAACAATGGTCAAAATGACAGTGTTACCATTGGAGGGGGGCAAACCAGTTACAAAATCAACCGCAATATGGGACCATGGGCGATGAGGTACAGGAAGAGGACGGAGATGACCTACCGGCTGCTGATGGGAGGCCTTGCTGCGAGCACAGATAGAACAAGCTGCAACATATTCCTTCACGTCAGCCTCCATGGATGGCCACCAAAAGCGACGACGGACTTGGGACAAGGTGCGCTGGATTCCAGGGTGACATGAAAACTTAGAATCATGTCCCCACTGCAAAACTTGCGATCGAACAGTCTGTGGAACAAAGAGTCTTCCTGTAGGCCCGTGATCAGGACCGGGATCAGCGAGTTGGGCTGCACGCACTGCTGACTCGACTTGCAAAACTAAGGATCCCATAATACATGAGGCAGGAAGAATGGTGTCAGAAGATCGAGGGACGTCCTCCGTGAACAGGCGTGAGAGGGTATCTGGTTTTAGATTCTTGGACCCCGGACGGTAAGTGATAGTAAAATTAAAACGGCCAAAAAACAGAGCCCAGCGTGCTTGCCGCGAATTGAGTCTCTTAGCCTGACTCAAGTACGCCAAATTCTTATGGTCAGTCCAGACAATGAACGGGTGCTCTGCCCCTTCCAGCCAGTGCCGCCACTCCTCCAAAGCCAACTTCACTGCAAGAAGCTCCCTATTGCCAACATCATAGTTGCGCTCAGCAGGAGACAGGCGCTTAGAGAAAAAGGCACAAGGATGGAGTCTTCGGTCCTCGCTGGAGTGCTGTGAAAGGACTGCACCAACGCCAACTTCCGAAGCATCAACTTCTACTATAAATTGTCTGGTCGGATCAGGTTGCACAAGGATGGGTGCCGACACAAATCTCCGCTTAAGGTCTTCGAGAGCGTGGGCAGCCTCCGTGGTCCAGACAAAAGGAATGGAGGAAGAGGTGAGCTTGGTTAGGGGGGCTGCCACCTTGCTGTAATCCCTAATGAAGCGGCGATAAAAGTTGGCAAAACCCAAAAAGCGCTGGAGTTGCTTTCGGGTAGTCGGAACCGGCCATTCTGCCACTGCAGAGATCTTAGAGGGATCCGCCTTCACCTTCCCATCCTCAATGATGTAACCAAGGAAGGACACCGAAGAGACGTGGAACTCACACTTCTCAGCCTTTACGTAAAGCTTGTTTTCCAGGAGCCGCTGTAGGACCTGGCGGACATGGGACTTGTGCTCCTCCAAACTGCGTGAAAAGATCAGAATGTCATCAATGTACACAAACACAAAGCGATTCAGGAAATCCCGTAACACATCGTTCACCAAGGCTTGAAAGACTGCTGGCGCATTGGTAAGTCCAAACGGCATTACTAAATATTCGAAGTGGCCAAGGGGAGTGTTGAATGCCGTTTTCCACTCATCTCCCTCCCTTATCCGCACCAGGTGGTAGGCGTTTCGGAGATCCAACTTGGTAAATACCCTTGCTCCCTGAAGGGGCTCAAAAGCAGACGAGATCAAAGGTAACGGATACTTGTTTTTGACAGTGATGGTGTTAAGGCCACGAAAATCAATACAAGGACGAAGAGTAGTATCCTTCTTTTCCACAAAGAAAAACCCTGCACCAAGAGGAGAAGAGGAAGGTCGAATGATACCTGCTGTCAGTGAATCCTTGATATACACCTCCATGGCTTTCCTCTCAGGTCGGGACAGGTTATACAAACGCCCAGCAGGTAGAGTCGCTCCGGGAAATAGATCAATGGCACAGTCATAGGGCCTGTGAGGAGGAAGAGCTAGAGCCCTTTCCTTGCTGAATACCTCTGCCAACCCACGGTAGCAAGCCGGAACCCCAGTCAGGTCCGGAGGCTTGATTGTCGTCACCACAGCATCCTCTGTAGGCGGGATGGCAGACTGGAGACAGGTTAAGTGACAAAAGGAACTCCAACTACAAATATTCCCCGAAGCCCAATCTATAACTGGATTGTGCATCTTAAGCCATGGGAAACCCAAAACCACGGGGCACTGGGGGGAGTCAAAAACATAAAAACGGACATCTTCATGATGGTTTCCAGAGAGAACCAGGTGTAGGGGAACGGTTTGATGGGTGACGAGGGCAAGAAGGTCACCATTTAAAGCACATATATTGACAGGTTCACTCAATTGTTCTAATGGTATGGCTGCTTGTTTAACAAGGCCAGTGTCCAAAAAACACTGCTCTGCTCCCGAGTCAATCAAAGCTAACAGGGGTAGTGTAAGGTTAGCATGGCTAAGCAACGCTTGAATCTGAAATCGTGGGCATTTATACGAATCTTTCTTGCTCACCAGTACTCCCACACCTACTGGCGAGCTTGGTCTTTTGGCCGTACAGGACACGTGCGAAGGAAATGGCCTGGCTGGCCACAATATAGGCACTCACCCCAGCTGAATCTTCTCCGTCGTTCAGCAGGAGTAAGGCTAGAACGACCCAGTTGCATGGGCTCTTCAACGGGTGGTAATGCCAGCGACGGTCGGGGCTGAGAGTAGCCCGTACTTGAGGGAAAGGGGCCTGGACGGGCAGGGGAAGCATAGCGAGCCCTCGAGTTCCTTTCACGTCTCCTCTCACGAAGCCGGTTGTCTAAACGGATAGATAACGAGATTAAATCATCCAATGATTCAGGATCATCATGAGAAGCGAGCTCATCCTTCATATTCTCGCTTAATCCAAACATGAAAGCACCACGAAGTGCCTGGTCATTCCAGCCCGACTCTGCAGCCAGAATTCTAAAATCAATTGAATATTCTGCTACACTATGCAATCCCTGACGGAGATTTAACAGTCTCTTGGCCGCGTCCGCTGCAATATCTGGGTGTGCAAACACCTTCTGGAATTCAGTAATGAATCTCTCATAGGTCATGGGGTTCACAGAATTGCCCAATACTGCTTGTGCCCATTCAAGAGCTCTTCCTCTTAACAGGCCAGTGACATAGGATACCCTGGCTTGGTCTGAAGCGAAAGTCTGCGGCTGTTGCCTGAAAACTTGCGAACACTGGAGGAGAAAACCTTTAGATTTGCCCATATCCCCAGAATATGGCTCAGGTGGTGGAACTGGTGACTCGGATGTCGCTACTGGATTCTGATGAGGCTCTGGGACGTCGACGGAAGCAGCTGGAACAACAGCAATTTTATCCGTTAAACGTTCAACCAATCTTCCAATTTGAACTACCTGTTGACCGAGTGCACCCTGTGCGTCCATGAGTTGCTGAAGCATCTGGTGATGTTGACCGAGTAAGGCTCCTTGGTTGGACAGGGCTTTTTCCACAGCTTGGGGATCGGTTGGGTCCATGTTGGCCAGATCGTACTGTTAGGACCTAATGGTGGCGGACCCAAAAAGTAGACGGAGAGATCGTAGGTACAAGATTTATTACAGATAATTGGGAAATGGCTGACGTTAGGTGGGTGCGGCTGGGGTGGTGGTGGTTCAGAGCAGGCAGTATGGAGGAGGTCGGAGTGGAGCAGGTAGGAGTGGAGCAGGTAGGAAGGAGCTGGGGCTGGTGCTGGGCGAGGCTGGTATCCGGTGCTGGACGAGACTGGTATCTGGTGCGGGCAGGTGAGTATGGCAGGATGGTGGCTAACAGGCACGGAGAGCTGACGAGGAGCAGGAAAAAACACGATTAGTCTCAAGTATAGTCACAAAAACACAGCTATACTGAATAGGCCTGAAGAGTCTTCTCACAAAAGTAGACTGACGATCTGGCAGGGATGTGAAGGAGAGCCCATGCTTAAATACTGCAGGTGATGAGTTGAATGGATTCAGGTGTGCCCATTAGCCAGCCAGAGAGGAGGAGCAGCCACACCCACCAGGGAACAGGAGGCAGATCCCAGTGCCACACCCCCATAGCAGCAACAGACAAAACACACACTACAACAGAAGGAAGGACGTAATGACGTAATGAAGGAAGGACGTAATGACGGAAGGAAGGAAGGACGTAATGACGTAATGAAGGAAGGACGTAATGACGGAAAGAAGAAAGGACGTAATGAAGTAAGGACGTAATGAAGGAAGGACGTAATGAAGGAAGGAAGGACGTAATGAAGGACGTAATGACGTAATGAATGTAAGGAAGGAAGGAAGGACGTAATGACGTAATGAAGGAAGGACGTAATGACGGAAGGAAGGAAGGACGTAATGACGTAATGAAGGAAGGACGTAATGACGGAAGGAAGGAAGGACGTAATGACGGAAGGAAGGAAGGAAGGACGTAATGACGGAAGGAAGGACGTAATGACGTAATGAAGGAAGGAAGGAAGGAAGGACGTAATGAAGGACGGAAGGAAGGACGTAATGAAGAACGGAAGGACGTAATGACGTAATAAAGGAAGGACGTAATGAAGGAAGGAAGGAAGGACGTAATGAAGGAAGGAAGGAAGGACGTAATGAAGGATGTAAGGAAGGACGTAATGAAGGACGTAATGAAGGACATAATGAATGTAAGGAAGGAAGGACGTAATGAAGGACGTAATGAAGGACGTAATGAAGGAAGGACGTAATGACGTAATGAAGGAAGGACGTAATGACGTAATGAAGGAAGGACGTAATGACGGAAGGAAGGAAGGACGTAATGACGGAAGGAAGGACGTAATGACGGAAGGAAGGAAGGATGTAATGACGTAATGAAGGAAGGACGTAATGACGTATTGAAGGAAGGACGTAATGACGGAAGGAAGGAAGGACGTAATGACGTAATGAAGGAAGGACGTAATGACGGAAGGAAGGAAGGACGTAATGACGGAAGGAAGAAAGGACGTAATGACGGAAGGAAGGAAGGAAGGACGTAATGACGTAATGAAGGAAGAAAGGAGGGACGTAATGACGAAAGGAAGGACGTAATGACGTAATGAAGGAAGGACGGAAGGAAGGACGTAATGAAGGACGGAAGGACGTAATGAAGGAAGGAAGGAAGGAAGGACGTAATGAAGGAAGGAAGGAAGGACGTAATGACGGAAGGAAGGACGTAATGACGTAATGAAGGAAGGAAGGACGTAATGACGTAATGAAGGAAGGACGTAATGACGTAATGAAGGAAGGACGTAATGACGGAAGGAAGGACGTAATGACGGAAGGAAGGACGTAATGAAGGAAGGAAGGACGTAATGAAGGAAGGAAGGACGTAATTAAGGACGTAATGAAGGACGTAATGAAGGACGTAAGGAAGGACGTAATGAAGGAAGGACGTAATGAAGGAAGGACGTAATGAAGGACGTAATGACGTAATAAATGTAAGTAAGGAAGGAAGGAAGGACGTAATGACGGAAGGAAGGAAGGATGTAATGACGAAAGGAAGGACGTAATGACGGAAGGAAGGAAGGACGTAATGACGAAAGGAAGGACGTAATGACGGAAGGAAGGACGTAATGACGTAATGAAGGAAGGACGGAAGGAAGGACGTAATGAAGGACGTAATGACGTAATAAATGTAAGTAAGGAAGGAAGGAAGGACGTAATGACGGAAGGAAGGAAGGACGTAATGACGAAAGGAAGGACGTAATGACGGAAGGAAGGACGTAATGACGTAATGAAGGAAGGACGTAAGAAAGGACGTAATGAAGGACGGAAGGACGTAATGACGTAATAAAGGAAGGACGTAATGAAGGAAGTAAGGAAGGACGTAATTAAGGAAGGAAGGAAGGACGTAATGACGAAAGGAAGGACGTAATGACGTAATAAAGGAAGGACGTAATGAAGGAAGTAAGGAAGGACGTAATGAAGGAAGGAAGGAAGGACGTAATGACGAAAGGAAGGACGTAATGACGGAAGGAAGGACGTAATGACGTAATGAAGGAAGGACGGAAGGAAGGACGTAATGAAGGACGTAAGGACGTAATGACGTAATAAAGGAAGGACGTAATGACGGAAGGAAGGACGTAATGAAGGAAGGAAGGACGTAATGAAGGACGTAATGAAGGACGTAATGAAGGAAGGAAGGACGTAATGAAGGACGTAATGAAGGACGTAATGACGTAATGAATGTAAGTAAGGAAGGAAGGAAGGACGTAATGACGTAATGAAGGAAGGACGTAATGACGGAAGGAAGGAAGGACGTAATGACGTAATGAAGGAAGGACGTAATGACGGAAAGAAGGAAGGACGTAATGAAGGAAGGACGTAATGAAGAAAGGACGTAATGAAGGAAGGAAGGACGTAATGACGAAAGGAAAGACGTAATGACGGAAGGAAGGACGTAATGACGTAATGAAGGAAGGACGGAAGGAAGGACGTAATGAAGGACGTACGGAAGGAAGGACGTAATGAAGGACGTAAGGACGTAATGACGTAATAAAGGAAGGACGTAATGAAGGAAGGACGTAATGACGGAAGGAAGGATGTAATGACGGAAGGAAGGACGTAATGACGGAAGGAAGGACGTAATGAAGGAAGGAAGGACGTAATGAAGGAAGGAAGGACGTAATGAAGGACGTAATGAAGGACGTAATGAAGGACGTAATGAAGGACGTAATGAAGGACGTAATGACGTAATGAATGTAAGTAAGGAAGGAAGGAAGGACGTAATGACGTAATGAAGGAAGGACGTAATGACGGAAGGAAGGAAGGACGTAATGACGTAATGAAGGAAGGACGTAATGACGGAAAGAAGAAAGGACGTAATGAAGTAAGGACGTAATGAAGGAAGGACGTAATGAAGGAAGGAAGGACGTAATGAAGGACGTAATGAAGGACGTAATGACGTAATGAATGTAAGTAAGGAAGGAAGGACGTAATGACGTAATGAAGGAAGGACGTAATGACGTAATGAAGGAAGGACGTAATGACGGAAGGAAGGAAGGACGTAATGACGTAATGAAGGAAGGACGTAATGACGGAAGGAAGGAAGGACGTAATGACGGAAGGAAGGAAGGACGTAATGACGAAAGGAAGGACGTAATGACGGAAGGAAGGACGTAATGACGTAATGAAGGAAGGACGGAAGGAAGGACGTAATGAAGGACGTAATGACGTAATAAATGTAAGTAAGGAAGGAAGGAAGGACGTAATGACGGAAGGAAGGACGTAATGACGAAAGGAAGGACGTAATGACGGAAGGAAGGACGTAATGACGTAATGAAGGAAGGACGGAAGAAAGGACGTAATGAAGGACGGAAGGACGTAATGACGTAATAAAGGAAGGACGTAATGAAGGAAGTAAGGAAGGACGTAATTAAGGAAGGAAGGAAGGACGTAATGACGAAAGGAAGGACGTAATGACGAAAGGAAGGACGTAATGACGTAATAAAGGAAGGACGTAATGAAGGAAGTAAGGAAGGACGTAATGAAGGAAGGAAGGAAGGACGTAATGACGAAAGGAAGGACGTAATGACGGAAGGAAGGACGTAATGACGTAATGAAGGAAGGACGGAAGGAAGGACGTAATGAAGGACGTAAGGACGTAATGACGTAATAAAGGAAGGACGTAATGACGGAAGGAAGGACGTAATGAAGGAAGGAAGGACGTAATGAAGGACGTAATGAAGGACGTAATGAAGGAAGGAAGGACGTAATGAAGGACGTAATGAAGGACGTAATGACGTAATGAATGTAAGTAAGGAAGGAAGGAAGGACGTAATGACGTAATGAAGGAAGGACGTAATGACGGAAGGAAGGAAGGACGTAATGACGTAATGAAGGAAGGACGTAATGACGGAAAGAAGGAAGGACGTAATGAAGGAAGGACGTAATGAAGAAAGGACGTAATGAAGGAAGGAAGGACGTAATGACGAAAGGAAGGACGTAATGACGGAAGGAAGGACGTAATGACGTAATGAAGGAAGGACGGAAGGAAGGACGTAATGAAGGACGTACGGAAGGAAGGACGTAATGAAGGACGTAAGGACGTAATGACGTAATAAAGGAAGGACGTAATGAAGGAAGGACGTAATGACGGAAGGAAGGATGTAATGACGGAAGGAAGGACGTAATGACGGAAGGAAGGACGTAATGAAGGAAGGAAGGACGTAATGAAGGAAGGAAGGACGTAATGAAGGACGTAATGAAGGACGTAATGAAGGACGTAATGAAGGACGTAATGAAGGACGTAATGACGTAATGAATGTAAGTAAGGAAGGAAGGAAGGACGTAATGACGTAATGAAGGAAGGACGTAATGACGGAAGGAAGGAAGGACGTAATGACGTAATGAAGGAAGGACGTAATGACGGAAAGAAGAAAGGACGTAATGAAGTAAGGACGTAATGAAGGAAGGACGTAATGAAGGAAGGAAGGACGTAATGAAGGACGTAATGAAGGACGTAATGACGTAATGAATGTAAGGAAGGAAGGAAGGACGTAATGACGTAATGAAGGAAGGACGTAATGACGGAAGGAAGGAAGGACGTAATGACGTAATGAAGGAAGGACGTAATGACGGAAGGAAGGAAGGACGTAATGACGGAAGGAAGGAAGGAAGGACGTAATGACGGAAGGAAGGACGTAATGACGTAATGAAGGAAGGAAGGAAGGAAGGAAGGAAGGAAGGACGTAATGAAGGACGGAAGGACGTAATGACGTAATAAAGGAAGGACGTAATGAAGGAAGGAAGGAAGGACGTAATGACGAAAGGAAGGACGTAATGACGGAAGGAAGGACGTAATGACATAATGAAGGAAGGACGGAAGGAAGGACGTAATGAAGGACGTAAGGACGTAATGACGTAATAAAGAAAGGACGTAATGAAGGAAGGACGTAATGACGGAAGGAAGGATGTAATGACGGAAGGAAGGACGTAATGACGGAAGGAAGGACGTAATGAAGGAAGGAAGGACGTAATGAAGGAAGGAAGGACGTAATGAAGGACGTAATGAAGGACGTAATGACGTAATGAATGTAAGTAAGGAAGGAAGGAAGGACGTAAAGACGTAATGAAGGAAGGACGTAATGACGTAATGAAGGAAGGACGTAATGACGGAAGGAAGGAAGGACGTAATGACGTAATGAAGGAAGGACGTAATGACGGAAGGAAGGAAGGACGTAATGACGTAATGACGGAAGGAAGGAAGGAAGGAAGGACGTAATGAAGGAAGGACGTAATGACGGAAGGAAGGAAGGACGTAATGACGGAAGGAAGGAAGGACGTAATGACGGAAGGAAGGACGTAATGACCGAAGGAAGGACGTAATGACGTAATGAAGGAAGGACGTAATGACGGAAGGAAGGAAGGACGTAATGATGGACGGAAGGAAGGAAGGAAGGACGTAATGAAGGAAGGAAGGACGTAATGACGTAATGAAGGAAGGACGTAATGACGTAATGAAGGAAGGACGTAATGACGGAAGGAAGGAAGGACGTAATGACGAAAGGAAGGACGTAATGACGGAAGGAAGGACAGAAGGAAGGAAGGACGTAATGACGTAATGAAGGAAGGACGTAATGACGTAATGAAGGAATGACGTAATGAAGGAAGGAAGGAAGGACGTAATGACGAAAGGAAGGACGTAATGACGTAATGAAGGAAGGAAGGACGGAAGGAAGGACGTAATGAAGGACGGAAGGACGTAATGACGTAATGAAGGAAGGACGTAATGAAGGAAGGAAGGAAGGACGTAATGAAGGAAGGAAGGAAGGACGTAATGAAGGATGTAAGGAAGGACGTAATGAAGGACGTAATGAAGGACATAATGAATGTAAGGAAGGAAGGACGTAATGAAGGACGTAATGAAGGACGTAATGAAGGAATGAAGGACGTAATGAAGGAAGGACGTAATGACGTAATGAAGGAAGGACGTAATGACGTAATGAAGGAAGGACGTAATGACAGAAGGAAGGAAGAACGTAATGACGGAAGGAAGGAAGGACGTAATGACGGAAGGAAGGAAGGAAGGAAGGACGTAATGACGAAAGGAAGGACGTAATGACGGAAGGAAGGACGTAATGACGTAATGAAGGAAGGAAGGAAGGACGTAATGAAGGACGTAATGACGTAATGAATGTAAGTAAGGAAGGAAGGAAGGACGTAATGACGTAATGAAGGAAGGACGTAATGATGGAAGGAAGGAAGGACGTAATGACGTAATGAAGGAAGGACGTAATGACGGAAAGAAGGAAGGACGTAATGAAGGAAGGACGTAATGAAGAAAGGACGTAATGAAGGAAGGAAGGACGTAATGAAGGAAGGAAGGAAGGACGTAATGACGAAAGGAAGGACGTAATGACGTAATGAAGGAAGGACGGAAGGAAGGACGTAATGAAGGACGTAAGGACGTAATGACGTAATGAAGGACGTAATGACGTCTTGAAGCAAGGAAGGACGTAATGACGTAATGAAGGAAGGAAGGAAGGACGTAATGACGAAAGGAAGGACGTAATGACGGAAGGAAGGACGTAATGACGTAATGAAGGAAGGAAGGAAGGACGTAATGAAGGACGTAATGATGTAATGAATGTAAGTAAGGAAGGAAGGAAGGACGTAATGACGTAATGAAGGAAGGACGTAATGATGGAAGGAAGGAAGGACGTAATGACGTAATGAAGGAAGGACGTAATGACGGAAAGAAGGAAGGACGTAATGAAGAAAGGACGTAATGAAGGAAGGAAGGACGTAATGAAGGAAGGAAGGAAGGACGTAATGACGAAAGGAAGGACGTAATGACGTAATGAAGGAAGGACGGAAGGAAGGACGTAATGAAGGACGTAAGGACGTAATGACGTAATAAAGGAAGGACGTAATGAAGGAAGGACGTAATGACGGAAGGAAGGATGTAATGACGGAAGGAAGGACGTAATGACGGAAGGAAGGACGTAATGAAGGAAGGAAGGACGTAATGAAGGAAGGAAGGACGTAATGAAGGACGTAATGAAGGACGTAATGAAGGACGTAATGAAGGACGTAATGACGTAATGAATGTAAGTAAGGAAGGAAGGAAGGAAGGACGTAATGACGTAATGAAGGAAGGACGTAATGACGGAAGGAAGGAAGGACGTAATGACGTAATGAAGGAAGGACGTAATGACGGAAAGAAGAAAGGACGTAATGAAGGAAGGACGTAATGACGGAAGGAAGGATGTAATGACGGAAGGAAGGACGTAATGACGGAAGGAAGGACGTAATGAAGGAAGGACGTAATGAAGGAAGGAAGGACGTAATGAAGGACGTAATGAAGGACGTAATGAAGGACGTAATGAAGGACGTAATGACGTAATGAATGTAAGTAAGGAAGGAAGGAAGGACGTAATGACGTAATGAAGGAAGGACGTAATGACGGAAGGAAGGAAGGACGTAATGACGAAAGGAAGGACGTAATGACGGAAGGAAGGACAGAAGGAAGGAAGGACGTAATGACGTAATGAAGGAAGGACGTAATGACGTAATGAAGGAATGACGTAATGAAGGAAGGAAGGAAGGACGTAATGACGAAAGGAAGGACGTAATGACGTAATGAAGGAAGGAAGGACGGAAGGAAGGACGTAATGAAGGACGGAAGGACGTAATGACGTAATGAAGGAAGGACGTAATGAAGGATGTAAGGAAGGACGTAATGAAGGACGTAATGAAGGACATAATGAATGTAAGGAAGGAAGGACGTAATGAAGGACGTAATGAAGGAATGAAGGACGTAATGAAGGAAGGACGTAATGACGTAATGAAGGAAGGACGTAATGACGTAATGAAGGAAGGACGTAATGACAGAAGGAAGGAAGAACGTAATGACGGAAGGAAGGAAGGACGTAATGACGGAAGGAAGGAAGGATGTAATGACGTAATGAAGGACGTAATGACGTCTTGAAGCAAGGAAGGACGTAATGACGTAATGAAGGAAGGAAGGAAGGACGTAATGACGAAAGGAAGGACGTAATGACGGAAGGAAGGACGTAATGACGTAATGAAGGAAGGAAGGAAGGACGTAATGAAGGACGTAATGACGTAATGAATGTAAGTAAGGAAGGAAGGAAGGACGTAATGACGTAATGAAGGAAGGACGTAATGATGGAAGGAAGGAAGGACGTAATGACGTAATGAAGGAAGGACGTAATGACGGAAAGAAGGAAGGACGTAATGAAGGAAGGACGTAATGAAGAAAGGACGTAATGAAGGAAGGAAGGACGTAATGAAGGAAGGAAGGAAGGACGTAATGACGAAAGGAAGGACGTAATGACGTAATGAAGGAAGGACGGAAGGAAGGACGTAATGAAGGACGTAAGGACGTAATGACGTAATAAAGGAAGGACGTAATGAAGGAAGGACGTAATGACGGAAGGAAGGATGTAATGACGGAAGGAAGGACGTAATGACGGAAGGAAGGACGTAATGAAGGAAGGAAGGACGTAATGAAGGACGTAATGAAGGACGTAATGAAGGACGTAATGAAGGACGTAATGAATGTAAGTAAGGAAGGAAGGAAGGACGTAATGACGTAATGAAGGAAGGACGTAATGACGGAAGGAAGGAAGGACGTAATGACGTAATGAAGGAAGGACGTAATGACGGAAAGAAGAAAGGACGTAATGAAGCAAGGACGTAATGAAGGAAGGACGTAATGACGGAAGGAAGGATGTAATGACGGAAGGAAGGACGTAATGACGGAAGGAAGGACGTAATGAAGGAAGGAAGGACGTAATGAAGGAAGGAAGGACGTAATGAAGGACGTAATGAAGGACGTAATGAAGGACGTAATGACGTAATGAATGTAAGTAAGGAAGGAAGGAAGGACGTAATGACGTAATGAAGGAAGGACGTAATGACGGAAGGAAGGAAGGACGTAATGACGTAATGAAGGAAGGACGTAATGACGGAAAGAAGAAAGGACGTAATGAAGCAAGGACGTAATGAAGGAAGGACGTAATGAAGGAAGGAAGGACGTAATGAAGGACGTAATGACGTAATGAATGTAAGTAAGGAAGGAAGGACGTAATGAAGGAAGGACGTAATGACGTAATGAAGGAAGGACGTAATGACGGAAGGAAGGAAGGACGTAATGACGAAAGGAAGGACGTAATGACGTAAGGAAGGAAGGACGTAATGACGGAAGGAAGGAAGGACGTAATGACGGAAGGAAGGACGTAATGACGTAATGAAGGAAGGAAGGAAGGACGTAATGAAGGACGGAAGGAAGGACGTAATGACGTAATGAATATAAGTAAGGAAGGAAGGACATAAAGACGTAATGAAGGAAGGACGTAATGACGTAATGAAGGAAGGACGTAATGACGGAAGGAAGGAAGGACGTAATGACGTAATGAAGGAAGGACGTAATGACGGAAGGAAGGAAGGACGTAATGACGTAATGACGGAAGGAAGGAAGGAAGGACGTAATGAAGGAAGGACGTAATGACGGAAGGAAGGAAGGACGTAATGACGGAAAGAAGGAAGGAAGGAAGGACGTAATGACGGAAGGAAGGACGTAATGACGTAATGAAGGAAGGACGTAATGACGGAAGGAAGGAAGGACGTAATGATGGACGGAAGGAAGGAAGGAAGGACGTAATGAAGGAAGGAAGGACGTAATGACGTAATGAAGGAAGGACGTAATGACGTAATGAAGGAAGGACGTAATGACGGAAGGAAGGAAGGACGTAATGACGGAAGGAAGGAAGGAAGGACGTAATGACGGAAGGAAGGACAGAAGGAAGGAAGGACGTAATGACGTAATGAAGGAAGGACGTAATGACGTAATGAAGGAATGACGTAATGAAGGAAGGAAGGAAGGACGTAATGACGAAAGGAAGGACGTAATGACGTAATGAAGGAAGGAAGGACGGAAGGAAGGACGTAATGAAGGACGGAAGGACGTAATGACGTAATGAAGGAAGGACGTAATGAAGGAAGGAAGGAAGGACGTAATGAAGGAAGGAAGGAAGGACGTAATGAAGGACGTAATGAAGGACGTAATGAAGGACATAATAATTGTAAGGAAGGAAGGACGTAATGAAGGACGTAATGAAGGAATGAAGGACGTAATGAAGGAAGGACGTAATGACGTAATGAAGGAAAGACGTAATGACATAATGAAGGAAGGACGTAATGACGGAAGGAAGGAAGGACGTAATGACGGAAGGAAGGAAGGACGTAATGACGGAAGGAAGGAAGGATGTAATGACGTAATGAAGGACATAATGACGTTTTGAAGCAAGGAAGGACGTAATGACGTAATGAAGGAAGGAAGGAAGGACGTAATGACGAAAGGAAGGACGTAATGACGGAAGGAAGGACGTAATGACGTAATGAAGGAAGGAAGGAAGGACGTAATGAAGGAAGGAAGGAAGGACGTAATGAAGGAAGGAAGGAAGGACGTAATGACGGAAGGAAGGAAGGAAGGACGTAATGACGTAATGAAGGAAGGAAGGACGTAATGAAGGAAGGAAGGACGTAATGAAGGAAGGAAGGAAGGACAGAATGAAGGAAGGACGTAATGAAGGAAGGACGGAAGGACAGAATGAAGGAAGGAAGGAAGGACGTAATGAAGGAAGGAAGGACGTAATGGAGTGAGTGAGGGAGGGATGGAGGGAGGGAGGTAATGAAGGACGGACGGACGTAATGAAGGATGGAAGGAAGTAATGAAGGACGGAAGGAAGGACGTAAGGACGTAATGAAGGACGGATGTAAGGACGTAATGAAGGAAGGACGTAAGGACATAATGAAGGAAGGACGTAAGGACGGAAGGAAGGAAGGACGGAATGGAGTGAGGGAGGGAGGGAGGGAGGTAATGAAGGACGGACGGACGTAATGAAGGATGGAAGGAAGTAATGAAGGAAGGACGGAATGGAGGTAGGGAGGACGTAATGGAGGGAGGGAGGGAGGGACGGACGTAATGAAGGACGGACGGACGTAATGAAGGACGGAAGGAAGTAATAAAGGACGGAAGGAAGGACGTAATGAAGGACGGAAGGAAGGAAGGAAGGACGTAATGAAGGAAGGATCTAATGCAGGAAGGACGGAAGGAAGGAAGGACGTAATGAAGGAAGGACCTAATGAAGGAAGGACGGAAGGAAGGAAGGACGTAATGAAGGACGTAATGAAGGACGTAATGAAGGACGTAAAGAATGTAAGTAAGTAAGGAAGGAAGGAAGGAAGGACGTAATGAAGGAAGGACCTAATGAAGGAAGGACGGAAGGAAGGAAGGATGTAATGAAGGAAGGAAGGACGTAATGAAGGAAGGACCTAATGAAGGAAGGACGGAAGGAAGGAAGGACGGAAGGAAGGAATGATGTAATGAAGGAAGGAAGGACGTAATGAAGGATGGACGTAATGAAGGACGTAATGAAGGACGTAATGAAGGACGTAATGAATGTAAGTAAGGAAGGAAGGAAGGAAGGAAGGACGTAATGAAGGACGTAATGAAGGAATGAAGGACGTAATGACGGAAGGAAGGAAGGACGTAATGACGGAAGGAAGGAAGGACGTAATGACGTAATGAAGGACGTAATGACGTTTTGAAGGAAGGAAGGACGTAATGAAGGAAGGAAGGAAGGAAGGACGTAATGAAGAAAGGAAGGACGTAATGACGGAAGGAAGGACTTAATGACGTAATGAAGGAAGGAAGGAAGGACGTAATGAAGGAAGGAAGGACGTAATGAAGGAAGGAAGGAAGGAAGGACGTAATGACGGAAGGAAGGAAGGAAGGAAGGACGTAATGACGTAATGAAGGAAGGAAGGACGTAATGAAGGAAGGAAGGAAGGACAGAATGAAGGAAGGACGTAATGAAGGAAGGAAGGACGTAATGGAGTGAGTGAGGTATGGAGGGAGGGAGGTAATGAAGGACGGACGGACGTAATGAAGGATGGAAGGAAGTAATGAAGGACGGAAGGAAGGACGTAATGAAGGACGGAAGGAAGGACGTAAGGACGTAATTAAGGACGGATGTAAGGACGTAATTAAGGACGGATGTAAGGACGTAATGAAGGAAGGACGTAAGGACATAATG
The DNA here is from genome assembly GCA_021464625.1 of Proterorhinus semilunaris. NCBI lineage: Eukaryota > Metazoa > Chordata > Actinopteri > Gobiiformes > Gobiidae > Proterorhinus > Proterorhinus semilunaris. Next base: position 54,944,162 of record CM038343.1, on the reverse strand, counting down.
AAGGAAGGACGGAAGGAAGGAAGGACGGAATGGAGTGAGGGAGGGAGGGAAGGAGGTAATGAAGGACGGACAGACGTAATGAAGAATGGAAGGAAGTAATGAAGGACGGAAGGAAGGACGTAATGGAGGGAGGGAGGACGTAATGGAGGGAGGGACGGACGTAATGAAGGACGGACGGACGTAATGAAGGACGGAAGGAAGTAATGAAGGACGGAAGGAAGTAATGGAGGGAGGGAGGACGTAATGGAGGGAGGGAGGGAGGGACGGACGTAATGAAGGACGGACGGATGTAATGAAGGACGGAAGGAAGTAATGAAGGACGGAAGGACGTAATGGAGGGAGGGAGGACGTAATGGAGGGAGGGAGGGAGGGACGGACGTAATGAAGGACGGACGGAAGTAATGAAGGACGGAAGGAAGTAATAAAGGACAGAAAGAAGGACGTAATGAAGGACGGAAGGAAGGACGTAAGTAAGGACGTAAGGAAGGAAGGAAGGACGGAAGGAAGGAAGGACGTAATGAAGGAAGGACCTAATGCAAGAAGGACGGAAGGAAGGAAGGACGGAATGAAGCAAGGACCTAATGAAGGAAGGACGGAAGGAAGGAAGGACGTAATGAAGGAAGGACGTAATGAAGGACGTAATGACAGAAGGAAGGAAGGACCTAATGACGTAATGAAGGAAGGACGTAATGACGGAAGGAAGGAAGGACGTAATGACGGAAGGAAGAAAGGACGTAATGATGGAAGGAAGGAAGGAAGGACGTAATGAAGGAAGGACCTAATGAAGGAAGGACGGAAGGAAGGAAGGACGGAAGGAAGGAATGACGTAATGAAGGAAGGAAGGACGTAATGAAGGAAGGACGTAATGAAGGACGAAATGAAGGACGTAATGAAGGACGTAATGAATGTAAGTAAGGAAGGAAGGAAGGAAGGAAGGACGTAATGAAGGACGTAATGAAGGAATGAAGGACGTAATGAAGGAAGGACGTAATGACGTAATGAAGGAAGGACGTAATGACGTAATGAAGGAAGGACGTAATGACGGAAGGAAGGAAGGACGTAATGACGGAAGGAAGGAAGGACGTAATGACGGAAGGAAGGAAGGACGTATTGACGTAATGAAGGACGTAATGACGTTTTGAAGGAAGGAAGGACGTAATGACGTAATGAAAGAAGGAAGGAAGGACGTAATGACGAAAGGAAGGACGTAATGACGGAAGGAAGGACGTAATGACGTAATGAAGGAAGGAAGGAAGGACGTAATGAAGGAAGGAAGGAAGGACGTAATGAAGGAAGGAAGGAAGGACGTAATGACGGAAGGAAGGAAGGAAGGAAGGACGTAATGAAGGAAGGAAGGAAGGACAGAATGAAGGAAGGATGTAATGAAGGAAGGACGGAATGAAGGAAGGAAGGAAGGACGTAATGAAGGAAGGAAGGACGTAATGGAGTGAGTGAGGGAGGTATGGAGGGAGGGAGGTAATGAAGGACGGACGGACGTAATGAAGGATGGAAGGAAGTAATGAAGGACGGAAGGAAGGACGTAATGAAGGACGGAAGGAAGGACGTAAGGACGTAATTAAGGACGGATGTAAGGACGTAATGAAGGAAGGACGTAAGGACATAATGAAGGAAGGACGGAAGGAAGGAAGGACGGAATGGAGTGAGGGAGGGAGGGAGGGAGGTAATGAAGGACGGACGGACGGAATGAAGAATGGAAGGAAGTAATGAAGGACGGAAGCAAGGACGTAATGGAGGGAGGGAGGACGTAATGGAGGGAGGGACGGACGTAATGAAGGACGGACGGACGTAATGAAGGACGGAAGGAAGTAATAAAGGACGGAAAGAAGGACGTAATGAAGGACGGAAGGAAGGACGTGAGTAAGGACGTAAGGAAGGAAGGAAGGACGCAAGGAAGGAAGGACGTAATGAAGGAAGGACCTAATGCAGGAAGGACGGAAGGAAGGAAGGACGTAATGAAGCAAGGACCTAATGAAGGAAGGACGGAAGGAAGGAAGGATGTAATGAAGGAAGGACGTAATGAAGGACGTAATGAAGGACGTAATGAAGGACGTAAAGAATGTAAGTAAGTAAGGAAGGAAGGAAGGAAGGAAGGACGTAATGAAGGAATGAAGGACGTAATGACGTAATGAAGGAAGGACGTAATGAAGGAAGGAAGGACGTAATGACGGAAGGAAGGACGTAATGACGTAATGAAGGAAGGACGTAATGACGTAATGAAGGAAGGACGTAATGACGGAAGGAAGGAAGGACCTAATGACGTAATGAAGGAAGGACGTAATGACGGAAGGAAGGAAGGACGTAATGACGGAAGGAAGAAAGGACGTAATGACGGAAGGAAGGAAGGAAGGACGTAATGACGTAATGAAGGAAGGAAGGAAGGACGTAATGACGAAAGGAAGGACGTAATGACGTAATGAAGGAAGGACGGAAGGAAGGACGTAATGAAGGACGGAAGGACGTAATGAAGGAAGGAAGGAAGGACGTAATGAAGTAAGGAAGGAAGGACGTAATGACGGAAGGAATGACGTAATGAAGTAAGGAAGGAAGGACGTAATGACGGAAGGAATGACGTAATGAAGGAAGGAAGGACGTAATGAAGGAAGGAAGGAAGGACGTAATGTCGGAAGGAAGGACGTAATGACGGAAGGAAGGACGTAATGAAGGAAGGAAGGAGGTAATGAAGGAAGGAAGGACGTAATGAAGGACGTAATGAAGGACGTAAGGAAGGACGTAATGAAGGAAGGACGTAATGAAGGAAGGACGTAATGAAGGACGTAATGAAGGACGTAATGAAGGACGTAATGACGTAATAAATGTAAGGAAGGAAGGAAGGAAGGACGTAATGACGGAAGGAAGGAAGGACGTAATGACGAAAGGAAGGACGTAATGACGGAAGGAAGGACGTAATGAAGGAAGGACGGAAGGAAGGACGTAATGAAGGACGTAAGGACGTAATGACGTAATGAATGTAAGTAAGGAAGGAAGGACGTAATGACGTAATGAAGGAAGGACGTAATGATGTAATGAAGGAAGGACGTAATGAAGGAAGGAAGGAAGAACGTAATGACGGAAGGAAGGAAGGACGTAATGAAGGAAGGAAGGACGTAATGACATAATGAAGGAAGGACGTAATGACGTAATGAAGGAAGGACGTAATGAAGGAAGGAAGGACGTAATGACGGAAGGTAGGAAGGAAGGAAGGACGTAATGACGAAAGGAAGGACGTAGTGACGGAATGAAGGACATAATGACGTAATGACGGAAGGAAGGACGTAATGACGGAAGGAAGGACGTAATGACGGAAGGAAGGAAGGACGTAATGAAGGAAGGACGTAATGACGTAATGAAGGAAGGACGTAATGACGGAAGGAAGCAAGGACGTAATGACGGAAGGAAGAAAGGACGTAATGACGTAATGAAGGAAGGACGTAATGACGGAAGGAAGGAAGGACGTAATGACGGAAGGAAGGAAGGGAGGACGTAATGACGGAAGGAAGGAAGGACGTAATGACGGAAGGAAGGAAGGACTTAATGAAGGAAGGAAGGACGTAATGACGTAATGAAGGAAGGACGTAATGACGTAATGAAGGAAGTACGTAATGAAGGAAGGAAGGAAGAACGTAATGACGGAAGGAAGGAAGGAAGGACGTAATGAAGGAAGGAAGGACGTAATGACATAATGAAGGAAGAACGTAATGACGGAAGGAAGGAAGGACGTAATGACGGAAGGAAGGAAGGAAGGACGTAATGAAGGAAGGAAGGACGTAATGATGTAATTAAGGAAGGACGTAATGACGTAATGAAGGAAGGAAGGAAGGACGTAATGACGGAAGGAAGAAAGGACGTAATGACGTAATGAAGGAAGGACGTAATGACGGAAAGAAGGAAGGACGTAATGACGGAAGGAAGGAAGGAAGGACGGAAGGAAGGAAGGACGTAATGAAGGAAGGAAGGACGTAATGACGTAATGAAGGAAGGACGTAATGATGTAATGAAGGAAGGACGTAATGAAGGAAGGAAGGAAGGACGTAATGACGAAAGGAAGGACGTAGTGACGGAATGAAGGACATAATGACGTAATGACGGAAGGAAGGACGTAATGACGGAAGGAAGCAAAGACGTAATGACGGAAGGAAGAAAGGACGTAATGACGTAATGAAGGAAGGACGTAATGACGGAAGGAAGGAAGGACGTAATGACGGAAGGAAGGAAGGAAGGAAGGACGTAATGACGGAAGGAAGGAAGGACGTAATGACGGAAGGAAGGAAGGACGTAATGAAGGAAGGAAGGACGTAATGACGTAATGAAGGAAGGACGTAATGACGTAATGAAGGAAGGACGTAATGACGTAATGAAGGAAGGACGTAATGAAGGAAGGAAGGAGGAACGTAATGACGGAAGGAAGGAAGGAAGGACGTAATGAAGGAAGGAAGGACGTAATGACATAATGAAGGAAGAACGTAATGACGGAAGGAAGGAAGGACGTAATGACGGAAGGAAGGAAGGAAGGACGTAATGATGTAATTAAGGAAGGACGTAATGACGTAATGAAGGAAGGAAGGAAGGAAGGACGTAATAACGGAAGGTAGAAAGGAAGGAAGGACGTAATGACGGAAGGAAGGAAGGACTTAATGACGGAAGGAAGGAAGCACGTAATGAAGGAAGGACGTAATGAAGGAAGGACGTAATGATGAAAGGAAGGACGTAATGACGTAATGAAGGAAGGAAGGACGGAAGGAAGGACGTAATGAAGGACGGAAGGACGTAATGACGTAATGAAGGAAGGAAGGACGGAAGGAAGGACGTAATGAAGGACGGAAGGACGTAATGACGTAATGAAGGAAGGACGTAATGACGGAAGGAAGCAAGGACGTAATGACGGAAGGAAGAAAGGACGTAATGACGTAATGAAGGAAGGACGTAATGATGGAAGGAAGGAAGGACGTAATGACGGAAGGAAGGAAGGAAGGACGTAATGAAGGAAGGAAGGACATAATGACGTAATGAAGGAAGGACGTAATGAAGGAAGGAAGGACGTAATGACATAATGAAGGAAGGACGTAATGACGTAATGAAGGAAGGACGTAATGAAGGAAGGAAGGAAGGACGTAATGACGGAAGGTAGGAAGGAAGGACGTAATGACGGAAGGAAGGAAGGACTTAATGACGGAAGGAAGGAAGGACGTAATGAAGGAAGGACGTAATGAAGGAAGGACGTAATGACGTAATGAAGGAATGACGTAATGAAGGAAGGACGTAATGATGAAAGGAAGGACGTAATGACGTAATGAAGGAAGGAAGGACGGAAGGAAGGACGTAATGAAGGACGGAAGGACGTAATGACGTAATGAAGGAAGGACGTAATGACGGAAGGAAGGAAGGATGTAATGACGGAAGGAAGGAAGGACGTAATGACGGAAGGAAGGAAGGACGTAATGACGTAATGAAGGAAGGACGTAATGACGTAATGAAGGAAGGAAGGACGTAATGACGTAATGAAGGACGTAATGACGTAATGAAGGAAGGACGTAATGATGGAAAGATGGAAGGACGTAATGACGGAAGGAAGGAAGGAAGGACGTAATGACGGAAGGACGTAATGACGGAAGGAAGGAAGCACGTAATGACGGAAGGAAGGAAGGACGTAATGACGTAATGAAGGAATGACGTAATGAAGGAAGGAAGGAAGGACGTAATGACGAAAGGAAGGACGTAATGACGTAATGAAGGAAGGAAGTACGGAAGGAAGGACGTAATAGAGGACGGAAGGACGTAATAGAGGACGGAAGGACGTAATGACGTAATGACGTAATGAAGGAAGGACGTAATGAAGGAAGGACGTAATGAAGGAAGGACGTAATGAAGGAAGGAAGGAAGGACGTAATGACGGAAGGAAGGAAGGACGTAATGAAGGAAGGAAGGAAGGACGTAATGACGAAAGGAAGGACGTAGTGACGGAATGAAGGACATAATGACGTAATGACGGAAGGAAGGACGTAATGACGGAAGGAAGGACGTAATGACGGAAGGAAGGACGTAATGACGGAAGGAAGGAAGGACGTAATGACGGAAGGAAGGAAGGACGTAATGAAGGAAGGACGTAATGACGTAATGAAGGAAGGACGTAATGACGGAAGGAAGGAAGGACGTAATGACGGAAGGAAGGACGTAATGACGTATTGAAGGAAGGACGTAATGACGTAATGAAGGAAGGACGTAATGATGGAAGGAAGGAAGGAAGGACGTAATGAAGGAAGGAAGGACGTAATGAAGGAAGGACGTAATGAAGGAAGGACGTAATGACGGAAGGAAGGACCTAATGACGTAATGAAGGAAGGACGTAATGACGTAATGAAGGAATGACGTAACGAAGGAATGACGTAATGACGTAATGAAGGAAGGAAGGAAGCACGTAATGACGGAAGGAAGGAAGGACGTAATGACGTAATGAAGGAATGACGTAATGAAGGAAGGAAGGAAGGACGTAATGACGAAAGGAAGGACGTAATGGCGTAATGAAGGAAGGAAGGACGGAAGGAAGGACGTAATAGAGGACGGAAGGACGTAATGACGTAATGAAGGAAGGACGTAATGAAGGAAGGACGTAATGAAGGAAGGACGTAATGAAGGAAGGAAGGAAGGACGTAATGACGGAAGGAAGGAAGGACGTAATGAAGGAAGGAAGGAAGGACGTAATGACGAAAGGAAGGACGTAGTGACGGAATGAAGGACATAATGACGTAATGAAGGAAGGAAGGACGTAATGACGGAAGGAAGGACGTAATGACGGAAGGAAGGAAGGACGTAATGACGGAAGGAAGGAAGGACGTAATGAAGGAAGGACGTAATGACGTAATGAAGGAAGGACGTAATGACGGAAGGAAGGAAGGACGTAATGACGTAATGAAGGAATGACGTAACGAAGGAATGACGTAATGACGTAATGAAGGAAGGAAGGACGGAAGGACGTAATGACGAAAGGAAGGAAGGACGTAATGACGTAATGACGGAAGGAAGGACGGAAGGAAGGAAGGAAGGAAGGAAGGACGAAATGAAGGACGTAATGAAGGACGTAATGAAGGATGTAATGAATGTAAGTAAGGAAGGAAGGAAGGACGTAATGACGTAATGAAGGAAGGACGTAATGACGGAAGGAAGGAAGGACGTAATGACGGAAGGAAGGAAGGACGTAATGACGGAAGGAAGGAAGGACGTAATGACGTAATGAAGGAAGGACGTAATGACGTAATGAAGGAAGGAAGGACGTAATGACGTAATGAAGGACGTAATGACGTAATGAAGGAAGGACGTGATGACGGAAAGATGGAAGGACGTAATGACGGAAGGAAGGAAGGAAGGACGTAATGACGGAAGGAAGGAAGGACGTAATGACGGAAGGAAGGAAGCACGTAATGACGGAAGGAAGGAAGGAAGGACGTAATGACGGAAGGAAGGAAGGACGTAATGACGTAATGACGTAATGAAGGAATGACGTAATGAAGGAAGGAAGGAAGGACGTAATGACGAAAGGAAGGACGTAATAAAGTAATGAAGGAAGGAAGGACGGAAGGAAGGACGTAATAAAGGACGGAAGGACGGAAGGACGTAATGAAGGAAGGACGTAATGAAGGAAGGAAGGAAGGACGTAATGACGGAAGGAAGGACGTAATGACGTAATGAAGGAAGGACGTAATGAAGGAAGGAAGGAAGGAAGGACGTAATGACGAAAGGAAGGACGTAATGACGGAATGAAGGACATAATGACATAATGACGGAAGGAAGGACGTAATGACGGAAGGAAGGACGTAATGACGGAAGGAAGGAAGGACGTAATGACGGAAAGATGGAAGGACGTAATGACGGAAGGAAGGAAGGAAGGACGTAATGACGGAAGGAAGGAAGGACGTAATGACGGAAGGAAGGAAGCACGTAATGACGGAAGGAAGGAAGGACGTAATGACGGAAGGAAGGAAGGACGTAATGACGTAATGACGTAATGAAGGAATGACGTAATGAAGGAAGGAAGGAAGGACGTAATGACGAAAGGAAGGACGTAATGACGTAATGAAGGAAGGAAGGACGGAAGGAAGGACGTAATAAAGGACGGAAGGACGTAATGACGTAATGAAGGAAGGACGTAATGAAGGAAGGACGTAATGAAGGAAGGACGTAATGACGGAAGGAAGGACGTAATGAAGGAAGGAAGGAAGGACGTAATGACGAAAGGAAGGACGTAATGACGGAATGAAGGACATAATGACGTAATGACGGAAGGAAGGACGTAATGACGGAATGAAGGACATAATGACGTAATGACGGAAGGAAGGACGTAATGACGGAAGGAAGGACGTAATGACGGAAGGAAGGAAGGACGTAATGACGGAAGGAAGGAAGGACGTAATGAAGGAAGGACGTAATGACGTAATGAAGGAAGGACGTAATGACGGAAGGAAGCAAGGACGTAATGACGGAAGGAAGAAAGGACGTAATGACGTAATGAAGGAAGGACGTAATGACGGAAGGAAGGAAGGACGTAATGACGGAAGGAAGGAAGGAAGGACGTAATGAAGGAAGGAAGGACGTAATGACGTAATGAAGGAAGGACGTAATGATGTAATGAAGGAAGGACGTAATGAAGGAAGGAAGGAAGAACGTAATGACGGAAGGAAGGAAGGACGTAATGACGTAATGAAGGAAGGACGTAATGTCGGAATGAAGGACATAATGACATAATGACGGAAGGAAGGACGTAATGACGGAAGGAAGGACGTAATGACGGAAGGAAGGAAGGACGTAATGACGGAAAGATGGAAGGACGTAATGACGGAAGGAAGGAAGGAAGGACGTAATGACGGAAGGAAGGAAGGACGTAATGACGGAAGGAAGGAAGCACGTAATGACGGAAGGAAGGAAGGACGTAATGACGGAAGGAAGGAAGGACGTAATGACGTAATGACGTAATGAAGGAATGACGTAATGAAGGAAGGAAGGAAGGACGTAATGACGAAAGGAAGGACGTAATGACGTAATGAAGGAAGGAAGGACGGAAGGAAGGACGTAATAAAGGACGGAAGGACGTAATGACGTAATGAAGGAAGGACGTAATGAAGGAAGGACGTAATGAAGGAAGGACGTAATGACGGAAGGAAGGACGTAATGAAGGAAGGAAGGAAGGACGTAATGACGAAAGGAAGGACGTAATGACGGAATGAAGGACATAATGACGTAATGACGGAAGGAAGGACGTAATGACGGAATGAAGGACATAATGACGTAATGACGGAAGGAAGGACGTAATGACGGAAGGAAGGACGTAATGACGGAAGGAAGGAAGGACGTAATGACGGAAGGAAGGAAGGACGTAATGAAGGAAGGACGTAATGACGTAATGAAGGAAGGACGTAATGACGGAAGGAAGCAAGGACGTAATGACGGAAGGAAGAAAGGACGTAATGACGTAATGAAGGAAGGACGTAATGACGGAAGGAAGGAAGGACGTAATGACGGAAGGAAGGAAGGAAGGACGTAATGAAGGAAGGAAGGACGTAATGACGTAATGAAGGAAGGACGTAATGATGTAATGAAGGAAGGACGTAATGAAGGAAGGAAGGAAGAACGTAATGACGGAAGGAAGGAAGGACGTAATGACGTAATGAAGGAAGGACGTAATGTCGTAATGAAGGAAGGAAGGACGTAATGACGTAATGAAGGACGTAATGACGTAATGAAGGAAGGACGTTATGACGGAAAGATGGAAGGACGTAATGACGGAAGGAAGGAAGGAAGGACGTAATGACGGAAGGAAGGAAGGACGTAATGACGGAAGGAAGGAAGCACGTAATGACGGAAGGAAGGAAGGAAGGACGTAATGACGGAAGGAAGGAAGGACGTAATGACGTAATGACGTAATGAAGGAATGACGTAATGAAGGAAGGAAGGAAGGACGTAATGACGAAAGGAAGGACGTAATGACGTAATGAAGGAAGGAAGGACGGAAGGAAGGACGTAATAAAGGACGGAAGGACGTAATGACGTAATGAAGGAAGGACGTAATGAAGGAAGGAAGGAAGGACGTAATGACGGAAGGAAGGACGTAATGACGTAATGAAGGAAGGACGTAATGAAGGAAGGAAGGAAGGACGTAATGACGAAAGGAAGGACGTAATGACGGAATGAAGGACATAATGACATAATGACGGAAGGAAGGACGTAATGACGGAAGGAAGGACGTAATGACGGAAGGAAGGAAGGACGTAATGACGGAAAGATGGAAGGACGTAATGACGGAAGGAAGGAAGGACGTAATGACGGAAGGAAGGAAGGACGTAATGACGGAAGGAAGGAAGCACGTAATGACGGAAGGAAGGAAGGACGTAATGACGGAAGGAAGGAAGGACGTAATGACGTAATGAAGGAATGACGTAATGAAGGAAGGAAGGAAGGACGTAATGACGAAAGGAAGGACGTAATGACGTAATGAAGGAAGGAAGGACGGAAGGAAGGACGTAATAAAGGACGGAAGGACGTAATGACGTAATGAAGGAAGGACGTAATGAAGGAAGGACGTAATGAAGGAAGGACGTAATGACGGAAGGAAGGACGTAATGAAGGAAGGAAGGAAGGACGTAATGACGAAAGGAAGGACGTAATGACGGAATGAAGGACATAATGACGTAATGACGGAAGGAAGGACGTAATGACGGAATGAAGGACATAATGACGTAATGACGGAAGGAAGGACGTAATGAAGGAAGGAAGGACGTAATGAAGGAAGGAAGGACGTAATGAAGGAAGGAAGGAAGGACGTAATGAAGGAAGGAAGGAAGGACGTAATGAAGGACGTAATGAAGGAAGGACGTAATGACGTAATGAAGGAAGGACGTAATGACGTAATGAAGGAAGGACGTAATGACAGAAGGAAGGAAGGACGTAATGACGGAAGGAAGGAAGGACGTAATGACGGAAGGGAGGAAGGAAGGACGTAATGACGTAATGACGGAAGGAAGGAAGGACGTAATGACGTAATGAAGGAAGGAAGGAAGGACGTAATGAAGGAAGGAAGGAAGGACGTAATGAAGGAAGGAAGGACGTAATGAAGGACGTAATGAAGGAATGAAGGACGTAATGAAGGAAGGACGTAATGACGTAATGAAAGAAGAACGTAATGAAGTAATGAAGGAAGGACGTAATGACAGAAGGAAGGAAGGACGTAATGACGGAAGGAAGGAAGGACGTAATGACGAAAGGAAGGACGTAATGACGGAATGAAGGACATAATGACGTAATGACGGAAGGAAGGACGTAATGACGGTAGGAAGGACATAATGACGGAAGGAAGGAAGGACGTAATGACGGAAAGATGGAAGGACGTAATGACGGAAAGATGGAAGGACGTAATGACGGAAGGAAGGAAGGAAGGACGTAATGACGGAAGGAAGGACGTAATGACGTAATGAAGGAAGGACGTAATGAAGGAAGGACGTAATGAAGGAAGGAAGGAAGGACGTAATGACGGAAGGAAGGACGTAATGACGGAAGGAAGGAAGGACGTAATGACGGAAAGATGGAAGCACGTAATGACGGAAGGAAGGAAGGAAGGACGTAATGACGGAAGGAAGGAAGGACGTAATGACGGAAGGAAGGAAGCACGTAATGACGGAAGGAAGGAAGGACGTAATGACGGAAGGAAGGAAGGACGTAATGACGTAATGACGTAATGAAGGAATGACGTAATGAAGGAAGGAAGGAAGGACGTAATGACGAAAGGAAGGACGTAATGACGTAATGAAGGAAGGAAGGACGGAAGGAAGGACGTAATAAAGGACGGAAGGACGTAATGACGTAATGAAGGAAGGACGTAATGAAGGAAGGACGTAATGACGGAAGGAAGGACGTAATGACGTAATGAAGGAAGGACGTAATGAAGGAAGGAAGGAAGGACGTAATGACGAAAGGAAGGACGGAATGACGGAATGAAGGACATAATGACGTAATGACGTAATGAAGGAAGGAAGGACGGAAGGAAGGACGTAATGAAGGACGGAAGGACGTAATGACGTAATGAAGGAAGGACGTTATGACGGAAGGAAGGAAGGACGTAATGACGGAAGGAAGGAAGGACGTAATGACGGAAGGAAGGAAGGACGTAATGACGGAAGGAAGGAAGGACGTAATGACGGAAGGAAGGAAGGACGTAATGAAGGAAGGACGTAATGACGTAATGAAGGAAGGACGTAATGACGGAAGGAAGCAAGGACGTAATGACGGAAGGAAGAAAGGACGTAATGACGTAATGAAGGAAGGACGTAATGACGTAATGAAGGAATGACGTAATGAAGGAAGGACGTAATGTTGAAAGGAAGGACGAAATGACGTAATGAAGGAAGGAAGGACGGAAGGAAGGACGTAATGAAGGACGGAAGGACGTAATGACGTAATGAAGGAAGGACGTAATGACGGAAGGACGGAAGGACGTAATGACGGAAGGAAGGAAGGACGTAATGACGGAAGGAAGGAAGGAAGTAATGACGTAATGAAGGAAGGACGTAATGACGTAATGAAGGAAGGAAGGACGTAATGACGTAATGAAGGACGTAATGACGTAATGAAGGAAGGACGTAATGACGGAAAGATGGAAGGACGTAATGACGGAAGGAAGGAAGGAAGGAAGGACGTAATGACGGAAGGACGTAATGACGGAAGGAAGGAAGCACGTAATGACGGAAGGAAGGAAGGACGTAATGACGTAATGACGTAATGAAGGAATGACGTAATGAAGGAAGGAAGGAAGGACGTAATGACGAAAGGAAGGACGTAATGACGTAATGAAGGAAGGACGGAAGGAAGGACGTAATAGAGGACGTAATGAAGGAAGGAGGTAATGAAGGAAGGAAGGAAGGACGTAATGACGAAAGGAAGGACGTAGTGACGGAATGAAGGACATAATGACGTAATGACGGAAGGAAGGACGAAATGACGGAAGGAAGGACGTAATGACGGAAGGAAGGAAGGACGTAATGACGGAAGGAAGGAAGGACGTAATGAAGGAAGGACGTAATGACGTAATGAAGGAAGGACGTAATGACGGAAGGAAGCAAGGACGTAATGACGTAATGAAGGAAGGACGTAATGACGGAAGGAAGGAAGGACGTAATGACGGAAGGAAGGAAGGAAGGACGTAATGAAGGAAGGAATGACGTAATGAAGGAAGGACGTAATGACGTAGTGAAGGAAGGACGTAATGACGTAATGAAGGAAGGACGTAATGAAGGAAGGAAGGAAGAACGTAATGACGGAAGGAAGGAAGGAAGGACGTAATGAAGGAAGGAAGGACGTAATGACATAATGAAGGAAGAACGTTATGACGGAAGGAAGGAAGGACGTAATGACGGAAGGAAGGAAGGACGTAATGAAGGAAGGAAGGACGTAATGATGTAATTAAGGAAGGACGTAATGACGTAATGAAGGAAGGACGTAATGAAGGAAGGAAGGAAGGACGTAATGACGGAAGGTAGAAAGGAAGGAAGGACTTAATGACGAAAGGAAGGAATGACGTAATGAAGGAAGGACGTAATGAAGGAAGGAAGGACATAATGAAGCAAGGAAGGAAGGACGGAATGAAGAGAGGACGGAATGAAGGAAGGACGTAATGAAGGAAGTACGGAAGGACGTAATGAAGTAAGGAAGGAAGGACGTAATGGAGTGAGTGAGGGAGGGATGGAGGGAGGGAGGTAATGAAGGACGGACGGACGTAATGAAGGAAGGAAGGACGTAATGAAGGAAGGAAGGAAGGACGTAATGAAGGAAGGAAGGACGTAATGAAGGACGTAATGAAGGAAGGACGTAATGACGTAATGAAAGAAGAACGTAATGACGTAATGAAGGAAGGACGTAATGACAGAAGGAAGGAAGGACGTAATGACGGAAGGAAGGAAGGACGTAATGACGAAAGGAAGGACGTAATGACGGAATGAAGGACATAATGACGTAATGACGGAAGGAAGGACGTAATGACGGTAGGAAGGACGTAATGACGGAAGGAAGGAAGGACGTAATGACAGAAAGATGGAAGGACATAATGACGTAATGACGGAAGGAAGGACGTAATGACGGAAGGAAGGAAGGAAGGACGTAATGACGGAAGGAAGGAAGGACGTAATGAAGGAAGGACGTAATGAAGGAAGGAAGGAAGGACGTAATGACGAAAGGAAGGACGTAATGACGGAATGAAGGACATAATGACGTAATGACGGAAGGAAGGACGTAATGACGGAAGGAAGGACGTAATGACGGAAGGAAGGAAGGACGTAATGACGGAAAGATGGAAGCACGTAATGACGGAAGGAAGGAAGGAAGGACGTAATGACGGAAGGAAGGAAGGACGTAATGACGGAAGGAAGGAAGCACGTAATGACGGAAGGAAGGAAGGACGTAATGACGGAAGGAAGGAAGGACGTAATGACGGAAAGATGGAAGCACGTAATGACGGAAGGAAGGAAGGAAGGACGTAATGACGGAAGGAAGGAAGGACGTAATGACGGAAGGAAGGAAGCACGTAATGACGGAAGGAAGGAAGGACGTAATGACGGAAGGAAGGAAGGACGTAATGACGTAATGACGTAATGAAGGAATGACGTAATGAAGGAAGGAAGGAAGGAAGGACGTAATGACAAAAGAAAGGACGTAATGACGTAATGAAGGAAGGAAGGACGGAAGGAAGGACGTAATGACGTAATGAAGGAAGGACGTAATGAAGGAAGGAAGGAAGGACGTAATGACGAAAGGAAGGACGTAATGACGTAATGAAGGAAGGAAGGACGGAAGGACGTAATGACGAAAGGAAGGAAGGACGTAATGACGTAATGACGGAAGGAAGGACGGAAGGAAGGAAGGAAGGAAGGAAGGACGAAATGAAGGACGTAATGAAGGACGTAATGAAGGACGTAATGAATGTAAGTAAGGAAGGAAGGAAGGACGTAATGACGTAATGAAGGAAGGACGTAATGACGTAATGAAGGAAGGACGTAATGACGGAAGGAAGGAAGGACGTAATGACGGAAGGAAGGAAGGACGTAATGACGGAAGGAAGGAAGGACGTAATGACGTAATGAAGGAAGGACGTAATGACGTAATGAAGGAAGGAAGGACGTAATGACGTAATGAAGGACGTAATGACGTAATGAAGGAAGGACGTGATGACGGAAAGATGGAAGGACGTAATGACGGAAGGAAGGAAGGAAGGACGTAATGACGGAAGGAAGGAAGGACGTAATGACGGAAGGAAGGAAGCACGTAATGACGGAAGGAAGGAAGGAAGGACGTAATGACGGAAGGAAGGAAGGACGTAATGACGTAATGACGTAATGAAGGAATGACGTAATGAAGGAAGGAAGGAAGGACGTAATGACGAAAGGAAGGACGTAATGACGTAATGAAGGAAGGAAGGACGGAAGGAAGGACGTAATAAAGGACGGAAGGACGGAAGGACGGAAGGACGTAATGAAGGAAGGACGTAATGAAGGAAGGAAGGAAGGACGTAATGACGGAAGGAAGGACGTAATGACGTAATGAAGGAAGGACGTAATGAAGGAAGGAAGGAAGGAAGGACGTAATGACGAAAGGAAGGACGTAATGACGGAATGAAGGACATAATGACATAATGACGGAAGGAAGGACGTAATGACGGAAGGAAGGACGTAATGACGGAAGGAAGGAAGGACGTAATGACGGAAAGATGGAAGGACGTAATGACGGAAGGAAGGAAGGAAGGACGTAATGACGGAAGGAAGGAAGGACGTAATGACGGAAGGAAGGAAGCACGTAATGACGGAAGGAAGGAAGGACGTAATGACGGAAGGAAGGAAGGACGTAATGACGTAATGACGTAATGAAGGAATGACGTAATGAAGGAAGGAAGGAAGGACGTAATGACGAAAGGAAGGACGTAATGACGTAATGAAGGAAGGAAGGACGGAAGGAAGGACGTAATAAAGGACGGAAGGACGTAATGACGTAATGAAGGAAGGACGTAATGAAGGAAGGACGTAATGAAGGAAGGACGTAATGACGGAAGGAAGGACGTAATGAAGGAAGGAAGGAAGGACGTAATGACGAAAGGAAGGACGTAATGACGGAATGAAGGACATAATGACGTAATGACGGAAGGAAGGACGTAATGACGGAATGAAGGACATAATGACGTAATGACGGAAGGAAGGACGTAATGACGGAAGGAAGGACGTAATGACGGAAGGAAGGAAGGACGTAATGACGGAAGGAAGGAAGGACGTAATGAAGGAAGGACGTAATGACGTAATGAAGGAAGGACGTAATGACGGAAGGAAGCAAGGACGTAATGACGGAAGGAAGAAAGGACGTAATGACGTAATGAAGGAAGGACGTAATGACGGAAGGAAGGAAGGACGTAATGACGGAAGGAAGGAAGGAAGGACGTAATGAAGGAAGGAAGGACGTAATGACGTAATGAAGGAAGGACGTAATGATGTAATGAAGGAACGACGTAATGAAGGAAGGAAGGAAGAACGTAATGACGGAAGGAAGGAAGGACGTAATGACGTAATGAAGGAAGGACGTAATGTCGTAATGAAGGAAGGAAGGACGTAATGACGTAATGAAGGAAGGACGTAATGATGTAATGAAGGAAGGACGTAATGAAGGAAGGAAGGAAGAACGTAATGACGGAAGGAAGGAAGGACGTAATGACGTAATGAAGGAAGGACGTAATGACGTAATGAAGGAAGGAAGGACGTAATGACGTAATGAAGGACGTAATGACGTAATGAAGGAAGGACGTGATGACGGAAAGATGGAAGGACGTAATGACGGAAGGAAGGAAGGAAGGACGTAATGACGGAAGGAAGGAAGGACGTAATGACGGAAGGAAGGAAGCACGTAATGACGGAAGGAAGGAAGGAAGGACGTAATGACGGAAGGAAGGAAGGACGTAATGACGTAATGACGTAATGAAGGAATGACGTAATGAAGGAAGGAAGGAAGGACGTAATGACGAAAGGAAGGACGTAATGACGTAATGAAGGAAGGAAGGACGGAAGGAAGGACGTAATAAAGGACGGAAGGACGTAATGACGTAATGAAGGAAGGACGTAATGAAGGAAGGAAGGAAGGACGTAATGACGGAAGGAAGGACGTAATGACGTAATGAAGGAAGGACGTAATGAAGGAAGGAAGGAAGGACGTAATGACGAAAGGAAGGACGTAATGACGGAATGAAGGACATAATGACATAATGACGGAAGGAAGGACGTAATGACGGAAGGAAGGACGTAATGACGGAAGGAAGGAAGGACGTAATGACGGAAAGATGGAAGGACGTAATGACGGAAGGAAGGACGTAATGACGGAAGGAAGGAAGGACGTAATGACGGAAGGAAGGAAGCACGTAATGACGGAAGGAAGGAAGGACGTAATGACGGAAGGAAGGAAGGACGTAATGACGTAATGAAGGAATGACGTAATGAAGGAAGGAAGGAAGGACGTAATGACGAAAGGAAGGACGTAATGACGTAATGAAGGAAGGAAGGACGGAAGGAAGGACGTAATAAAGGACGGAAGGACGTAATGACGTAATGAAGGAAGGACGTAATGAAGGAAGGACGTAATGAAGGAAGGACGTAATGACGGAAGGAAGGACGTAATGAAGGAAGGAAGGAAGGACGTAATGACGAAAGGAAGGACGTAATGACGGAATGAAGGACATAATGACGTAATGACGGAAGGAAGGACGTAATGACGGAATGAAGGACATAATGACGTAATGACGGAAGGAAGGACGTAATGAAGGAAGGAAGGACGTAATGAAGGAAGGAAGGACGTAATGAAGGAAGGAAGGAAGGACGTAATGAAGGAAGGAAGGAAGGACGTAATGAAGGACGTAATGAAGGAAGGACGTAATGACGTAATGAAGGAAGGACGTAATGACGTAATGAAGGAAGGACGTAATGACGTAATGACGGAAGGAAGGACGTAATGACGGAAGGAAGGAAGGAAGGACGTAATGACGGAAGGAAGGAAGGACGTAATGAAGGAAGGACGTAATGAAGGAAGGAAGGAAGGACGTAATGACGAAAGGAAGGACGTAATGACGGAATGAAGGACATAATGACGTAATGACGGAAGGAAGGACGTAATGACGGAAGGAAGGACGTAATGACGGAAGGAAGGAAGGACGTAATGACGGAAAGATGGAAGCACGTAATGACGGAAGGAAGGAAGGAAGGACGTAATGACGGAAGGAAGGAAGGACGTAATGACGGAAGGAAGGAAGCACGTAATGACGGAAGGAAGGAAGGACGTAATGACGGAAGGAAGGAAGGACGTAATGACGGAAAGATGGAAGCACGTAATGACGGAAGGAAGGAAGGAAGGACGTAATGACGGAAGGAAGGAAGGACGTAATGACGGAAGGAAGGAAGCACGTAATGACGGAAGGAAGGAAGGACGTAATGACGGAAGGAAGGAAGGACGTAATGACGTAATGACGTAATGAAGGAATGACGTAATGAAGGAAGGAAGGAAGGACGTAATGACAAAAGAAAGGACGTAATGACGTAATGAAGGAAGGAAGGACGGAAGGAAGGACGTAATGACGTAATGAAGGAAGGACGTAATGAAGGAAGGAAGGAAGGACGTAATGACGAAAGGAAGGACGTAATGACGTAATGAAGGAAGGAAGGACGGAAGGACGTAATGACGAAAGGAAGGAAGGACGTAATGACGTAATGACGGAAGGAAGGACGGAAGGAAGGAAGGAAGGAAGGAAGGACGAAATGAAGGACGTAATGAAGGACGTAATGAAGGACGTAATGAATGTAAGTAAGGAAGGAAGGAAGGACGTAATGACGTAATAAAGGAAGGACGTAATGACGTAATGAAGGAAGGACGTAATGACGGAAGGAAGGAAGGACGTAATGACGGAAGGAAGGAAGGACGTAATGACGGAAGGAAGGAAGGACGTAATGACGTAATGAAGGAAGGACGTAATGACGTAATGAAGGAAGGAAGGACGTAATGACGTAATGAAGGACGTAATGACGTAATGAAGGAAGGACGTGATGACGGAAAGATGGAAGGACGTAATGACGGAAGGAAGGAAGGAAGGACGTAATGACGGAAGGAAGGAAGGACGTAATGACGGAAGGAAGGAAGCACGTAATGACGGAAGGAAGGAAGGAAGGACGTAATGACGGAAGGAAGGAAGGACGTAATGACGTAATGACGTAATGAAGGAATGACGTAATGAAGGAAGGAAGGAAGGACGTAATGACGAAAGGAAGGACGTAATGACGTAATGAAGGAAGGAAGGACGGAAGGAAGGACGTAATAAAGGACGGAAGGACGGAAGGACGTAATGAAGGAAGGACGTAATGAAGGAAGGAAGGAAGGACGTAATGACGGAAGGAAGGACGTAATGACGTAATGAAGGAAGGACGTAATGAAGGAAGGAAGGAAGGAAGGACGTAATGACGAAAGGAAGGACGTAATGACGGAATGAAGGACATAATGACATAATGACGGAAGGAAGGACGTAATGACGGAAGGAAGGACGTAATGACGGAAGGAAGGAAGGACGTAATGACGGAAAGATGGAAGGACGTAATGACGGAAGGAAGGAAGGAAGGACGTAATGACGGAAGGAAGGAAGGACGTAATGACGGAAGGAAGGAAGCACGTAATGACGGAAGGAAGGAAGGACGTAATAACGGAAGGAAGGAAGGACGTAATGACGTAATGACGTAATGAAGGAATGACGTAATGAAGGAAGGAAGGAAGGACGTAATGACGAAAGGAAGGACGTAATGACGTAATGAAGGAAGGAAGGACGGAAGGAAGGACGTAATAAAGGACGGAAGGACGTAATGACGTAATGAAGGAAGGACGTAATGAAGGAAGGACGTAATGAAGGAAGGACGTAATGACGGAAGGAAGGACGTAATGAAGGAAGGAAGGAAGGACGTAATGACGAAAGGAAGGACGTAATGACGGAATGAAGGACATAATGACGTAATGACGGAAGGAAGGACGTAATGACGGAATGAAGGACATAATGACGTAATGACGGAAGGAAGGACGTAATGACGGAAGGAAGGACGTAATGACGGAAGGAAGGAAGGACGTAATGACGGAAGGAAGGAAGGACGTAATGAAGGAAGGACGTAATGACGTAATGAAGGAAGGACGTAATGACGGAAGGAAGCAAGGACGTAATGACGGAAGGAAGAAAGGACGTAATGACGTAATGAAGGAAGGACGTAATGACGGAAGGAAGGAAGGACGTAATGACGGAAGGAAGGAAGGAAGGACGTAATGAAGGAAGGAAGGACGTAATGACGTAATGAAGGAAGGACGTAATGATGTAATGAAGGAAGGACGTAATGAAGGAAGGAAGGAAGAACGTAATGACGGAAGGAAGGAAGGACGTAATGACGTAATGAAGGAAGGACGTAATGTCGTAATGAAGGAAGGAAGGACGTAATGACGTAATGAAGGAAGGACGTAATGATGTAATGAAGGAAGGACGTAATGAAGGAAGGAAGGAAGAACGTAATGACGGAAGGAAGGAAGGACGTAATGACGTAATGAAGGAAGGACGTAATGACGTAATGAAGGAAGGAAGGACGTAATGACGTAATGAAGGACGTAATGACGTAATGAAGGAAGGACGTGATGACGGAAAGATGGAAGGACGTAATGACGGAAGGAAGGAAGGAAGGACGTAATGACGGAAGGAAGGAAGGACGTAATGATGGAAGGAAGGAAGCACGTAATGACGGAAGGAAGGAAGGAAGGACGTAATGACGGAAGGAAGGAAGGACGTAATGACGTAATGACGTAATGAAGGAATGACGTAATGAAGGAAGGAAGGAAGGACGTAATGACGAAAGGAAGGACGTAATGACGTAATGAAGGAAGGAAGGACGGAAGGAAGGACGTAATAAAGGACGGAAGGACGTAATGACGTAATGAAGGAAGGACGTAATGAAGGAAGGAAGGAAGGACGTAATGACGGAAGGAAGGACGTAATGACGTAATGAAGGAAGGACGTAATGAAGGAAGGAAGGAAGGACGTAATGACGAAAGGAAGGACGTAATGACGGAATGAAGGACATAATGACATAATGACGGAAGGAAGGACGTAATGACGGAAGGAAGGACGTAATGACGGAAGGAAGGAAGGACGTAATGACGGAAAGATGGAAGGACGTAATGACGGAAGGAAGGAAGGACGTAATGACGGAAGGAAGGAAGGACGTAATGACGGAAGGAAGGAAGCACGTAATGACGGAAGGAAGGAAGGACGTAATGACGGAAGGAAGGAAGGACGTAATGACGTAATGAAGGAATGACGTAATGAAGGAAGGAAGGAAGGACGTAATGACGAAAGGAAGGACGTAATGACGTAATGAAGGAAGGAAGGACGGAAGGAAGGACGTAATAAAGGACGGAAGGACGTAATGACGTAATGAAGGAAGGACGTAATGAAGGAAGGACGTAATGAAGGAAGGACGTAATGACGGAAGGAAGGACGTAATGAAGGAAGGAAGGAAGGACGTAATGAAGGAAGGAAGGAAGGACGTAATGACGAAAGGAAGGACGTAATGACGGAATGAAGGACATAATGACGTAATGACGGAAGGAAGGACGTAATGACGGAATGAAGGACATAATGACGTAATGACGGAAGGAAGGACGTAATGAAGGAAGGAAGGACGTAATGAAGGAAGGAAGGACGTAATGAAGGAAGGAAGGAAGGACGTAATGAAGGAAGGAAGGAAGGACGTAATGAAGGACGTAATGAAGGAAGGACGTAATGACGTAATGAAGGAAGGACGTAATGACGTAATGAAGGAAGGACGTAATGACAGAAGGAAGGAAGGACGTAATGACGGAAGGAAGGAAGGACGTAATGACGGAAGGAAGGAAGGAAGGACGTAATGACGGAAGGGAGGAAGGAAGGACGTAATGACGGAAGGAAGGAAGGACGTAATGACGTAATGAAGGAAGGAAGGAAGGACGTAATGAAGGAAGGAAGGAAGGACGTAATGAAGGAAGGAAGGACGTAATGAAGGACGTAATGAAGGAATGAAGGACGTAATGACGTAATGAAAGAAGAACGTAATGAAGTAATGAAGGAAGGACGTAATGACAGAAGGAAGGAAGGACGTAATGACGGAAGGAAGGAAGGACGTAATGACGAAAGGAAGGACGTAATGACGGAATGAAGGACATAATGACGTAATGACGGAAGGAAGGACGTAATGACGGTAGGAAGGACATAATGACGGAAGGAAGGAAGGACGTAATGACGGAAAGATGGAAGGACGTAATGACGGAAAGATGGAAGGACGTAATGACGGAAGGAAGGAAGGAAGGACGTAATGACGGAAGGAAGGACGTAATGACGTAATGAAGGAAGGACGTAATGAAGGAAGGACGTAATGAAGGAAGGAAGGAAGGACGTAATGACGGAAGGAAGGACGTAATGACGGAAGGAAGGAAGGACGTAATGACGGAAAGATGGAAGCACGTAATGACGGAAGGAAGGAAGGAAGGACGTAATGACGGAAGGAAGGAAGGACGTAATGACGGAAGGAAGGAAGCACGTAATGACGGAAGGAAGGAAGGACGTAATGACGGAAGGAAGGAAGGACGTAATGACGTAATGACGTAATGAAGGAATGACGTAATGAAGGAAGGAAGGAAGGACGTAATGACGAAAGGAAGGACGTAATGACGTAATGAAGGAAGGAAGGACGGAAGGAAGGACGTAATAAAGGACGGAAGGACGTAATGACGTAATGAAGGAAGGACGTAATGAAGGAAGGACGTAATGAAGGAAGGAAGGAAGGACGTAATGACGGAAGGAAGGACGTAATGACGTAATGAAGGAAGGACGTAATGAAGGAAGGAAGGAAGGACGTAAGGACGTAATGACGAAAGGAAGGACGGAATGACGGAATGAAGGACATAATGACGTAATGACGTAATGAAGGAAGGAAGGACGGAAGGAAGGACGTAATGAAGGACGGAAGGACGTAATGACGTAATGAAGGAAGGACGTTATGACGGAAGGAAGGAAGGACGTAATGACGGAAGGAAGGAAGGACGTAATGACGGAAGGAAGGAAGGACGTAATGACGGAAGGAAGGAAGGACGTAATGACGGAAGGAAGGAAGGACGTAATGAAGGAAGGACGTAATGACGTAATGAAGGAAGGACGTAATGACGGAAGGAAGCAAGGACGTAATGACGGAAGGAAGAAAGGACGTAATGACGTAATGAAGGAAGGACGTAATGAAGGAAGGAAGGAAGGACGTAATGACGGAAGGTAGGAAGGAAGGAAGGACGTAATGACGGAAGGAAGGAAGGACTTAATGACGGAAGGAAGGAAGGACGTAATGACGTAATGAAGGAATGACGTAATGAAGGAAGGACGTAATGTTGAAAGGAAGGACGAAATGACGTAATGAAGGAAGGAAGGACGGAAGGAAGGACGTAATGAAGGACGGAAGGACGTAATGACGTAATGAAGGAAGGACGTAATGACGGAAGGAAGGAAGGACGTAATGACGGAAGGAAGGAAGGACGTAATGACGGAAGGAAGGAAGGAAGTAATGACGTAATGAAGGAAGGACGTAATGACGTAATGAAGGAAGGAAGGACGTAATGACGTAATGAAGGACGTAATGACGTAATGAAGGACGTAATGACGTAATGAAGGAAGGACGTAATGACGGAAAGATGGAAGGACGTAATGACGGAAGGAAGGAAGGAAGGACGTAATGACGGAAGGACGTAATGACGGAAGGAAGGAAGCACGTAATGACGGAAGGAAGGAAGGACGTAATGACGTAATGACGTAATGAAGGAATGACGTAATGAAGGAAGGAAGGAAGGACGTAATGACGAAAGGAAGGACGTAATGACGTAATGAAGGAAGGACGGAAGGAAGGACGTAATAGAGGACGTAATGAAGGAAGGAGGTAATGAAGGAAGGAAGGAAGGACGTAATGACGAAAGGAAGGACGTAGTGACGGAATGAAGGACATAATGACGTAATGACGGAAGGAAGGACGAAATGACGGAAGGAAGGACGTAATGACGGAAGGAAGGAAGGACGTAATGACGGAAGGAAGGAAGGACGTAATGAAGGAAGGACGTAATGACGTAATGAAGGAAGGACGTAATGACGGAAGGAAGCAAGGACGTAATGACGTAATGAAGGAAGGACGTAATGACGGAAGGAAGGAAGGACGTAATGACGGAAGGAAGGAAGGAAGGACGTAATGAAGGAAGGAATGACGTAATGAAGGAAGGACGTAATGACGTAGTGAAGGAAGGACGTAATGACGTAATGAAGGAAGGACGTAATGAAGGAAGGAAGGAAGAACGTAATGACGGAAGGAAGGACGTAATGAAGGAAGGAAGGACGTAATGACATAATGAAGGAAGAACGTTATGACGGAAGGAAGGAAGGACGTAATGACGGAAGGAAGGAAGGACGTAATGAAGGAAGGAAGGACGTAATGATGTAATTAAGGAAGGACGTAATGACGTAATGAAGGAAGGACGTAATGAAGGAAGGAAGGAAGGACGTAATGACGGAAGGTAGAAAGGAAGGAAGGACTTAATGACGGAAGGAAGGAATGACGTAATGAAGGAAGGACGTAATGAAGGAAGGAAGGAAGAACGTAATGACGGAAGGAAGGAAGGACGTAATGAAGGACGGAAAGACGTAATGACGTAATGAAGGAAGGACGTAATGAAGGAAGGAAGGACATAATGAAGCAAGGAAGGAAGGACGGAATGAAGAGAGGACGGAATGAAGGAAGGACGTAATGAAGGAAGTACGGAAGGACGTAATGAAGTAAGGAAGGAAGGACGTAATGGAGTGAGTGAGGGAGGGATGGAGGGAGGGAGGTAATGAAGGACGGACGGACGTAATGAAGGAAGGAAGGACGTAATGAAGGAAGGAAGGAAGGACGTAATGAAGGAAGGAAGGACGTAATGAAGGACGTAATGAAGGAAGGACGTAATGACGTAATGAAAGAAGAACGTAATGAAGGAAGGACGTAATGACAGAAGGAAGGAAGGACGTAATGACGGAAGGAAGGAAGGACGTAATGACGAAAGGAAGGACGTAATGACGGAATGAAGGACATAATGACGTAATGACGGAAGGAAGGACGTAATGACGGTAGGAAGGACGTAATGACGGAAGGAAGGAAGGACGTAATGACGGAAAGATGGAAGGACATAATGACGTAATGACGGAAGGAAGGACGTAATGACGGAAGGAAGGAAGGAAGGACGTAATGACGGAAGGAAGGAAGGACGTAATGAAGGAAGGACGTAATGAAGGAAGGAAGGAAGGACGTAATGACGAAAGGAAGGACGTAATGACGGAATGAAGGACATAATGACGTAATGACGGAAGGAAGGACGTAATGACGGAAGGAAGGACGTAATGACGGAAGGAAGGAAGGACGTAATGACGGAAAGATGGAAGCACGTAATGACGGAAGGAAGGAAGGAAGGACGTAATGACGGAAGGAAGGAAGGACGTAATGACGGAAGGAAGGAAGCACGTAATGACGGAAGGAAGGAAGGACGTAATGACGGAAGGAAGGAAGGACGTAATGACGGAAAGATGGAAGCACGTAATGACGGAAGGAAGGAAGGAAGGACGTAATGACGGAAGGAAGGAAGGACGTAATGACGGAAGGAAGGAAGCACGTAATGACGGAAGGAAGGAAGGACGTAATGACGGAAGGAAGGAAGGACGTAATGACGTAATGACGTAATGAAGGAATGACGTAATGAAGGAAGGAAGGAAGGACGTAATGACAAAAGAAAGGACGTAATGACGTAATGAAGGAAGGAAGGACGGAAGGAAGGACGTAATGACGTAATGAAGGAAGGACGTAATGAAGGAAGGAAGGAAGGACGTAATGACGAAAGGAAGGACGTAATGACGGAAGGAAGGAAGGACGTAATGAAGGAAGGACGTAATGACGTAATGAAGGAAGGACGTAATGACGGAAGGAAGGAAGGACGTAATGACGGAAGGAAGGAAGGACTTAATGAAGGAAGGACGTAATGACGTAATGAAGGAAGGACGTAATGACGGAAGGAAGCAAGGACGTAATGACGGAAGGAAGAAAGGACGTAATGACGTAATGAAGGAAGGACGTAATGACGGAAGGAAGGAAGGACGTAATGACGGAAGGAAGGAAGGAAGGACGTAATGAAGGAAGGAAGGACGTAATGACGTAATGAAGGAAGGACGTAATGATGTAATGAAGGAAGGAGGTAATGAAGGAAGGAAGGAAGAACGTAATGACGGAAGGAAGGAAGGACGTAATGAAGGAAGGAAGGACGTAATGACATAATGAAGGAAGGACGTAATGACGTAATGAAGGAAGGACGTAATGAAGGAAGGAAGGAAGGAAGGAAGGACGTAATGACGGAAGGTAGGAAGGAAGGAAGGACGTAATGACGGAAGGAAGGAAGGACTTAATGACGGAAGGAAGGAAGGACGTAATGAAGGAAGGACGTAATGAAGGAAGGACGTAATGACGTAATGAAGGAATGACGTAATGAAGGAAGGACGTAATGTTGAAAGGAAGGACGTAATGACGTAATGAAGGAAGGAAGGACGGAAGGAAGGACGTAATGAAGGACGGAAGGACGTAATGACGTAATGAAGGAAGGACGTTATGACGGAAGGAAGGAAGGACGTAATGACGGAAGGAAGGAAGGACGTAATGACGTAATGAAGGAAGGACGTAATGACGTAATGAAGGAAGGAAGGACGTAATGACGTAATGAAGGACGTAATGACGTAATGAAGGAAGGACGTAATGACGGAAAGATGGAAGGACGTAATGACGGAAGGAAGGAAGGAAGGACGTAATGACGGAAGGACGTAATGACGGAAGGAAGGAAGCACGTAATGACGGAAGGAAGGAAGGACGTAATGACGTAATGACGTAATGAAGGAATGACGTAATGAAGGAAGGAAGGAAGGACGTAATGACGAAAGGAAGGACGTAATGACGTAATGAAGGAAGGACGGAAGGAAGGACGTAATAGAGGACGTAATGAAGGAAGGAGGTAATGAAGGAAGGAAGGAAGGACGTAATGACGAAAGGAAGGACGTAGTGACGGAAGGAAGGAAGGACGTAATGACGGAAGGAAGGAAGGACGTAATGAAGGAAGGACGTAATGACGTAATGAAGGAAGGACGTAATGACGGAAGGAAGCAAGGACGTAATGACGTAATGAAGGAAGGACGTAATGACGGAAGGAAGCAAGGACATAATGACGTAATGACGGAAGGAAGGACGAAATGACGGAAGGAAGGACGTAATGACGGAAGGAAGGAAGGACGTAATGACGGAAGGAAGGAAGGACGTAATGAAGGAAGGACGTAATGACGTAATGAAGGAAGAACGTAATGACGGAAGGAAGCAAGGACGTAATGACGTAATGAAGGAAGGACGTAATGACGGAAGGAAGGAAGGACGTAATGACGGAAGGAAGGAAGGAAGGACGTAATGAAGGAAGGAATGACGTAATGAAGGAAGGACGTAATGACGTAGTGAAGGAAGGACGTAATGACGTAATGAAGGAAGGACGTAATGAAGGAAGGAAGGAAGAACGTAATGACGGAAGGAAGGAAGGAAGGACGTAATGAAGGAAGGAAGGACGTAATGACAAAATGAAGGAAGAACGTTATGACGGAAGGAAGGAAGGACGTAATGACGGAAGGAAGGAAGGACGTAATGAAGGAAGGAAGGACGTAATGATGTAATTAAGGAAGGACGTAATGACGTAATGAAGGAAGGACGTAATGAAGGAAGGAAGGAAGGACGTAATGACGGAATGTAGAAAGGAAGGAAGGACTTAATGACGGAAGGAAGGAATGACGTAATGAAGGAAGGACGTAATGAAGGAAGGAAGGAAGAACGTAATGACGGAAGGAAGGAAGGACGTAATGAAGGACGGAAAGACGTAATGACATAATGAAGGAAGGACGTAATGAAGGAAGGAAGGACATAATGAAGCAAGGAAGGAAGGACGGAATGAAGAGAGGACGGAATGAAGGAAGGACGTAATGAAGGAAGTACGGAAGGACGTAATGAAGTAAGGAAGGAAGGACGTAATGGAGTGAGTGAGGGAGGGAGGGAGGTAATGAAGGACGGACGGACGTAATGAAGGAAGGAAGGACGTAATGAAGGAAGGAAGGAAGGACGTAATGAAGGAAGGAAGGACGTAATGAAGGACGTAATGAAGGAAGGACGTAATGACGTAATGAAAGAAGAACGTAATGAAGGAAGGACGTAATGACAGAAGGAAGGAAGGACGTAATGACGGAAGGAAGGAAGGACGTAATGACGAAAGGAAGGACGTAATGACGGAATGAAGGACATAATGACGTAATGACGGAAGGAAGGACGTAATGACGGTAGGAAGGACGTAATGACGGAAGGAAGGAAGGACGTAATGACGGAAAGATGGAAGGACATAATGACGTAATGACGGAAGGAAGGACGTAATGACGGAAGGAAGGAAGGAAGGACGTAATGACGGAAGGAAGGAAGGACGTAATGAAGGAAGGACGTAATGAAGGAAGGAAGGAAGGACGTAATGACGAAAGGAAGGACGTAATGACGGAATGAAGGACATAATGACGTAATGACGGAAGGAAGGACGTAATGACGGAAGGAAGGACGTAATGACGGAAGGAAGGAAGGACGTAATGACGGAAAGATGGAAGCACGTAATGACGGAAGGAAGGAAGGAAGGACGTAATGACGGAAGGAAGGAAGGACGTAATGACGGAAGGAAGGAAGCACGTAATGACGGAAGGAAGGAAGGACGTAATGACGGAAGGAAGGAAGGACGTAATGACGGAAAGATGGAAGCACGTAATGACGGAAGGAAGGAAGGAAGGACGTAATGACGGAAGGAAGGAAGGACGTAATGACGGAAGGAAGGAAGCACGTAATGACGGAAGGAAGGAAGGACGTAATGACGGAAGGAAGGAAGGACGTAATGACGTAACGACGTAATGAAGGAATGACGTAATGAAGGAAGGAAGGAAGGACGTAATGACAAAAGAAAGGACGTAATGACGTAATGAAGGAAGGAAGGACGGAAGGAAGGACGTAATGACGTAATGAAGGAAGGACGTAATGAAGGAAGGAAGGAAGGACGTAATGACGAAAGGAAGGACGTAATGACGGAAGGAAGGAAGGACGTAATGAAGGAAGGACGTAATGACGTAATGAAGGAAGGACGTAATGACGGAAGGAAGGAAGGACGTAATGATGGAAGGAAGGAAGGACTTAATGAAGGAAGGACGTAATGACGTAATGAAGGAAGGACGTAATGACGGAAGGAAGCAAGGACGTAATGACGGAAGGAAGAAAGGACGTAATGACGTAATGAAGGAAGGACGTAATGACGGAAGGAAGGAAGGACGTAATGACGGAAGGAAGGAAGGAAGGACGTAATGAAGGAAGGAAGGACGTAATGACGTAATGAAGGAAGGACGTAATGATGTAATGAAGGAAGGAGGTAATGAAGGAAGGAAGGAAGAACGTAATGACGGAAGGAAGGAAGGACGTAATGAAGGAAGGAAGGACGTAATGACATAATGAAGGAAGGACGTAATGACGTAATGAAGGAAGGACGTAATGAAGGAAGGAAGGAAGGAAGGAAGGACGTAATGACGGAAGGTAGGAAGGAAGGAAGGACGTAATGACGGAAGGAAGGAAGGACTTAATGACGGAAGGAAGGAAGGACGTAATGAAGGAAGGACGTAATGAAGGAAGGACGTAATGACGTAATGAAGGAATGACGTAATGAAGGAAGGACGTAATGTTGAAAGGAAGGACGTAATGACGTAATGAAGGAAGGAAGGACGGAAGGAAGGACGTAATGAAGGACGGAAGGACGTAATGACGTAATGAAGGAAGGACGTTATGACGGAAGGAAGGAAGGACGTAATGACGGAAGGAAGGAAGGACGTAATGACGGAAGGAAGGAAGGACGTAATGACGGAAGGAAGGAAGGACGTAATGACGGAAGGAAGGAAGGACGTAATGAAGGAAGGACGTAATGACGTAATGAAGGAAGGACGTAATGACGGAAGGAAGCAAGGACGTAATGACGGAAGGAAGAAAGGACGTAGTGACGTAATGAAGGAAGGACGTAATGACGGAAGGAAGGAAGGACGTAATGACGGAAGGAAGGAAGGACGTAATGACGGAAGGAAGGAAGGAAGGACGTAATGAAGGAAGGAAGGACGTAATGACGTAATGAAGGAAGGACGTAATGATGTAATGAAGGAAGGACGTAATGAAGGAAGGAAGGAAGAACGTAATGACATAATGAAGGAAGGACGTAATGACGTAATGAAGGAAGGACGTAATGAAGGAAGGAAGGAAGGACGTAATGACGGAAGATAGGAAGGAAGGAAGGACGTAATGACGGAAGGAAGGAAGGACTTAATGACGGAAGGAAGGAAGGACGTAATGAAGGACGGAAAGACGTAATGACGTAATGAAGGAAGGACGTAATGAAGGAAGGAAGGACATAATGAAGCAAGGAAGGAAGGACGTAATGAAGGAAGGACGTAATGAAGGAAGGACGTAATGAAGGAAGTACGGAAGGACGTAATGAAGGAAGGAAGGAAGGACGTAATGGAGTGAGTGAGGGAGGGATGGAGGGAGGGAGGTAATGAAGGACGGACGGACGTAATGAAGGAAGGAAGGACGTAATGAAGGACGTAATGAAGGAAAGACGTAATGACGTAATGACGTAATGACGTAAGGAAGGAAGGAAGGACGTAATGACGTAAGGAAGGAAGGAAGGACGTAATGACGTAAGGAAGGACGTAATGAAGGAAGGAAGGAAGGACGTAATGAAGGAAGGACGTAATGAAGGAAGGAAGGAAGGACGTAATGAAGGAAGGAAGGACGTAATGAAGGAAGGAAGGACGTAATGAAGGAAGGAAGGAAGGACGCAATGAAGGAAGGAAGGACGTAATGAAGGACGTAATGAAGGAATGAAGGACGTAATGACGTAATGAAGGAAGGACGTAATGACGTAATGAAGGAAGGACGTAATGACGTAATGAAGGAAGGACGTAATGACAGAAGGAAGGAAGGACGTAATGACGGAAGGAAGGAAGGACGTAATGACGGAAGGAAGGAAGGACGTAATGACGGAAGGAAGGAAGGACGTAATGACGTAATGAAGGAAGGACGTAATGACGTAATGAAGGAAGGAAGGAAGGACGTAATGAAGGAAGGAAGGAAGGACGTAATGAAGGACGTAATGACGTTTTGAAGGAAGGAAGGACGTAATGACGTAATGAAGGAAGGAAGGAAGGACGTAATGACGAAAGGAAGGACGTAATGACGTAATGAAGGAAGGAAGGAAGGACGTAATGAAGGAAGTAATGAAGGACGTAAGGAAGGAAGGACGTAATGAAGGAAGGACGTAAGGAAGGAAGGAAGGAAGGACGTAAGGAAGGACGGACGTAATGAAGGAAGGACGTAATGAAGGAAGGAAGGAAGGACAGAAGGACGGAATGAAGGAAGGAAGGAAGGACGGAATGGAGTGAGTGAGGGAGGGATGGAGGGAGGGAGGTAATAAAGGACGGACGGACATAATGAAGGAAGGAAGGACGTAATGAAGGACGTAATGAAGGAAGGACGTAATGACGTAATGACGGAAGGAAGGAAGGATGTAATGATGTAATGAAGGAAGGACGTAATGACGTAATGACGGAAGGAAGGAAGGACGTAATGATGTAATGAAGGAAGGACGTAATGACGGAAGGAAGGAAGGACGTAATGACGGAAGGAAGGAAGGACGTAATGAAGGAAGGAAGGACGTAATGACGTAATGAAGGACGTAATGACGTAATGAAGGAAGGACGTAATGACGGAAGGATGGAAGGACGTAATGACGGAAGGAAGGAAGGAAGGACGTAATGACGGAAGGAAGGAAGGACGTAATGACGGAAGGAAGGAAGGAAGGAAGGACGTAATGACGGAAGAAGGACGGACGTAATGACGGAAGGAAGGAAGGACGTGATGACAGAAGGAAGGAAGGACGTAATGATGTAATGAAGGAAGGACGTAATGACGTAATGAAGGAAGGATGTAATGAAGGAAGGAAGGAAGGACGTAAGGAAGGAAGGACGTAATGAAGGAAGGACGTAATGAAGGAAGGAAGGAAGGACAGAAGGACGGAATGAAGGAAGGAAGGAAGGACGGAATGGAGTGAGTGAGGGAGGAATGGAGGGAGGGAGTTAATAAAGGACGGACGGACATAATGAAGGAAGGTAGGACGTAATGAAGGAAGGAAGGACGTAATGAAGGACGTAATGAAGGACGTAATGAAGGAAGGACGTAATGACGTAATGACGGAAGGAAGGAAGGATGTAATGATGTAATGAAGGAAGGACGTAATGACGTAATGACGGAAGGAAGGAAGGACGTAATGATGTAATGAAGGAAGAACGTAATGACGGAAGGAAGGAAGGACGTAATGACGGAAGGAAGGACGT
Source organism: Proterorhinus semilunaris (assembly GCA_021464625.1). Classification (NCBI taxonomy): domain Eukaryota; kingdom Metazoa; phylum Chordata; class Actinopteri; order Gobiiformes; family Gobiidae; genus Proterorhinus; species Proterorhinus semilunaris. The sequence continues at coordinate 54,911,515 of CM038343.1, read as the reverse complement.
AATGACGGAAGGAAGGAAGGACGTAATGAAGGAAGGAAGGACGTAATGACGTAATGAAGGACGTAATGACGTAATGAAGGAAGGACGTAATGACGGAAGGATGGAAGGACGTAATGACGGAAGGAAGGAAGGAAGGACGTAATGACGGAAGGAAGGAAGGACGTAATGACGGAAGGAAGGAAGGAAGGACGTAATGACGGAAGAAGGACGGACGTAATGACGGAAGGAAGGAAGGACGTGATGACGGAAGGAAGGAAGGACGTAATGATGTAATGAAGGAAGGACGTAATGACGTAATGAAGGAAGGATGTAATGAAGGAAGGAAGGACGTAATGAAGGAAGGACGTAATGACGTAAGGAAGGAAGGACGTAATGAAGGACGTAATGAAGGACGTAAGGAAGGAAGGACGTAATGAAGGAAGGAAGGAAGGACGGAATGAAGGAAGGAAGGAATGATGTAATGACGGAAGGAAGGAAGGACGTAATGATGTAATGAAATAAGGAAGGACGGAAGGAAGGACGTAATTAAGGACGGAAGGTCGTAATGACGTAATGAAGGAAGGACGTAATGAAGGAAGGACGTAATGAAGGAAGGAAGGAAGGACGTAATGAAGGAAGGAAGGAAGGACGTAATGAAGGACGTAAGGAAGGAAGGACGTAATGAAGGACTTAAGGAAGGAAGGACGTAATGAAGGAAGGAAGGAAGGACAGAAAGAAGGAAGGAAGGAAGGAAGGAAAGAAGGACGTAAGGAAGGAAGGACGTAATGAAGGAAGGACGTAATGAAGGAAGGAAGGAAGGACAGAAGGACGGAATGAAGGAAGGAAGGAAGGACGGAATGGAGTGAGTGAGGGAGGGATGGAGGGAGGGAGGTAATAAAGGACGGACGGACATAATGAAGGAAGGAAGGACGTAATGAAGGAAGGAAGGACGTAATGAAGGACGTAATGAAGGACGTAATGAAGGAAGGACGTAATGACGTAATGACGGAAGGAAGGAAGGATGTAATGATGTAATGAAGGAAGGACGTAATGACGTAATGACGGAAGGAAGGAAGGACGTAATGATGTAATGAAGGAAGGACGTAATGACGGAAGGAAGGAAGGACGTAATGACGGAAGGAAGGACGTAATGACGGAAGGAAGGAAGGACGTAATGAAGGAAGGAAGGACGTAATGACGTAATGAAGGACGTAATGACGTAATGAAGGAAGGACGTAATGACGGAAGGATGGAAGGACGTAATGATGGAAGGAAGGAAGGAAGGACGTAATGACGGAAGGAAGGAAGGACGTAATGACGGAAGGAAGGAAGGAAGGAAGGACGTAATGACGGAAGAAGGACGGACGTAATGACGGAAGGAAGGAAGGACGTGATGACGGAAGGAAGGAAGGACGTAATGATGTAATGAAGGAAGGACGTAATGACGTAATGAAGGAAGGATGTAATGAAGGAAGGAAGGACGTAATGAAGGAAGGACGTAATGAAGGAAGGACGTAATGACGTAAGGAAGGAAGGACGTAATGAAGGACGTAATGAAGGACGTAAGGAAGGAAGGACGTAATGAAGGAAGGAAGGAAGGACGGAATGAAGGAAGGAAGGAATGACGTAATGACGGAAGGAAGGAAGGACGTAATGATGTAATGAAATAAGGAAGGACGGAAGGAAGGACGTAATGAAGGACGGAAGGTCGTAATGACGTAATGAAGGAAGGACGTAATGAAGGAAGGACGTAATGAAGGAAGGAAGGAAGGACGTAATGAAGGAAGGAAGGAAGGACGTAATGAAGGACGTAAGGAAGGAAGGACGTAATGAAGGACTTAAGGAAGGAAGGACGTAATGAAGGAAGGAAGGAAGGAAGGACGGAAAGAAGGAAGGAAGGACGTAAGGAAGGAAGGAAGGACGTAAGGAAGGAAGGATGGAATGAAGGAAAGACGTAATGAAAGAAGGACGGAAGGACGGAATGAAGGAAGGAAAGAAGGACGTAATGAAGGAAGGAAGGAATGAAGGACGTAATGGAGTGAGTGAGGGAGGGATGGAGGGAGGGAGGTAATGAAGGATGGACGGACGTAATGAAGGATGGAAGGAAGTAATGAAGGACGGAAGGAAGGACATAAGGACGTAATGAAGGAAGGACGTAATGGAGGGAGGGAGAGACGGACGTAATGAAGGACGGACGGAAGGACGTAAGTAAGGACGTAAGGAAGGAAGGAAGGATGGAAGGAAGGAAGGACGTAATGAAGGAAGGACCTAATTAAGGAAGGACGGAAGGAAGGAAGGACATAATGAAGGAAGGACCTAATGAAGGAAGGACCTAATGAAGGAAGGACGGAAGGAAGGACGTAATGACGTAATGAAGGAAGGACGTAATGACGTAATGAAGGAAGGACGTAATGACGTAATGAAGGAAGGACGTAATGACGGAATGAAGGAAGGACGTAATGACGGAAGGAAGGAAGGACGTAATGACGGAAGGAAGGAAGGATGTAATGACGGAAGGAAGGAAGGACGTAATGACGTAATGAAGGAAGGACGTAATGACGTAATGAAGGAAGGAAGGACGTAATGACGTAATGAAGGAAGGACGTAATGACGTAATGAAGGAAGGAAGGAAGGACGTAATGACGGAAGGAAGGACGTAATGACGTAATGAAGGAAGGAAGGACGGAAGGAAGGAAGGAAGGACGTAATGAAGGACGTAATGAAGGATGTAATGAAGGACGAAATGAAGGATGTAATGAATGTAAGGAAGAAAGGAAGGAAGGACGTAATGACGTAATGAAGGAAGGACGTAATGACGTAATGAAGGAAGGACGTAATGACGGAAGGATGGAAGGACGTAATGACGGAAGGAAGGAAGGAAGGAAGGACGTAATGACGGAAGGAAGGAAGGAAGGACGTAATGACGTAAGGAAGGACGTAATGAAGGAAGGAAGGAAGGACGTAATGAAGGAAGGAAGGATGTAATGAAGGAAGGAAGGACGTAATGAAGGAAGGAAGGACGTAATGAAGGAAGGAAGGACGTAATGAAGGAAGGAAGGAAGGACGCAATGAAGGAAGGAAGGACGTAATGAAGGACGTAATGAAGGAATGAAGGACGTAATGAAGGAAGGACGTAATGAAGGAAGGACGTAATGACGTAATGAAGGAAGGACGTAATGACGTAATGAAGGAAGGACGTAATGACAGAAGGAAGGAAGGACGTAATGACGGAAGGAAGGAAGGACGTAATGACGGAAGGAAGGAAGGACGTAATGACGGAAGGAAGGAAGGACGTAATGAAGGAAGGAAGGAAGGACGTAATGAAGGAAGGAAGGAAGGACGTAATGAAGGAAGGAAGGAAGGACGTAATGAAGGAAGGAAGGACGTAATGAAGGACGTAATTAAGGAATGAAGGACGTAATGAAGGAAGGACGTAATGACGTAATGAAGGAAGAACGTAATGACGTAATGAAGGAAGGACGTAATGACAGAAGGAAGGAAGGAAGGAAGGACGGAATGAAGGAAGTAATGAAGGACGTAAGGAAGGAAGGACGTAATGAAGGACGTAATGACGTTTTGAAGGAAGGAAGGACGTAATGACGTAATGAAGGAAGGACGTAATGACGAAAGGAAGGACGTAATGACGGAAGGAAGGACGTAATGACGTAATGAAGGAAGGAAGGAAGGACGTAAGGAAGGAAGGACGTAATGAAGGAAGGACGTAAGGAAGGAAGGAAGGAAGGACGTAATGAAGGAAGGACGTAATGAAGGAAGGAAGGAAGGACAGAAGGACGGAATGAAGGAAGGAAGGAAGGACGGAATGGAGTGAGTGAGGGAGGGATGGAGGGAGGGAGGTAATAAAGGACGGACGGACATAATGAAGGAAGGAAGGACGTAATGAAGGAAGGAAGGACGTAATGAAGGACGTAATGAAGGACGTAATGAAGGAAGGACGTAATGACGTAATGACGGAAGGAAGGAAGGATGTAATGATGTAATGAAGGAAGGACGTAATGACGGAAGGAAGGAAGGACGTAATGATGTAATGAAGGAAGGACGTAATGACGGAAGGAAGGAAGGACGTAATGACGGAAGGAAGGACGTAATGACGGAAGGAAGGAAGGACGTAATGAAGGAAGGAAGGACGTAATGACAAATGAAGGAAGGACGTAATGACGGAAGGATGGAAGGACGTAATGACGGAAGGAAGGAAGGAAGGACGTAATGACGGAAGGAAGGAAGGACGTAAAGACGGAAGGAAGGAAGGAAGGAAGGACGTAATGACGGAAGAAGGACGGACGTAATGACGGAAGGAAGGAAGGACGTGATGACGGAAGGAAGGAAGGACGTAATGATGTAATGAAGGAAGGACGTAATGACGTAATGAAGGAAGGATGTATTGAAGGAAGGAAGGACGTAATGAAGGAAGGACGTAATGACGGAAGGAAGGAAGGACGTAATGAAGGACGTAATGAAGGACGTAAGGAAGGAAGGACGTAATGAAGGAAGGAAGGAAGGACGGAATGAAGGAAGGAAGGAATGACGTAATGACGGAAGGAAGGAAGGACGTAATGATGTAATGAAATAAGGAAGGACGGAAGGAAGGACGTAATGAAGGACGGAAGGTCGTAATGACGTAATGAAGGAAGGACGTAATGAAGGAAGGACGTAATGAAGGAAGGAAGGAAGGACGTAATGAAGGAAGGAAGGAAGGACGTAATGAAGGACGTAAGGAAGGAAGGACGTAATGAAGGACTTAAGGAAGGAAGGACGTAATGAAGGAAGGAAGGAAGGACGGAAAGAAGGAAGGAAGGACGTAAGGAAGGAAGGAAGGAAGGAAGGAAGGACGTAAGGAAGGAAGGATGGAATGAAGGAAAGACGTAATGAAAGAAGGACGGAAGGACGGAATGAAGGAAGGAAGGAAGGAAGGACGTAATGGAGTGAGTGAGGGAGGGATGGAGGGAGGGAGGTAATGAAGGACGGACGGACGTAATGAAGGATGGAAGGAAGTAATGAAGGAAGGACGTAATGGAGGGAGGGAGAGACGGACGTAATGAAGGACGGACGGAAGGACGTAAGTAAGGACGTAAGGAAGGAAGGAAGGATGGAAGGAAGGAAGGACGTAATGAAGGAAGGACCTAATGAAGGAAGGACGGAAGGAAGGAAGGACATAATGAAGGAAGGACCTAATGAAGGAAGGACCTAATGAAGGAAGGACGGAAGGAAGGACGTAATGACGTAATGAAGGAAGGACGTAATGACGTAATGAAGGAAGGACGTAATGACGTAATGAAGGAAGGACGTAATGACGGAATGAAGGAAGGACGTAATGACGGAAGGAAGGAAGGACGTAATGACGGAAGGAAGGAAGGACATAATGACGTAATGAAGGAAGGACGTAATGACGTAATGAAGGAAGGAAGGACGTAATGACGTAATGAAGGAAGGACGGAAGGAAGGAAGGAAGGACGTAATGAAGGACGTAATGAAGGACGTAATGAAGGACGAAATGAAGGATGTAATGAATGTAAGGAAGGAAGGAAGGAAGGACGTAATGACGTAATGAAGGAAGGACGTAATGACGTAATGAAGGAAGGACGTAATGACGGAAGGATGGAAGGACGTAATGACGGAAGGAAGGAAGGAAGGAAGGACGTAATGACGGAAGGAAGGAAGGACATAATGACGGAAGTAAGGAAGCACGTAATGACGGAAGGAAGGAAGGACGTAATGACGGAAGGAAGGAAGGACGTATTGACGTAATGACGTAATGAAGGAATGACGTAATGAAGGAAGGCAGGAAGGACGTAATGACGAAAGGAAGGACGTAATGACGTAATGAAGGAAGGAAGGACGGAAGGAAGGACGGATGGAAGGAAGGACGTAATAAAGGACGGAAGGACGTAATGACGTAATGAAGGAAGGACGTAATGAAGGAAGGAAGGACGTAATGACGGAAGGAAGGACGTAATGAAGGAAGGAAGGACGTAATGACGTAATGAAGGAAGGACGTAATGATGTAATGAAGGAAGGACGTAATGACGGAAGGAAGGAAGTACGTAATGACGGAAGGAAGGAAGGACGTAATGACGGAAGGAAGGAAGGACGTAATGACGGAAGGACGTAACGACGGAAGGAAGGAAGGACGTAATGAAGGACGTAATGAAGGACGTAATGAAGGACGAAATGAAGGACGTAATGAATGTAAGGAAGGAAGGAAGGAAGGACGTAATGAAGGAAGGACGTAATGACGTAATGAAGGAAGGACGTAATGACGGAAGGATGGAAGGACGTAATGACGGAAGGAAGGAAGGAAGGAAGGACGTAATGACGGAAGGAAGGAAGGACATAATGACGGAAGGAAGGAAGGACGTAATGACGTAATGAAGGAATGACGTAATGAAGGAAGGACGTAATGACGAAAGGAAGGACGTAATGACGTAATGAAGGAAGGAAGGACGGAAGGAAGGACGAACGGAAGGAAGGACGTAATAAAGGACGGAAGGACGTAATGACGTAATGAAGGAAGGAAGGAAGGAAGGACGTAATGACGGAAGGAAGGACGTAATGAAGGAAGGAAGGACGTAATGACGTAATGAAGGAAGGAAGTAATGATGTAATGAAGGAAGGACGTAATGACGGAAGGAAGGAAGGAAGGACGTAATGACGGAAGGAAGGAAGGACGTAATGACGGAAGGAAGGAAGGACGTAATGACGTAATGAAGGAAGGAAGGAAGGACGTAATGACGAAAGGAAGGACGTAATGACGTAATGAAATAAGGAAGCACGGAAGGAAGGACGTAATGAAGGACGGAAGGTCGTAATGACGTAATGAAGGAAGGACGTAATGAAGGAAGGAAGGAAGGACGTAAGGAAGGAAGGACGTAATGAAGGAAGGAAGGAAGGACGGAATGAAGGAAGGACGTAATGAAGGAAGGACAGAATGAAGGAAGGAAAGAAGGACGTAATGAAGGAAGGAAGTAAGGAAGGACGTAATGGAGTGAGTGAGGGAGGGATGGAGGGAGGGAGGTAATGAAGGACGGACGGACGTAATGAAGGATGGAAGGAAGTAATGAAGGACGGAAGGAAGGACGTAATGAAGGACGGAAGGAAGGACGGAAGGACGTAATGAAGGACGGACGTAAGGACGTAATGAAGGAAGGACGCAAGGACATAATGAAGGAAGAACGTAAGGACGTAAGGACGGAATGGAGTGAGGGAGGGAGGGAGGTAATGAAGGAAGGACGTAGTGACGGAATGAAGGACATAATGACGTAATGACGGAAGGAAGGACGTAATGATGGAAGGAAGGACGTAATGACGGAAGGAAGGAAGGAAGGACGTAATGAAGGAAGGACGTAATGAAGGAAGGAAGAAACGACGTAATGATGTAATGAAGGAAGGACGTAATGACGTAATGAAGGAAGGACGTAATGAAGGAAGGAAGGAAGGACGTAATAAAGGAAGGAAGGACGTAATGACGTAATGAAGAAAGGAAGTAATGACGTAATGAAGGAAGGAAAGAAGGACGTAATGACGTAATGAAGGAAGGACGTAATGAAGGAAGGACGTAATGAAGGAAGGACGTAATGAAGGAAGGAAGAAAGGACGTAATGACGAAAGGAAGGACGTAATGACGGAAGGAAGGACGTAATGACGTAATGACGGAAGGAAGGACGTAATGACGGAAGGAAGGACTTAATGACGTAATGAAGGAAGGAAGGACGTAATGAAGGAAGGAAGGAAGGACGTAATGACGTAATGAAGGAAGGACGTAATGACGTAATGAAGGAAGGACGTAATGACGTAATGAAGGAAGGACGTAATGAAGGAAGGAAGGAAGGACGTAATAAACGAAGGAAGGAAGGACGTAATGAATGAAGGAAGTAATGACGTTATGAAGGAAGGAAGGAAGGACGTAATGAAGGAAGGAAGGAAGGACGTAATGACGTAATGAAGGAAGGAAGGAAGGACGTAATGACGAAAGGAAGGACGTAGTGACGGAATGAAGGACATAATGACATAATGACGGAAGGAAGGACGTAATGATGAAAGGAAGGACGTAATGACGGAAGGAAGGAAGGAAGGACGTAATGAAGGAAGGAAGAAAGGACGTAATGACGTAATGACGTAATGAAGGAAGGACGTAATGACGTAATGAAGGAAGGACGTAATGACGTAATGAAGGAAGGAAGGAAGGACGTAATAAAGGAAGGAAGGAAGGACGTAATGACGTAATGAAGGAAGGAAGTAAAGACGTAATGAAGGAAGGAAGGAAGGACGTAATGACGTAATGAAGGAAGGACGTAATGAAGGAAGGACGTAATGAAGGAAGGAAGGAAGGACGTAATGACGAAAGGAAGGACGTAATGACGGAAGGAAGGACGTAATGAAGGAAGGAAGGAAGGACGTAATGACGTAATGAAGGAAGGACGTAATGACGTAATGAAGGAAGGACGTAATGACGTAATGAAGGAAGGACGTAATGACGGAAGGAAGGAAGGACGTAATAAACGAAGGAAGGAAGGACGTAATGAAGGAAGGAAGGAAGGACGTAATGACGTAATGAAGGAAGGAAGGAAGGACGTAATGACGAAAGGAAGGACGTAGTGACGGAATGAAGGACATAATGACGTAATGACGTAATGAAGGAAGGACGTAATGAAGGAAGGAAGGAAGGAAGGACGTAATAAACGAAGGAAGGAAGGACGTAATGACGTAATGAATGAAGGAAGTAATGACGTTATGAAGGAAGGAAGGAAGGACGTAATGAAGGAAGGAAGGAAGGACGTAATGACGTAATGACGGAAGGAAGGACGTAATGATGAAAGGAAGGACGTAATGACGGAAGGAAGGAAGGAAGGACGTAATGAAGGAAGGAAGAAAGGACGTAATGACGTAATGAAGGAAGGACGTAATGACGTAATGAAGGAAGGACGTAATGACGTAATGAAGGAAGGACGTAATGAAGGAAGGAAGGAAGGACATAATAAACGAAGGAAGGAAGGACGTAATGACGTAATGAAGGAAGGAAGTAATGACGTAATGAAGGAAGGAAGGAAGGACATAATGAAGGAAGGAAGGACGGACGTAATGACGTAATGAAGGGAGGAAGTAATGACGTAATAAAGGAAGGAAGGACGTAATGACGTAATGAAGGAAGGACGTAATGACGTAATGAAGGAAGGACGTAATGACGTAATGAAGGAAGGACGTAATGAAGGAAGGAAGGAAGGACATAATAAACGAAGGAAGGAAGGACGTAATGACGTAATGAAGGAAGGAAGTAATGACGTAATGAAGGAAGGAAGGAAGGACATAATGAAGGAAGGAAGGACGGACGTAATGACGTAATGAAGGGAGGAAGTAATGACGTAATAAAGGAAGGAAGGACGTAATGACGTAATGAAGGAAGGACGTAATGAAGGAAGGAAGGACGTAATGACGAAAGGAAGGACGTAATGACGGAAGGAAGGACGTAATGACGTATTGACGGAAGGAAGGACTTAATGACGTAATGAAGGAAGGAAGGACGTAATGAAGGAAGGAAGGACATAATGACGTAATGAAGGAAGGACGTAATGACGTAATGAAGGAAGGACGTAATGACGTAATGAAGGAAGGAAGGACGTAATGACGTAATGAAGGAAGGACGTAATGAAGGAAGGACGTAATGACGAAAGGAAGGACGTAATGACGGAAGGAAGGACGTAATGACGTAATGACGGAAGGAAGGACGTAATGACGTAATGACGGAAGGACGGACTTAATGACGTAATGAAGGAAGGAAGGACGTAATGAAGGAAGGAAGGAAGGACATAATGACGTAATGAAGGAAGGACGTAATGACGTAATGAAGGAAGGACGTAATGACGTAATGAAGGAAGTAAGGAAGGACGTAATGACGTAATGAAGGAAGGACGTAATGACGTAATAAAGAAAGGACGTAATGAAGGAAGGAAGGTAGGAAGGACGTAATGAAGGAAGGAAGGAAGGAGGTAATGACGGAAGGAAGGACCTAATGACGTAATGACGGAAGGAAGGACGTAATGACGTAATGACGGAAGGAAGGATGTAATGAAGGAAGGACGTAATGAAGGAAGGAAGGACGTAAAGAAGGAAGGAAGGACGTAATGAAGGAAGTTATGAAGGACGTAATGAAGGACGTAAGGAAGGACGTAAAGAAGGAAGGAAGGACGTAATGAAGGAAGTAATGAAGGACGTAATGAAGGACGTAAGGAAGGACGTAAGTAAGGACGTAAGGAAGGAAGGAAGGACTTAATTACGTAATGACGGAAGGAAGGACTTAATGAAGGAAGGAAGGAAGGACGTAATGAAGGACGTAAGGAAGGACGTAAAGAAGGAAGGAAGGACGTAATGAAGGAAGTAATGAAGGACGTAATGAAGGACGTAATGAAGGACGTAAGGAAGGACCTAAGTAAGGACGTAAGGAAGGAAGGAAGGACGTAATTACGTAATGACGGAAGGAAGGACGTAATGAAGGAAGGAACGAAGGACGTAATGACGTAATGAAGGAAGGAAGGAAGGACGTAATGACTTAATGACGGAAGGAAGGACGTAATGACGTAATGAAGGATGGAAGGACGTAATGAAGGAAGGAAGGAAGGACGGAATGACGTAATGAAGGAAGGAAGGAAGGACGTAATGACGGAAGGAAGGACGTAATGACGGAAGGAAGGAAGTAATGACGGAAGGAAGTACGTAATGAAGGACGTAATAAAGGACATAATGAAGGACGTAATGAAGGACGTAAGGAAGGACGTTATGAAGGACGTAAGGAAGGACGTAATGACGTAATGAAGGAAGGACGTAATGACGTAATGAAGGAAGGACGTAATGACGTAATGAAGGAAGGACGTAAGGACATAATGAAGGAAGGACGTAATGACGGAAGGAAGGAAGGACGTAATGACGGAAGGAAGGAAGGATGTAATGACGGAAGGAAGGAATGACGGAAGGAAGAACGTAATGACGTAATGACGGAAGGAAGGACGTAATGACGTAATGAAGAAAGGAAGGACGGACGTAATGAAGGAAGGAAGGAAGGAAGGAAGGAAGGACGTAATGACGGAACGAAGGAAGGACGTAATGACGTAATGAAGGACGTAATGACGTAATGAAGGAAGGAAGGACGTAATGAAGGAAGGAAGGAAGGACGCAATGAAGGAAGGAAGGACCTAATGAAGGAAGGACCTAATGAAGGAAGGACGTAATGACGAAAGGAAGGACGAAAGGAAGGACGTAATGAAGGAAGGACGTAATGACGAAAGGAAGGACGTAATGACGAAAGGAAGGAAGGACGTAATGAAGGAAGGAAGGAAGGAAGCGCGTAATGAAGGAAGGAACGAAGGAAGGACGCAATGAAGGAAGGAAGGAAGGACGTAATGAAGGAAGGACGTAATGAAGGAAGGACATAATGAAGGAAGGAAGGACGTAATGAAGGAAGGAAGGACGTAATGAAGGACGTAATGAAGGACGTAATGAAGGACGTAATGAAGGACGTAAGTAAGGACGTAAGGAAGGAAGGAAGGACGTAATGACGTAATGACGGAAGGAAGGACGTAATGACTTAATGACGGAAGGAAGGACGTAATGAAGGAAGGACGTAATGAAGGAAGGAAGGACGTAATGAAGGACGTAATGAAGGAATGAAGGACGTAATGAAGGAATGAAGGACGTAATGAAGGACGTAATGAAGGAAGGACGTAATGACGTAATGAAGGAAGGACGTAATGACGTAATGACGGAAGGAAGGACGTAATGACGTAATGAAGAAAGGAAGGACGGACGTAATGAAGGAAGGAAGGAAGGAAGGAAGGACGTAATGACGAAAGGAAGGACGAAAGGAAGGACGTAATGAAGGAAGGACGTAATGACGAAAGGAAGGACGTAATGACGAAAGGAAGGAAGGACGTAATGAAGGAAGGAAGGAAGGAAGCGCGTAATGAAGGAAGGAACGAAGGAAGGACGCAATGAAGGAAGGACGTAATGAAGGAAGGACGTAATGAAGGAAGGACATAATGAAGGAAGGAAGGACGTAATGAAGGACGTAATGAAGGACGTAATGAAGGACGTAATGAAGGACGTAAGTAAGGACGTAAGGAAGGAAGGAAGGACGTAATGACGTAATGACGGAAGGAAGGACGTAATGACTTAATGACGGAAGGAAGGACGTAATGAAGGAAGGACGTAATGAAGGAAGGAAGGACGTAATGAAGGACGTAATGAAGGAATGAAGGACGTAATGAAGGAATGAAGGACGTAATGAAGGACGTAATGAAGGAAGGACGTAATGACGTAATGAAGGAAGGACGTAATGACGTAATGACCGAAGGAAGGACGTAATGACGTAATGAAGAAAGGAAGGACGGACGTAATGAAGGAAGGAAGGAAGGAAGGACGTAATGACGGAACGAAGGAAGGACGTAATGACGTAATGAAGGACGTAATGACGTAATGAAGGAAGGAAGGACGTAATGAAGGAAGGAAGGAAGGAAGCACCTAATGAAGGAAGGAAGGAAGGACGCAATGAAGGAAGGAAGGACCTAATGAAGGAAGGACCTAATGAAGGAAGGACGTAATGACGAAAGGAAGGACGAAAGGAAGGACGTAATGAAGGAAGGACGTAATGACGAAAGGAAGGACGTAATGACGAAAGGAAGGAAGGACGTAATGAAGGAAGGAAGGAAGGAAGTGCGTAATGAAGGACGGAACGAAGGAAGGACGCAATGAAGGAAGGAAGGAAGGACGTAATGAAGGAAGGACGTAATGAAGGAAGGACATAATGAAGGAAGGAAGGACGTAATGAAGGAAGGAAGGACGTAATGAAGGACGTAATGAAGGACGTAATGAAGGACGTAATGAAGGACGTAAGTAAGGACGTAAGGAAGGAAGGAAGGACGTAATGACGTAATGACGGAAGGAAGGACGTAATGACTTAATGACGGAAGGAAGGACGTAATGAAGGAAGGAAGGACGTAATGAAGGACGTAATGAAGGAATGAAGGACGTAATGAAGGAATGAAGGACGTAATGAAGGACGTAATGAAGGAAGGACGTAATGACGTAATGAAGGAAGGACGTAATGAAGGAAGGACGTAATGTCGTAATGAAGGAATGAAGGACGTAATGAAGGACGTAATGAAGGAAGGATGTAATGACGTAATGAATGTAAGTAAGTAAGGAAGGAAGGATGTAATGAAGGAATGAAGGACGTAATGAAGGACGTAATGAAGGAAGGACGTAATGACGTAATGAAGGAAGGACGTAATGAAGGAAGGACGTAATGACGTAATGAAGGAAGGACGTAATGATGTAATGAAGGAAGGACGTAATGAAGGAAGGACGTAATGACGGAAGGAAGGAAGGACGTAATGACGGAAGGTTGTAATGACGTAATGAAAGAAGGAAGGACGTAATGACGTAATGAAGGAAGGAAGGAAGGACGTAATGAAGGAATGAAGGAAGGACGTAATGACGTAATGAAGGAAGGACGTAATGAAGGAAGGACGTAATGAAGGAAGGACGTAATGAAGGAAGGACGTAATGACGTAATGAAGGAAGGACGTAAGGACGTAATGAAGGAAGGACGTAATGACGGAAGGAAGGAAGGACGTAATGACGGAAGGAAGGAAGGACGTAATGATGGAAGGAAGGAAGGACGTAATGACGGAAGGAAGGAAGGACGTAATGATGGAAGGAAGGAAGGACGTAATGACGGAAGGAAGGAAGGACGTAATGACGGAAGGTTGTAATGACGTAATGAAAGAAGGAAGGACGTAATGACGTAATGAAGGAAGGAAGGACGGAAGGAAGAACGGAAGGACGGACGTACTGAAGGAAGGAAGGAAGGACGGAAGGAAGAACGGAATGAAGGACGGAAGGACGGACGTAATGAAGGAAGGAAGGAAGGACGTAATGAAGGAAGGAAGGACGGAAGGAAGAACGGAATGAAGGACGGAAGGACGGACGTAATGAAGGAAGGAAGGAAGGACGTAATGAAGGAAGGAAGGAAGGACGTAATGACAAAAGGAAGGACGTAATGACGTAATGAAGGAAGGAAGGACGGAAGGACGTAATGAAGGAAGGAAGGAAGGACGTAATGACGAAAGGAAGGACGTAATGACGGAATGAAGGAAGGAAGGACGTAATGACGTAACGAAGGAAGGACGTAATAAAGGAAGGAAGGTAGGAAGGACGTAATGAAGGAAGGAAGGAAGGAAGGACGTAATGACGGAAGGAAGGACGTAATGACATAATGAAGGAAGGAAGGACGTAATGAAGGAAGGAAGGAAGGACGTAATGACGTAATGAAGGAAGGAAGTAAGGACGTAATGAAGGAAGGAAGGAAGGACATAATGACGGAAGGAAGGACGTAATGACGGAAGGAAGGACGTAATGACGGAAGGAAGGACGTAATGAAGGACGTAATAAAGGACGTAATGAAGGACGTAATAAAGGACGTAAGGAAGGACGTAAGGAAGGACGTAAGGAAGGACGTAATGACGTAATGAAGGAAGGACGTAATGACGTAATGAAGGAAGGACGTAAGGACATAATGAAGGAAGGACGTAATGACGGAAGGAAGGAAGGACGTAATGACGGAAGGAAGGAAGGATGTAATGACGGAAGTAAGGAAGGACGTAATGACGGAAGGAAGGAAGGACGTAATGACGGAAGGAAGGAAGGACGTAATAACGGAAGGAAGGACGTAATGACGTAATGAATGAAGGAAGGACGTAATGACGTAATGAAGGAAGGACGTAATGACGAAAGGAAGGACGTAATGACGTAATGACGGAAGGAAGGACGTAATGACGTAATGAAGGAAGGAAGGACGTAATGACGTAATGAAGGAAGGAAGGACGGAAGGAAGGACGTAATGAAGGACGGAAGGACGGACGTAATGAAGTAATGAAGGAAGGAAGGACGTAATGAAGGAAGGAAGGAAGGACGTGATGAAAGAAGGAAGGACGTAATGAAGCACGTAATGAAGGACGTAATGAAGGACGTAAGTAAGGACGTAAGGAAGGACGTAATGACGTAATGACGGAAGGAAGGACGTAATGACTTAATGACGGAAGGAAGGACGTAATGACGGAAGGAAGGACGTAATGACGGAAGGAAGGACGTAATGACGGAAGGAAGGACGTAATGACGTAATGACGGAAGGAAGGACGTAATGAAGGAAGGACGTAATGAAGGAAGGAAGGACGTAATGAAGGAAGGAAGGACGTAATGAAGGACGTAATGAAGAACGTAATGAAGGAAGGACGTAATGCATGTAAGTAAGTAAGGAAGGAAGGACGTAATGAAGGAATGAAGGACATAATGAAGGACGTAATGAAGGAAGGACGTAATGAATGTAAGTAAGTAAGGAAGGAAGGACGTAATGAAGGAATGAAGGACGTAATGAAGGACGTAATGACATAATGAAGGACGTAATGACGTAATGACGTAATGAAGGAAGGACTTAAGGACGTAATGAAGGAAGGACGTAATGACGGAAGGAAGGAAGGACGTAATGACGGAAGGAAGGAAGGACGTAATGACGGAAGTAAGGAAGGACGTAATGACGGAAGGACGTAATGACGTAATGCAGGAAGGAAGGAAGGACGTAATGACGGAAGGAAGGAAGGACGTAATGACGTAATGCAGGAAGGAAGGAAGGACGAAATGACGTAATGAAGGAAGGAAGGACGGAAGGAAGGACGTAATGAAGGACGGAAGGACGGAAGTAATGAAGGAAGGAAGGAAGGACGTAATGAAGGAAGGAAGGAAGGACGTAATGACGAAAGGAAGGACGTAATGACGTAATGAAGGAAGGAAGGACGGAAGGAAGGACGGATAGACGGACGTAATGAAGGAAGGACGTAATGACGTAATGAAGGAAGGAAGGAAGGAAGGACGTAATGATGAAAGGAAGGACGTAATGACGGAAGGAAGGATGAAAGGAAGGACGTAATGAAGGAAGGACGTAATGATGAAAGGAAGGAAGGACGTGATGAAGGAAGGAAGGAAGGAAGCACGTAATGAAGGAAAGAAGGAAGGACGCAATGAAAGAAGGAAGGACGTAATGAAGGACGTAATGAAGGACGTAATGAAGGACGTAAGGAAGGACGTAATGACGTAATGACGGAAGGAAGGACGTAATGACTTAATGACGGAAGGAAGGACGTAATGACGGAAGGAAGGACGTAATGAAGGAAGGAAGGAAGGACGTAATGACGGAAGGAAGGACGTAATGACGTAATGACGGAAGGAAGGACGTAATGAAGGAAGGACGTAATGAAGGAAGGAAGGACGTAATGAAGGAAGGAAGGACGTAATGAAGGACGTAATGAAGGACGTAATGAAGAACGTAATGAAGGAAGGACGTAATGAATGTAAGTAAGTAAGGAAGGAAGGACGTAATGAAGGAATGAAGGACGTAATGAAGGACGTAATGAAGGAAGGACGTAATGACGGAAGGAAGGAAGGACGTAATGACGGAAGGAAGGAAGGACGTAATGACGGAAGTAAGGAAGGACGTAATGACGGAAGGACGTAATGACGTAATGCAGGAAGGAAGGAAGGACGTAATGACGGAAGGAAGGAAGGACGTAATGACGGAAGGAAGGAAGGACGTAATGACGTAATGCAGGAAGGAAGGAAGGACGTAATGAAGGAAGGAAGGACGGAAGGAAGGACGGATAGACGGACGTAATGAAGGAAGGACGTAATGACGTAATGAAGGAAGGAAGGAAGGACGTAATGATGAAAGGAAGGACGTAATGACGGAAGGAAGGACGTAATGACGGAATGACGGAAGGAAGGATGTAATGACGGAAGGAAGGACGTAATGAAGGACGGAAGGACGGACGTAATGAAGGAAGGAAGGAAGGACGTAATGAAGGAAGGACGGAAGGAAGGACGGATAGACGGACGTAATGAAGGAAGGACGTAATGACGTAATGAAGGAAGGAAGGAAGGACGTAATGATGAAAGGAAGGACGTAATGACGGAAGGAAGGACGTAATGACGGAATGACGGAAGGAAGGATGTAATGACGGAAGGAAGGACGTAATGAAGGACGGAAGGACGGACGTAATGAAGGAAGGAAGGAAGGACGTAATGAAGGAAGGAAGGAAGGACGTAATGACGAAAGGAAGGACGTAATGACGTAATGAAGGAAGGAAGGACGGAAGGAAGGACGGACGTAATGAAGGAAGGACGTAATGACGTAATGAAGGAAGGAAGGAAGGACGTAATGACGAAAGGAAGGACGGAATGACGGAAGGAAGGACGTAATGACGGAAGGAAGGACGTAATGACGTAATGAAGAAAGGACGTAATGAAGGAAGGAAGGTAGGAAGGACGTAATGAAGGAAGGAAGGTAGGAAGGACGTAATGAAGGAAGGAAGGAAGGAAGGACGTAATGACAGAAGGAAGGACGTAATGACGTAATGAAGGAAGGAAGGACGTAATGAAGGAAGGAAGGAAGGACGTAATGAAGGAAGGAAGGAAGGACGTAATGACGGAAGGAAGGACGTAATGACGGAAGGAAGGACGTAATGACGGAAGGAAGGACGTAATGACAGAAGGAAGGACGTAATGACGGAAGGAAGGACGTAATGAAGGAAGGAAGGAAGGACGTAATGACGGAAGGAAGGACGTAATGACGTAATGACGGAAGGAAGGACGTAATGAAGGAAGGACGTAATGAAGGAAGGAAGGACGTAATGAAGGAAGTAAGGACATAATGAAGGACGTAATGAAGAACGTAATGAAGGAAGGACGTAATGAATGTAAGTAAGTAAGGAAGGAAGGACGTAATGAAGGAATGAAGGACGTAATTAAGGACGTAATGAAGGAAGGACGTAATGAATGTAAGTAAGTAAGGAAGGAAGGACGTAATGAAGGAATGAAGGACGTAATGAAGGACGTAATGAAGGAAGGACGTAATGACGTAATGAAGGAAGGACGTAATTACGTAATGAAGGAAGGACTTAAGGACGTAATGAAGGAAGGACGTAATGACGGAAGGAAGGAAGGACGTAATGACGGAAGGAAGGAAGGACGTAATGACGGAAGGAAGGAAGGATGTAATGACGGAAGTAAGGAAGGACGTAATGACGGAAGGACGTAATGACGTAATGCAGGAAGGAAGGAAGGACGTAATGACGGAAGGAAGGAAGGACGTAATGACGGAAGTAAGGAAGGACGTAATGACGGAAGGAAGGAAGGACGTAATGACGTAATGCAGGAAGGAAGGAAGGACGTAATGAAGGAAGGAAGGACGGAAGGAAGGACGTAATGAAGGACGGAAGGACGGAAGTAATGAAGGAAGGAAGGAAGGACGTAATGAAGGAAGGAAGGAAGGACGTAATGACGAAAGGAAGGACGTAATGACGTAATGAAGGACGTAATGACGTAATGAAGGAAGGAAGGACGGAAGGAAGGACGTAATGACGTAATGACGGAAGGAAGGACGTAATGACGTAATGAAGGAAGGAAGGATGTAATGACGTAATGAAGGAAGGAAGGACGTAATGAAGGAAGGAAGGACGTAATGACGGAAGGAAGGACGTAATGACGTAATGATGGAAGGAAGGACGTAATGACGTAATGAAGGAAGGAAGGACGTAATGAAGGAAAGAAAGGACGTAATGAAGTAAGGAATGACGTAATGACGGAAGGAAGGACGTAATGACGTAATGAAGGAAGGAAGGAAGGACGTAATGACGGAAGGAAGGACGTAATGACGGAAGGAAGGACGTAATGACGTATTGACAGAAGGAAGGACGTAATGAAGGAAGGAAGGACGTAATGACGGAAGGAAGGACGTAATGACTTAATGACGGAAGGAAGGACGTAATGACGGAAGGAAGGACGTAATGAAGGAAGGAAGGAAGGACGTAATGACGTAATGAAGGAAGGACGTAATGGAGGAAGGAAGGACGTAATGACGTAATGACGGAAGGAAGGACGTAATGAAGGAAGGACGTAATGAAGGAAGGAAGGACGTAATGAAGGCCGTAATGAAGGACGTAATGAAGGACGTAAGGAAGGACGTAATGAAGGACGTAATGAAGGACGTAAGGAAGGACGTAATGAAGGAAGGAAGGACGTAATGAAGGCCGTAATGAAGGACGTAATGAAGGACGTAATGAAGGACGTAATGAAGGACGTAATGAATGTAAGGAAGGAAGGACGTGATGAAGGAATGAAGGACGTAATGAAGGACGTAATGAAGGAAGGATGTAATGACGGAAGGAAGGAAGGACGTAATGACGGAAGGAAGGAAGGACGTAATGACGTAATGAAGGAAGGAAGGAAGGATGTAATGACGAAAGGAAGGATGTAATGACGTAATGACGGAAGGAAGGACGTAATGACGTAATGAAGGACGGAAGGAAGGACGTAATGACGGAAGGAAGGAAGGACGTAATGACGGAAGGAAGGAAGGACGTAATGACGTAATAAAGAAAGGAAGGAAGGACGTAATGACGAAAGGAAGGACGTAATGACGTAATGAAGGAAGGAAGGACGTAAAGACGAAAGGAAGGACGTAATGACGTAATGACGGAAGGAAGGACGTAATGACGTAATGAAGGAAGGAAGGATGTAATGACGTAATGAAGGAAGGAAGGACGTAATGAAGGAAGGAAGGACGTAATGACGGAAGGAAGGACGTAATGACGTAATGATGGAAGGAAGGACGTAATGACGTAATGAAGGAAGGAAGGACGTAATGACGTAATGAAGGAAGGAAGGACGTAATGAAGGAAAGAAAGGACGTAATGACGTAATGAAGGAAGGAAGGAAGGACGTAATGACGGAAGGAAGGACGTAATGACGGAAGGAAGGACGTAATGACGTATTGACAGAAGGAAGGACGTAATGAAGGAAGGAAGGACGTAATGACGGAAGGAAGGACGTAATGACTTAATGACGGAAGGAAGGACGTAATGACGGAAGGAAGGACGTAATGAAGGAAGGAAGGAAGGACGTAATGACGTAATGAAGGAAGGACGTAATGAAGGAAGGAAGGACGTAATGACGTAATGACGGAAGGAAGGACGTAATGAAGGAAGGACGTAATGAAGGAAGGAAGGACGTAATGAAGGCCGTAATGAAGGACGTAATGAAGGACGTAAGGAAGGACGTAATGAAGGACGTAATGAAGGACGTAAGGAAGGACGTAATGAAGGAAGGAAGGACGTAATGAAGGCCGTAATGAAGGACGTAATGAAGGACGTAAGGAAGGACGTAATGAAGGACGTAATGAAGGACGTAATGAAGGACGTAATGAAGGACGTAATGAATGGAAGGAAGGAAGGAAGGAAGGACGTGATGAAGGAATGAAGGACGTAATGAAGGACGTAATGAAGGAAGGATGTAATGACGGAAGGAAGGAAGGACGTAATGACGGAAGGAAGGAAGGACGTAATGACGTAATGAAGGAAGGAAGGAAGGATGTAATGACGAAAGGAAGGATGTAATGACGTAATGACGTAATGACGGAATGAAGGACGTAATGACGTAATGAAGGACGGAAGGAAGGACGTAATGACGGAAGGAAGGAAGGACGTAATGACGGAAGGAAGGAAGGACGTAATGACGGAAGGAAGGGAGGACGTAATGACGGAAGGGAGGAAGGACGTAATGACGGAAGGAAGGACGTAATGACGTAATGACGGAAGGAAGGACGTAATGACGTAATGAAGGAAGGACGTAATGAAGGAAGGACGTAATGACGAAAGGAAGGACGTAATGACGTAATGACGGAAGGAAGGACGTAATGACGTAATGACGGAAGGAAGGACGTAATGACGTAATGAAGGAAGGAAGGACGGAAGGAAGGACGTAATGAAGGAAGGAAGGACGTAATGAAGGAAGGAAGGACGTAATGACGGAAGGAAGGACGTAATGATGTAATGATGGAAGGAAGGACGTAATGACGTAATGAAGGAAGGAAGGACGTAATGACGTAATGAAGGAAGGAAGGACGTAATGAAGGAAAGAAAGGACGTAATGACGTAATGAAGGAAGGAAGGAAGGACGTAATGACGGAAGGAAGGACGTAATGACGTATTGACAGAAGGAAGGACGTAATGAAGGAAGGAAGGACGTAATGACGGAAGGAAGGACGTAATGACTTAATGACGGAAGGAAGGACGTAATGACGGAAGGAAGGACGTAATGAAGGAAGGAAGGAAGGACGTAATGACGTAATGAAGGAAGGACGTAATAAAGGAAGGAAGGACGTAATGACGTAATGACGGAAGGAAGGACGTAATGAAGGAAGGACGTAATGAAGGAAGGAAGGACGTAATGAAGGCCGTAATGAAGGACGTAATGAAGGACGTAAGGAAGGACGTAATGAAGGACGTAATGAAGGACGTAAGGAAGGACGTAATGAAGGAAGGAAGGACGTAATGAAGGCCGTAATGAAGGACGTAATGAAGGACGTAAGGAAGGACGTAATGAAGGACGTAATGAAGGACGTAATGAAGGACGTAATGAAGGACGTAATGAATGTAAGGAAGGAAGGAAGGACGTGATGAAGGAATGAAGGACGTAATGAAGGACGTAATGAAGGAAGGATGTAATGACGGAAGGAAGGAAGGACGTAATGACGGAAGGAAGGAAGGACGTAATGACGTAATGAAGGAAGGAAGGAAGGATGTAATGACGAAAGGAAGGATGTAATGACGTAATGACGGAAGGAAGGACGTAATGACGTAATGAAGGACGGAAGGAAGGACGTAATGACGGAAGGAAGGAAGGAC
The DNA here is from genome assembly GCA_021464625.1 of Proterorhinus semilunaris. NCBI lineage: Eukaryota > Metazoa > Chordata > Actinopteri > Gobiiformes > Gobiidae > Proterorhinus > Proterorhinus semilunaris. Next base: position 54,889,742 of record CM038343.1, on the reverse strand, counting down.
GTAATGACGGAAGGAAGGAAGGACGTAATGACGGAAGGAAGGGAGGACGTAATGACGGAAGGGAGGAAGGACGTAATGACGGAAGGGAGGAAGGACGTAATGACGGAAGGAAGGACGTAATGACGGAAGGAAGGACGTAATGACGTAATGAAGGAAGGACGTAATGACGAAAGGAAGGACGTAATGACGAAAGGAAGGACGTAATGACGTAATGACGGAAGGAAGGACGTAATGACGTAATGACGGAAGGAAGGACGTAATGACGTAATGAAGGAAGGAAGGACGGAAGGAAGGACGTAATAAAGGACGGAAGGACGGTCGTAATGAAGGAAGGAAGGAAGGAAGGACGTAATGACGGAAGGAAGGAAGGACGTAATGATGTAATGACGTAATGAAGGACATAATGACGTAATGAAGGAAGGAAGGACGTAATGAAGGAAGGAAGGAAGGAAGCACGTAATGAAGGAACGAAGGAAGGACGCAATGAAGGAAGGAAGGACCTAATGAAGGAAGGACGTAATGACGAAAGGAAGGACGTAATGAAGGAAGGAACTACGTAATGAAGGAAGGTCGTAATGAAGGAAGGACGTAATGACGGAAGGAAGGACGTAATGACGGAAGGAAGGACGTATTGAAGTAAGGAATGACGTAATGAAGGAAGGAACTACGTAATGAAGGAAGGTCGTAATTAAGGAAGGACGTAATGACGGAAGGAAGGACGTAATGACGTAATGAAGAAAGGACGTAATGACGGAAGGAAGGAAGGAAGGACGTAATGACGTAATGAAGGAAGGACGTAGGACATAATGAAGGAAGGACGTAATGACGGAAGGAAGGAAGGACGTAATCACGGAAGGAAGGAAGGACGTAATGACGTAATGAAGGATGGAAGGAAGGACGTAATGAAGGACGGAAGGACGGAAGGAAGGACGTAATGATGGACATAATGAAGGAAGGAAGGAAGGACGTAATGACGTAATGACGGAAGGAAGGACGTAATGACATAATAACGGAAGGAAGGACATAATGACGTAATGAAGGAAGGAAGGACGTAATGACGTAATGACGGAAGGAAGGATGTAATGACGTAATGAAGGAAATAAGGACGTAATGACGTAATGAAGGAAGGAAGGACGTAATGACGTAATGAAGGAAGGAAGGACGTAATGACGTAATTAACGAAGGAAGGACGTAATGAAGGAAGGAAGGACGTAATGAAGTAAGGAATGACGTAATGACGGAAGGAAGGACGTAATGACGTAATGACGTAATGAAGAAAGGAAGGAAGGACGTAATGACGGAAGGAAGGACGTAATGACGGAAGGAAGGACTTAATGACGGAAGGAAGGACGTAATGACGGAAGGAAGGACGTAATGACGGAAGGAAGGACGTAATGACGTAAGGAAGGACGTAATGAAGGAAGGAAGGAAGGACGTAATGACGGAAGGAAGGACGTAATGACTTAATGACGGAAGGACGTAATGACGGAAGGAAGGAAGGACGTAATGACGTAATGAAGGAAGGACGTAGGACATAATGAAGGAAGGACGTAATGACGGAAGGAAGGAAGGACGTAATGACGGAAGGAAGGAAGGACGTAATGACGGAAGGAAGGAAGGACGTAATGATGCAAGGAAGGAAGGACGTAATGACGTAATGAAGGAAGGAAGGAAGGACGTAAAGACGAAAGGAAGGACGTAATGACGTAATGACGAAAGGAAGGACGTAATGACGTAATGACGAAAGGAAGGACGTAATGACGTAATGAAGGAAGGAAGGACGTAATGAAGGACGGACAAAATGAAGGAAGGAAGGAAGGACGTAATGACGAAAGGAAGGACGTAATGACGGAAGGAAGGACGTAATGACGTAATGACGGAAGGAAGGACGTAATGACGTAATGAAGGAAGGAAGGATGTAATGACGGAATGAAGGAAGGAAGGACGTAATGAAGGAAGGAAGGACGTAATGAAGTAAGGAATGACGTAATTAAGGAAGGAAGGACGTAATGAAGGAAGGAAGGACGTAATGACGGAAGGAAGGACGTAATGACGTAATGAAGGAAGGAAGGAAGGACGTAATGACGGAAGGAAGGACGTAATGACGGAAGGAAGGACGTAATGACGTAATGACGGAACGAAGGACGTAATGAAGGAAGGAAGGAAGGACGTAATGACGGAAGGAAGGACGTAATGACTTAATGACGGAAGGACGTAATGACGGAAGGAAGGAAGGACGTAATGACGTAATGAAGGAAGGATGTAATGACGTAATGAAGGAAGGACGTAGGACATAATGAAGGAAGGACGTAATGACGGAAGGACGTAGGACATAATGAAGGAAGGACGTAATGACGGAAGGAAGGAAGGACGTAATGACGTAATAAAGGAAGGAAGGAAGGACGTAATGACGAAAGGAAGGACGTAATGACGTAATGAAGGAAGGAAGGACGGAAGGAAGGACGTAATGAAGGAAGGAAGGAAGGACGTAATGACGAAAGGAAGGACGTAATGACGTAATGACGGAAGGAAGGACGTAATGACGTAATGACTGAAGGAAGGACGTAATGACGTAATGAAGGAAGGAAGGACGTAATGAAGGAAGGAAGGACGTAATGAAGTAAGGAATGACGTAATGACGGAAGGAAGGACGTAATGACGTAATGATGGAAGGAAGGATGTACTGACGTAATGAAGGAAGGACGTAATGAAGGAAGGAAGGACGTAATGAAGGAAGGAAGGACGTAATGAAGGCCGTAATGAAGGACGTAATGAAGGACGTAAGGAAGGACGTAATGAAGGACGTAAGGAAGGACGTAATGAAGGACGTAATGAAGGACGTAATGAAGGACGTAATGAAGGACGTAATGAATGTAAGTAAGGAAGGAAGGAAGGAAGGAAGGACGTAATGGGGAAGGACGTAAAGGAAGGAAGTAGGCGCATTGAGTTGCCTTGTGTACGAAATGCGCGGTATAAATAAAGTTGCCTTGCCTGCCTTGCCTAATGAAGGAATGAAGGACGTAATGAAGGACGTAATGAAGGAAGGATGTAATGACGGAAGGAAGGAAGGACGTAATGATGGAAGGAAGGAAGGACGTAATGACGTAATGAAGGAAGGAAGGAAGGATGTAATGACGAAAGGAAGGACGTAATGACGTAATGACAGAAGGAAGGACGTAATGACGTAATGAAGGATGGAAGGAAGGACGGAATGAAGGACGGAAGGAAGGACGGAATGAAGGACGGAAGGAAGGACGTAATGACGTAATGACGGAAGGAAGGACTTAATGACGGAAGGAAGGACGTAATGATGTAATGAAGGAAGGAAGGACGTAATGACGGAAGGCAAGAAGGAAGGATGTAATGACGTAATGAAGGAAGGAAGGACGTAATGAAGTAAGGAATGACGTAATTAAGGAAGGAAGGACGTAATGAAGGAAGGAAGGACGTAATGACGGAAGGAAGGACGTAATGACGTAATGAAGGAAGGAAGGAAGGACGTAATGACGGAAGGAAGGACGTAATGACGGAACGAAGGACGTAATGAAGGAAAGAAGGAAGGACGTAATGACTGAAGGAAGGACGTAATGACTTAATGACGGAAGGACATAATGACGGAAGGAAGGAAGGACGTAATGACGGAAGGAAGGAAGGACGTAATGACGTAATAAAGGAAGGAAGGAAGGACGTAATGACGGAAGGAAGGAAGGACGTAATGACGGAAGGAAGGAAGGTCGTAATGACGTAATAAAGGAAGGAAGGAAGGACGTAATGACGAAAGGAAGGAAGGACGGAAGGAAGGACGTAATGAAGGAAGGAAGGACGGAAGGAAGGACGTAATGAAGGAAGGAAGGACGGAAGGAAGGACGTAATGAAGGAAGGAAGGAAGGACGTAATGACGAAAGGAAGGACGTAATGACGTAATGACGGAAGGAAGGAAGGAAGGATGTAATGACGTAATGAAGGAAGGAAGGACGTAATGAAGGAAGGAAGGACGTAATGAAGTAAGGAATGACGTAATGACGGAAGGAAGGACGTAATGACGTAATGAAGGAAGGAAGGAAGGACGTAATGACGGAAGGAAGGACGTAATGACGGAAGGAAGGACGTAATGACGTATTGACAGAAGGAAGGACGTAATGAAGGAAGGAAGGACGTAAAGACGGAAGGAAGGACGTAATGACTTAATGACGGAAGGAAGGACGTAATGACGGAAGGAAGGACGTAATGACGTAATGAAGGAAGGAAGGACGTAATGAAGGAAGGAAGGAAGGACGTAATGACGTAATGAAGGAAGGACGTAATGAAGGAAGGACGTAATGACGTAATGACGGAAGGAAGGACGTAATGAAGGAAGGACGTAATGAAGGAAGGACCTAATGAAGGAAGGAAGGACGTAATGAAGGCCGTAATGAAGGACGTAATGAAGGACGTAATGAAGGACGTAAGGAAGGACGTAATGAAGGACGTAATGAAGGACGTAATGAAGGACGTAATGAATGTAAGTAAGGAAGGAAGGAAGGAAGGAAGGACGTAATGAAGGAATGAAGGACGTAATGAAGGACGTAATGAAGGAAAGATGTAATGACGGAAGGAAGGAAGGACGTAATGACGGAAGAAAGGAAGGACGTAATGACGTAATGAAGGAAGGAAGGAAGGATGTAATGACGAAAGGAAGGACGTAATGACGGAAGGAAGGACGTAATGACGTAATGAAGGACGGAAGGACGGACATAATGAAGGAAGGAAGGACGTAATGAAGCAAGGAAGGAAGGACGTAATGACGTAATGACGGAAGGAAGGACTTAATGACGGAAGGAAGGACGTAATGACGTAATGACGGAAGGAAGGACGTAATGACGTAATGAAGGAAGGAAGGACGTAATGACGGAAGGAAGGACGTAATGACGTAATGAAGGAAGGAAGGACGTAATGAAGGAAGGAAGGACGTAATGACGGAAGGAAGGACGTAATGACGTAATGAAGGAAGGACGTAATGACGTAATGAAGGAAGGAAGTAATGAAGGAAGGAAGGAAGGACGTAATGACGGAAGGAAGGATGTAATGACGGAAGGAAGGAAGGATGGACGTAATGAAGGAAGGACGGACGCAATGAAGGAAGGACGTAATGACGTAATGAAGGAAGGACGTAATGACGTAATGAAGGAAGGACGTAATGACGTAATGAAGGATGGACATAATGATGGAAAGAAGGAAGGACGTAATGACGTAATGAAGGAAGGACATAATGACGTAATGAAGGAAGGACGTAATGACGGAAGGAAGGAAGGAAGGACGTAATGACGTAATGAAAGAAGGAAGGACGTAATGACGTAATGAAGGAAGGACGTAATGAAGGAAGGAAGGAAGGACGTAATGACGTAATGACGGAAGGAAGGACGTAATGACGTAATGAAGGAAGGAAGGACGTAATGATGTAATGAAAGAAGGAAGGACGTAATGAAGGAAGGAAGGACGTAATGAAGTAAGTAATGACGTAATGACGGAAGGAAGGACGTAATGACGTAATGAAGGAAGGAAGGAAGGACGTAATGACGGAAGGAAGGACGTAATGACGGAAGGAAGGACGTAATGACATAAGGAAGGAAGGACGTAATGACGTAATGAAGGAAGGAAGGAAGGACGTAATGACGGAAGGAAGGACGTAATGACGGAAGGAAGGACGTAATGAAGGAAGGAAGGAAGGACGTAATGACGGAAGGAAGGACGTAATGACGGAAGGAAGGACGTAATGAAGGAAGGAAGGAAGGACGTAATGACGTAATGATGGAAGGAAGGACGTAATGAAGGAAGGACGTAATGAAGGACGTAATGAAGGACGTAATGAAGGACGTAAGGAAGGACGTAATGAAGGACGTAATGAAGGAAGTAAGGACAGAAGGAACTAATGAAGGAAGGAAGGACGTAAGGACGTAATGAAGGACGGAAGGAAGGAAGGAAGGAAGGACGTAAGGACGTAATGAAGGAAGGAAGGACGTAATGAAGGAAGGAAGGAAGGAAGTAAGGACGTAAGGAAGGAAGGAAGGACGTAAGGAAGGAAGGAAGGAAGGACGTAATGAAGGAAGGAAGGAAGGACGTAAGGACGTAATGAAGCAAGGAAGGAAGGACGTAATGAAGGAAGGAAGGAAGGAAGTAAGGACGTAAGGAAGGAAGGAAGGACGTAAGGACGTAATGAAGGAAGGACGTAAGGACGTAATGAAGGAAGGACGTAAGGACGTAATGAAGGAAGGACGTAAGGATGTAATGAAGGAAGGACGTAAGGACGTAATGAAGGACGTAATGAAGGAAGGAAGGAAGGACGTAAGGACGTAATGAAGGAAGGAAGGACGTAAGGAAGGAAGGAAGGAAGGACGTAATGAAGGAAGGAAGGAAGGACGTAAGGACGTAATGAAGCAAGGAAGGAAGGACGTAATGAAGGAAGGAAGGAAGGAAGTAAGGACGTAAGGACGTAATGAAGGAAGGACGTAAGGACGTAATGAAGGACGTAATTAAGGAAGGAAGGAAGGACGTAAGGACGTAATGAAGGAAGGAAGGACGTAAGGACCTAATGAAGGACGTAATGAAGGAAGGAAGGACGTAAGGACGTAATGAAGGACGTAATGAAGGAAGGAAGGAAGGAAGGACGTAATGAAGGAAGGAAGGAAGGACGTAATGAAGGAAGGAAGGACGTAATGAAGGACGGAAGGAAGGACGTAAGGACGTAATGAAGGACGGACGTAAGGACGTAATGAAGGACGGAATGAAGGACGTAAGGACGTAATGAAGGAAGGAAGGAAGGACGTAAGGACGTAATGAAGGAAGGACGTAAGGACGTAATGAAGGAAGGAAGGAAGGACGTAATGAAGGACGTAATGAAGGACGGAAGGAAGGACGTAATGAAGGACATAATGAAGGACGTAATGAAGGACGTAAGGAAGGACGTAATGAAGGACATAATGAAGGAAGGAAGTAAGGACGTAAGGACGTAATGAAGGAAGGAAGGACGTAATGAAGGAAGGAAGGAAGGACGTAAGGACGTAATTAAGGAAGGAAGGAAGGACGTAAGGACGTAATGAAGGAAGAAAGGAAGGATGTAAGGACGTAATGAAGGAAGGAAGGAAGGAAGGACGTAATGAAGGACGTAATGAAGGACGTAATGAAGGACGTAATGAAGGACGGAAGGAAGGACGTAATGAAGGAAGGAAGGAAGGAAATAAGAAAGGAAGGATGTACGTAAGTAAGAAAGGAAGGAAATAAGGAAGGAAGGATGTAAGGAAATAAGTAAGAAAGGACGGAAGGAAGGAAGGAAATAAGGAAGGAAGTAAGAAAGGACGGAAGGAAGGAAGGAAGTAAATAAGGAAGGAAGGAAGTTAGGACGTAAGGAAGTAAGTAAGTAAGAAAGGAAGATACTTCCTTCCTTCCTTCTTTACTTCCTTCCTCCCTTTCTTCCTTCTTTCCTTACTTACTTATTTACTTCCTTTATTACTTACTTCCTTATATCCTTACGTCCTTATTTCCTTTATACTTATTTACTTACTTACTTACTCCTTTACTTCCTTCCTTACGTCCTTACTTACTTTACTTCCTTACTTACGTCCTTATATGAAGGAAGGAAGGAAGGAAGTAAAGAAGGAAGGAAGGAAGTAAAGAAGGAAGGAAGGAAGTAAATAAATAAATAAATATATAGTGTTCAGAGGGCTATTTCATAAAACTCGCTCTGTAAAGCTCGGCTTAGGCTCCAAATCCAGGCTTACGTGAGGCACAGCAATTCAAGATGCGATTACAAGGTTTCACCAATGGGACACCGAGCTTGGCTAACCTCACTAATTCAAGACAGGTTCCACTAATTATCACTCACCGTGTACGTAAGCAGACCACACTAATGATCACAGAGTTCACTGAGAAATCATGGCCGAGCGTGAACGCGCAGCAGACTTCACAGGCCTAGCTTTGTTCTGCTACGTTAGCTCCATAGGTAGAGCACAGGGCTCCCATCCAAGAGGTTGCGATTGATCTCAACCTCGACTTGTTTATTTTTTGTGGAAAAAAGAGAACACTGTTGATACAGGACACAGGTCATGAGGGTGGGTCATGTGCAGTGCTTAATTTTATCCTCCATTTTCATTTTTTCAGGGTAAAGGATCAGGCAAAGATTTGATCTGATATAATGATGTTTAATGAGAGTGTTCCCTGAATCCATCACATCAAACCAAGAGTGTTCAGAAAGTACTAATTTACAAATTAAGGTTCCTTTTATTGGACAAGCTTCTTGATGACACATAATGCCATTAATGTGTCACGCAACTTTGTATTTCACAGATGAGAGCCAACGACAATGTTGGTGTATATTTATAATTTATTGCATAAAGGAATTGATTTTGTGATCATATTTTCTTTTTCACATTTTTTAGGCCAATATACATGATGATGGCGCTAATACCCTGCTTGTGTCATTTACATTGCCCATTGGTGTTGGATTCCACGAAGAAGAAACATAGCTTGTGCTCAGTCTGCTCTTAGCCTGGTCCGGACCAGCCTAAGTTCTCTGTCTATATTTCCATAGTAACTGAGCCAGACTCAGAGTGAGCCTGGTTTATGAAACCGAAAAGACGACACAATAAGCCAGACTTGGCCAAATAAGCCTAGCTTACAGAGTAAGCCAGCTTTATGAAATAGCCCTCAGGTGTCAGTCCTGAGCCGCAGGGACAAGCAGCATGGCCAGGCTTTGATAACGGAGCCACACAGAGGACATCGCTATTGACTCTTGCTCTCAGGACAGCGTTTCATTTACAGTGGATAAATAAATCAGTTTGGTTCCTGTTACTGCGTAAAAAGTGAACAAAGAGGAGGAGAAAGAGATGGAAAAGAGGAGACAGAGGCCCCATCCGAAAGCAGTAAATTGTTAAGAGGTCTTACGCCAAACCGGATGTGCGTCAGCGTCCTCCATGATAAGAAGCCACTTTAGCATATGGACCTCTGGAGGTCCATTACCAGCGATCCCATAAGCCACCACGCCACATTTTCTTTTCTTTTTTTTCTCTTTATTGGTTTCTTTGGTTGAGACAGTGCATGTTAATGAACATACATGGGTCTCACGCATGTAAACAAACCACACAGAATGTAGCCTTGGGCTAATTTGCATCCATGGTCCCCCATGTGCACTCTCATTCATCCTGGCCTATTGTAAATGTTTTTAGTGGTAGTGGAAACCAGAGTACCCCGAGGACACGGGGAGAACATACAAACTCCACACAGAAAGGTGAGAATTGAACCCCGGACCTTATAGTTGTGAAGCACGAGCTCTAACCACTGTACTACCGTGCCGCCCGAGACTATGTTGTGGCATATGCCATACAGTAGGTGGTGGCATGCGCTTTTGTTTGGCCTGCAGTCCGCCAATAACCTCAAAGAAGAAGAACAGCAGCTGTTGGTGATGTCACTTCCCCTTCCCCTGGGTAAGGACGGTCGAACTGGGCAAATGCTGCTGAAGCTCTAGTTCACTAACTGCATAGAGATCTAACAGTTGACCCCATGAAAGGTTAAGGGTTAGTTGCTAGGGTTAGTACTTAGATGCTATAATTTGATGGTATTCTGACACTGAGCGTAACCTGCCCCACGCCGCGCACATACCTGGGCAGGCCGAAAGATGTGCACGGCGCTGCTGCGTGTACGTTTGCCGTGCGCGTTGCCGCGAATCTCTCACACATGGCATGCTCCTCAGGGTGCTGCTGCTGATTGCACTGCGCAGAGGCTCTGACCAGCTTTAAATAAATCATTATTTACGTTGGGTTTGGTTCGGACTCGGGCCGACAATTCAAGTTGATTGCTTGGGCTCGGGTCGGGCTTTATGGCCCGTGGGCTTGGGTCGGGCTTGATTTTTTTGTGCATCAGGTGCATTCATGTTGCATCAGGGTGCAAAACCCCTCCCCTTATTAAAAAAAAAATGTATGCTTTTTCCTGCATTCTGTTTTATTCTAAACAAATACAATAATAAAAAATTATATAAAAAATATTTTGCTGTTGTGAAAAAGTATTTGTATAATTAGCCTAATCCTGGTTTAGTCCTGCCCTTAGAGCAGCCTTTATAGCCCTGCTTTAGTCCAGTTTACTGTAAAACTAAATGTATATATTTAAAATGAAATCATACTTTTTTCTTCTCTGGGCATTTACTATAGTTTTGCTTCAGAGGCTCAGGGGAAGCTAAGAAAAAAAAACTGTAATAGAGTTTATCTCCTGTTTTATAACATATATTTCTGATGCCTCTGGTCAGTTTAAAACAGAGCCAGGATGCCTAGCTTTAAAAGTCCCTACAGATGCTCCACTAAACAGGCAACAACATTTATCTGTCAGCCACAGCCTAATACCATCAACTTGGTGCAGGCAGAGGAGTAATGACACTCGGGGCTCGAGAGGGCGACGGAGCAGCACTGACCCGAGGCTGCCCACCCGGGGAATAAGCTCTGCTGTTGGGGGCTTCGTGCCCCTGGTAGGGTCTCCCATGGCAAAAAGGTCCTAGTTGACGGGTCAGACAAAGAGAGGTTCAGAAGCCCCTTATGAGAGAACCATGAGGCTGTCCTTCTGTGGACCCACCACCTGCAGTAAGAGCCATAGGGGCTGGTGCAATGTGTTTTGGGCAGCTCCAACGGCAACGGACAAGTGGAAGAACATGGATGGATGGGAATATGCATGAATAAAATAAAAATAGGTCGACTAATATTTAGTTGTATGACCACAGTTTATTAGAACTGCTTCACATCAGTGTTGCATAGAGTCAACCAACTTCTGGCACCTGTCAACAGGTATTCCAGCCCAAGATGCTTTGACAACATTACACAATTCCTTGGTTTTGTATCAGAAACTGCATTTTTGATGTCACCCCACAAGTTTTCTATGGGATTAAGGTCCTGGAATTGGGCAGGCCACTCAATAATATTATTATTTTTTGGTCTGGAACAAAGATTTAGCTTGCTTACGGGTGTGTTTCGGGTCATTGTCTTGTTGAAACACCCATTTCAAGGGCATTTCTTCTTCAGCATATGACAACATGACCTCTTTAAGTATTTTGATATATCCAAACTAACCCATGATCCCTGGTATTCGATAAATAGGCCCCACACCATAGTTAGAGAAACATGCCCATATCATAATGCTTGCCCCACTATGCTTCACTGTCTTCAGAGTGGACTATGGCTTGAATTCAGAGTTTGGGGGTCGTCTGACAAACTGCAGCCCTTGGACCCAAAAAGAGCAATCTTACTTTCATCAGTCCACAAAATGTTTCTCCATTTCTCTTTCGGCCAGATGATGTGTTCATTTGAAAATTTTATCCTCTTCAGCACATGTCTTTTTTGTAACAGTGGGACTTTACAGGGGCTTCTTGCAAATAGATTAGCTTCACACAGGCGTCTTCTAACTGTCACAGTCCTCACAGGTAACTTCAGACTGTCTTTGATCATCCTGGAGCTGATCATTGGCTGAGCCTTTGGAGTTCTGGCTATTGTTCGATCCATTCCAGTGGTAGTCTTCCATTTTCTGGCTAGTGTTCGATCAATTTGAATGATAGTCTTCCATTTTTCTTCTGCATCTGTATTTTTGCTTTCCATTTTAATGCGTTGGAGATCATTTTTGCCGTTTTAACTCCTCCAATCAACCTTTTAACAAAAGAACATAGTACTTCTGAACAATCTCTTGAACGACTCATTTTTCTTCAGGATTTCAAAGTGAAATGCACGCATAACATGTGCTGACTTCCTAAAATAAGGGCCACGTGATTCAAACCTTCCACAGAATGATTGACCTCACCAATCATCAGTGATCATCCCAGTGCAGGTTAGTACACCATCAACAACGTTTTCTCTGAGGTGCAGGAGGAAGTGTTGGCTGATTATTTGACAGCAGACCTGTATTATGGTCTGACTCCATGTGAGGTTAAGCATATGACAGGTTAGAGAGAGAGAGACGTTGTTCTGGATTGTTCTTGTATTTAAATAAACTTCTGTTTGAAGCATATCACATGACACGGCCTCTGTTTTTGCTTCTTTTGTCTAACTGTTACAACTCACCCCAGCATGTGTTACAACCTACCCCGGTGGTGGGGTAGGTTACCATGTATTTGACATCGACTCACGAGGTCTGTGATATTCGTGTTTGAATTGGTGCCATTTGCAGTGAACAAATGTGGGTACTTTGTGTAAAAGTTTAAGCTAAAAAAAATCAGTGAGTTACAGGTGCTGAAGCAAAAAGTGTTACAACCGTACCCGGTCATCCCTACCCATATATTTTTCAATTTAATGCACCCAAACTGAGGGTGCAAAAATCTCAAATGAGGGTGCGATGCACTCTTTTGCACCCCCTGTAGAACCACGGTGACACGGGGAAACGTTTCTCCTGTCCGGGGAGCCAAGCGTCTACGTTCCGCTGTTGTTCCCGCTGCTTTGCTATGGAAGCCCTTTATGAGGAAGCGAATAATAAATCCACTTCATTTTGCCTTGTTCGGACATTTCACAAGAGAAATACCTGTTCATCCGGTTTAGTAAAGCTGCACTTCTTCTCGCCCATGCACAGTTATTAGGGGTAGCAGATGACACACTGCAGGCCCAGGGGGCGTACTGTCAATGTATATAGAATTCTGATTGACTGATAATTCTGTCGGTCATGCTGATCTGTCAATCATGTGTGCGGCCTGACAACACAGGGACAGCTGGATCTGTGGGGAAGGCCCAAAGGAGGAGGTGTTTATGGCACTTTTTGAGTAGGAAATTACAGTTACACATCAACAATACCAATATAACTGACTCAACTGTACATTATAAATTACAAATTAAATATACTATTAATACATAGTAAGACATGTATCAAATATGCTGACCTTGAGTGCAGGCTGTTTGGTTCTAATTGCTCTTGAATTGTAATTGTGGATTGGCCGCAGTAAAAGAGGCCGCAGTGGCCGCAGTAAAACTTTGCTTGAACTATCCTTCAAAAAACACGTTAAAAAAGTAGTGAAAACTGTAAATGTTAATATACGGAACTTTAGACACATTCGAACATCATTAACGGATACAGCAGCGATTACATTCCTGCACTCTATGATACTGGCTCATATTGAGTATTGCATCACAAGTTGGTCCTATACTAGTTATGCTGCTATCGGGCCAATCGAAGTATGCTACAAAAGAGCATTGAAAATATTAGACATACCACCATTGTCAAATTTTACATAAATATAAGTTTTTAAACTTCACTAATTTTAAATTATTTAAATCAGCCTGTCTAATCTACAAGGTCATACATGGTCTGGCGCCTCCAACATTGAGTGAGTTTATTAAACAAAAGTCTAGCAGTGCCGGGTCTCGAGTGACTGTGAGACGGTAGCACAGTGGTTAGCGCTCGTGCTTCACAGCTAGAAGGTCTGGGTTCGATTCCCACCTGGACGGGGCCTTTCTGTGTGAAGTTTGCATGTTCTCTCCGTGTCTGCATAGGTTTCCTCCGGGTACTCTGGTTTCCCCTACCACTAAAAACATGTACAATAGACCAGGATGAATGAGAGTGTGTTTGAGAGTGCGCATGGGGGACGACGGATGGAAATTAGCCCAAGGCTACAATCCGGTGTGGCTTAAACATGCACTGTCCCAACCAAATAAACAAACAAACAAACTCGAGCCACTGTGAGAGGTGATTTGGCATTTAGGCGGACCAGCTTCACAGAATGTCCCGTCATATCAGGGAGTGAGCTTCTGGAATAGTATTCCACTGTCAGTGAGGGAAAGCACAAGTCTCCCTACCTTAGGGACACACAAACATGTGATCATGTTTAGTTAATCATGATAGTTAGTGTATTACAAAAAGGGATTAATTTTAGTGTAATACGGGTTGTGCAATAAGAGTCAATATAATATGGGTTATGCAATAGGGGTTAGTGTAATGCGGGTCAGTGCAATATAGAATGGTGCAATATGGGTCAGTGCAATATAGAATGGTGCAATATGGGTCAGTGGATTATCAGGTCTGTCAGGGCATGTGCAATATTGGGGTGTGTGCAATACAGTTGATGTCTTTCCATTACTGTTTTCTCTATTGTCCTTTGCTGTCCACTCTTGCTATTGTTTGTTCTAAGAAGTGATCACTGTACTCGTCCTTGTCTCTCTGTACATAGTTTGTATATAGTGTCTCTGTATGTTTTTACTAACTTATGCTTAACATCAACCTGCCAGGGGGTCTGCAGATGGAAATTAGCCTAAGGCTATAATCTGGCATATTTACATTTGTTCATTAATATGTATTAATAAATAAATAATTGTTACATAATGCACCATTGCATTTTCATGAACATAAAAATGTGTCAAGTGCATTTTATAATCATCAAAATGAAATATTTACATAATGCTTTGAGGCTTTATCACAAAACTCAATTTATACTCAATTTGTATACATTTTGGACTTTAATTACAAAATGAACAGGACTCCACCTACATTCCGCTCACTTCATACTTATTTTCCACAGTTATTTGCGTATTTGTGAATGTGTGTGCTGGGAGTTTGTGGCTTTATTGGGCTGCATGACACCACATGTACTCCTAATGAATGATTATGAGATAAGCCGCAGTATAATGAATGGTGATTCATTCATGTTAACCTGTGTAGGCAATTAGCCCCGTGGTAATGCCCCTCCAAACTGCGGGCTTATCCCACTGTTTTGTGTTCACCGATCCCCCTGAGCTGGTCCTTAAAACTCCCCTCTGGTCCTCAGGGCGCTGCACACTCCTTCTCGCTCACTGCTTAGAGGGACACGTCCTCTTTGTGGAAACCTCCACTGACAACTCTGCATATGACAGGTTTGAAAGCTTTTGTAAATGTGTTAGTTAGATGGATAACATCTGTTGTAAGTAATAATCATAGTTTCATTTCAGTGAAACAGCAATTTAATGAAGGAAAGTTATTTTTATTCACATTAAAATGGTCGACAGTTTGTTGGTAAAGACTCGCACATCCACAGGTCCTGAGTCAGTGTACTGTGTCAAAAAGCCATAATAATGTGTGGTCCTTGGGTCATTTTGACCCAAAAGTCACTGGAGCTGCAGCCCATCCAAATGGCCCAAAGGGGGTTACGAAATTACAAAAGATCCGCACCGCTGCTCACCAGCTTTTTTATATTATTATTATTATTTATGCCAGAGAAAACCCTTTTAATCTTTCAATTGAAGAAAAAAATATTTTTGGGAGATTTGGCCCCTCCTCATTCTGCAGCCTGCACTTTCTCTCTTTTTTTATTGTTGTCATCAAATAAAGTGAGAGCGGACATGCGTCTCGTTAACATGACAGTGGCACTTTAAATTAGCTTATTTAATTATATTCTTGTAATGTAGCAACTACCTACTGAACTAAAGAATGAGACGAGCTGTGTGCTTTTATTCTTGCGAGCTTGATCGGAACTGGAAATCACTGCGTGGGCTGTGGAGCTATCGTTGGCTTGATTTTAACTTTATGCAGTCACTTCTCATTGATAGTTACAGACTAGGGAAAAGGACTGGGACACGACAAGCTTCCCGACTTATGCAGAAATCCGGACACTTACTGCGGAAATCAGCTGATTTGTTCTTTCATCATCTAATGTTAAAGCTTTTTAGTTAAACACTGCTACTTTTTTGAGTTTAGTGTGAGCTGTGTATGTATACTTTACAGCTGCTGTCATCCTCGGTGAGCGTGTGCTCACCGAGCGACATCAGTGCTAGGAAAAAGTAAATACAGTATATGTGATATTTTTCAAACTCACAAACTACTGTTTAGCTTTTGAGATGCTCACATTTGAATGATTAGCTGAGCTAAGCACTAATCAGTGATATTTGATGTCGATAAAACTCCCCACTTTTGAACATAAAAACCATGAACACAAACCAATTGGGGGCAATGATGTCACATCTCGGGAAAACGAGCTCCCTAGTCCACATGAATATACGGCATGGCAAAAATCAAGGTAAGCAAACAGGCAAGCATTTTGGAGCCTTTTTACAATGATGCACTCGTGTTTTTTAGTCCAGCTGCTCTCAACGTCTGTTGCATGGGCTTTGCAGCTGCAGATCTTCTCACTGTTCACTAAGACTCTACGCAGAACTTTAGGCTCGCAGAGAGGACGGTCTGCATCACGACACGTTTTGTTTGTGTTGATTGGGTAAATATTCACGCAGATCTTCAGGTTTCAATTGAAACCTAAAAATGTGAAAATCTGCGTGAATATCAGTATGGAGCTTCAGGGTTTCTGCGGGGAATTAAAAAGCATTAAAAGTCTTTAAATTGCCAAAATCACGGCCTTAGATGTCATTAAAAAGCTTTGGATTGAAATCGGCATTAAATGTAAATCTCTTGGAAAATGATGACAGTGCTCAATAATTTTTACTTTATAAGTCCTATAATCGAAAATACTAAAATCGTCTAAAGCAGTGCTTCCCAACCTTTTGTGTCTGAGTTTGAGTATTTTTTTACTCCAGTACCTCGAGAATTCTGCCAATTTTTACAATTTAGAAAAATAAAGCTAAAATACTCCCAAAACACTGGTCTAGAACATATTCAGTAGCAGTTTTGCCTGAAATTGACCACATTTCTTTGCTAAAACGTGGGCATTAAAAGGCATTACATTTGACTTGCTTAGTCAATGCTTATTTTGTTTTGTACAAGGGTCTGGATCTTCACAGTTATCAGGTGGGAGGGGTGAACTCCTTTGAAACGATTGGATCTGATTTTTGCTAGCGTTTGGTATGTAATACGCCCATGTTGAGTGAAGCAGCTATCATAACTCTTGGGAGCATTCCTTGCGCATTCCAAGGCTTAAATTTTAATTTCTGGATATTTTGGAGCCGAGCCAGAATGAATTGAAGAACTTCCATTACTTTCGCATCCGCCGCCATTACCGAACTACAACCAGCAAATGCGGCGCAAATGCTTGACGTCACCTGCAACGCTCGCCTCCCCCGCGCAAAGCTGTACATAGGTTGACCAGGTCGTAACCAGCCAAATGTGGGACATGAAGCACTTTAAAGAGGGACAAAGCAGGACAATGAGGGACATTTTTAAAGATGTAAAATTACACTCAATTGAAACATTATATATTATTTTTAATCACATGGGCAATATAAATCAAGCAGTTACAATTCATTTGTTATGAAAGTGCATAAATGGTGAAGATTCCCAATAATAAATACTCACTGTGCATGAAAAACATTTGCTGAGCAATAATCGCTTATAATTCAGTGAATTATCATTATAAAAATGTGTAGCCTACAGTAACAGTCTGAAGCAAAGTATAATAGAATTTTATTTAACTGCAACAGAGACAAACTGTGTATAGCGGTCATTGAGCTCAAGTGTCTCTGTAGCAGCTCAAGTCACTGCAGTGACAACTACACAATTGACTCTAAAGCCAGACTGAACTGATCTACTTTAAACTAAGCAGACATTCATCAGCCATGGGTTCAATAACTCGATTATATTTGTAAAACACGGAGGAAGAAAGTTTTCCTCCATCATAGTTCGGTCTTGATCCCTCGCGCAGTTCTCATTGGAATCTGCTGCTGCGTCTGCCCTGGAGCGCGAGCGAGTGAGAGGCGGGCTTTAGAGGAGAGTATCCAATCAGAGACAACCTAACACGTCAAAACGCGGCGCTATTGGCTGTCACAGTCTGCTGCGGAGACGAGTGCGAGAGGGGACAAATGACACAGACGCGGAGGATCCTGCCGATCCGCGTCTGAGGAGGAAAAGAAAGTTTGTGCAGCCGCAGAGTGGAATGCGGGACACCGCTCCAATTTGCGTGATGCGGGATTTGAGTTGGAAATGCTGTGCAGTCCCGTACAATGCGGGACATCTGGTCAGGCTAGCTGTACATGGGCTTTAATAATGCACGTAATTACAATTTGGATATACAGCAGGGATTGTAAGAGCCAGGAACGAGTTTGGGCCTAAGTAAACATTTCCTGGTTTGAACATGGAAAATTGGGCGCCCCAGCTTTTGGAATGGTCAGCTCAGATAGTACGGTTTGTTCGAGGTGTTGCTGATCCGGGCCAAAGAAGCGAACCCTGGTCCGGCTGAAAACATGGGTCTGGGTCCGGTTAAGACGAACTCTGAATCGGATCATTTGATTTGTGAATGCGACTGAGCCAGAGAGCGGAACAAAAAACAGGAAGAAAACGTTGTAGGAACTCGGTGCGGGCCACTACAACCAACACAAAGGAGTAGTGCCACAACAGAAGACAGCAGACAATCGGAAAAAAGCCAAAACAGATTGAGGAATTGGTAAAAATATCTCAGAGAGGGACTTTTCCCTGGTTAAATATCCAACCATCTTCGCTTTATCTGGGGGGGAAAAAACAAGGGAATTACACAAGGGATTAGTTTTAGCATTTGTATTAACTCGCTTAGATTAGAGGCCTCCAACACAGTGCCATTGTGGTTTGGTTATGTAACCTGATCAACACTCTGTACTCTGTCGCTAATCGGTTACACTTACATAATTATTAGAAGCATATTTGAAAATGACAGCCATATTCTTACGGCGCTCTTTAAACACACTCACATTCCAGTGCATTTTCCAAAAATGAAGCCAGCATCATTAACAATGTCAAAATAAGGACATTTACAAACACCTTCTGAATTTGATCTTTTTTCCAAGATTAGATTAAGTCTAACAAGTAATTTTTGTTGTTGATCATCCATTTTAAAGAGTAAACTATCATCTACCTAGGCCGCCAAGGCTGATCACAACATTGTGGGTCCTCATGTAAAGTTTCTACCCTAAAAACCCAATGATACGAACATGAACTTTGGAACCATAAGGGATGGAGACTTACCGTCTTTTGTTTTGGAATCTGTTCATTTCCAAACTTCCATCCATCCATTTTCTTCCACTTGTCCGTTGCCCGGTCGTGGGGGCAACTGTTGGAGCTGCACCAGCCCCTATAGCTCCTCCTGCAGGTGGTGGGTCCACAGAAGGACAGCCTCATGGTTCTAACCGGGCCTGTTGGTCTCTCATAAGGGACTTCTGAACCGCTCTTTGTCTGACCCGTCATCTAGGACCTGTTTGCCCTGGGAGACCCTACCAGGGGCACGAAGCCCCCGACAACAGAGCTCCAGGATCATTCAGGCTCAAACCCCTCCACCACGTTAAGGTGGCGTTTCCTGGAGGGGTAACTTACAAATAATAATTGTGTATTTGTTGAGCACAATTCATACTGGTAGGCAGTTCAAAGTGCATAGTAAGTCCCATTACATGAAACTGCTGATAACGCCTGGTTTTGTTTTTGTGTAATTTGTTTAATGGCTGATACCTGCCCTTCAGTGGGCCGAAGCAAGAGCTTAAAAGCGCCCACCCCCAAAATCAATACAGTTAAAATCATCATTTCACAAGAACATAGTGGAACAACAAAAGGAACAAAATAGCAACAAGGAAACAACAGCAAAACAAAATAGACCCTACACACCCGCAGTATCCGACCACACCCCAAAACGGAGCAATACTGATTACGTAACAACTCTGATAGAGCTTCATACTTACAAACTATTTACAAAGAACTATAACTTACAAAACACTGTTTGAAGTGTTCATACATCAACAGAAAGAAGCATAATTACAACAACGGTCTAGTTTCAAGTACGAAGTCTAGTAAAAAGCAAGTAACAAAAGGCGATCATTACATTTCTTTCAAACGGTTACCATGCCTAACATTCTTAGTATTACCAAAAGTCACTAGTTTTATGTTAAAAAGACAGATTAATATACATATTATACCCCATGAATATTATTATGTACATTTATTATGTAAGCCCTACACAGTGTAGTGCGTTAAAAAGCCAGGTGTAGAGCGGGCCAGTTGTAGAGGGCAGTAGCTCCTCATCAACAAACCCCTACGCAGCTGTCCTAACTAGCTGATTTTGTAGATAATGTTCCTATGCTGTGTGGTGCGTTAAAAGACGAGGATTACGAGCCCATTGGGAGGATCCCTCTCAACAGATCCATAGCTCGCCTACCCTAATTCTCTATTTGTAATTTTGAGCAATGGAATGACAACCGTTGAGAGCAAAAACATTCTTCCTTAATTAATAAAAAGCAATTTTATCCTATTGCTCCCCCTAGTGGCAACTAATTTCTTCTTCTCTATACTTTGCAAAAATCTTTTGCTTGAATTTATATTTGAACAGGTTGATGTTTGAACCTCGTTTCATCTCCATCTCCAGTTTATTCCACAATTGTACCCCATTAACTGTCGGACTAAAACTTTTCAAAGTTGTGCTATGTTTCTGAATCCTAAAGTTCAATTCATCACGTAATTCATAACAACCAGTACGTTCTTGGAACCTTCTTTGTATTTATCCTCAGCTTCCTTTGTTCTATTATTTATACATTTTTTGTAAAGTGATTTTTTTGTTGTTCCATGCATTTAACAATCCCTTAGACATCCATGGGTTTTCTTTACACTTTCTATTTTTAGGCTCAGCCGCAGCAGCTCAGGGCTGACACCTGAAAACTATTTTGTTGTACAGTTGTACAATGACAATAAAGCACTTACTTACTTACTTAATAGCTCCTTTTTAAATGCATCCATAGTTCCCCCTGTTTTTACTCTTCTAAACCAATACATGTTTTCCATTTACATTTTTTGATATTCATGTTTATGTAATACA
The DNA here is from genome assembly GCA_021464625.1 of Proterorhinus semilunaris. Lineage (NCBI taxonomy): Eukaryota > Metazoa > Chordata > Actinopteri > Gobiiformes > Gobiidae > Proterorhinus > Proterorhinus semilunaris. Next base: position 54,869,077 of record CM038343.1, on the reverse strand, counting down.
AAAACTGGAAGATGATCACTAATATCATTTATCAATAGTCCACTAACTGTATTACTTTCTATTTCATTGGAAAAAATATTATCAATCAAAGTAGCAACTATGGGATGTAATTCTACTCGGTTTGGTTATTAAAGGAAACAAACCTATACTGAATAGAGTGTTAGTAAATACATCAGTCTTCTTATGTTTATTTGGGTTTAACAAAAATGAGGTTCTGATTTGGGTTTGTAAAAGTGCTCCTCCATCCAATTTGAAAAAACATCTATAATGTTAGACCCAGGTGTTCTATAAATACAGCTTACAATATTATTTTTCTTTTTTTCCCTTGCAATTTCAATAGTAAGACATTCAAGTATGTCGTCCACCACCCCGGTCATATTTCCGATCACTTTATAACCGTAACTGGCGTCAACAAACATAACTACCACCATGCTTATTTCTTCTGTTCTGACTGATACACTCATAACCTTCGATACTAAAGTCCATTTCTCTGTCATTGTGAATCCATGTTTCTGTTATTAGGATCACACTGAATGGATTTAAAAACGTTTTTAAGAACGTTTGATGTGGTCAAAGTACTGTTGAAGTGTATTATGGAGAATGCATTAACGTTCTTGAGATTACTGTTGTAAAGATCCTCAGTATAATATCGGCAGTCATTAATAGTTTTTGCAAATAAGTTATTTTCAGGGTCAATATCAATCTCAGCATTCGGTAAATCATATTGTAAGTATGTAAAGTCCAAGTTGCTTCTTTCAGTGGTTCTTCTTAGTGAGGGTTCAAAAGTACCTGATTGGTGCTGTAGGTTGGTCATTGATGCTGTAGGTTGATCATTCATCACTTTCTCCCCTGCTTCCTTGCGTCGGCCATTACGGGAAGGAGCAGCCGTAGAATTTCGCGAGGGAACTTATCACTCAGCGAGATGTTGGTTCCTTTCAGCTCCACTTTTGTCAATCAATCAATCAATCAATCAATCAATGGTTTTGTATAGCCCAATATTACAACAGGAGTTGCCTCATAGGGCTGCACCGAACATTAAGGCAATGAAACAGAGCAGTAAATAAAACAGTGTAACGTTCCGGTGAATCAAATATCCAGGAAAACATAATGTCCAAATAAGCGTCAGCACTGGGTGGAGACGAGCAGCGACCAGCACGGCAAGGAAAAACTCAAAAACCCGGTGGGAGAAACGAGAAACCTTGAGGAGAACCACAGAAGGAGAGATCCACTCCCATGGACGGACAGGCTATAGAGACCCAGGGCCGAAGGAGTCCCTCAGCAGACGGGCCAAGATCACAGACCGTCCAGTCCTTGTTGTCAGTAGGCAGGGTTCCTCCGTTCAGCCGGGTTCCTCCGTTCGATCTAGACAGGCACTCCCGAGGGATGAGTGGGACAGGAGACACCATGTGAATAGTAATGACGCATTGAGTTGCCTTGTGTACGAAATGCGCGGTATAAATAAAGTTGCCTTGCCTTGCCTTGCCTAATGAACAGACTACAGATAAAATAAATATTGTATCATAATAAGACAAATTTTGCCGTAAGAAGAAGAAGAGGATGGCGCTCAGTGTACCGTACTTCCCACAGCAGTGTTTCTTCTAAAGCAGCTTTACTTCAGGCTGTGGGTTAGAGCTTTAACTGACCTGATCATAAGCTAATTCGAAGAGGTACGTTTTGAGCCTAGTCTTAAATGTAGGGACTGTTTCTGCTTCTTTAACGTGAGCTGGGAGTTTATTCCATAAAACCGGAGCTTGGAGCTAAAGGCTCTTCCTCCTACAGTGATTTTGGAGCTAAAGGCTCTTCCTCCTACAGTGATTTTGGAGCTAAAGGCTCTTCCTCCTACAGTGATTTTGGAGCTAAAGGCTCTTCCTCCTACAGTGATTTTGGAGCTAAAGGCTCTTCCTCCTACAGTGATGTTGGAGCTAAAGGCTCTTCCTCCTACAGTGATTTTGGAGCTAAAGGCACTTCCTCCTACAGTGATGTTGGAGCTAAAGGCTCTTCCTCCTACAGTGATTTTGGAGACCCGAGGAATCACTAGTAGCCCTGAGTTTTGAGAGCGGAGTGCTCTGGTTGGCCGATATGGAACGATAACGTCTTGGAGATAAAGCGGAGCCAAACCCTTTATGGCTTTAAATGTGAGGAGCAGGATTTTAAATTTGATTCTAAACTCAACAGGAAGCCAATGGAGAGACTTTAGCACAGGTGTCATGTGTTCTCTTCTCTTTGTACGCGTTAATAATCTTGCAGCTGCATTTTGAAGTAATTGAAAACATTTTAGGGAACTTTTAGGACACGCTGCTAGCAGGCAGTTACAGTAGTCCAGCCTTGTCAATGTGTTTAGGTTTGTGTTGATTTATTGCTTTATTTGTTTTGGTCCAGCCCACAGCGGACACTCTGAAAGGGGCCATCCAACTTGGAATTGGGTATGCCGTGGGCAACCTGAGCTCCAAGCCTGACCGGGATGTCCTCATGCAGGATTTCTCTGTGGTGGAGAGTGTCTTCCTTCCCAGGTAATGTCCTTAGATATCTGTCTCTATGTTCCACCCCCTGTTCACTATGGCATCAGATAACTATCTTTAAGTTGAGGGCACAAATACAACATCAACGCGCGCAGAACACAGGGATCGAGGGCGCATATATTTGCGCCCTCAACTTAAAGATAGTTATCTGACGCCATAGAATAGCAATGTTCTTTGTTTAGTGCCTGTCAAAGCTGGCCATGCTGCTTAAACGTGACAACAGTCAACAACACCTCCCCTCCCAGCGTGCACAAATAAGTATAATGCTATTGTGTATCCCACTGTATAAGCCTATAGCTTAGATTTTTTATTAGAGATTATAATGACATCAATAAAAAATAAAAAAAAATTTGACAAAATATATTAAAAAAATATTAAAAATTAAAAATTAAAAACAATTCTTGAAGCCCGACCCGACCCAAACCCAACTGTCATGCGTGATATCTTGGCCCGGCCTGGGCCTAAAATCTTACCTCTAGCTCTGAGTGCTTTAGCCTCCATGTATGGAAAGCGAAACTGAAACTACTACTTTACAACCGCATGGCCAGCACTGCTCTGCTTTTTTTTAAATTTACTTTTAGTTTTTTGTTTAGTGCACTACAATTTGTTTTCTATTTTGTTTTGCATTGTGAGCCCAGAGGTACATTTGTATGTAAAGCAGCTTTGAAAGCTTTGCCAATTTTATTCTGAGATTATAAATATGGTTTAATGATGAACATTTAAGATACTACTTATTGTTTTATATTGTACTTGCGCCGTGATGCACAGAACCGTGGGTCCTGCACTGTGAATCGAACCGTGAGACTGCTGAACCCCTAATATTTCAATCAATCAATCAATCAATGGCTTTGTATAGCCCAATATCACAACAGGAGTTGCCTCATAGGGTTGCACCGAACATTAAGGCAATACAACAGCAGTATATAACACAATGTAAAGTTCAGGCAAATCAAGTATCAGGCAAACATAATGTCCAAATAAGTGTCAGCAGTGGGTGGCGACGAGCGGCGCGGGTGTCCCCTGTCCTTAGACTCTCCAGCACGGCAACGAAAAACTCAAAAACCCGGGGGTAAATATTTAGCCAATAAATATTCCAATGTCTCTTGACTTTTATAAGTTTAACTAGCCTCTTCTGCTGGTGCTCTGGACAACGGGCAGCTTTGCACTTCAGTACAGTGGTTCCTAACCTGGGGGGCTCCTGGGATTGCAGAGCTTTGTCTGGTCAAAGGGTCAGGTCATGAGTTAAAATCATCAAAATGACTGAGAAAGGAGTACGGGTGTATTAAACACTCCAATTAGAGTTTGTTTGTTTGAAATAAATTATTATTAGCATTCATTATTTTGATACATTTGTAGTGGCCATAGTTTTTGGAATGGGGCCCGACTACAGCATGTGCAAGGGCGGCTTGAAGGAAAAAGGTTGGGAACCACTGGTCACTCACTGTCACTCACTATATAGTGAGTGACAGGTTAGGGACTTAGGTGGACATTTTTTTGTAATAACTCATAATCTACTAGCTAGGAATTTTACTGATACGTTTGCCGTGTCTGCGCAAACATACCGAGTAAAATTCCTAGTTGTGAACCTGGCAATAAAACCTATTCTGATTCTAATCTCAGAACATCACATGTGGAGACTAGCGGAGGCCGGCCGTTGCATAAGTTTTAATAAGTTACAGCTTTGCTTTGCTTTACGAAAACAGCTGCACTTGTGCTGAAGCGGCTCATCATCTGTGCACACGTTTATGTTGCTTTTTTAGACTCGCTGCGGGTCATATATTGATGTCAGGAGAGTAAAGTACCGAAACTTAGCACCGAACCAAGTAGGTACAGTTTAACGGTACCCAACCCTACACCCCTATGGGGACCAGGGTTCGAAATTAACTTTTTTGATCACCAGCCAAAGTGGCTGGTAACTTTCTGAAGTTACCAGCCAATCAGAATTTCCATTAGACAATTTTTTACGTTGTGAAAATAAGAGATTATGAATGCCACTGGATGAAAATGTGATAATTTCATTAACATGAAAAACATGAAAAACGCACAGAAAGTGCAATACACAGAACAGACTATACACAGTTATAAACTGTTATAAACGTAACTATACATCTTCAACTGAACTTCCTTCTCTTTGTTTCGCATATTCTGTCAACATTTTCATCTTCTGGCTCCTTCCTCTTCTCACTTCTTCCTGATCCTGACGTTTGTTCTAACCACCGCAACATTTTAGTTTATTTGGCTGTCCAGCTCAGTCCTCTCATCCGATATTTCCGCGTATCTAGCGCTGCAGCCAATAGGATCTAAAACGTCACCAGTAGTGTAGTGTTCATGGGAAATGTAGGACGGAGGGGACAAACCACCGAGAGCGTCTCTGACATGATTTGCATGATTGGCTCATGCTAGTGATGGGATTTTCAGCTATTTTTGGTGAACCGGATCATTTGGATCGGCTCACCAAAAAGAGCCGACTCTTTTGGCTCCCAAATGGCTCTTTATGTTTTTTTAATATATACACTTTAAATTTAGGAGAGATTTGGATTCATGGCTTGTTAAATGAGCCTTTCTATGAGCCTTTCTATGAGCAAGAAAGAAATTAAAAAGAAAAGAGGAATTCATTTTATTAGTTGCTATAATAATGTGATATTGGCTTGAAGTGGTCTGTGTTGTCTTCAGGAATCAAAGTAAATTGTTTGAGGTGGTAGAGCCATTGTTTATTATAGCAACATACACTTTTAAAGCTGCCATTAGTTTCATGTATGTACTCTTTTATTTACAGTCAAAATGCTTCTCCCATAGCTTCTCCCCAGTCCCTCTGCGGCCTCAGCTCCGCCTCCGTGAGCTGCTGGAGCCTCACGCTGGGAGAGAGTTACAGACTCCAGACATAACTGAAGTTATTACTTAAGCCAGGACTCCTGTACGTTTGTATGTTAGAATGCTGTTTTTAGACTTTAGCTCAGCATTCAACACTATAATCCCACAACAGCTAATACTCAAACTGCTCCACCTGGGGATCAACACATCACTGTGCAACTGGCTGCTGGACTTTCTGACGGGGAGACCACAGGCTGTACGTGTCGGCGGAAAGTCCTCCAGAACCATCACACTGAACACGGGAGCTCCCCAAGGCTGTGTGCTGAGCCCCCTCCTGTTCACTCTGCTGACCCATGACTGCGCTCCAAAGTACGACTCAAACCTCTTCAAGTTTGCAGACGACACAACAGTGGTGGGTCTCATCAACAACAGAGACGAGTCAAACTACAGGAGTGAGGTGAGCAGTCTGGCCATGTGGTGCACACAGAACAACCTCTCTCTAAATGTGGAGAAGACAAAAGAGATTGTTGTGGACTTTCGAAGAGTGCGGGTCCAGCATGCTCCTCTAACAATCAATGGTGCTGCAGTGGAGAGGGTGACCAGCACTAAGTTCCTGGGTGTGCACATCACAGAGAACCTTTCCTGGACCATGCACACTACATCTCTGGTCAAGAAAAGTAATCAGCGTCTCTACTTTCTCCGCAAGTTGAGAAGAGCTAGAGTCCCAGCCTCTGTTATGTGCAACTTCTACAGAGGGACTATAGAGAGCATCCTGACCAGCTCCATCACTGTGTGGTTCTTCTACAGAGGGACTATAGAGAGCATCCTGACCAGCTCCATCACTGTGTGGCACGGCGCCAGCACTGCCTCCTGCCGAAGGAGCCTCCAGCACATCGTGAGAGCAGCGGAGAAGATCTGTGGAGCTCCTCTCCCCTCCATTAAGGACATGTACTCCACCTGTCTCACCCGCAAAGCCGTCAGAATCACCAGGGACCCTACGCACCCATCACACGGTCGAGTCGCCTTAAGAACAGTTTCGTACACAGGGCCATCGGGAAGCTGAACTCCCTGCCCTCCCTCCCACCCCTCTTCCCCCACTCCCCACTTCACAATCAAGGATGAGAGAAATATAATTTCGAATCAGTCACATGGTTTGACAAATAAAACAATCTTGAATCTTGAATCTTGAATAATGCGCTCATACACATGAGAGGAAAAGGCCGACATCGCGTCGTTTCGCTGCTCCGCGCGTGATCGCATTGTTTTCACTCCACAAACCCGGCATGAAGCGGATCTCTCTCAAATAAGAAGTGGCTGAAAGCTATGGATGCGCTGACTACATTTATGGATTAGTTGAAGTTTATAGAGATCTTGATTTTGTGTAAATAGCAGGTTCATTCCTCGCGGACGGGCTGCGCCTGCAGAGTTCTCCTTTCTCCCTCTCTCCCCGATCCCATTCTCTTTACCCGTTTACTCTTTGCCTTTCTCTATTTTTCTTGAATGTAGCAGAAAGCGGGGCACGGTGAGCTTGACGGAGGCGCATTGAGTTGCCTTGTGTACGAAATGCGCGGTATAAATAAACTTGCCTTGCCTTGCCTTGCCTTGATAAACATGCAACATGCAAAAAATAAATAAATAAATAAAACGGCTCGCGGGTGAGGCTTGGCTCTCATCTTTCACTTAAAAGAGCCGGCTCTTTGTACCGACTCGTTCGCGACCGACCCATCACTAGCTCACGCATCACCGGCCAAACTGGCTGGTAGGTTTTTATCAGTACCCGCCAAAATGATTTTTAACCCGCATTTGGCGGGTTGGCGGGTGTTCATTTCGAACCCCGATGGGGACAATAAAGTACACCTTACCTTATCTTTCGACTACAACACCATTAACAAATCACTGTCTTCTAAGATTGCCCTATATGCCCCAACCCCCAGTCTCTGCTATGAATTTCAGGACCACTACCTTAACAAAATACTAACCATCTACAACGAACAAACATTTGTGACACAGTCCCCACACCCATCACCACTCATCCTTCCATCTGACTGCTCACTGTCCATTTTGTTGGTGGTGCCGCAGAGGTGTCAAAGCGTTGTAACCAAAATGTATAAGACAGGTTTATTAGGATCATCCATTGCCTCTTGTTCCCTCATCAACAGTCCGCAAAATAACCCCGGATGATTTTTCTCTGCACGGTTGTTTAGATGCCACAACCAGTCTTCCATCATAACATCATTGTCATAGTTGGACAAGGTGGTATGAGGAAAAATAAACCCAAAAATGCAGGACTACAACAAAAACTGATAATAATGAAAGTGTCCAAAATCCCAAATCCCAACGTAATCCAGAGATACAAAGAACTGAAGTAACAAAAACTCATTGGGCTCACATTTAATTAAAAAATAAATACATAATTCTGCACAAGCCAAATTTGATAAAAGTGACAAAATACATGTTAGAGTCACCACAACACAGTCACATGTCAGTGTTTTAAAGAAACACCTCAGTTAATGGCCTCAATGAAGGCAGTTTGCGCTGTTGCTTTCATTTAGAGGAAACTTAAAGCCACATGAATCATGAGCAGACCTCACTGTGTTAATGACCTCACTGTGTTAATGACCTCACTGAGTGTCAATGACCTCATTGTGGGTTCATGACCTCATTGTGTATCAATGATCATCTTTCTCTGAGGATGAACCAAAGGACAAGATTTTGGTGGAATATTTGACCAGAGCATTTCTTACTTCTGTGATGAAGCTGTAGCTGTGAAAGGTAAATCTGAGACAGCGTTTTATCATCGTCTGTTTTCTGTGTGGCTTCATTTAGTTATTGTGGTTCATGTTTCAGTCATTAAAGTCAGTGATTGCAGTAGGGGTGTTTTTTGTAGTCCAATACTATATGTATGTATATATGTAGTTTTTATAAAACAGCTGCTGGTGAGGTCACATTTCCGCCGCTCGGTGAGGACGGTCAAGCTCCATCCGAAACCCTTAAATTATAGCATCTATGTCCTGATTCTCGCTCCTGAGCCTTAACCTGTCAGGGGGTCAACTGTGGGATCTCTATGCAGTTAGTAAACTAGAGCTTCATCTGCAGAAATTCTCCGACGACTCCGCCATAGTGTGTCTGAGGAGAACGTGCTGGAGTACCGGTCGGTTATCATGGACTTTGTGGACTGGTGTGAGCGCAACCACCTGTGCTTGAACACCAGTAAGACGAAGGAGATGGTGATCGACTTCAGGAGGAAGACACTACCGCACACACCGCTTAACATCCAGGGGGACGCCATTGAGGTGGTGGACAGTTTCAAGTACCTGGGTGTTCACCTCAACAATAAACTGGACTGGTCCCACAACACCAACACCCTGTACAAGAAGGGCCAAAGTTGCCTCCACCTTCTGAGGAGACTGAGGTCCTTCGGAGTGAGCAGGTCTCTGCTCAGGCCTTTTTATGACTCTGTGGTAGCCTCTGTTATCCACTACGCTGCCGTGTGCTGGGCCCCGGGCAGCACAGAGCGGGACAAGAACAGACTTTAACACCATCCTGGTGGACTGCTACGAGACAAGCTCTACCAGCTCAGCGTGCCCGACTCCCTCTGCAGGTGGATCACTGACTTCCTGACGGACCGGAGACAGCACGTGCGGCTGGGGAAAATCATCTCGGACACTCGGACTACAAACACTGGAACTCCTCAGGGTTGTGTACTTTCCCCCTGGCTCTTCTCCCTGTACACAAACTGCTGCACCTCCAGTCACCAGTCCGTTAAACTGATCAAGTTTGCGGACGACACCACCCTCATCGGGCTCATCTCGGACGATGATGAGTCCGCCTACAGGAGAGAGGTGGAACGGCTGGCGTCCTGGTGCAGTCACAACAACCTGGAGCTGAACGCCCAGAAGAAAGTGGAGATGATCATGGACTTTAGGAAAGACACAGCCCCACCATCCCCCATCGCCCTGACAGACTCTCCCACCCCCATTTCCATTGTGGACTCCTTCCGTTTCCTGGGCACCACCATCACCCAGGACCTCAGATGGGAACCGACCATCAGCTCCCTCATCAAGAAGGCCCAGCAGAGGATGTTCTTCCTGCGGCAGCTGAAGAAACTTAAGCTGCCAACCAAGATGCTGGTGCAGTTCTACACGGCCATTATCGAGTCCATCCTCACCTCCTCCATCACCATGTGGTCCATCCTCACCTCCTCCATCACCATGTGGTCCATCCTCACCTCCTCCATCACCGTGTGGTCCATCCTCACCTCCTCCATCACTGTGTGGTTCCCCGGCGCTACAGAACGGGACAAGCACCGACTGCAGTGCATTGTATGTGCTGCAGAGAAGGTGATTGGCTGTGAGCTCCCATCTCTCCAGGACCTGTTCACCTCCAGGACCCGGAGGCGTGTGGGTCGGATCACAGCTGACCCTTCTCACCCTGGACACGGACTATTCACCCCTCTCCCCTCAGGCAGGAGGCTACGGTCTATCCAGACCCACACCTCCCGCCACTTGAACAGTTTTTTCCCTCCGCCATCAGACTCATGAACAATAACAAGTCTCTGTAGCTTAGTTACAGACTCATGGATGTATCTGCCCTGTTGCTGTTGGTGAGTCCACACTTAGACCCGCTGATATCACTCATCACTTTATAACACTTAATATCACTTTATATGCTACACATCTGTAAACACAATCCCGCTGTTGTTCATTGTCAAATTGTTGTTGTCTTACCACACCTCACTTTATTTTATCTTATTTATTTAATATTTTTTATGCATGCCCTTATAGCCTTATAGTTTAATGTTCTTAGCTTATTTTTTATCTTAATTCTGTGTTATATGTTTTATGTCGCACGTTTGCACCGAGACAAATTCCTAGTTTGTAAACCCTGTTCTCAAACCATGGCAATAAACCTATTCTGATTCTGATATTATATACCCAAGCTCACCTCCATCATGGACAACACCTCCCACTCACTGCACGGGGCTGTAGAGGAGCTGAGCAGCTCTTTCAGTGGAAGACTGAGGCACCCTCAGTGAGAGAAGTAGCGCTACTGCAAGGCCCTTATCCCCACTGCTGTTAGACTGTACAACGAGACTCTAAAGTAACAATAACCCACCTTTGCAAAACTACGTGCCGATGCCGACTTTACAATCTGTTCTAATTTTATTATATTTTTATTTTATTATTTATTTCCTTATTGTTTATATTTCTGCCCCTTAAGATATTTCTTACTCAATGGACATAAGATACCTCTTTTTATTTTTTACTACTTAACTGTTTGCACACATTTCCTGTCTATTTTGCACACACTGAATGATCTAAAAGTGCCGAATGTAACAAGTGAATTTCTCCATTGTGAGATCAATAAAGGATTATGTTATTTTATCTTCAGATTTTCCCAATCTGACTGTCCTTACCCAGGGCGGAAAACACAGGGGAAGTGACATCACCAACAGCTGTTTCATAAAGCTTCATCACCCATAGCATTGGACAACAAAATATACTGCAGCCACTGACCTTATCACGTGACAAGGGTTAGAAGCTAGGATCAGGACATAGGAGCTACGTATTTGAGGATTTCGGATGGACCCACAGGTAATGAACCGACAAAAGACAAGGGAAACACAGAGGTAGAAATACATGAGGGAATGTGGCACAGGTGAAACACATTAGGGCGAGGCCTTCTTTTGTTTTTAATTCTGACTTGGGCTCTCTTCAGCATTTTATCAAACCCACAGCCACCAGTCTTGGCGTCATTGTCGATGGTGATTTTAAGCTTGACAAGCAGATAAATGCTGTGGTTAAATCCAGTTGTTATCATCTTCAGCTTTTATCTCCTCTTAAACCGGTCTTAGTAACTACTGTAATGCACTGTACACTGGAATTACACTGGAATTAGTCCCAAATCACGTCTTTTAACTGGCACAAGACGTAGAGAACACATTACGCCTGTTTTGTACTCACTGCACTGGCTCCCCGTTAGTTTTAGAGTTGATTTTAGAATTGTATTGTTTTTTTTTAAGGCTTTGCGCGGACTGGCACCGACCTCATTAATCCCTACACTCCCACGCGCTCGCTGAGGTCTGAGAACCAGCTCCTGCTAGGGTGACCAGGTCGTAACCAGCCAAATGTGGGACATGAAGCACTTTAAAGAGAGACAAAGCAGGACAATGAGGGACATTTTTAAAGATGTAAAATTACACTCAATTGAAACATTATATATTATTTTTAATCACATGGGCAATATAAATCAAGCAGTTACAATTCATTTGTTATGAAAGTGCATAAATGGTGAAGATTCCCAATAATAAATACTCACTGTGCATGAAAAACATTTGCTGAGCAATAATCGCTTATAATTCAGTGAATTATCATTATAAAAATGTGTAGCCTACAGTAACAGTCTGAAGCAAAGTATAATAGAATTTTATTTAACTGCAACAGAGACAAACTGTGTATTGCGGTCATTGAGCTCAAGTGTCTCTGTAGCAGCTCAAGTCACTGCAGTGACAACTACACAATTGACTCTAAAGCCAGACTGAACTGATCTACTTTAAACTAAGCAGACATTCATCAGCCATGGGTTCAATAACTCGATTATATTTGTAAAACACGGAGGAAGAAAGTTTTCCTCCATCATAGTTCGGTCTTGATCCCTCGCGCAGTTCTCATTGGAATCTGCTGCTGCGTCTGCCCTGGAGCGCGAGCGAGTGAGAGGCGGGCTTTAGAGGAGAGTATCCAATCAGAGACAACCTAACACGTCAAAACGCGGCGCTATTGGCTGTCACAGTCTGCTGCGGAGACGAGTGCGAGAGGGGACAAATGACACAGACGCGGAGGATCCTGCCGATCCGCGTCTGAGGAGGAAAAGAAAGTTTGTGCAGCCGCAGAGTGGAATGCGGGACACCGCTCCAATTTGCGTGATGCGGGATTTGAGTTGGAAATGCTGTGCAGTCCCGTACAATGCGGGACATCTGGTCACGCTAGCTCCTGCTCATTGTCCCCAAAACCAAGCTTAAAAGTCGAGGTGATCGGGCATTTTCAGTTGTTGACCCCAAACTTTGGAATGCTCTGCCTCCTCACATTAGAACAGCACCCTCTGTTGATGCTTTTAAGTCTGCTTTAAAAATACACACTTTTATTCACTAGCGTTTATCCCGGCATAGGGAGTATGTGGTCCTCCTGACAAGTCTTTCATACATTTTTATATTTATAGTATTGGATTGGGGCAGGCATAAAACGAGGGTAGTCAAACAGAAAATCACAAAGATAAAAAAATAAAACACACAAACCTTAAACACTACAATATAGTGAAGAATAAAACCACAATTGTGATGCACATAGAAGAAAAACAAATAGTCCAATAACTTTATAACTTTTATTAAGCTATTGGACTATTTGTTTGTGTGTTTTTTCTGATAGTCTTATCTATCATGTTTGCAAGTTTACTTTGCCAGCTTGTTGCCCGGATTTGTCAAACTCCTCGTGGGGACGGAGGGGCTGTTGGGAGAGCCCGCATACAAATGCTGAATTGTTGGTTACGGTTTTGAAGCATGGAGAGACCAGCGCTTTGATACCGACGCTACGCTGGGACCATCACTATTATGCGCTTTGAATCAGAATTTTTTATTGCCATTGTTGATCAACAGATTCACAAACTCTGATTTTTTTTTTCAATTGTGCAACATTAAACATAAAAACACATACATAATACACTTTAAATCTATAGACTATAACGACATGCATATATATCTTGAAGACAACGACAATTTGAACCGACGGAGAGATGAGCTTGGACAAACAAATCTTCTTAAACATAGTAATCAAGTTTTATTTTTAGTTATTTCCCTGAATTAGCCTCGCTATTGCTAACCCTTGGATGTACACATGCTGCATGAAAAAGACCTGCATGTCCTTGTGTTCCAGTGACGGCAGCAGTCTCACGCCTGCGCACCACTTTCCGGACTTTAGGCTGAAGACGTACGCTCCTCTGGCCTTCCGGTACTTCAGGGAACTATTCGGCATCAAACCGGATGACTACCTGGTATGGCCCTCTCAGACCATTATAAACTGGCTCTGTAAATGTGAGCTATTCAAAGGGGGAAGGCGAAACTACTCGGGCTGCAACTAATGATTATTTTGCAATCGATTCATTTATCGATTATTTTTTTTAGATTCATCGCTTGGCTGGGAATGGTGTAGTAAAATAGCATTTTTCCAAAAAAAATTTATCACATAACGTTAAAGTGGCGCCACTAGAGGAAGTGTTGAATGAGTAAATTTAAAGTGAAAGTTTGTTGGAAACTCTTAGCGCTAATTCTGCTTTCTGATTGGATGAGACACAGGCAGATAGACACACCCCACATACACTAACAATAAAACAAAGTAGGTTTTCATAAAAAAGTACTACATTTTAATTTCTTTTTTGCTCTATTTGAATCTGTGTGAACCAGAAAACAACAACTAACCTTTATTTATAACGTTGAATCCTTTTCTGTGCCAACTCAAATACCCGGAAGTGAAACCGTTTTGATTAGGAGAATAGCACTACTTAAACTTTAGTTTAAGTAAGAGTCCAACCCATTCTCTCTCGTGCGTCTCCAACACGGAGACGCTCATGCATGCTTTTATCACCAGTCGTATCGACTACTGTAATGCCCTGCTTTCTGGTCTTCCCAAAAAGAGTATCTCACGTTTACGACTTTTACAAAATTCAGCAGCTCGTGTCCTGACGAAGACCAGGAGGCGGGACCACATTACACCGGTTTTAGAGTCGCTGCATTGGCTCCCTGTGTGTTTCAGGATCGATTTGAAAGTTCTTTTAATGTTTAAATGTCTTAATGGTCTTGGTCCTTCTTATCTTTCAGAAAAAAGATGCTGCGTGCGGCCAGTGCTGCATAAACATTGTGCTCCTCATCAGTTTAGTTTAGTTTAGTTGTTTATTTGAGCAGTATACATTGTGCTCAAAAGGAGTGGGCTGAAGCAAAAAGCTTATGAGCGCTCCCCCCCCAGGAAGCCAGGAAACTCCACAGACACGCTTCAATAAGGTCGCTTCCATCTACCTGACCTTTATGCACAATAATTGACTGTTCTATAGTTCTAAAGTGATTTACACCTTTTATTAATGCAATGCACCAGTAACGGCCCTTACAAAGTTTGATGGTGCACAAGCATTTCCCGTGCTACTGTTGCTAATCAGTCATTTGCGTTTCGAAGTGGCACAAAGCGAAAATCTCTCTTTGCAGAGGGGGAGAGGGTATCCTTTTGGCTGTCCAGTCTGTGACATCATTCTACTTTGGACACAACTTCATTAGTCTCTTCAACCAGACTTCTTTCCAGAAGAGGTCTCCCGTTCATTGCGGATTGGTCTGGATACCAGGCTACAGTTTCATCAGTGTTGCATCGTGGCCGAAATAACTTGGTACAACATCTCAAAGTTTAGTTAAATCTTTACTGCTTTTTCCACAACGGGTACACAGCACAACACATGACTATCGCGTCACTTCTTCTAGCTTCCCGTAGGCAACAGCAAGCTAGTTCGCCCTCTACTGGGTAAACCTTATTCCGTTTACAATATAATAACAATAGGACACACTTATTCAGTATACCACATCTCCCCCACCTTTAAGCAAAAACCCCTCTTGATATATATATATATTTTTTAACCAATGCGTATATACATAAATAACACAATACTGATAATAAACTGAAAATAACTTAGGCCAAACCAAGCAATACTCTTAAACTGAAAAATATTGTACTTTAACGAACAAAGTCTTTAAGATGGACAGGTGTATGTCTCTCTCTAGTAGAACGTCTCTTTTCTGGCTCAGTAGGTAAAACATTTTCAATCTGGATATCTGGGGCAGGTGGTATCTCTGAAACTTTCTCCACCCCAGAACTCTGTTGTTCTAACATTTGTGACTCGTTTAACTCGGGTAATGCAACAACATTAGGAGTAGTGTCTGGAAACAACACTAAGCTTTTCTCTTTCTCAACATTTAACACGGGATCTGGCAATCTGGCCCTGACCTGATCTACGTGCCTTTTCACAACTTGACCAGTACCAACATTAACTGTGTAGGACAGGGGTCCTGAAGAATCTTGGATAACCCCCGGAATCCATTTCGGTCCATAGGAATAGTTCCTGATGAGAACGTCATCTCCAGATGTGAATTCTCTCTCTTTACCGCGTGTGTCATGAATCTCTTTCTGTTTCAGCTGCTTTTGTTGTACTCTGGTTTTCAAGTCCGGAACAACCAAATCCAGGGCTGATCTTAGTCTGCGTGACATCATGAGTTCTGCGTGAGGTGTGATCCTGTAGCTAAACAAGAATCTTGATAACCTTGTTTGTATTGTTCCTTCTTTCATCTTCTTCATCCCCTCTTTGAAGGTTTGAACTGCTCTCTCTGCGAGTCCATTCGAGGATGGGTGAAATGGGGCGGATCTCACATGATTGATGCCATTTTGTTTCATGAATGTTTCAAACTCTGCACTTGTGAAGCAAGTTCCATTGTCTGACACCACCATTTTTGGTATTCCAAAAATACTAAAACTTTGTCTGAGTTTTTCAATAGTGACTTGGGAGGTGCTTGTTTTTGTTGGGTAAACATCCAGCCACTTTGAATGAGCATCCACAATCACGAGAAACATTTCCCCCAGGAACGGTCCAGCATAGTCCACATGAATTCTTGACCACGGTGACTCCGGCCATTCCCACGGGTGTAAAGGTGCAGAGACAGGTGCTTTTTGATGCGCCTGACATTCATGACAAGCCTGAACAGTTTTCTCTATATCTTGATCCATGCCTGGCCACCACATGTATGATCTGGCCAGTCCTTTCATTTTAGTCATGCCTGTGTGAGTTTGGTGTAACAATTTGAGCAACCCCTCTCTTCCTTTAGTAGGAATAACTACACGAGCTCCCCAGAGAACACAGCCATCTCTTACGCTGAGCTCCATTTTTCTCTGGTTGAAAGGTTTCAGGTTTGGATCAGTTTCTGCAGGCCATCCTTTCAGGATATATTCATGTACTTGTGATAAGACAGTGTCTTTTGCAGTCCAGCTTTTTATCTGTTTTGCGTTTATCAATGTCTCGTCCAAAATGTCCATCATCAGTACCTGCTCAGTCCTCTCCTCTTTCCTTAACGTGACAGGAAGTGGCAGCCTGCTTAAGGCATCTGCATTTGCGTGATGTTTGCCTGGTTTGTAGACAATGTTGTACTTGTATGCACTGAGTTTTACAGCCCACCTTTGTACTCTCGGTGATCCCATTTGGGGAATTGGCTTCTTCTCATTAAACAGGTAGATCAGTGGCTTGTGATCTGTATAAATAGTGAAGTTGCGTCCATATAAATATTTGTGAAATTTTTCAATTCCAAATATGACTGCAAGTCCTTCTTTGTCCAACTGCGAGTATCTTGTCTCAGCAGGTTGTAATGTACGAGAAACAAACCCAATCGGTCTCTCACTTCCATCTCCCATGACGTGTGATAATACTGCACCTACTCCATAAGGTGAAGCATCGCATGACAAAACTAGCTCTCGGTCCGCGGAGTAGTGTACAAGTACATCATATGTGTTTAGCAAGTCCTTGGCGTTTTTAAATGCCTCTTCTTGTTCTTTATTCCATTTCCACCGAACATCATGTCTCAATAATTCGTGTAATGGCGACAACCGTGTTGCCAGGTGTGGAAGGAACTTGTTATAGTAGTTTATTAGTCCCAAGAATGATTTAAGCTCTGTTACATTTGTTGGGGCTGGAGCGTCTTGGATTGCTTTAACCTTTTTATCCACTGGGTGTAGTCCTTGTGCGTCGACTCTGTACCCCAAGTACTCAACTTCATCCTGCATGAAGGTGCACTTGTTTCTTCTTAGTCGTAGTCCAGCTTCTTTTAGCCTTTTTAGCACAGTACTCAAGTTCTTGATATGATCAGCTTTGTCCAATCCACTGACCAAAATGTCATCCAGATACACTGCAACCAGGGGAATTCCACTCAAGAGACTCTCCATCGTTCTCTGAAATATGGCCGGAGCGGAGGCTACACCGAACGGAAGTCTGTTGTAGGTGAACAATCCTCTGTGCGTGTTCACTGTGAGGTATTTCTTGGAATCATCATCCATGAGTATTTGTTGATAAGCGTGACTCATGTCTAATTTGGAAAACTGCACACCTTTTGAAAGTGCGTTGAACAAATCCTCCACTCTGGGTATTGGATACTGCTCAAGTGAAGATACAGTGTTGACAGTAAGCTTGTAATCTCCACATAATCTGACTGTGCCCACAGGTTTCAGGATGGGTACTACTGGTGCTGCCCATTCTGAATATTTCACCGGTGTGATAATATCATCTTTCAGCAACCTGTCAATTTCTTCATCTACTTTTGCTCTCATAGCATAAGGAATCGACCTTGGACGAAAGAAGCGTGGAACAGCATTTTCTTTCACGTGGATTGTGGCTTTGGTGCCTTTCAATGTGCCCAGCTCCTCCTTGAAAACTTCCTCATGTTTACACAACACTTCTTGTAAAGTCACTTTTGTTCCCTGTTTGTTCGTCTCTGAGTAAACATGATGTATTTGGCGATCCTTGTGTCTGGCTTTTATTTTTTTCCAGTCCATTTGAATGTCTTCTAGCCAGCTTCTACCCAGCAAAGTGGGACCATCTCCTTTTACAACCACTAGGGACAGTTTGGCTCTTTGCTTTTTATACTTTACTTGCACTTGAGCTGCTCCCACAACCTTCACTGGGTCTCCTGTATACGTCTCCAACTTGATTCGTACTGGTTTAATGTGGGGTGTTTTGCTGTTTTCCCATGTTGTTTGAAATGTCTTTTCATTTATCACTGTGAGACTGCAGCCTGTGTCAATCTCAAAATTAACTCTTTTCCCATTTATTTCCATGCTCACCGTGTAGGGATCCACTTTTCTCAGGTGCATTTCACTCATACTCCCAAGCTTAAACTTCATGCTGTGTAATGCAAAAGGTCCTTCATCTGAGCTGTCCGTGTTACTTTCCTCTTGCTGCTCTTGAACGTTATGTGAGCGATAGCTGGAACGAGACTGCTCTTTTTTCATCCCAAATGTAGCATTGCCTTTCGGTTTGCTTTTATTTCGACATGCTCTTGCAATATGCCCCACTTTACCACATGCATGACATTTCTCTTGTTTAAACTTACACTCTGTAGGGTTGTGCTGACCTTTGCAACGATAGCATTCTTGAACACTGCCGCTCTTGAACGCGCCTCTCTGATGCGGGCCTTTGTTTATTTTAAAGCACTTCACCGTTGCGCTTGGATTCTGGAGATCATGTACATTTTTATTTGCCGTTTCTGCCGCAACTGCGATGGACAAGGCCTTCTCACACGTTAGGTCTGCCTCTGCCAGGAGTCGTCTTTGAATGCGATCATCATTTATTCCACATACGATCCTGTCTCTCAACTTCTGCTCCAACGTGTTGCCGTAATTACAGTCCTGTGCTATCTTGCGCAGCTCTGCTACATACTCCATCACTGATTCATTTGGCTTACGACTGCGGGAGTCAAACTTGTACCTCTGGACGATTTCAGTTGGCTTTGGGTCGAAGTGGTTTTTCAACAGCGTCACCAGTTCACCGTAAGTCTTCTCTTTTGGTTTATTTGGGCTGAGGAGGTTCCGCATTAGACTGTATGTAGATGCGCCGACCACACTGAGGAGTATAGCTCTCTGCTTATCCCCATCATCAATCTCATTGGCCTCAAAAAACTGTTCCATTATTTCACAGTATTCTTCCCAGCTTTGACTTTTCGCATCAAACGCAGCCAGAGTGCCAATGGTCGCCATCTTCTCTTTTTTTCTTTTACGGAGCTTTCCCCCTGTTTCTTAAAGTCTTGCCACCCTAAAGCCACGTCCGTTCTCTTCAAACTTAATCCTCGTCGCCAAAAAGATGTTGCATCGTGGCCGAAATAACTTGGTACAACATCTCAAAGTTTAGTTAAATCTTTACTGCTTTTTCCACAACGGGTACACAGCACAACACATGACTATCGCGTCACTTCTTCTAGCTTCCCGTAGGCAACAGCAAGCTAGTTCGCCCTCTACTGGGTAAACCTTATTCCGTTTACAATATAATAACAATAGGACACAATTATTCAGTATACCACAATCAGAGTGGACAGTGTAGGTAGGGCTGTATGAACAACAGGTAACCTGCTTATTATATTTTCACAATGAACACTACACCCAGCCACTGCTGACTTTGGATGGCAATAAGTCGTCGCGGGCACTTGTACCTTGGGCATCTTTACACATCTGTTCATCTTCTGTTCATGTCAGGTATTGTCCTTGTGCTCTGAGTGTGAAAAGTGTGCCCGGTTACACGTGTCCACAGAACGCACTGTGCACATTTGGCAGGCGCGCAAACATAGAGATGATCTCCTGGAATAACGGTGTGTAAACAGCACGTCACATGGCCAGAGCGCACAACGTGTTCGTGAACAGGAGCAGAGCGAAAGCCAGATCGCTGGTCAGTAGCGTTTGGAATTTATCTTTTAGCCAAGCCAACATAAAGTTGTATTAAAAGCACACTATTCTCCTAGGCTTTCATTTCACTTCACTCGAGGTGATGCAGAAAATGTTTCAATGTAATCAATAAAGTATTTTCTTTTTTGGCACTGTCTGTTATCAAGTAAATGTCTTACATAGCCAAATATTTTTATTTTTTTTAGACAGATTTTTTAAATATTGCAACAGTACAACAACGCAATGTTAGATTTTGCATTTTCTTTTAAAATGAAAACTACAATGAACGCAAAAGTACACGGACCATTATGGTACTCACAGATTTTGATTTTTCTTTCTTTTTTCAAAAATGTTTAAAAAGTTATATAAACGATGTTTAATGGGATTATTATCAAAATAATGATTTCTATCTATATAAATGAGGCTAATCATTTACAGGTGAAACTCGGAAAATTTGAATATTGTTCAAAACGTGCATTCATCTCTATTATTATTCAACTTAAACTGTGAAACTATATATGATAGACTCGTTGATCAAAACTGCGTACGGTGAAATCAGAGCGTATGTGGAGTGTACGAAAAATCTCCGCCTGTTTTGGCATTTATTATCAAATCCTACACCAAGTCAGGAGGTGGAACATGATACACCAATTTTAACTAAACACTAAACAGCAGGAAAACAGTTTTTAACAGCATGAATCGCATATGATCCTCATTAGTGATTTAAACATGAAACAAGGCCACAGCATTAATGTTTATGGACATACTTGATTCAATGTTGCACTGCATCGACACGGCTCAGCCCGGACCAGAGACTCTAGAACCTGGACCAGAGACACTAGAACCTGGACCAGAGACTCTAGAACCTGGAGCAGAGACTCTAGAACCTGGACCAGAGACTCTAGAACCTGGAGCAGAGACTCTAGAACCTGGACCAGAGACACTAGAACCTGGACCAGAGACGGTAGAACCCGGACCAGAGACTCTAGAACCTGGACCAGAGACACTAGAACCTGGACCAGAGACTCTAGAACCTGGACCAGAGACTCTAGAACCTGGACCAGAGACTCTAGAACCCGGACCAGAGACTCTAGAACCTGGACCAGAGACACTAGAACCTGGACCAGAGACTCTAGAACCTGGACCAGAGACACTAGAACCTGGACCAGAGACTCTAGAACCCGGACCAGAGACTCTAGAACCCGGACCAGAGACTCTAGAACCTGGACCAGAGACACTAGAACCCGGACCAGAGACTCTAGAACCTGGACCAGAGACACTAGAACCTGGACCAGAGACTCTAGAACCTGGAGCAGAGACTCTAGAACCTGGACCAGAGACTCTAGAACCTGGAGCAGAGACTCTAGAACCTGGACCAGAGACACTAGAACCTGGACCAGAGACGGTAGAACCCGGACCAGAGACTCTAGAACCTGGACCAGAGACACTAGAACCTGGACCAGAGACTCTAGAACCTGGACCAGAGACTCTAGAACCTGGACCAGAGACTCTAGAACCCGGACCAGAGACTCTAGAACCTGGACCAGAGACACTAGAACCTGGACCAGAGACTCTAGAACCCGGACCAGAGACTCTAGAACCCGGACCAGAGACTCTAGAACCTGGACCAGAGACACTAGAACCCGGACCAGAGACTCTAGAACCTGGACCAGAGACACTAGAACCTGGACCAGAGACTCTAGAACCTGCACCAGAGACTCTAGAACCTGGACCAGAGACACTAGAACCTGGACCAGAGACTCTAGAACCTGGACTGCAGCCACAGAGACGCTCATGGTGTTTTTTTATATTTATGTTTTTAACAAAATGCCGCTGCTGCACAAACTTTGTGTGGCTTACCCGCCTCACACCCGCGGCCGCTGCCGTGTACCGGGACACTGGGCCTCACCTGGGTCTGCACGAGGCCATGCTCCGTGTTCTGGTTGGTTTGAGCGCTGAGTCTGTGGACCGTATTCCGTGCTCGCGAGTATCCCGGGCTTCAAACAAATCCTTCGACAGCTCCACAGCTTTCGTCGGTCCGGACGGGTTCGTAAAGTCTGGGTTTGAGCGGCGCACAGGGTCTGCTGACCGCGCGCTCTCCTTTCGTCAGGGGAATGATCGAAACGCGTCTCGTAGGACTGTCTTCAGTCCGGACGGGTTTGTTAGGTTCCGGTCGGCTGTCAGCTCTCCGCGCACCTGTGTCCTCCCGGAGGAAAGCTCTGCTCAGGCCGAAAGACGCGTAGTCCTGCCCCGGCTCTAGCGCTGAGTCTTGCTGCTTTTACCGGTTCAGATCATGGTCCAGAGTCTGTACTCCAGTGTTATATCCACGCTTTTTTTTTTATGTGGTCTAATTTTATACCTTTTTTATATAGGCTATTTAGGCCTACAGCTTATTTAATAAAGGTCACTTTTTATTATTAGCCTATTTCTTTTTTCCCTCTTTTTTTTATTTAGTAAATGTGATCTTGGATTGGCTTTACGGTTAACGTTGGTTACTGACAGATTTTTAAATCTTTCTCATGCGCAAAAATATGATATTTGTTATGTTAAAAAAAAACTATCATTTCCTGGTTGGAGAAATGTTCTTCTTTGCCGTGTTTTGTGCGTGCCGTAAAACCCATGGGTGAGGCCTCCTCATACGTGAATATTTTTGGGCGTTTCATTCAAATGACGCTGGGATTTCTCCGTGGCATTTACCATCAGCTGCGCTTGCGTACGATAAGATCTGAGCGGAAAGCACAGGTTCATAAATGTCACGCACCCATTGGTGTATATCGCAAATACACCTACGCATACACCATTGTTTTACGCAATGTTGATAAATGAGGGCCAATACATGCAAAGTGAGATATAAAGCCTTTATTTGTTATAAATCAGACCCCAAATTTGAGCCGGGTTGGGCTGAGATGTCAAGCGTGACGTTCGGGTTTGGGTCGGACTTAAATAAATGTTTGTCTATCATATTGTGTGCAGTACTCTCTGTGTAAGGAGCCTCTGATTGAGCTGTCAAACCCGGGCGCCAGTAGCTCCTGGTTCTACCTGACCAGTGACGATGAGTTCATCATCAAGACTGTTCAGCACAAGGAGGCGGAGTTTCTTCAGAAGCTCCTGCCTGGGTACTACATGGTGAGAACTTCCACAGCTCTCAATCTGCACCTTCTGACCCTCTACTCTGGTCCGTCTGACCCTCTGCTTTGCTCCCTGTGACCTTCTCCTCTGCTCCCTCAGACCCTCTCCTCTGGTCCCTCTGACCCTCTGCTTTGCTCCCTGTGACACTCTCTGGTCCCTCTGACCGTCTGTTTTGCTCCCTGTGACCCTCTCCTCTGGTCCATCTGACCCTCTGCTTTGCTCCCTGTGACACTCTCTGGTCCCTCTGACCCTCTCTTCTTCTCTCTCTGACCCTTTCCTCTGGTCCCTCTGACCCTCTCCTCTTCTCCCTCTGACCCTATCCTCTGCCCCCTTCGACCCTCTCCTCTGCTACCTCTGACCCTCTCCTCTGCTCCCTTTGACCCTCTCCTCTGCTACTTCTGACCCTCTCCTCTGCTACCTCTGACCCTCTCATCTGGCCCCTCTGACCCTCTCTTCTTCTCTCTCTGACCCGCTCCTCTTCTCCCTCTGACCCTCTCCTCTGGCCCCTCTGACCCTCTCTTCTTCTCTCTCTGACCCGCTCCTCTTCTCCCTCTGACCCTCTCTTCTTCTCTCTCTGACCCGCTCCTCTTCTCCCTCTGACCCTCTCCTCTGGCCCCTCTGACCCTCTCTTCTTCTCTCTCTGACCCGCTCCTCTTCTCCCTCTGACCCTCTCCTCTGGTCCCTCTGACCCTCTCCTCTGCTCCCTCTGACCCTCTCCTCTGCTCCCTCTGACCCTCTCCTCTTCTCCCTCTGACCCTCTCCTCTGGTCCCTCTGACCCTCTGCTTTGCTCCCTGTGACCCTCTCCTCTGCTCCCTCTGACCCTCTCCTCTGCTCCCTCTGACCCTCTCCTCTGGCCCCTCTGACCCTCTCTTCTTCTCTCTCTGACCCGCTCCTCTTCTCCCTCTGACCCTCTCTTCTTCTCTCTCTGACCCGCTCCTCTTCTCCCTCTGACCCTCTCCTCTGGCCCCTCTGACCCTCTCTTCTTCTCTCTCTGACCCGCTCCTCTTCTCCCTCTGACCCTCTCCTCTGGTCCCTCTGACCCTCTCCTCTGCTCCCTCTGACCCTCTCCTCTGCTCCCTCTGACCCTCTCCTCTGCTCCCTCTGACCCTCTCATCTTCTCCCTCTGACCCTCTCCTCTTCTCCCTCTGACCCTCTCCTCTGGTCCCTCTGACCCTCTCCTCTGCTCCCTGTGACCCTCTCCTCTGCTCCCTGTGACCCTCTCCTCTGGTCCCTCTGACCCTCTCCTCTGCTCCCTGTGACCCTCTCCTCTGGTCCCTCTGACCCTCTCCTCTGCTCCCTGTGACCCTCTCCTCTGGTCCCTCTGACCCTCTGCTTTGCTCCCTGTGACCCTCTCCTCTGCTCCCTCTGACCCTCTCCTCTGCTCCCTCTGACCCTCTCCTGTGGTCCCTCTGACCCTCTCCTCTTCTCCCTCTGACCCTCTCCTCTGCTCCCTCTGCCCCTCTCCTCTGCTCCCTCTGCCCCTCTCCTCTGCTCCCTATACTCTAGATTAAAGAGCGGGTCTGACCCTTTCTTTAACCCTTGTGCCTTGGTAACCTCTTATGCCTTTTTGTCATGTTTTTGTCGTGTTTTTGTGTGTGTGTGTTTTGCTCGCTTTTTTGTCGCTCTTTTGAGGCTTTTTTTGTTGCCTTTTACAGTTTTTATGCTACCAACCCATTACTGTAATGTAAACAAATATGCAATTACTAGTTTTGCCATTTTTATCCCCTTCTTATGCCTTATATTTGGGGCGATGGTGGCGCAGATGGTAGAGCAGGTCGTCTCATGATTGGAAGGTTCAAAGGTGCTTCCCGAAGGTGCACATTGTTGTTTTGTCCTTGAGCAAGACACTTCACCCTCTTTTCTTCCAGTGTCTGCGTACACTGGTGTATGAATGGGTGGATGAGTGGATCCCTGCTGTAAAGCGCTTTGAGTGCCTAATGAAGGTAGAAAAGCGCTATATAAGTTGAGACCATTACTTATATAATATTTGGGGTGGGAAAAAATTTTAATTAAAAAAAAAAAAAAAAAAAACTGCTAGTAGTAATAGGGTACTAAAAGAAAAAAAAATCACTTAATGTTGCAGGCGAATGAAAATCTCCAAATTCCAATGTAAATCTATGGGACAAATCTGTAGTTCCAAAGCATGCATTTATAACGGAAGTCTATGAGGCACAACTAAACAAACTGACTTTACACAAAACAAAAAATGTACACCAAAGTCAATCTTCCTACTGATTATCATCACGGGTAGGCCAGTCGCACTAAAAAAAAGTGTCATTAATAAATTATTTCCTTTTATGCAGCATTGCTGATGGTCGTATTACGGCAAACACTGTAATCTAAAACGTTAATACTATTTGATGAACTATTACGTTAATATGTCAATATAAATAGGGCTCTTTGATGAAAACAATACAAAAAAATTATATTTGAAAATATTCCTACTGATTACCCACACTGACAGGCCGGTCACACAGACAATAGCCATAATAGAAAAAAAATAAATATAGGTTATTTAAAATTGTTGTTGTTTGTTGATAGCAAACACTCTAAAGGGTTATATATGAAAGCATCATGTAGTTTTCAAAGGAAAACCCCTTCACAAAAAAAAAGGGTTAATCTCACTGTCCAAATGTAAAATGACATATAAAGCACTTCCCCTCTTCCTTGTCGTTACATTTACTGATTTGGTTGTCAGGGGATTATAATAGTGCTGGCCTGGTGATAATAGTGGCTAAACTGTGGGATCGGTTCTCAGTAATGTGGGTGGGAAGGGTTGTAATGATAAGCTAACGCTAAATATGAACTCCATTATGATGCAAACTATTTAAAAAATCTGATTGAATGAGCTTGTGGGACTGATCCAAGATTAGGACGTTTTGCTTCTGCGTCACTCTGAACACAGGTTTTCACTGAGCGCTTCAGTCTGCTGGGAACAGCTTTCCCTGAGAGGATCAGTCTGTGTAATTACATTTAAATTCTGTTTGTGTGTGTGGACAACAAGCTACAGTATACCCATTGTAAGAAAAAACAATCATAAAAGTGATTAATTTAATTTAGTAATAACAAAAAAAAAGATTATTATTATTTTTTATTTTTTTACAAATTGTAAGTAAACATCCTTTTAAGCAAGCCATCTACACCCTACCAAATGTAAAACTTGTTACTGCATGTGCAGTATTTGTACTTTCTCCTTCAATCAATCAATCAATCAATCAATGGTTTTGTATAGCCCAATATCACAACAGGAGTTGCCTCATAGGGCTGTAACAAACATTAAGGCAATAAAACAGAACAGTAAATAAGACAATGTAAAGTTCCGGTGAATCAAATATCCAGGCAAACATAATGTCCAAATAAGCGTCAGCAGTGGGTGGCGACGAGCAGTGGGTGGCGACGAGCAGCTCGGGTGTCCCCTGTCCTTAGACTCTCCAGCCCGGCAAGGAAAAACTCAAAAACCCAGTGGGAGAAACGAGAAACCTTGAGGAGAACCACAGAAGGAGAGATCCACTCCCATGGACGGACAGGCTATAGAGACCCAGGCCGAAGGAGTCCCTCAGCAGACAGGCCGAGATCACAGACCGTCCAGTCCTTGTTGTCAGTAGGCAGGGTTCCTCCGTTCAGCCGGGTTCCTCCGTTCGATCTAGACAGGCACTCCCAAGGGGGAGTGGGACAGGAGACACCATGTGAATAGTAATGAACAGACTACAGATGAAATAAATATGGTATCATAGTAAGATAAAGTTTGCAGTAAGAAGAAGAAGAGGATAGCGCTCAGTGTACCGTACTTCCCACAGCAGAGTTTCTCCTAAAGCAGCTTTACTTTAGGCTGAGGGTTAGAGCTTTACTTCAGGCTGTGGGTTAGAGCTTTACCTAACTGACCTGATCATAAGCTAATTCGAAGAGGTACGTTTTGAGCCTAGTCTTAAATGTAGGGACTGTGTCTGCTTCTTTAACGTGAGCTGGGAGTTTATTCCATAAAACCGGAGCTTGGTAGCTAAAGGCTCTTCCTCCTACAGTGATTTTGGAGACCCGAGGAATCACTAGTAGCCCTGAGTTTTGAGAGCGGAGTGCTCTGGTTGGCCGATATGGAACGATAACGTCTTGGAGATAAAGCGGAGCCAAACCCTTTATGGCTTTAAATGTGAGGAGCAGGATTTTAAATTTGATTCTAAACTCAACAGGAAGCCAATGGAGAGACTTTAGCACAGGTGTAATGTGTTCTCTTCTCTTTGTACGCGTTAACAATCTTGCAGCTGCATTTTGAACTAGTTGAAAACTTTTTAGGGAACTTTTAGGACACGCTGCTAGCAGGCAGTTGCAGTAGTCCAGCCTTGAGGAAACAAATGCATGAATAAGTTTGTCTGCATCACTCTTAGGTAGAATGTTTCGTATTTTAGCAATGTTGCGCAGGTGAAAGAACGCAATTTTACAAGCCTGTTTTATATGCGTTTTAAAAGAGAGGTCCTGGTCAAACAGAACTCCAAGGTTTTTTACTTTAGAGCTCGTTGATACGCTAACATTATCCAGGGAGATGATCTGCTGAGATAAAGACTCTCTCAGTTTTTGAGGACCTAAAATAATAACCTCGGTTTTATCAGGGTTAAGGAGAAGGTAATTTACAGTCATCCAGGTCTTGATGGCTTTTACGCAGGAACTAAGCACATCTAATTTATCTGTCTGACCTGGTTTTATTGATAAGTACAGCTGTGTGTCATCCGCGTAACAGTGAAAATTTATATTATGATTTCGGATTATGTTACCTAATGGAAGCATGTACAATATAAATAAAATTGGCCCGAGCACTGAACCCTGTGGCACCCCATAACACACTTTAGAACACTGTGAAGACTTTAGGTTTACATTAACAAATTGGTGCCTATCAGATAAGTAAGATTTAAACCAAGAGAGGGCTGTTCCCCTGAGGCCTACGTCAGTTTCTAACCTCTGCAGGAGAATATTGTGGTCGATTGTGTCAAAGGCTGCACTGAGGTCTAACAGAACCAGGACTGAAGCTTGTCCGGCGTCAGCTGCTAATAACAGGTCGTTGGTAACTTTGACTAAGGCGGTCTCTGTGCTATGATAAGTTCTGTACCCTGACTGAAATTTTTCAAATAAACTATTGTCCTGTAGGTGGCGGCAAAGCTGCTTAGCCACTACTTTTTCAAGGACTTTTGAAATGAAAGGCAGATTAGATATGGGCCTATAGTTTGCTAGAATATCAGGATCGAGATTGGGTTTTTTCAAAAGTGGTTTGATAACAGCATATTTAAAGGACTTTGGTACATACCCATTTTCTAAAGATGAGTTAATTATTTTCAATATGGTATCTGAGATTTCTGGGGTAATTTCTTTGAGGAGTTTAATTGGAATTGGATCTAGAAGACAAGTTGATGGTTTTGAAGACATAATGATTGATAATACCTCAGCCTCATCTACAGTTATGAACCTGTCTAAGGCTTTGAAAGGAGGCAATGATTCTACAGCTGGATTTAGATCAGAAGACAAGGGAAGCTTATCATTTATTTTATCTCTAATGGTTGTGATTTTGTCATTAAAGAATTCAAGGAAGTCATCGCAGCTAAGGGTATCAGGAATGGAAGGCTCTACTGCGCTGTGACTGTTTGTTAGCCGGGCCACCGTATTAAAAAGAAACCTAGGGTTATTTTTATTTACTTCAATTAATGAAGAGTAGTAATCTGTTTTTGCTTTCCTCATGGCTTGCTTATAGGCGAGTAGGCAATTTTTCCAAGATCTAAGAGTTTGCTCAGTGCTAGAATTGCGCCATAACCGTTCTAATTTGCGAGTCTTTCGTTTAAGCGTGCGTGTTTCCGCGTTGAACCAGGGAGCGACCCCCCCCCCCCCCCCCCCCCCCCGAGGCCGAACCACTTTCTGTTTCAGTGAAGCCGCAACATCAAGGGCTGTTTTTAGTGTGAGCATAACGCTGTCGACAAACTGATCACTTTTATTTAAATCAATAAGCGAGCTATTCTCTGTAGACATAGTATTAAAGACTGGCTGGATCATTTCTTTAAACTTTAACACAGCTTTTTCAGATAGTGGCCGTTTTAATTGAATTTTATCTTGTGGATTAGTATAATCTTCGATTAGGAACCTGAATGTAATTAAAAAATGGTCAGAAAGCACGGGATTCTGAGGGAGAACGTTTAGGTCGCTAATTTCAATCCCTCACCCTCTGTGGACGGTCTCCTCTTATTAATAATAATGCATCGGTTTTATATAGCACGCTTTACACTGCATAAAGACGCTTTACACTGCATTATTCATTCACTCCATACCCGGTGGTGGTAAGCTACTATTGTAGCCACAGCTGCCCTGGGCTAGCCTCCAAGCTTGGGTCCTCTACTGTCGGCCTGGAAGCTTGAGGGTTCTGCGCAGTATCTCTTTTCTGGACTGAGATGTCTGATGTATCTCCTGGGATCTGCTGTAGCCACTCCTCCAGTTTGGGGGTCACTGCCCGAGTGCCCCAACGACCACGGGAACCACTGATGCCTTCACTCTCCAGGCCTTCTCAAGCTCTTCTCTGAGCCTCTGGTATTTCTGTAGTTTTTCATGTTCCTTTTTCCTGTTGAAATTGCTTGGTATTGCCATGTCGACCACAACGGCTTTTCTTCTGCGCTTTGTCCACCACAACAATGTCTGGTTGGTTCGCCATTACCATTCTGTCTGTCTGTATCTGGAAGTCCCACAGGATCTTGGCTCGGTCATTCTCTATCACCTTTGGAGGTGTTTCCCACTTTGACCTTGGGGTCACTTGGTTATGGAGCTCCATGTAAGCTTTCTCTCCTAAATATATATAATATACATCTTTTGTCTTGTCCTATTTGTAGACATGCAGGAAGTAAAGTTGTAGTGAAGCCAGAAACCACCTGTTCATGTGGTTAAGCCAGAAGATACAGAATAATTATCTTTGTTTCATGTGGATGACTTGACAAGAACCTGTTTCAACCACTAAATCACTCTGCTCTGCCCCTATGGTTGGGCTTTTAAAACTGTTAGTGGAATAAAATGTATTTTTCTTTGTGTTTTATTCATTTGTTTTTGTTATTTTTGCTTGTTGGTGTACAATGTGTTGCATAGCGCATTAGCCCAAGATACATAATTCCCTTCTGAGACAGTAAAGTTCATCTTGATCTTGAATATAAGATCCATATTCGCCTAAGTTGACCTGTTCTTTTTCCCTTTCCAGAACCTGAACCAGAACCCCCGCACCCTATTGCCCAAGTTCTACGGCCTTTACTGTATCCAGTGTGGGGGCGTGACCCTACGGCTCGTGGTCATGAACAACGTCCTCCCCCGCGCCATGCACATGCACTACAAGTACGACCTGAAGGGCTCGTCCTACAAGCGCCACGCCAACAAGAAGGAGCGCGCCAAGGCCTCGCCCACCTTCAAGGACCTGGACTTCAGTGACCTGCATGAAGGAATCTACCTCCAAGCAGACAACTACCAGGCCTTGATGAAGACCCTACAGAGGGATTGTCGGGTCAGAACCATTATATTTCCATAGCCATTTGGGATGTAATTTGTCTCTTCAAATCAAGACTCAGGCTTCTTCATCCAGGAGCATTAACATTTTACAGAAGATCAGGCAAGGCAAGTAAAGGTTAAGGTATAGTTTATTGTGTGCCACCGTGCCACCGTGGATCTGCAGATAATTATTTATACACGAGGCAATTCAAAGTGATTTACAGGTGCATTCAATCACAAAAAGGCAAACAGAACCAATCAATGAAACATCAATGCAATCATTTACAAACTGAATGAAAAGCAAAGAGGGCAGACAAAATACTTTGCATTAATGCTAATTCTAGCCCAAACTTGAGCATGTTTGCAACCGTACAGTTAATGACGTGCCGTGAGGTTTGCTATTGACTCCAATATAAAGTAAACAAAACTGCAGGAACATGTAACCTGCTGCCTCTGGTATTTGTGTAAATGTTACTTGAAAAATTAACCCCACGAACTGCTACCTTAACGTGGTGGGGTTGTTTGAGTGCCCGAATGATCCTAGGAGCTATGTTGTCTGGGACTTTATGCCCCTGGTGGGGTCTCCCATGGCAAACAGGTCTTAGGTGACGGGTCAGACGAAGAGCAGTTCAGAAGACCTCTATGGACAGTATAATAACAAGGACCGTGACGTCGCCTGGTATGGCGCAACCGGGGTCCCACCCTGGAGCCAGGCCTGCGGTTGGGGCTTGAATGCGTCTGGTAGTCTGTCACAGTGACAGATGAATGTCCTTCAACTGGTTGTCTTGGCTCTGTCAGGTTGTTGTCTCCGTCCATGTTTTCTCAGCGTCCGCTATAAAAACATATACTCACCACTAAGGGTGGTTTTTATTGTTTATTTTTCTACATCATCATGTTTTGACCATTTGTACTCTTTTTGATTTCTATTGTGTGCAGCGCTTTGGTCAACTTTGGTTGTTGTAAGGCGCTTTAGAAATAAAACTTGATTGATTTGGGTCAAACGCTCTCATAATGACGACCACTTACAAGCACCCACAGAGACAAGGACCCAAACAGAGGTCTGTAACAGAAGCACAAAAGAACAGACAAAAATTACAAAACAAATTTCATCAGGGCCGCTCACAGTGAGCCGGAGAACGACCATGCCAGCCAATCTTGTAAGTTATGGCTGGACTCAAAAACCTATTTAACTTAATTTATCTGTTGGAATGCTGTTATAACTTTTATCTGGAAAATTCAGGAATATAAGCACACAGGTTTCATTAATCTTGGATTTCTACAGAGAGAAAACTCTCCTTTTTAGCTTCTTGTTTTCCACATTTGCAACAGATTCTGTGTGCACCCAGAATTGCAACAAATGCCAACAGAGTGTTATAAATGTATTTACCTATCAGAAACCCATCTTCTTATATCGTAGTTGGCCATAAAATGTGTCAATTCGTCACTTTATGTTTTCGTTTGTCTTTTTTTTTTGTATTATTATTATTTATTTATTTGAACAGGGACAGTGTACAATATACATTAGCCTTAGAAAGGAGAGATGCATTGTACCAGTATATAGCACTTGTGCTAATTTCCACCTGCAGTCCCTGGGCCTATTGTCAGGTTTTCCCACATAGCTCGCGTCTTGACCGTGTTGTGTTATGCTCAGGTGTTGGAGAGCTTCAAGATCATGGACTACAGTCTTCTCCTAGGCATCCACGTGCTGGAGAAGCCGCCGCTGCACAGAGGCACGCGCCCCGACAGCCGAAAGCAGAAGGTGCTCTATTCCACGGCTCTGGAGTCCATCCAGGGAACCGTCAAGGACCCCGACACGGTGGCCGCCGACGACTACACGTAATGACTTCCATCCAAATGAATTCAGCCGCTGTCGTCTACAGCTTTATATTGACTTTTCTGTTACAGTAATGTCTGCTCATTAAAGCGGCTCCAACAACAATTCGGTCTAATGCTGATTAGTCAGCTGTTCAAATATTCAGCAACTTATTGATTACATGGGCATCTCTGTACATTTTCATGATTTTCCTTTATAAATCATTGGTTGTCTGGATAAGAAATTTCAGTTAAATATATCATATAAGAGACAAACAGTGATATTTGAGAAGTGAAATAAAGTTTATATTATTTATGGTTTGCAAGAATTCTTTAAACACAATTAGGCATGTGCATAAATGTCGGCACCACAAAAGAAAAATGTACTCAATATTTAGTGCGTCCTCCTTTTGCAGAAATAACAGCCGCTAAACGCTTTCTATAGCGTCCAATTAGAGTCTGGATTCTGCCAGAAGGTATTTTGGACCATTCTTCTTAACAAAACATCTCCGGTTCAGTCAGGTTTGATGGTTTCCGAGCATGGACAGCCCGCTTTAAATCACACCACAAATTTTCAATAATAATTCAGGTCTGGGGACCGAGATGGCCATTCCAGAACGTTGTATTTGTTCCTCTGCATAAATGTCATAGTAGGATTCTGAGCAGTGTTTAGGGTAGTTGCCCCAGCGCAACTTCAACTTTGTTACTGATTCCTGGACATTGTTCCTCACAGTTGAAACTGAGAGCTTACATCTCTGAGACAGCTTTCTGTATCCTTCCCCTAAAGAAAATTCTAAGAGGAGAAACACTCACATTTGGCCTCCTTAAATACCCTTTATCATGATTGGATTCAACCGTGTATGGAGGTCAAGGGTCACTGAGGTTACCAAACCAATTTTGAGTTCTAATAATTAGTGCTAAAGGTGTTGAAATCAATAAAATAACAAGTGTGCCTACATTTATGCACATGCCTAATTTTGTTTAAATAATTCTTGCACACTTTCCATAAATAATATAAACTTGATTTCACTTCTCAAATATCACTGTGTTTGTCTCCTATATGATATATTTAACTGACATTTCTTATCCAGACAACCAATGATTTATAAAGGACATTTTCTGTGAAGAGAACCCTAACCAGGGTTCTCCGTTGTTGTGTTTCAGTCTGGGAGGAATCCCTGCCAAACATAAAGATGAAAATCTGCTCATCTTCTTAGGAATTATTGACGTCCTGCAGTCGTACAGGTGAGGAGGACACTGTCACAACAAATACGACCAACAGGGCACAACTCAATCTATTTATTTCAAGTATTTAAGTATCATTTTGAGGATTTGTTCTTTACTTGAGTTGTGTTTCAGTCGAGAACTAATAATAATAATGCCTTACAAGCCTGTATTACCAAGTTTCTCAAAGCGCTACACTGTCAGCTACTACTGTTGTAGCCACAGCTGCCCTAGGGTAGACTGACGGAAGCGAGGCATCCAGTCCGTGCCATCGGCCCCTCCGACCACCACCAACCACTCCCTCACACACTACATTTACTAGGCTTCCTGGTGTTACCAAACGGTCTCCCATCCCAGTACCGACCACGCCCTTCCCTGCTTAGCTTCCAAGATCTGACGGGATTGGGCAGAGCAAACGCGGTATGGCCATAGAACTTATTACTTTTACTCTATTACAAGTGAAAGATAGATATAATACTTTCTACTCCAATACATATAAAGGCTCCAAGTCTAAATAGCAGTATCTTTATGATGCAGAGAACATGCAGGGGCAGTGTCACCTTTAGGACACACCTCTAGGAGGTAAATTCAGGCATTATACAGTGAAAGGTTTAGGCACCCCGGATCCAAATGTCTAAAAATGTGAATAAGGAAATTCATAAGGGACTTCTTCCATCAACTGGGACCGATTTACCATGAGAGACCCTATCAGGGGCATGAAGCATTTGGGTGCTCAAACTCCTCTAGCCTGGTGAGACCAGAATGATATCAGTCTGGGGCCCATGCCCTTGTTGAAAAACTCAAACAAGCCCTTGCAATCAGATTCATTTATCTGCAGTCAAGTGTTGTTTGCGTGTAGTGACACTCAACGATCTATGAATGGCGCACGTCATAATCCTTCACGAATATTAACACAAAACCGCTTATAACTCCGCATCAACGGCAGACGCCCGCCCTTCACTGATTGGTTTGCTACGCTTCTTGTTTGCCTGCCGGCTGTGGAAATGGAGTTGATGCTACAGTCACCAGACTCAATTGCTAGTACAGCGGTGATTCTGGTTTCCAGCCAACAAACCCCTTCACCACGTTAAAGTGGCAGTTTTTCCAAATAATATGAATGTAAAATAAGACCGGAGCAAAAGTGTGTGCACCTGCAGAATTAATGCCTTTTAGCCCCCAAATATGGCAATATGGCAAGTATCACAGCTTTAAACGCTTTTCTAGGAACCGAGAGTCTTGGAGTTCTAGTTTTAGGTATTTTAGCTCTTTCTAAAGGGCTTTCTTACGTCTTCCAGAACGGAGAAATGTTTGCGCTGTGTGTCAGGCACTGCTCTTTGGAGGCTTCTCCACATATCTTCACTGATGTTTAGGTCAGGAGACTGTGAAGGTCATGGCAAAACCTTCAGACTGCACTTCCTGAGGTTGTCCATTGTGGATTTTGAGCTGTGTTTACGATTTGTAGAAGCCAGGGCTGGACTGGCAGACACAAATCTGTCATATTAAATGCAATAGGTAGGATCGCTGTTATTGTTTATTCCCGCGATTTTCACCGGATGTTTTGGTGACTGGTGGGCAAAAGGTTGATTTTTCCGAGCTTGAAGAGCTGTTAATTTAAATCACAGATCTTTTACAGCACTGATCTTTTCACAGATGCAATGCTTTGTTTGTGCACGATGTTTTGACCTACCATAGAACTATTAATATCTATTTAATATATTTGCGTTGCCCACCAGTGCCTCGGACGTGATGACAGGGCGATCCCCCTCATAGTCGAGGCCATTAGAAATACAATAAGGCCTTGTACAAAAAAAAATAGAAGCTACAATATCAAGGCATGTTGTTTCTGCCGAATTCAAGCTAACACCCCATAGCACTCACAGTTTTCATTTGATTTATTTCATTTATTTATTTATTTGAACAGGGACAGTGTAGCCTCAGAAAGGAGAGATGCATTGTACCAGGTTATAGCACTTGTGCTAATTTCCACCTGCAGTCCCTGGGCCTATTGTACATGTTTTTAGTGGTAGGGGAAACCGGAGTACCCGGAGGAAACCTACGCAGACACGGGGAGAACATGCAAACTCCACACAGAAAGGCCCCGTCCAGGTGGGAATCGAACCCGGACCTTCTAGCTGTGAAGCACGAGCGCTAACCGCTGTGCTACCGTGCCGCCCTAATATTATAATAATAATAATAATAATAATATAATATTGTTTTTTACAACTGGGTGCAACAATTGTAAAATCACTAAACCATATTAAAATGTGCGTTACGTTAAGGGGGTTCCTCTTGCGACTGCGACACAAATAAACTTTACAAAACCAGCCAAATGACCACCCTAGATCATGACAAAACTCACCATGGAGTTAGGGAGGTGAAGAGTGAAAATAAAAGTCCCAAAATGGCAAAAATCCTTTCAAAGGAAACAAGAAGCTATTTCCAGGGGCAGTCCCCTGACAACTTCCAACATGCACTTCTTTGCATACCTTTGTCTAAAATGTATAAAAATAGAGGTGAGGTTCCATGGGTCCTGGAGGGTGTTACAATAAACTTTTCTCCCTTATATTGGTTCAATATGATGTGACGGGCATCAGTAATGTTATAACCGAGAGACCCATTGCTCATTAAACACCAGATTATCTGGGAACCATAACTCAAGAAGGCATGCTAACAAAGAGGTATAAAAAGCATCAGATAACTCTGGTGGATGAATTGTGTAATTGCATCCAAATTATGTTTTGATCATCTCTTCAGCCTCTTCACTCACTTCATTTAATCCATTCTTCGTTCTACCTATGAAATGTTCCCTGTGTCACTGGCAGCGATACAAAGCCAAAGGTTTCAACAGGATCAACAGTTAGACAGATATTCACCTTTTTCTCCAAATAGACCTTTGCACAATCAGGCCAAAATGATCTACAGTGTTTAGGCATAGCATTTACACGAGCCTCGTGCATTTTGGAGGTTAACGGATCTGTATCGTGCTATTTTAGCCATCCTAAAGTAAACTATAGGCATTTATATGATATATTGTACCTCTACCACTACGGAGTACTATTGTTTGTGAAAAGTATTTTCTGGGGGTATTTTGCAAACCCGGAAAACGCAACGCTTGGATTCAGTTAACTCTGCCCCCTCTCTCCAAGCTAAATCCACCCATGCATTATTAGCAGTAAAATAAATAGCTCCTTTTTCACAATTTTCAGTGCAAACATGACATCTGTTCAGACACTCAGGGGGTGCGCGTTTGTTTTCTCCGCAGGGGCAATGCGGCCGCCTCGGGTACTTCCTTGTTTTTTTTATTTTTTTATTTCTTACAACAGAAATAATAAAAAATATGTTTTATACATGAATATCAGGCCGTAAGTCGAGCACTTCCTGTTTGACACTATGACGTAAAAAACTCAGTCAGTGGTTTACCAGGAGAGGGCGGAGCAGCTGCTCAGAGAGCAGGATTCAGGAGGATTACTGAGAACTGTGTGAATGAAGCCACGCAGTCTCTGGGCGTGTTTTTTGATAAGGAAATAGCATTACAACATTAAAAGCTCCAAAAGGTTGATTTTGCATGATATAGGACCTTTAAACCTTTTAGGAATGTCTTTTGGAGATTATTTCATCTTCCCTGCGCTTCATTATTCACATTTTTAGAAATTTAGATCCGGCGTGCTGTAAAATGGGGATAAAGTGTTTTATATTTTGAAATATGTAGCCTAATGTGTTGTTTCTTAGATTGATGAAGAAGGTGGAACACTCCTGGAAGGCTCTCGTACATGATGGGGTACGTAAACAATCCGATCTTTCTACATAAGCCACTGAAACCAGGATATACTTTAGATCCTTTAGTGGACTCAAAACAATAATCTCTAATGTATTTATTCCAAGAATAGCCTCAGTAAAGTTTCTGGGATTCCTGATGCATTCCATCGGAGTAAACTGATGTATAAGGGAAACGAAAATACTCACATAAAAGCATGTGGACACAACAATGTGTTAGATGCAAGTTTTCCCTAAAATGGAGAATTTCTATGGAAATATTGAAATTATAGCATTTGATCCGAAATGATACTCTGCACGCACAATTATTATACAAATGATTATTTTTTGACTATATTGTTATTTTTCTCTTCACTTTTTCAAACTTCAAACTGTGTAAAACTGAAAGGATGTTGGATTATGCTGTCTGTTGTATGATTGATCTGAATAAAGTGTGCTGAATTATTATGTAGCTACTTTCCCACACACAGAATGGGAAGGAAAAAAAAATCAGAAAAACTATGAAACTGTGATGAAACTAAAGCCATTAGATCTACAGTTCTAAAAACAAAATGAAAGCCTACTAAGGGGAGTGTTGAATCAATACATTTGTCAGAACATATGCAAAAAATAAAAATAAATGAAGGATTTTGACTTCATTAATCATGGAATCTACGTGTGCTGTTAAACATTCCCACAAACCGTACTGTAATAATACGCACATTACACAGTCATGCAAACACATACATAGTGAAAAAGGTGACAGTTCACGGGTTGTGGCGGAACGCCACGGTTTGTGGGAATGTTTAACCAAACTCATAGATTCCATGAATAATAAACTAAATTTTTGTTGTTGTGCATATTTTGATTCAACGCTAAACTTAGTAGGCTTTCATTTTGTTTTAGAACTGTAGTTCTCCTAACGGCTTTAGTTTAATCAGAGTGGACAGAGACAGTAAAGGATTTATACACAATGTTAAATTCAAAATTAGGTTCTGTACATCAGAAGATATTGTCTTCTATTTTAATAAAATCATCAAAAAGATTTTTTATTTTTTAAACATTTATTAAATATAAATCTTAAACTTTTATTGACACTTTATGAGAATATAGCCTAGACACCTCAAAATATGCCAGACTATACCACACAAAAATAAAATGGTATCTACACTGGGCTACTAAAAGCTGAAAGGTTTGGCAGATTTGTACAAGTCCAAAGAAGTGTGGGTCAGTTTTAGTAAATTTGCCAACACCAACATCTCTGATCAGCAGAAACAACACCAGAACCGCTCATATCTGGAGAGGTCAGCCCTCACCTGTGAGTGACCACACGGTCCACCTGGAGAGGTCAGCCCTCTCATCGATGACCGCAATCGCCGAGTGCACACGGAGCCATTGGACAACTGCCCGTTCACTTTAGCCTCACAATAAATAGCTCTCCGCATTAACTTTAAAGGTTAGCGTGTAGATCACGTTTCACACAGCTATTGTCAAATATGAAAGCTACAGTCATCGCAAAACTATAGACTAGTTTGGTGCTCAGTCTCATGCACAGCTGCGTAACTTTGTTGTGCAGACTGATCCATTAGCTACCGCTAGTCACTTAATAAAAGCAGTAAATGTTCATATCTGGTAACATACAGCTGTATAACTTTCACCTCAGCGTCAGCGCGATGTGTCATGCGGTTCACGCCGCTCAGTGGTGCGTCTGTTGGAGCGGAGTTAGCGAGTGGACGAGTTTATAGCGGGTGGATGCGGGCTGCTGCGCAGGTGGAGTTCGAGTGATCAAGTATGGGGCAAACTAGCCAGAGTCTGTAGTCGCAGCCACAGGGAAATAACATATTTTGGCGCAACAGCACCGGTGAACTTTTACAAAATTCAGCCCCTCCATAGTTAATTCCCACGGCATTCACCCCGTTTTTTTTTTTACAGCTCTGCACGAATCACGTGATTCCATGACTGTGGCTAAGCGGAGAACACTTTTTAAACGCGAAGTCGTCGACAATAAGTACGTTACTATTCTGTGGAATACAGCCAACAGGCCTCTGTGGTAAAGTTATCTGACATGTGTAGAGAAAAAGTAATCTCACTGGAATTATACTGCATTTTAAGCCTAAATCGGGTTGGTTTATCGTCTGGGGAAAGCGCCAGCATCGTTAACACAGCGACATAAAATGCATAACATAAACCAATTTTCGAACGCGGTCGCCAGACATCCATTTATCCACACAAACCTTCACAGCAAAAAGTAACAATAAATGGCAAGTCGTCTAGAAGAAAAGTTACACGATTTAACAAACTTACGCACGTTGTCGGGTTGTTCTACCCATATGCAAACTGACTGCTCGGCGGATTCGGTAATGGCGTCTCTCCAACTGCAGAGCGACGTGAATGGGGAGGAACCTAATAGACAGGGTTGCCAGATTCTGAAAACCATTGTATCGTACAAAGCTTCCAAAACTATCATTTTTCAGCACAAACTATCGTACACTATAAATATGCCAATATCACTGTAGCACCCGCGCAAAATATGGCTCATATCATCATCACCCCTAACTACAACACAGCCCCACGCACTGTCCCATTTATTACATTACGCACACACACGACCTGCTGACCAAAGAGGATGCGTCAGGGCAGAAGGATAATGCAATAGTGGAACTGTAAAACTGATCCATGGACAGTCTCTCCTTCTTACAGCAGATATTATGCCTTCGTGAATACGGAGACTAAGTCTGACTCCAGATCAGATCAGAGCGAAAGCGAAGCGCTGCTGAGAGGGGACAGTGCATTTAACCACACTTTATCTGGCGCTCTGAAATCGTACATTTAGGGCTTTTTTGAATTATTGATCGTACATCGCACAGGGGTCAAAATTATCGTACAAATACGATAGTTATCGTACATCTGGCAACCCTGCTAATAGATCATGGGAGGAACCGAAAACAGAGGAAAGAGGCGGCAAAACACGGTGCATTATAGGAGTTGGTGTTCCGACTCAATGCATTGCCGTTTTGAGTTAATGCGTAACTTAATGCGTAACTTTTAAAAAATTATAGACGCCAAAAGAAAAGGCTATTTTTATCTATAACATAAAGGATGTAGAATTGTGATATATTCAAAGAAAAACTTACCAAAATTCATCAGAAACCGACTTTTTTATTTATTTATTTAATTATTATTATTTTTTTGGTGAATAACATCTCGTCTTTATTCTGAAATCGACTCAGTTTCACATGACTTAAACAAAATCGCACTGCAAGTTGTGTTGGAACAAACAAAAAACATGCATAAACAAAATAAATAAAGACCAAACACACTAAAATTCAATCAAGTGACGTAGACTGTACTTTAGCACATCAAAGGTGCGATTATATATTTGAACGCACCAGAACAAGACTTGACTTTCCTTGTTATATTTTCAACCTAAATGTTTGCGTAGTGTGTTCAGAACAACAGTAAAGGCACTTAAAAAGTAGGGCTGCGCAATATTGAACAAACACAACGCTTCAGTAAACAGTTTCCCCGCAATTCTGGAACAAAACCAGGCTAAAAATTGAAGTAGATTAGGAAAATTAATTACTAAAACCGAACCTTTGCACACTTATAAGTTCCAAGTGTTTTTACTGATAAATTGTCATATCCATATGGGAAGAAGCTACGTCACTTAATATACTTAATCTCTTACCACCCGCCTTAACTGAGCGCATTTTCTCCAGTTCGGCATTACCCGAATCTATCTGCAATTTGTTCTTTTGTATTGAGTTCACACTGCACTTGATGAATTCCTTTTGTCCCGTAGTTTTCAGTCCTGGGCACAGAGCTCAGGATAAACAGATTTCGTAATAACATTTCGTCACAATAAAGAGGAACCGACTTGAGTTTTCTCTATGAGCTTAACTACTCGTAAACCAAATGTGTGTAAAGTGCGATCAACCTGTTCATAACAACAACAACAACAACAACACACATGCACCTGGAACCTTAAAGTGACTCAAGCCTTTGGCAGGAAGGACGATCTGGTTGATCCCAGCTTTACACTTTGTCCCAGCTGTTCGAGGTCCTGCAGCCGATGTTAGTCATGCAGCAACAGGAGCTCTGGGAAAGCAGGATGCGGGATGTTTCTCAGTAGGGCGGCGTGCGGCTCCAGGTGCAGGTGGAGGAGGTCCGGGAGCTGCGCGGCCAATGCCCTCAGCTCTGCAACAACGATCCGCTTGGGCATGAGGGTGACGCGGGTCACCGAGAAGGGGATCGACTCGACAAACCGAGCCACCTCTACGCCCCGCACCAGCAGAGAGGAGAGCGCGGGCAGGCCCTCCAGCCATGCGCACAGACTGTCAGGTACCTCAGTGAAGTAGTCATAATCATGGTCGCAGAATAAGGCCAGGCTGCGCAGACAGGCCAGTGCGCTCAGCATCACCTGGAAGTCCTTAGGTAATGTCCCCAGCTCGCACTCCACAAACTCCACACCGGTGCGCAGCGGACGCAGGTCTGGTATATGGCCTTCAAAAGTGCCATAGTCATACATGTAGTTTAGAGCCAGGGAGATGTGTTCCAGCTGAGGACAAGCGCAAAGGAAGTAGTACAGTACATCCACTGGATCTGACAGAAACGCACAGTGGCAAACTAAAGACTTGAGTTTCTTAAACGGTAAACCAGGGTCGGAGAGGTCAGCGAGGAGAAGGACATAATCCCAATACTTCTTAGGCTGGCACACACTGAGGTGCGTCAGCCGCTCAGGCAGGAGACATAACTCATCCAAACAAATGCGTTTGCCCGATTCTTCCGTAATAAACAGACGCTCCAAGTTGGGAAAACTGTGCAAACCCAGTTTTATAGTTTAATCTCAGAGATGTCAGTCCCGGGAGCTCTTTGGCGATGCGTTTCCAGCCGAAGGTAAAGTACAGATGTGCAGAGGTCACTTTCCAGCGGCGCAGCGTGTGCCAAAAGTGCTGGGTGTATTTCTCCTCGCTCCGCTTCAGCTCCAGGGTGAAGTCTCTGGACAGATGCTGTCCACGAGCTCCTGAAAGTATATACATGTAGCCCGGACCCTGAGTCTGTCCACGAGGGATAGGTGTCTGAACACGAGGGTCTACAGCTCTGCGGAGAGCCGCGTGCACGGAGAAAACATCTTCGGCAGCTGAGGTGTGGCCACCTCATCAGAAACCGACTTCAATGGATGATATTCACAAGTAGCGTTTCAGAGAGCGCCGATATAATACGTCACACACCATACGCAGGAGAAGAACTTAATTTTGAACTTTGGGTCAAAGTAATAAATCACTTTGATGTTAAGTCAAGCATTTTTAAGTTGTTTGAAACCACATATTTCCTTTGTAGTCAAAACATGAGAAATGTACTTTGGCTTTATGTAAATTTGTTTGATAAGGCCTGCTCTACAGTGATATGGAGCCTGTGATGCTCAGAAAGAGTGACAAGAGTCTAATGTTTAGTGAGTGACATTGTGTGAGCTAAAGTTATTTTAGATGTTTTGTTTCAAAAGTAAAACTATACAATTTCAACCAAAATAGTTTCATATTAGGACGATTTTTACCTTGTAAATTAAACTAGAATGCAGAAAAATAAGGATGATAAGCTTTAAATGTGGGCCTCCGAAACCTTATCCTTCTAAATGTGTCTGACATTGTCAAAGTCCATCTGACTCACAATTCTGGAGACGCACATTATAGAAACGGATTTATACCAGACAGAATGTCACTTTTTTCACCAGGCCCGAGTTTGCAACCTTGCTCTGACAGCCCTGCTCTGATAGAGCCTGGCTGTCAGAGCAGCTTGAGGAAGTATGGCTGTGCTTTGGCCACACTTCCTCTCATTTATAAACCTCACCAGTGCCTGGGACGCTTCAATCCAACAGCCCTTCAGTTTGACACAGTTTTGAGTTTGAAAAAGTGAAGAAAAAATAATAGCGCAGTGTAGAGTGGATTGGTTGTGAGTTCTATCTGGCTTTGTCATTTGTCTGTATCGGTGCCAAATGTGTGAGTCGGACATGACTGCATCCTCACTCTCTCTCTCATATGTTGTGATTCAGGACAGTGTGTCAGTGCACAGGCCCAGCTTCTATGCAGACCGCTTCCTCAAGTTCATGGGCTCCACGGTCTTCAGAAAACTTCAACGTGAGATCTCCCTTTTCATGTTCGCAGCACATTTAGGACCACACAAAGTATTTTTTTGTTTGTTATTATTCTGTGGAAGCTCTCAAGTCGTACAGAAGTGGTTCATCTTAGACCAAGAACCTTGGTCTAAGATGGACCATCTGTACTCTGTAGTTAAAGTATAGGACATCCTTGGATAATAATGATAATAATAATGATTAAAAGATGAGGCCTAAGATAATCACAACATGTCTGTTTCCTTTAGCTCTGAGAGGCGCCTCCACCAAGAGGAAACGCGGGTCTCTGTATGCCGCTAAGTCGGCCTCTCAGGAGGTGCTGTCCACTCTGCGAGAGAAGAGGACGAGTGAGAAAAAGGCACAGAGCATGGAAGAGCTGGACTCCAACTGTGAGTTCAGCTTGTCTCATACCTCATGTCCACTCCAGAGGTAGTCTTTAAATCTTTAAACTAACTCTATAGTTATAAGGTCAACCGTTAAGTCTCTATTCAGTTAGGAACTGGAGCTTCAGCTACGTTTGGACAATACGACCGTCCTCACCCTGCGGCAGAAACAACAGCGGAAGTGACATCACCAACAGCTGTTTTATAAAAACTATATCACCCATATAATATTGGACTCCAAAAACACTCCTACTGCAGCCACTGACTTTAATATATTTCTAATATGTATAATCACAATCTGTGATTTAATTTAAGTCAAACAGCACTTTATAAACCCTACAGACTGTAGCTACATCTGCAGTGGCTCAGAAAGTTTAGACATGGACCACCATAAAGATATGAAGCCACACTGGGGAAAGCTCCTAATCGCTGGTGAGGAACCTCCAGAGGTCCCTGTGCGAAAGGAGATAAGAGAGGAAGTACACATGTCCTTCCCTACCTCCTTCCTCACTGACAGCACTATTCTGACACTTATCATGGCAGAAGCTGACACACTGACTTTTACTAATTTACACTTTTCGGATGCAACACGAATGTCAACTCTTGTCCTTAACCCCTCATTCAACATATATTGTGGTCGGTCATCTGCTCCATAAGGATTCAAAAAGTTATTTGTAGGGCATTTGTATTGTTTTTAAATTAGGACTGCACATACCCTTTAAATACAAGTCCAATCATTAACGTCAAGTTGTGACCAAAAACTGAATCATTATAAAATGCTCAAATAATACACTGAGAAGGAAGACTGATCTGATATAACCTCTGTCTCATGTGCTCCTTTTCACTTATTCTGATGAATGGTGTCATTAATAGTT
This sequence comes from Proterorhinus semilunaris, assembly GCA_021464625.1. Taxonomy (NCBI): domain Eukaryota; kingdom Metazoa; phylum Chordata; class Actinopteri; order Gobiiformes; family Gobiidae; genus Proterorhinus; species Proterorhinus semilunaris. The sequence goes on along the minus strand of CM038343.1, from coordinate 54,824,454 downwards.
TGGTATACATTTTCATATGTATTCTAACACATTATTGAGACATTTATACTACACCGGTGACCAGGGCAACAGTTTCACAAAGAAGACAAGTGAGTTAGAAAATTAGAATATAGTGAAAAAGTTCATTTATTTCTGTAAATCAGTTTAAAATGTGAAACTAATATATGATAACTAATATATGATATAGACTGTCAAGCCTTTGTTTGTTTTTATTTTGAAAATGTTGGCTTACAGCTTGTAAAATCCCTAAAATTAATATTTCAGAAAATTTGAATATTACATGAAATCAATTAAAGAAATGATTTTAAACAAATAAACGTGAGCCCTCTGAAAACTATAATCATGCATATGTACTTAGTACTTGGTTTGGGCCTTTTGCTTGAATGACTGCCTTCATGCGGTTGCGTGGCACAGATGCAGATGAAGCATCCTGGTCTTCCATAACACCTCAGCAGAGCCACAGGCTGAGAGCATCCATGCCACGCAACCACATTAAGGCCGTCATTCAAGTAAAAGGCCCAAAACAAGTACTAAGTACATATGCATGATTATAGTTTTCAGAGGACCCACATTTCTTTGTTTAAAATCATGTTTTCATTGATTTCATGTCATATTCAAATTTTCTGAAACATTCATTTTGGGGATTTTACAAGCAGTAAGCCAACATTTTCAAAATTAAAACAAACAAAGGCTCACATTTTGAACTGAATTACAGAAATAAATGAACTTTTTCACGATATTCTTCATGAGGATGTGAGACAGGCCTCAACTCTGACAATGTTCAAATCCAGGCTGAAAACAGCTCTTTTTACCCGAGCATATGTAAACTGAAAGTTTTTTATCTGCACTCTTGCCTTTTACTGTAATTGATTAATTTTTATGTTGGATGTTTTAATTAATGAATTGATCTGTTTTCTTGTAATTTTATGCAACTGTGAAGCACTTTGAATTGCCTTGTGTATGAATTGTGCCCTACAAATAAACTTGCCTTGCCTTGCCTTGCCTTGCCTATTCTAATTTTCTGAGTTTCACCTGTACGTTGTAAAGATTCAAAGAAACATCACAGAACTCGCCCTGTGAGTTACAGTGGCAAGAAAAAGTAGGTATCCTTTTTTGAATTTCTCACATTTCTGCCTAAATTGTTCACTAAATGTCGTCTAATCATCAAAATCACAGGAATGATTAAACCAAATTCAACTTTGGTTTGTGAGAGAGCACTTGGATGCTCCACAGCACTACTGGGAAAATAGTCATTGGACTGATTAGCCCAAAGTTTAATTTTTTGAGGGGAACACACAACGTCATGTGTTGAGAAAAGATGGAACAGCACACCAAAATCAAAACTCTCTCCTCACTGTGAAGTATGGTGCAGGAGAATCATGGTGTGGGGCTGTTTTGTAGCCTCACGGCCTGCACAACGTGCTATCATCAATAGAAAAATTAATTCACATGATAACATGTAAATGTTTGTGTGGTCTTAGTTTAAGCAGACACTGTTTAATCAGGTCGGTGGGGAGTCCTTGCCTCAAGTGGAGGAGTTCAAGTATCTCGGGGTCGTGTTCACGAGTGAGGGACGGATGGAGCGTGAGATCGATAGACGGATCGGTGCGGCGTCAGCAGTGATGCGGTCGCTGTATCGGACTGTTGTGGTGAAGAGGGAGCTGAGTCTGAGGCAAAGCTCTCGATTTACCGATCGATCTATGTTCCCACCCTCACCTATCGTCATGAGATTTGGGTAATGACCGAAAGGACAAGATCGCGAATACAAGCGGCCGAAATGAGTTTCCTTCGCAGGGTGGCTGGGCGCACCCTCCGAGATCGGGTGAGGAGCTCAGTTACCCGGGAGGAGCTCGGACTCGAGTCGCTACTCCTCCACGTCGAAAGGAGCCAGCTGAGGTGGCTAGGGCATCTGTACCGGATGCCTCCTGGTCGCCTCCCTCGGGAGGTGTTCCAGGCATATGCTATTGGGAGGAGGCCTCGTGGAAGGCCCAGGACACGCTGGTGGGACTATGTCTCCGAGCTGGCCTGGTGTCGCCTCGGGGTCCCCCCAGAACAGCTGGAAGAGGTGTGCGTGGATCGGGAAGTCTGGGTATCTCTGCTGAGACTGCTGCCCCCGCGACCCAGCCCCGGATAAAGCGGAAGAAAATGGATGGATGGATGGATGGATGTTTAATCATTACTGTGATTCTGATGAAGATCAGACCACATTTAGTGACCAAGTTGGGCAGAAATGTGAGAAATTCCAAACGGTGCACTAACGTTTTCTTGCCACTGTACACCAGTGCCTGGGCTTGAGCCATGTATGATACATTTTTAAATTTCAGCAGCCTCCTCTGAAATTTTTAAATATGCCCTGAGACCTGAGTGTCCTTACAGTAACAGTCTAGTTCCATAATCTTTGAGGACAATACCTACTGTAGTATAAGGATCTTATATTGCTCTCCTCCTGTGCTTCAGTGTCCAGCTCCAGTGGCCGGCCCGACCTACTTCCCAGGTCCATAGAGTCTCTTCAGGGCAGTGACGAGCCAGAGGACAGGTGAGCAATCGTAAAATGGTGATCTATGGTCTGTAGTTCCCATTTAGCAGAGGCTCTCAAACTTTAAATCAAAAGGTGCAAGCAAAAGGTCTGATTTTGTATTTTTACAAAATCAAAAGTATGACATGAAACATTTAAATAGTACATTTTTGCTAAAACATAGTTAACACAATACATGTTTTATTTTTCTCAAACTTGGCTTTCTTTAGTTTGAACACTGACAGGAAGTGACATGGGCTGTGTCCGAATGTCCACACTATTCCCAATATAGTCACTATAGTGACTATATCGTGGTCACGCCATTTTGTAGAGGTATCCGAATATCCAGAGAGAGAAAAGTAGTGCACTCAAAATTTCCCACAATGCATTCTGAAAAGTAGTGAGCAGCGGCGATCACTACACGGGTCAATATAAACCACAATGCATTGCGAGAGTTGGAGAAGAACCGACAACAGCAACGTGTCTTTGAACTAAACATCAGCTGTTTCAATCGCATGTTGAGCATTTCTCATGAATAAACGACTTGAATATAAACGGTTACAGTGAAAAGATGCTAACATTAGCTACTTACCTTTTAGCTCGAGCTGTTAAATGATCGATAGCATCCTCTCTCGGACAGAAAGGCTAATAATCCTAGCCGTTTTCTCTATTTATGTAAAATCCATGTGAAATAAAACGTATCTGACTCGTATGTATTATATATTATATTATATGTTATACAATATAAAATGGATGGATGGATGGATGGATGGTTATACAATATTCCACTGTCTCATTGACGGTCTTTATCGCAGAAATACATTATTCCCGGAGATACTCATTCAATTTAAATGTCAAATATAACACCTGTAAGAGTGCCAAAACTGTTGTTCTGGTTCATAAAATAAACGTTTGTAACAATACTGTAAATCAATTCTGATTAAAAAAAATCAGCACTCTGCAGCGAGCGTGACGTCACGCAGTGAGAAGATAGTGGCTTCTGGCTTAATCGCCAACAGAATGAGTGGACTATATAGTTTACTATATAGTAAACATGTATATATACATTGTAGCTGTTGTCATAGTAACGATAAACAAATGTATAACTGTTTTTGGAAATATCAGATAGACCTTATTTTATCGCCTCTTGTTCTTGCACCTTAAGCCACAACAGGACCACATTTTTCAGTTGTAGTTTTACACTTAAAATTGCTAGTTTTAGTTTAATCTTATTAAGACTTCACCCTCCTTGCCTCCAGTGTCTGCGTACATTGGTGTATGGATGAGAGCGTGATGGGTGAGAGGTTCCTTGCTGTAAAGCGCTTTGAGTGCCCAATGTAGGTGTCAAAACGCTATATAAGTTGAGATGATTGACCATGTTATCCGTCTAAATAAGTCATATTTATGCATTGTGCACTTTAAGAAATACCGTATAAAACACATCGGGTTACATCAAAGTCTACGTATACCTATAGGCAATCATTTATCAACCTAATGTGGCCTCCACTTTCCTGAGCTGTACTTTCTGCCCGTGCACAGCGAGGTGCGGCGCGTCTCCAGCTCCACCATCGCTCTGGACGAGCCCCTTGCCTCTCCGAGCACCGACCAGTCAGATGAGGAGCTGGATGTCTACCTGGTAAGAGCATCCAATTAGATGCTGAGGATTTATTTGACGTTTTTACAATGTTAACATTTGGTCAGATATAGAGGGTATGCTGTTCCAAAAGTGTAATTGCAAATAAATCTAAATCTCCGCTCAATTGGTGTCTGCTGCTTTGCTGCAATTTCATCTGCATACTCTCTATCTTTTCATGGTCAACCTCCAAACAGAAAGCAAACACGTAGAAAGTGTTCTGTCTTTGTTTTCCAGTGAAGAGCTCTGACATGGGATGCTGCTGAACACTACTGGCCACTGGTTGTGCCCCCTGGGGCCCCTTCTCTCCTGTTTTCTGAAGTGTTGCTCACTGGAGATAGCAGATTATTTATTTGTGCAGCAGTGTTTGAAATGAAAATCTCAATAATCACAATTGTTACAGTAATTTTTCGTGTGTCTCAAGTGCAATTCAATCACTGTTATTGTTATGAACATTAAAGGTTCATTGTGTCACACTTTATGCGGTGAAAAAAACAAACCAACCTAAAATAAGTGCGTATTTGACCTTTTAGTGAGCCGCTGGGTCTGGCTGTTGCAATAATAATTATAGAGCTTTTGTCAGTGTTATATAGTATAGATACAGACCGTGTCATACAAAGGGATGTGGCCTAGCCGAGGGGGAAGAAATCCTTTCTGGCGGACTATAATCCACCAGGCTATAATCCGTTGTAGCTTGTTTACATGTATGAGACCCATGTATGTTCATTAACATGTACTGTCCCGACCAAATAACAAATAAATAAATAAAGAATAATCATATTTATCACACAGAAAAATAAATGGATAATTTCATCCTTTTACAATTTTTATTATTTATTTTCACCCTATTCTAAATAATGGAGCTGGCCCAATGGGCAAGGAACACGCTTCTCTATGGTCCTTATAGCGGGGAGCTGACATTGCTGTAATACCACCCCCTTGTGGCCAGGGGCGACTCCAAGAGACACATGGAAGCATTGATTCTAAGGAGACTTCCGACCTCTCAAGAACGGCTTAAAAGCCTGGCTCCAAAGAGTTTTTCTTTCTTTAAGAAATGCTATGACCCATGTGACAACGCTGGGGTAGAAATATGTTTAATCATGCTCTTTTTTGTGTATCAGCCCGAAAAAGAGGAAGCCTTTTTAGTGCATTGACTTGCTCCAGAGCCTGTCAATCAAGCTCTGAAGCTCTGTGGAGGCTCCGCCAGCCCCACGAGTGCAGGGCTTCTTCTTTGATTCCAACCGACAGGACCGGGGTCTCCTTACTCGCTGCCAGCTTGCCAACTTTACGATAGACCAGGGCAACTCCTACATTTGTAAGAAGGAGCCCTGCTATCATGAGCCCAAAAAGATAAATATCTTCGATGTCTTCCACAGATAGCACTGACAAACATATCACTCTCCACTTGTTCCAAGAGTCGAGCGAGTAGCCCGCAGGGAAGGTTTCATCTGGGCATTGCTGATCCCCAGCAGCACCGCTTCTTTTAGAAAAAATCGTGTCAATTGCAGAGAGAGACCAGCTAATCAATTCCATGGTTAATCCGGTTTAAGACTTCAGTGAGCAGCAGTTCCAGAGGAGGAAAAATGAAAAGAAGACGAGACGTAGCGGCAGCAGCAAAGCGGGGGCAGGAGAAGTCAGAAACACGTCCGCTCTCTTCGAGGACAGGAAGCAAAAAGCAAAAAAATACACACTAGGGCTATATCAAGTTGTGTCAAACCTATTGCTGATATATATTTTGATTGTGGGTTGCTGTGGGCCCCAAAGTTGCATCAGTTCTGAACCACTGCTGAGTGAACTTTCCAGCTTTTTTTTTGTCTGTAAAAAAAAGTCAAATGTGTAATTTATTATTTATGATTGTGCCAAAAGATGCAGGATTGTATGCATTAAATTCCAATGAGTAGAAGTTACCATCCGTCTCCTGTCTTTATATTAAAACTGCAAATACATGTCTGGATCCGGACCAAAGGCAAGAGGGCTGCAGTTTAGCCTTTTTTTAATTGTTAGATTATTATTATTTTCTATCTAATCATAATTGATGGATTCTTCACAGCAACAAGGCCCTGGATTTGATCCCCAGGCTTTTTTGGTTCTCACTGTGTCTGTATAGGTTTCCACTGAAAACCAATGGGCCAAAGTAAATATTTCCTTAAGTATGAATAATGTTACTTTGAAAAACTTTTACTCAAGTAGCAGTAAAGGGTAGTGACCCAAATGCATGCTCAAGTAAAAAAAAATTATAATTATTTGACCTCTGACTTCCTGTACGCCCAGTCTCCTGGTTGTGGTTGTTTCCCCTCGTCGCTCCATTTTAGTTGCCGCAATGCCGCCATGGGCCCATGGTCTACCTGTAACTGGCCATAGTGGCTGAGTGGATTGGCTGCAGTGATTCGGACTTTGCTGTCAAAGCCCCAAGCCATGGAAATGCCCCCGGTCAGCTGCCTATGGTCAAGGAGAGGGTCGTCACTGTCGCCTGCCTTTTACCTCGTTATTTTGTCCCATTTATGTTCTTATTCCCGTCATTGTGGAAGCTAGGAACTGTGGAGCTTCGTTGGTGTGAGAACACCCTGATAGACTGTGCTAACTTGTAACTGAAAGTATACGGACTAAGGCTATATCCACATGAAGACAAAATGCTTATATTTTCAGAAATTTACAAAGCCAGCTTAGTAAATGTGTGGATCAACATGGACTCAGGTCTGTGAAAACCCTGCCTACCGGGTTGACAACAAGGACTGGACGGTCTGTGATCTTGGCCCGTCTGCTGAGGGACTCCTTCGGCCCTGGGTCTCTATAGCCCAGGGGTTAAAGCAAAAAAAAAAATCATCTGACTGAAAATCTTTCCGAGTATACATTTTCACAAAACGTGGTGCAGCACGGGGCACAGTGTTTTCCTGTTACACAATGCACAGTAAATGTACTATGGTACAGTTTGACTAAAGTAGAAAACACCCAAAATTAAACATTGTGAAACATAAGCAGTAAGGATGGGACGACATTATGTGGGGGGGCTGGCGGTCCCCCCGAGAATTTTTTTAAGTATGGGTCAAATTTAGTGTATTCTGAGGAATTTTAATGGGTATAAAGCCCTCTGGAGCAAGTACAAATCATGATACTACAATCTGTATTTGTTGGTATAAAACAATTAAAGAACACTCTCTTCATAAAGTAAAAAAAACAGCATTTATTTTTATTGTAGAATTGGGAAACCTATTAAACAACAGATAGAGAACACCAACAGAAGTAATAAGATAAGTGCATTTTAGGCAAATGTTTCTATCAGTGGCGCAAAAAGGGCATATGCAATGTATGCCTTGCATATGGGCGCCAAAAGGACGGGGCAAGAGAGAAAAAAATATTTCAATATAGTCGGACTCAGCGCACAAGGGACAGCGGCGCCCCATAGGCCATTTCCTCATAGCATGGCGCCCCATAGTCAATGCTGGAGGGGGGCGAAGAGGCGTGTAGGATTGACAGAGGGACAGTTTGTGAACGCACGACCGTGGGACGTGAGCGCGGCCTGCGGGCAAACTGTTTCAGAGCTTTGGGGAAACGCTCCCAGCGCCAGCGCTGTCCCGGGCCATAGGAGAGTAAAAGGCGCGCGGGGTCCGTGAGTGACGAGGCGGCTACAGGAGCCCCGTCACTCACATCTTCCACCTGTTCGCTCCGCTTCGCTCTTGGCCGCCTCCGAACGGCAGCGACATCAACGCACACAGTCTCCTCCTCAGCCCCGGTCATCTCCACCGCTGCTGCTGCTCCACGAGGAGCTCAAAGTTGTGGCTGCATGTCTGCATACCCCCCAGAAAGTGGGCAGTTGCGCTCCTGGTTTCTATTATAGTTTTACTTTTTTTGCTTTTTAACACTAACACCTGACTGATGGCGTGTCAAGACGTTTTTGCCATTACTGCCATACATAATCTTCTTATGGCAAACTACGCACATGCACGCACCTGGCTGTTTAAGTTTTTTGCACCACGATCGATGGGGCAAGCCATTGTCCCCGTTCTCATTTAGCCATGCCCATCTCCATCTATTTTTGACACTTCTGTGGATATTACCCACTTCTGCACCTTCCTCAATAAACGACGCGTCCATCATTATGTCGCGTAATAATGTTAGCTAGGTCAATTTTAGCATCTGCTGTCCCCTCCCACCTGTCAATTTTAGACGTTTATTGGAAGATCTTGTCACGTTACTATCAAGACATTCATAGGCCTATAGCATAATTGAAAGCATTAATAAAATAAACGCATCAATTGTTTTGCACACAAAGCTACGTTATGGCCAACGCACGTATCAGTGCATTTTTGCTTTGCATAACTTTTAAAACCACCCATTTTCGCAGGACACCCATTAATTGTGTATTTATTTTCATCTCAATTAACATCACAAAAACACAAATAAACGGTGTCACCGTACCTGCTCCACATCCTGCAGCCCGGTCGGGTGTTAACACCATTGAAGTAAATTAAAACACGAAGAAAGGAGCAAAGCGGGCGCGAGTTCTCCTCGGCCCCGTGTTCACAGCTGTGTGAAGCTGGCCCCCCATGAAACGTATTATTCAAAATAAAAAGCCAATCGTTTCAGCATGATGAGGGGCCAGGTTCACGGGGGTCGTCCTCACATGCAGGCAGCATTTTCTTTTTCTTTTTTCAAAACAATTCATCGACTGATTTTTTTCTCTGACATTACCAATAGACGGAATTCCGTCGGGTAGACGGAGAACTTTAATCCATGCTATAGCCTGTCCGTCCATGGGAGTGGATCTCTCCTTCTGTGGTTCTCCTCAAGGTTTCCTGTTTCTCCCACCAGGTTTTTGATTTTGAGTTTTTCCTTGCTGTGCTGGAGAGTCTAAGGACAGGGGACACCGGAGCTGCTCGTCGCCACCCACTGCTGACGCTTATTTGAACATTACAAAACTATTGATTGATTGATTGAAAACGGCGTAATTCATCTGCCAGGCCTGTGTGTGGCGCTGTGATGCTAACACAGATAATCGAACAAGATGTAGAGGGCGCATGCGCAGTAAACGTTTGTGGAATGTAAACAGTGAAAATGAAATGGATTCAAGGATTTATAATTTACAGAAGAGACGAGGAGGCGAGTTTATTCTTCAGACGTAACGGGACTAAAGCAGAAAAACCTGTCAGTGACCGGACTTTGACTCAGTCCAAAAACACAGACTGACTCGGCCGTGTTTTTCTACTTGTCACCTGTGGCTCACGGACTCCAGTGGAGCAAAGAGGAGCAAAACCATCACAGATCCATGAGTAAAACTCATTCTAAGGTCAGTAGATTATGGATAACAGACTCCACTCTGGTGATGTCATCGTTTTAGTAAAAGTTTCGGAGACGTTGTAACAACGGCGTTTTGAGATCTTTCCACTCTGGGACCTAGTTTGGAAAATGTTCGTTTAAAGACCCCCAAAACGCCGGACTCGTCTGGACAATACACTGGATTGATAAAATATCTTTGTGTTTGGTCCTCAGCTTTACTTCGTATGGACAGGGAGTATGAAACAAATAATTCAACTATAGAACTGTGAAACAAACTTCGGACAAACCTGGTAACACCTGCTAACATCCTAAAGGATGTTAAAATAAATGTGAAGACTTTTGTACAAATCTGCCTTGCCTCTGTAATCATTTTACTCAACAATGAACCTACGGCCGCGTAGTCTCGCCAACCAGACCCCGCTTCTTTAGAGAAGAGGGTCTGGCAACGCTCCGTTGGGCGCTTCAAAGGAAGTGACGTTGCGATATGGAACCTACCGACCAATCAGAGCAGCTCCCTGACCGAGCGTCACGTTCTTGCGCTTTTGTTTTGTAGTTTTTCTTCACAAGCAACCATTGATGCCATCCTCCGTAGTACTCCGTAGAGAAGCTAAGCTACCAACCATGCAAGCGACCACAGCAGAAGAACGTTTTACAGCAGCTCTCTGTATGTGGTAAATAACTTAAACATATCTTTGAACAACATGGACGTGTGCGGAGATAATGAGCTGCTTCAGCGCAAATGGAGCGAAGAAAAGCTATAACTTAAAACTATAACTTAAAGCCAAGCAAAACTATAACGTACTAAACATTTGTAATAGAGATGGCTCAGCCGCGGTCTGCGGCTGGACTGAGCCAGGACTAAACCAGGTCCAGGACTTACACCGTTGTAAAACCCAGAGCTAAACTAAACCAGTTATTATAAACCAGGACTAAACCAGGACCGAATAAGAAACTTGTGTTTTTAGGCAAATTGAAAAACAAAACAGAGCAGTGACAACAAGAAAGACGTCTTTACCTTTAGCGACAGACCCGAGGCTGAGTTTACAACTTTACAAGCAGCTGCAGTGAGGGAAATATCAAAGATTGTTTGTGGAAAAGTGTGAGCGCTCACTCTGTATTAGACATTTTTGGTACAGTTGTTGTACATTATTAGTGGCAGAGTGAGCGCTCACACCGTGTAAGGATCTTTGAAGGGAAAGTGTTTTCGCTTCGTCAAAGTGCAGTGCGTTTAGAAAAGTTTATCCGAAAGAAACCCGTGTCATGATGTGGATCTGTCTCTGCAGATCAGGAGGTAATAACGTCCTTTATTTCTTTTTATCGCTGCTTAAGTGGAAATTGTGCTCAAAACACGAAGTTACAGGTGACGCTGCTGCGGCCTGTGGAGCTTCTCTTTTGCTGTTTTAGGACTTTTTCTCGAACGACACTTTTTTATACACGTTATTTTAATTGAATTAAAATGAAATAGGCACCGAAAAGCAGGTATCGTTAAAGTAGTGGTATCGAAAAAAAGCGACCGGTGCCCATCCCTAATGGTGACTACCGCAGGCATAAAGTGACTACAACTTTCTTGTCGCATTTTCTGTCGTCACATCCGCTATGTTCTCATTGGCTGCTATGCGGGTCTTTTGGCCCACATTAGTCCCGCCTCAAGCAGTGGCTTTGTTACGGCAGGGTCGCCAGACTAGTCTCCTGTTTATTAATTAATAAACATCGAAGATTAGTCTGGATGCCAGGCTAACGGCCGCGGTCATGACATCTGCTCTTCACAGCGAGACGGTCTCGCTATCCGTGCTAAAAAAAATTATGTTTTTAGCAGGTGCAGTCCGACGGGGGTGATTTCCCACGCCCCCTCTGATGAAGAGGTGTGTCCATGGGTCATCAGTGCTCAAATCAGGAGTACGTGTAAATTAGATGCAGCACGGTCATTTGACGATGAGGTACATTCACGGGCAACTGAATTGGGTATGGACAGATCACTTGAAAAAGTTAGGTTTTGGGGTGTTTTAATGGGTGCTATTGGACAAAAGTTGCAGCTTTTAAAAAACTCAAAAACGAAGTTGTGCAAAAACTGTGAAAGAGAAAACCACCAAAAAGAGAAAACCACGAAAAGAGAAAACCCCAAAAAGAAGAAGCCCAACAAAGACAAAAAAAAAGAAAGAAGCAAAAAAGAGGAAACCCAAAAAAGAGGAAACTCAAAAAATAAAAGGAAAATGCAAAAAGGAAAAGGAAGAGAAAGGGGCGAAAAAGAGAACCCCCCCCCCCCAAAAAAAAAAAAAAAGAAAGCAAAAAGTGAAAAAAGAGAAAACCCACAAAAATAGGAACCCCAAAAAAGAGAAAAAATAAACGAAAGCAAAAAAGGAGAAAGAAAGCAAAAGGTGAAAAAAGACAAAGAAAGTAAAAGGTGAAAAAGAGAAAACCACGAAAAAAAAGAAAACCCAAGAGAGAGGAAGCCCAAAAAAGAGAAAGAAAGCAAAAGCCAAAAAAAAGAGAAATAAGTGAAAAAGAGAAAACTGTGAAAAAGAGAAAGCCCACAAAAGAGGATACTCAAAGAAAATAAAGGAAAAGAAAGAGACAGGGGCAAAAAAGAGAAAAAAATTAAAAATAAAAAGGAAGCCCAAAAGAGAGAAAGAAAGCAAAAGGTGAAAAAGAGAAAACCACGAAAAAGAGAAAACCCAAAAAAAGAGGAAGCCCAAAAAAGAGAAAAAAAAATTAAAGCCAAAAAAAAGAAAGTAGTGATGAACAGAAAACTGCGAAAAAGAGAAAGCCCAAAAAAGAGGATGGAAGGAAGGAATGAAGGAAGGAAGGAAGGAGGGATGGAAAGAAGAAAGGAAGGAATGATGGAAAAAAGAAAGGAAGATAGAAAGCCAGGGAGGAAGGAAAGAAAGAGCAAGGAAGGAAGGAAAGAAGGAAGGGGGAAGGAAGATGGGAAAGAAAGATGGAAGGAAGGGTGGAAAGAAGAAAGGAAGATAGGAAGCAAGGAAGGAAGAAAAGAAGGAAGGATGGATAGAAGGAAAGAAGGAAAGAGGGAAGGAAGATAGAGGGCCTGAAGGAAGGAAGAAAGGAAAGAAGGAAGGGTGAATTTAAGGAAGGAAGGATGGAAGATAGGAAGGAAGGATTGAAGGAAGGAAGGAAAGGAGGAAAGGAGCAAGGGTGGATGGAAGGAAGGAAGGATGGAAAGAAGAAAGGAAGGAATGATGGAAAGAAGAAAGGAACATAGAAAGCAATGGGGGAAGAAAAGAAGGAAGGATGGATGGAAGCAAATAAGGAAGGAAGGAAACAAGGAAGGAAACAAGGAAGGAAACAAGGAAGTAAGGAAGGAAACATGGAAGTAATGAAACAATGAAACAAGAAAGGGGGATAGGAAGGAGGAAAGGAAACAATGAAGGAAACAAAGAAAAAAGGAAGGAAACAATGAAACAATGAAACAAGGAAGGAAGGAAACAAGAAAGGAAAGAAGGAAACAATGAAGGGAGATAGGAAGGACGAAAGGAAACAAGGAAGGAAGGAAGGAAACAAGGAAGGAAACAAGGAAACAATGAAACAAGGAAGGAAGGAAACAAGAAAGGAAGGAAGGAAACAATGAAGGGAGATAGGAAGGACGAAATGTAACTAGGAAACAAGGAAGGAAGGAAGGAAACAAGGAAGGGAGATAGGAAGGAAGAAAGGAAGCAAGGAAGGAAACAAGGAAGGAAAAAAGGAAGTCAGATAGGAAGGCAGAAAGGAAACAAGGAAGGAAGGAATGAAACAAGGAAGAAAGGAAACAAGGAAACAAAGAAACAAAGAAGGGAGATAGGAAGAAAGGAAACAGGGAAAGAAGGAAGGGAGATAGGAAGGAAGAAAGGAAACAAGGAAGGAAACAAGGAAGGGAGATAGGAAGGAAGAAAGGAAACAAGAAGGAAACAAGGAACCAAAGAAGGGAGATAGAAAAAAAGAAAGGAAACAAGGAAGGAAGGAAACAAGGAAGGAAGGCAATAAGGAAGGAAACAAGAATGGAAGGAAACAAGGAAGTAAGGAAACAAGGAAGGAAACAAGCAAGAAAGAAAGGAAACAAGGAAACAAGGAAGGGGGAGAGGAAGGACGAAAGGAATCAAGGAAACAAGGAAGGAAGGAAGGAAACAAGGAAGGGAGATGGGAAGGACGAAAGGAATCAAGGAAACAAGGAAGGAAGGAAGGAAACAAGGAAGGAAACAAGGAAGAAAGAAAAACAAGGAAGCAAGGAAGAAAGGAAACAAGGAAGGGAGATAGGAAGGAAGGAAGGAAACAAGGAAGGAAGGAAATAATGAAGGAAGGAAGGTAACAAGGAACGAAGATAGGAAGGAAGAAGGGAAATAAGGAAGGAAGGAAACAAGGAAGGGAGATAGGCAGAAAGAAAGGAAACAAGGGAGGGAGATAGACAGGAAGAAAGGAAACAAGTAAGGAAACAAGGTAGGAAGGAAGGAAATAAGGAAGGAAGGAAACAAGGAAGGAAACAGGGAAACAAGGAAGGTAACAGGGAAGGAAGGAAAGAAGGAAACAAGGATGTAAGGAAACAAGGAAGGAAAGAAACAAGGAAGGGAGATAGGAAGGAAGTAAGGAAACACGGAAGGAAACAAGGAAGGGAGATAGGAAGGAAGAAGGGCAACAAGGAAACAAGGATGGAAGGAAGGTAACCAGGAAGGAAGGAAACAAGGAAAGGAGATAGAAAGGAAGAATGGAAACACTGAAGAAAACAAGTAAGGGAGATAGGAAGGAAGAAAGGAAACACGGAAGGAAACAGGGAAACAGGGAAGGGAGCTATGAAGGAAGAAAGGAAACAAGGAAGGGAGATAGGAAGGAAGAAAGGAAACAAGGAAAGAAGGAAGGAAGGAAACAAGGAAGGGCGATAGGAAGGAAGAAAGGAAACAAGGGAGGAAACAAAAAAACAAGGAAGGGAGATAGGAAGGAAGAAAGGAAACAAGGAAGGAAACAAGGAAGGACGAAAACAAAGAAACAAGGAAGGAAGGAAACAAGGAAGGAAGTAAATAAGGAAGGTAAAAAGGAAGCAAGGAAGAAATGAAACCAGGAAGGGAGATAGGAAGGAAGAAAGGAAACAAGGAAAGGAGATAGGAGAGAAGAAAGGAAACAAGGAAGGAAGGAAGGTAACCAGGAAAGAAGGAAACAAGGAAGGGAGATAGGAAGGAAGAAAAGAAGGAAGGAATGAAGAAAGGAAACACGGAAGAAAACAAGGAAAAAGTGAAGGGAGCTATGAAGGAAGAAAGGAAACAAGGAAGGAAACAAAAAACAAGGAAGCGAGATAGGAAGGAAGAAAGGAAACAAGGAAGGAAGGAAATAAGGAAGGAATCAAGGAAACAAGGAAGCAAGGATGAAAGGAAACAAGGAAGGAAACAAGGAAACAAGGAAGGAAGATAGGAAGAAAGAAAGGAAACAAAGAAGGAAGGAAGGAAACAAGGAAGGGCGATAGCATTTATGGTTTTGAAGAAATGGGCAATTCATTTTTTTATTGCCGCAAACGCATTATCTCAAAGAGCAAACACCTATTTTGGAAAGTAGTTGATATTTGTATTCTCACTGCTAAAAACCATCCCATATGCACAGTCAGTGTGGGGTATGGACAGATCAGTTGAAAAAGTTACATTTTGGGGTGTTTTAATGGGTGCTATTGGACAAAAGTTGCAGCTTTCACAAAACTCAAAAACGAAGTTGTAGCAACACTATGAGAGCTACATGGCCAATTCTTGCTCACCTAACACAACGTGGGGCCCTGTATAACATACTGGAAAATTAGCCTTCTAGGCTTTATGGTTTTGAAGAAATGGGCAATTCATTTTTTTATTGTCGCAAACGCATTATCTCAAAGAGCAAACACCTATTTTGGAAAGTAGTTGATATTTGTATTCTCACTGCTAAAAACCATCCCATATGCACAGTCAGTGTGGGGTATGGACAGATCACTTGAAAAAGTTAGGTTTTGGGGTGTTTTAATGGGTGCTATTGGACAAAAGTTGCAGCTTTCACAAAACTCAAAAACGAAGTTGTGCCAAAACTGTGAGAGCTACAGGGCCAATTCTGGCTCACATAACACAGCCTGGGGCCCTGTATAACATACTGGAAAATTAGCCTTCTAGCATTTATTGTTTTGGAGAAATGGGCAATTCTAGCTTTTTATTGCCGCAAACGCATTATCTCAAGGAGCAAACACCTATTTTGGAAAGTAGTTGATATTTGTATTCTCACTGCTAAAAAACATCCCATATGCACAGTCAGTGTGGGGTATGGACAGATCAGTTGAAAAAGTTAGATTTTGGGGTGTTTTAATGGGTGCTATTGGACAAAAGTTGCAGCTTTCACAAAACTCAAAAACGAAGTTGTGCCAAAACTGTGAGAGCTACAGGGCCAATTCTTGCTCACATAACACAGCCTGGGGCCCTGTATAACATACTGGAAAATTAGCCTTCTAGCATTTATGGTTTTGGAGAAATGGGCAATTCTAGCTTTTTATTGCCGCAAACGCATTATCTAAAGGAGCAAACACCTATTTTGGAAAGTAGTTGATATTTGTATTCTCACTGCTAAAAACCATCCCATATGCACAGTCAGTGTGGGGTATGAACAGATCACTTGAAAAAGTTAGGTTTTGGGGTGTTTTAATGGGTGCTATTGGACAAAAGTTGCAGCTTTCACAAAACTCAAAAACGAAGTTGTGCCAAAACTGTGAGAGCTACAGGGCCAATTCTTGCTCACCTAACACAACGTGGGGCCCTGTATAACATACTGGAAAATTAGCCTTCTAGCCTTTATTGTTTTGAAGAAATGGGCAATTCATTTTTTTATTGTCGCAAACGCATTATCTCAAAGAATAAACACCTATTTTGGAAAGTAGTTGATATTTGTATTCTCACTGCTAAAAACCATCCCATATGCACAGTCAGTGTGGGGTATGTACAGATCACTTGAAAAAGTTAGGTTTTGGGGTGTTTTAATGGGTGCTATTGGACAAAAGTTGCAGCTTTCAAAAAACTCAAAAACGAAGTTGTGCCAAAACTATGAGAGCTACATGGCCAATTCTTGCTCACATAACACAGCCTGGGGCCCTGTATAACATACTGGAAAATTAGCCTTCTAGCATTTATGGTTTTGGAGAAATGGGCAATTCTAGCTTTTTATTGCCGCAAACGCATTATCTCAAGGAGCAAACACCTATTGTGGAAAGTATTTGATATTTGTATTCTCACTGCTAAAAAACCATCCCATATGCACAGTCAGTGTGGGGTATGAACAGATCACTTGAAAAAGTTAGGTTTTGGGGTGTTTTAATGGGTGCTATTGGACAAAAGTTGCAGCTTTCACAAAACTCAAAAACGAAGTTGTGCCAAAACTGTGAGAGCTACATGGCCAATTCTTGCTCACATAACACAGCCTGGGGCCCTGTATAACATACTGGAAAATTAGCCTTCTAGCATTTATGGTTTTGGAGAAATGGGCAATTCTAGCTTTTTATTGCCGCAAACGCATTATCTCAAGGAGCAAACACCTATTTTGGAAAGTAGTTGATATTTGTATTCTCACTGCTAAAAAACATCCCATATGCACAGTCAGTGTGGGGTATGGACAGATCAGTTGAAAAAGTTAGATTTTGGGGTGTTTTAATGGGTGCTATTGGACAAAAGTTGCAGCTTTCACAAAACTCAAAAACGAAGTTGTGCCAAAACTGTGAGAGCTACAGGGCCAATTCTTGCTCACATAACACAGCCTGGGGCCCTGTATAACATACTGGAAAATTAGCCTTCTAGCATTTATGGTTTTGGAGAAATGGGCAATTCTAGCTTTTTATTGCCGCAAACGCATTATCTAAAGGAGCAAACACCTATTTTGGAAAGTAGTTGATATTTGTATTCTCACTGCTAAAAACCATCCCATATGCACAGTCAGTGTGGGGTATGGACAGATCACTTGAAAAAGTTAGGTTTTGGGGTGTTTTAATGGGTGCTATTGGACAAAAGTTGCAGCTTTCACAAAACTCAAAAACGAAGTTGTGCCAAAACTGTGAGAGCTACATGGCCAATTCTTGCTCACCTAACACAACGTGGGGCCCTGTATAACATACTGGAAAATTAGCCTTCTAGCCTTTATGGTTTTGAAGAAATGGGCAATTCATTTTTTTATTGTCGCAAACGCATTATCTCAAAGAGCAAACACCTATTTTCGAAAGTAGTTGATATTTGTATTCTTACTGCTAAAAACCATCCCATATGCACAGTCAGTGTGGGGTATGAACAGATCACTTGAAAAAGTTAGGTTTTGGGGTGTTTTAATGGGTGCTATTGGACAAAAGTTGCAGCTTTCACAAAACTCAAAAACGAAGTTGTGCCAAAACTGTGAGAGGTACATGGCCAATTCTTGCTCACATAACACAGCCTGGGGCCCTGTATAACATACTGGAAAATTAGCCTTCTAGCATTTATGGTTTTGGAGAAATGGGCAATTCAAGCTTTTTATTGCCGCAAACGCATTATCTCAAGGAGCAAACACCTATTTTGGAAAGTAGTTGATATTTGTATTCTCACTGTTAAAAACCATCCCATATGCACAGTCAGTGTGGGGTATGAACAGATCAGTTGAAAAAGTTACATTTTGGGGTGTTTTAATGGGTGCTATTGGACAAAAGTTGCAGCTTTCACAAAACTCAAAAACGAAGTTGTGCCAAAACTGTGAGAGGTACATGGCCAATTCTTGCTCACATAACACAGCCTGGGGCCCTGTATAACATACTGGAAAATTAGCCTTCTAGCCTTTATGGTTTTGAAGAAATGGGCAATTCATTTTTTTATTGTCGCAAACGCATTATCTCAAAGAGCAAACACGTATTTTGGAAAGTAGTTGATATTTGTATTCTTACTGCTAAAAACCATCCCATATGCACAGTCAGTGTGGGGTATGAACAGATCACTTGAAAAAGTTAGGTTTTGGGGTGTTTTAATGGGTGCTATTGGACAAAAGTTGCAGCTTTCACAAAACTCAAAAACGAAGTTGTGCCAAAACTATAAGAGCTACATGGCCAATTCTTGCTCACCTAACACAACGTGGGGCCCTGTATAACATACTGGAAAATTAGCCTTCTAGCCTTTATTGTTTTGAAGAAATGGGCAATTCATTTTTTTATTGTCGCAAACGCATTATCTCAAAGAGCAAACACCTATTTTGGAAAGTAGTTGATATTTGTATTCTCACTGCTAACAACCATCCCATATGCACAGTCAGTGTGGGGTATGAACAGATCACTTGAAAAAGTTAGGTTTTGGGGTGTTTTAATGGGTGCTATTGGACAAAAGTTGCAGCTTTCACAAAACTCAAAAACGAAGTTGTGCCAAAACTATGAGAGCTACATGGCCAATTCTTGCTCACATAACACAGCCTGGGGCCCTGTATAACATACTGGAAAATTAGCCTTCTAGCATTTATGGTTTTGGAGAAATGGGCAATTCTAGCTTTTTATTGCCGCAAACGCATTATCTCAAAGAGCAAACACCTATTTTGGAAAGTAGTTGATATTTGTATTCTCACTGCTAAAAACCATCCCATATGCACAGTCAGTGTGGGGTATGAACAGATCACTTGAAAAAGTTAGGTTTTGGGGTGTTTTAATGGGTGCTATTGGACAAAAGTTGCAGCTTTCACAAAACTCAAAAACGAAGTTGTGCCAAAACTGTGAGAGCTACATGGCCAATTCTTGCTCACCTAACACAACGTGGGGCCCTGTATAACATACTGGAAAATTAGCCTTCTAGCCTTTATTGTTTTGAAGAAATGGGCAATTCATTTTTTTATTGTCGCAAACGCATTATCTCAAAGAGCAAACACCTATTTTGGAAAGTAGTTGATATTTGTATTCTCACTGCTAAAAACCATCCCATGTGCACAGTCAGTGTGGGGTATGGACAGATCAGTTGAAAAAGTTACATTTTGGGGTGTTTTAATGGGTGCTATTGGACAAAAGTTGCAGCTTTCACAAAACTCAAAAACGAAGTTGTGCCAAAGCTATAAGAGCTACATGGCCAATTCTTGCTCACCTAACACAACGTGGGGCCCTGTATAACATACTGGAAAATTAGCCTTCTAGCCTTTATTGTTTTGAAGAAATGGGCAATTCATTTTTTTATTGTCGCAAACGCATTATCTCAAAGAGCAAACACCTATTTTGGAAAGTAGTTGATATTTGTATTCTCACTGCTAAAAACCATCCCATATGCACAGTCAGTGTGGGGTATGAACAGATCACTTGAAAAAGTTAGGTTTTGGGGTGTTTTAATGGGTGCTATTGGACAAAAGTTGCAGCTTTCACAAAACTCAAAAACGAAGTTGTGCCAAAACTGTGAGAGATACATGGCCAATTCTTGCTCACATAACACAGCCTGGGGCCCTGTATAACATACTGGAAAATTAGCCTTCTAGCATTTATGGTTTTGGAGAAATGGGCAATTCTAGCTTTTTATTGCCGCAAACGCATTATCTCAAGGAGCAAACACCTATTTTGGAAAGTAGTTGATATTTGTATTCTCACTGCTAAAAACCATCCCATATGCACAGTCAGTGTGGGGTATGAACAGATCAGTTGAAAAAGTTAGGTTTTGGGGTGTTTTAATGGGTGCTATTGGACAAAAGTTGCAGCTTTCACAAAACTCAAAAACGAAGTTGTGCCAAACTTGTGAGAGCCACATGGCCAATTCTTGCTCACATAACACAGCCTGGGGCCCTGTATAACATATTGGAAAATTAGCCTTCTAGCATTTATGGTTTTGGAGAAATGGGCAATTCTAGCTTTTTATTGCCGCAAACGCATTATCTCAAGGAGCAAACACCTATTTTGGAAAGTAGTTGATATTTGTATTCTCACTGCTAAAAAACATCCCATATGCACAGTCAGTGTGGGGTATGTACAGATCACTTGAAAAAGTTAGGTTTTGGGGTGTTTTAATGGGTGCTATTGGACAAAAGTTGCAGCTTTCAAAAAACTCAAAAACGAAGTTGTGCCAAAACTGTGAGAGCTACATGGCCAATTCTTGCTCACATAACACAGCCTGGGGCCCTGTATAACATACTGGAAAATTAGCCTTCTAGCATTTATGGTTTTGGAGAAATGGGCAATTCTAGCTTTTTATTGCAGCAAACGCATTATCTCAAGGAGCAAACACCTATTTTGGAAAGTAGTTGATATTTGTATTCTCACTGCTAAAAACCATCCCATATGCACAGTCAGTGTGGGGTATGAACAGATCAGTTGAAAAAGTTAGATTTTGGGGTGTTTTAATGGGTGCTATTGGACAAAAGTTGCAGCTTTCACAAAACTCAAAAACGAAGTTGTGCCAAAACTATGAGAGCTACATGGCCAAATCTTGCTCACCTAACACAACGTGGGGCCCTGTATAACATACTGGAAAATTAGCCTTCTAGCCTTTATGGTTTTGAAGAAATGGGCAATTCATTTTTTTATTGTCGCAAACACATTATCTCAAAGAGCAAACACCTATTTTGGAAAGTAGTTGATATTTGTATTCTCACTGCTAAAAACCATCCCATATGCACAGTCAGTGTGGGGTATGGCCAGATCAGTTGCAAAAAGTTACATTTTGGGGTGTTTTAATGGGTGCTATTGGACAAAAGTTGCAGCTTTCACAAAACTCAAAAACGAAGTTGTAGCAACACTATGAGAGCTACATGGCCAATTCTTGCTCACCTAACACAACGTGGGGCCCTGTATAACATACTGGAAAATTAGCCTTCTAGCATTTATGGTTTTGGAGAAATGGGCAATTCTAGCTTTTTATTGCCGCAAACGCATTATCTCAAGGAGCAAACACCTATTTTGGAAAGTAGTTGATATTTGTATTCTCACTGCTAAAAAACATCCCATATGCACAGTCAGTGTGGGGTATGGACAGATCAGTTGAAAAAGTTACATTTTGGGGTGTTTTAATGGGTGCTATTGGACAAAAGTTGCAGCTTTCACAAAACTCAAAAACAAAGTTGTGCCAAAACTGTGAGAGATACATGGCCAATTCTTGCTCACATAACACAGCCTGGGGCCCTGTATAACATACTGGAAAATTAGCCTTCTAGCATTTATGGTTTTGGAGAAATGGGCAATTCTAGCTTTTTATTGCAGCAAACGCATTATCTCAAAGAGCAAACACCTATTTTGGAAAGTAGTTGATATTTGTATTCTCACTGCTAAAAACCATCCCATATGCACAGTCAGTGTGGGGTATGAACAGATCAGTTGAAAAAGTTAGGTTTTGGGGTGTTTTAATGGGTGCTATTGGACAAAAGTTGCAGCTTTCACAAAACTCAAAAACGAAGTTGTGCCAAAACTATGAGAGCTACATGGCCAATTCTTGCTCACCTAACACAACGCGGGGCCCTGTATAACATACTGGAAAATTAGCCTTCTAGCCTTTATGGTTTTGAAGAAATGGGCAATTCATTTTTTTATTGTCGCAAACACATTATCTCAAAGAGCAAACACCTATTTTGGAAAGTAGTTGATATTTGTATTCTCACTGCTAAAAACCATCCCATATGCACAGTCAGTGTGGGGTATGGCCAGATCAGTTGCAAAAAGTTACATTTTGGGGTGTTTTAATGGGTGCTATTGGACAAAAGTTGCAGCTTTCACAAAACTCAAAAACGAAGTTGTAGCAACACTATGAGAGCTACATGGCCAATTCTTGCTCACCTAACACAACGTGGGGCCCTGTATAACATACTGGAAAATTAGCCTTCTAGCATTTATGGTTTTGGAGAAATGGGCAATTCTAGCTTTTTATTGCCGCAAACGCATTATCTCAAGGAGCAAACACCTATTTTGGAAAGTAGTTGATATTTGTATTCTCACTGCTAAAAAACATCCCATATGCACAGTCAGTGTGGGGTATGGACAGATCAGTTGAAAAAGTTACATTTTGGGGTGTTTTAATGGGTGCTATTGGACAAAAGTTGCAGCTTTCACAAAACTCAAAAACGAAGTTGTGCCAAAACTGTGAGAGATACATGGCCAATTCTTGCTCACATAACACAGCCTGGGGCCCTGTATAACATACTGGAAAATTAGCCTTCTAGCATTTATGGTTTTGGAGAAATGGGCAATTCTAGCTTTTTATTGCCGCAAACGCATTATCTCAAAGAGCAAACACCTATTTTGGAAAGTAGTTGATATTTGTATTCTCACTGCTAAAAACCATCCCATATGCACAGTCAGTGTGGGGTATGAACAGATCACTTGAAAAAGTTAGGTTTTGGGGTGTTTTAATGGGTGCTATTGGACAAAAGTTGCAGCTTTCACAAAACTCAAAAACGAAGTTGTGCCAAAACTGTGAGAGCTACATGGCCAATTCTTGCTCACCTAACACAACGCGGGGCCCTGTATAACATACTGGAAAATTAGCCTTCTAGCCTTTATTGTTTTGAAGAAATGGGCAATTCATTTTTTTATTGTCGCAAACGCATTATCTCAAAGAGCAAACACCTATTTTGGAAAGTAGTTGATATTTGTATTCTCACTGCTAAAAACCATCCCATGTGCACAGTCAGTGTGGGGTATGGACAGATCAGTTGAAAAAGTTACATTTTGGGGTGTTTTAATGGGTGCTATTGGACAAAAGTTGCAGCTTTCACAAAACTCAAAAACGAAGTTGTGCCAAAGCTATAAGAGCTACATGGCCAATTCTTGCTCACCTAACACAACGTGGGGCCCTGTATAACATACTGGAAAATTAGCCTTCTAGCCTTTATTGTTTTGAAGAAATGGGCAATTCATTTTTTTATTGTCGCAAACGCATTATCTCAAAGAGCAAACACCTATTTTGGAAAGTAGTTGATATTTGTATTCTCACTGCTAAAAACCATCCCATATGCACAGTCAGTGTGGGGTATGAACAGATCAGTTGAAAAAGTTAGATTTTGGGGTGTTTTAATGGGTGCTATTGGACAAAAGTTGCAGCTTTCACAAAACTCAAAAACGAAGTTGTGCCAAAACTATGAGAGC
Source organism: Proterorhinus semilunaris (assembly GCA_021464625.1). Taxonomy (NCBI): domain Eukaryota; kingdom Metazoa; phylum Chordata; class Actinopteri; order Gobiiformes; family Gobiidae; genus Proterorhinus; species Proterorhinus semilunaris. The sequence continues at coordinate 54,801,015 of CM038343.1, read as the reverse complement.
TACATGGCCAATTCTTGCTCACCTAACACAACGTGGGGCCCTGTATAACATACTGGAAAATTAGCCTTCTAGCCTTTATTGTTTTGAAGAAATGGGCAATTCATTTTTTTATTGTCGCAAACGCATTATCTCAAAGAGCAAACACCTATTTTGGAAAGTAGTTGATATTTGTATTCTCACTGCTAAAAACCATCCCATATGCACAGTCAGTGTGGGGTATGAACAGATCAGTTGAAAAAGTTAGATTTTGGGGTGTTTTAATGGGTGCTATTGGACAAAAGTTGCAGCTTTCACAAAACTCAAAAACGAAGTTGTGCCAAAACTATGAGAGCTACATGGCCAAATCTTGCTCACCTAACACAACGTGGGGCCCTGTATAACATACTGGAAAATTAGCCTTCTAGCCTTTATGGTTTTGAAGAAATGGGCAATTCATTTTTTTATTGTCGCAAACACATTATCTCAAAGAGCAAACACCTATTTTGGAAAGTAGTTGATATTTGTATTCTCACTGCTAAAAACCATCCCATATGCACAGTCAGTGTGGGGTATGGCCAGATCAGTTGCAAAAAGTTACATTTTGGGGTGTTTTAATGGGTGCTATTGGACAAAAGTTGCAGCTTTCACAAAACTCAAAAACGAAGTTGTAGCAACACTATGAGAGCTACATGGCCAATTCTTGCTCACCTAACACAACGTGGGGCCCTGTATAACATACTGGAAAATTAGCCTTCTAGGCTTTATGGTTTTGAAGAAATGGGCAATTCATTTTTTTATTGTCGCAAACGCATTATCTCAAAGAATAAACACCTATTTTGGAAAGTAGTTGATATTTGTATTCTCACTGCTAAAAACCATCCCATATGCACAGTCAGTGTGGGGTATGTACAGATCACTTGAAAAAGTTAGGTTTTGGGGTGTTTTAATGGGTGCTATTGGACAAAAGTTGCAGCTTTCAAAAAACTCAAAAACGAAGTTGTGCCAAAACTGTGAGAGCTACATGGCCAATTCTTGCTCACATAACACAGCCTGGGGCCCTGTATAACATACTGGAAAATTAGCCTTCTAGCATTTATGGTTTTGGAGAAATGGGCAATTCTAGCTTTTTATTGCCGCAAACGCATTATCTCAAGGAGCAAACACCTATTTTGGAAAGTAGTTGATATTTGTATTCTCACTGCTAAAAAACATCCCATATGCACAGTCAGTGTGGGGTATGGACAGATCAGTTGAAAAAGTTACATTTTGGGGTGTTTTAATGGGTGCTATTGGACAAAAGTTGCAGCTTTCACAAAACTCAAAAACGAAGTTGTGCCAAAACTGTGAGAGCTACAGGGCCAATTCTTGCTCACATAACACAGCCTGGGGCCCTGTATAACATACTGGAAAATTAGCCTTCTAGCATTTATGGTTTTGGAGAAATGGGCAATTCTAGCTTTTTATTGCCGCAAACGCATTATCTAAAGGAGCAAACACCTATTTTGGAAAGTAGTTGATATTTGTATTCTCACTGCTAAAAACCATCCCATATGCACAGTCAGTGTGGGGTATGAACAGATCACTTGAAAAAGTTAGGTTTTGGGGTGTTTTAATGGGTGCTATTGGACAAAAGTTGCAGCTTTCACAAAACTCAAAAACGAAGTTGTGCCAAAACTGTGAGAGATACATGGCCAATTCTTGCTCACATAACACAGCCTGGGGCCCTGTATAACATACTGGAAAATTAGCCTTCTAGCATTTATGGTTTTGGAGAAATGGGCAATTCTAGCTTTTTATTCCCGCAAACGCATTATCTCAAGGAGCAAACACCTATTTTGGAAAGTAGTTGATATTTGTATTTTCACTGCTAAAAACCATCCCATATGCACAGTCAGTGTGGGGTATGGACAGATCAGTTGAAAAAGTTACATTTTGGGGTGTTTTAATGGGTGCTATTGGACAAAAGTTGCAGCTTTCACAAAACTCAAAAACGAAGTTGTGCCAACACTATGAGAGCTACATGGCCAATTCTTGCTCACCTAACACAACGCGGGGCCCTGTATAACATACTGGAAAATTAGCCTTCTAGCCTTTATGGTTTTGAAGAAATGGGCAATTCATTTTTTTATTGTCGCAAACGCATTATCTCAAAGAGCAAACACCTATTTTGGAAAGTAGTTGATATTTGTATTCTCACTGCTAAAAACCATCCCATATGCACAGTCAGTGTGGGGTATGAACAGATCACTTGAAAAAGTTAGGTTTTGGGGTGTTTTAATGGGTGCTATTGGACAAAAGTTGCAGCTTTCACAAAACTCAAAAACGAAGTTGTGCCAAAACTATAAGAGCTACATGGCCAATTCTTGCTCACCTAACACAACGTGGGGCCCTGTATAACATACTGGAAAATTAGCCTTCTAGCCTTTATTGTTTTGAAGAAATGGGCAATTCATTTTTTTATTGTCGCAAACGCATTATCTCAAAGAGCAAACACCTATTTTGGAAAGTAGTTGATATTTGTATTCTCACTGCTAAAAACCATCCCATATGCACAGTCAGTGTGGGGTATGGACAGATCACTTGAAAAAGTTACATTTTGGGGTGTTTTAATGGGTGCTATTGGACAAAAGTTGCAGCTTTCACAAAACTCAAAAACGAAGTTGTGCCAAAACTGTGAGAGCTACATGGCCAATTCTTGCTCACATAACACAGCCTGGGGCCCTGTATAACATACTGGAAAATTAGCCTTCTAGCATTTATGGTTTTGGAGAAATGGGCAATTCTAGCTTTTTATTGCCGCAAACCTATTATCTCAAGGAGCAAACACCTATTTTGGAAAGTAGTTGATATTTGTATTCTCACTGCTAAAAACCATCCCATATGCACAGTCAGTGTGGGGTATGAACAGATCACTTGAAAAAGTTAGGTTTTATGGTGTTTTAATGGGTGCTATTGGACAAAAGTTGCAGCTTTCACAAAACTCAAAAACGAAGTTGTGCCAAAACTGTGAGAGCTACATGGCCAATTCTTGCTCACATAACACAGCCTGGGGCCCTGTATAACATACTGGAAAATTAGCCTTCTAGCCTTTATTGTTTTGAAGAAATGGGCAATTCATTTTTTTATTGTCGCAAACGCATTATCTCAAAGAGCAAACACCTATTTTGGAAAGTAGTTGATATTTGTATTCTCACTGCTAAAAACCATCCCATATGCACAGTCAGTGTGGGGTATGAACAGATCACTTGAAAAAGTTAGGTTTTGGGGTGTTTTAATGGGTGCTATTGGACAAAAGTTGCAGCTTTCACAAAACTCAAAAACGAAGTTGTGCCAAAACTGTGAGAGATACATGGCCAATTCTTGCTCACATAACACAGCCTGGGGCCCTGTATAACATACTGGAAAATTAGCCTTCTAGCATTTATGGTTTTGGAGAAATGGGCAATTCTAGCTTTTTATTCCCGCAAACGCATTATCTCAAAGAGCAAACACCTATTTTGGAAAGTAGTTGATATTTGTATTCTCACTGCTAAAAACCATCCCATATGCACAGTCAGTGTGGGGTATGGACAGATCAGTTGAAAAAGTTACATTTTGGGGTGTTTTAATGGGTGCTATTGGACAAAAGTTGCAGCTTTCACAAAACTCAAAAACGAAGTTGTGCCAAAACTATGAGAGCTACATGGCCAATTCTTGCTCACCTAACACATCGTGGGGCCCTGTATAACATATTGGAAAATTAGCCTTCTAGCCTTTATGGTTTTGAAGAAATGGGCAATTCTAGCTTTTTATTGCCGCAAACGCATTATCTCAAAGAGCAAACACCTATTTTGGAAAGTAGTTGATATTTGTATTCTCACTGCTAAAAAACATCCCATATGCACAGTCAGTGTGGGGTATGAATATCCTTACTTACATTTATTACGTCATTACGTCCTTCCTTCATTACGTCATTACGTCCTTCCTTCCGTCCTTCCTTCATTACGTCATTACGTCCTTCCTTCCGTCATTACATCCTTCCTTTCTTCATTACGTCCTTCCTTCCTTCCGTTATTACGTCCTTCCTTCCGTCATTACGTCCGTCCTTCCTTCCTTCCATTTATTACATCATTACGTCCTTCATTACGTCCTTCATTACGTCCTTCAGTACGTCCTTCATTACGTCCTTCCTTCCGTCATTACGTCATTACGTCCTTCCTTCCGTCATTACGTCCTTCCTTCATTACGTCATTACGTCCTTCCTTCATTACGTCATTACGTCCTTCCTTCCTTCCTTCATTACGTCCTTCCTTCCTTCATTACGTCATTACGTCCTTCCTTCCGTCATTACGTCCTTCCTTCCTTCCTTCATTACGTCCTTCCGTCCTTCATTACGTCCTTCCTTCCGTCCTTCCTTTATTACGTCATTACGTCCTTCCTTTCGTCATTACGTCCTTCCTTCCTTCCTTCATTACGTAATTACGTCCTTCCTTCCTTCCTTCCGTCATTACGTCCTTTCTTCCTTCCGTCATTACGTCCTTCCTTCCTTCCGTCATTACGTCCTTCCTTCATTACGTCATTACGTCCTTCCTTCCTTCCGTCATTACGTCCTTCCTTCATTACGTCATTACGTCCTTCCTTCATTACGTCATTACGTCCTTCCTTCCGTCATTACGTCCTTCCTTTCGTCATTACGTCCTTCCTTCCTTCCTTCATTACGTCCTTCCTTCATTACGTCATTACGTCCTTCCTTCCGTCATTACGTCCTTCCTTCCTTCCTTCTTTACGTCCTTCCTTCCTTCCTTCCTTCATTACGTCCTTCCTTCCGTCCTTCCTTCATTACGTCATTACGTCCTCCCTCCCTCCATTCCGTCCTTCCTTCATTACGTCCTTCCTTCATTACGTCCTTCCTTCTGTCTTTCATTACTTCCTTCCATCCTTCATTACGTCCGTCCGTCCTTCATTACCTCGCTCCCTCCCTCACTCCATTCCGTCCTTCCTTCCTTCCTTCCGTCCTTACGTCCTTCCTTCATTATGTCCTTACGTCCTTCCTTCATTACGTCCTTACATCCGTCCTTCATTACGTCCTTACGTCCTTCCTTCCGTCCTTCATTACGTCCTTCCTTCCGTCCTTCATTACTTCCTTCCATCCTTCATTACGTCCGTCCGTCCTTCATTACCTCCCTCCCTCCATCCCTCCCTCACTCACTCCATTACATCCTTCCTTCCTTCATTACGTCCTTCCTTCCTTCATTACGTCCTTCCTTCCTTTCTTCATTCCATCCTTCCGTCCTTCCTTCATTACGTCCTTCCTTCATTCTGTCCTTCCTTCCTTCCTTCATTACGTCCTTCCTTCCTTACATCCTTCCTTCCTTCCTTCCTTACATTCTTCCTTCCTTCCTTCATTACGTCCTTCCTTCCTTCCTTCCTTATGTCCTTCCTTCCTTACGTCCTTCATTACGTCCTTCCTTCCTTCCTTCATTACGTCCTTCCTTCATTATGTCCTTCCTTCCTTCCTTCATTACGTCCTTCCTTACGTCATTACGTCCTTCCTTCCTTCCTTACGTCATTACGTCCTTCCTTCCTTACTTCCTTACTGTTATGATGTGGGTTTTTGATTGTTGGTTTTGTCCTGGTTTTGGTTTGTTTCTCCCCTGTCCTGGTCTGTGTCTCTGTCTTGTGTTTATTTTGATAGTCTTGGTCTGTGTCTGTGTCGTCCAGCTTTCCCTTCCACCTGTTGATTACCTGCCCCGCCCTAATGTGTGTCACCTGTGCCCCGTTTCCTTGTGTATTTATACCCCTGTCCTTGTCGGATCATTGAATGTCATTTGTCGTCGTTGTCTTGCTTGGTCTGTTCTGTTCTGTTCCACGGAGTTCTGCGTGTCTGTAAGTTTAATCCTGTGTTGTTTTACTTGGTCCTACCATTAAATTTAAGTTTTGTTGGACATGTTTGCATTTGGGTCATCATTCCCCCGCACACGTGACACTTACGTCATTACGTCATTACGTCTTTCCTTCATTACGTCCTTCATTACGTCCTTCCTTCCTTCCTTCATTACGTCCGTCCGTCCTTCATTACCTCCCTCCCTCCATCCCTCACGTCCTTCCTTCCTTCCTTCATTACGTCCTTCCGTACTTCCTTCATTACGTCCTTCCTTCATTCCGTCCTTCCTTCCTTCCTTCCTTCCTTCCTTACGTCCTTCATTACGTCCTTCATTACGTCCTTCCTTACGTCCTTCATTACGTCCTTCATTACGTCCTTCCTTCCTTCCTTCATTACGTCCTTCCTTCATTACGTCATTACGTCCTTCCGTCCTTCATTACGTCCTTCCTTCCGTCCTTCCTTCCTTCATTACGTCATTACGTCCTTCCTTTCATCATTACGTCCTTCCTTCATTACGTCATTCCTTCATTACGTCATTACGTCCTTCCTTCATCACGTCCTTCCTTCCTTCCGTCATTAAGTCCTTCCTTCCGTCATTACGTCCTTCCTTCCTTCCTACCTTCCATCATTACGTTCTTCCTTCCTTCCTTCATTACGTCCTTCCTTCATTACGTCATTACGTCCTTCATTACGTCATTACGTCCTTCCTTCCGTCATTACGTCCTTCCTTCCTTCCTTCCGTCATTACGTCCTTCCTTCCTTCCGTCATTACGTCCTTCCTTCCTTCCGTCATTACGTCCTTCCTTCATTATGTCATTACGTCCTTGCTTCCTTCCTTCCGTCATTACGTCCTTGCTTCCTTCCGTCATTACGTCCTTCCTTCATTACGTCATTACGTCCTTCCTTCATTACGTCATTACGTCCTTCCTTTATTACGTCATTACGTCCTTCCTTCATTACGTCATTACGTCCTTCCTTCATTACGTCCTTCATTACATCCTTCCTTCCTTCATTACGTTCTTCCTTCATTACGTCCTTCCTTACGTCCTTCATTACGTCCTTCATTACGTCCTTCCTTACGTCCTTCATTACGTCCTTCCTTCCTTCATTACGTCCTTCCTTCCTTCATTACGTCCTTCCTTCATTACGTCCTTCCTTACGTCCTTCCTTACGTCCTTCCTTCCTTCATTACGTCCTTCCTTCCTTCATTACGTCCTTCCTTCCTTCATTACGTCCTTCCTTCCTTACGTCCTTCCTTACGTCCTTCCTTACGTCCTTACGTCCTTCCTTCCTTCATTACGTCCTTCCTTCCGTCATTACGTCCTTCCTTCCTTCCTTCATTACGTCATTACGTCCTTCTTTCATTACGTCATTACGTCCTTCCTTCATTACGTCATTACGTCCTTCCTTCCGTCATTACGTCCTTCCTTCATTACGTCATTACGTCCTTCTTTCATTACGTCCTTCCTTCCTTCATTACGTCATTACGTCCTTCCTTCCTTCATTACGTCCTTCCTTCCTTCATTACGTCCTTCCTTCCTTCATTACGTCATTACGTCCTTCCTTCCTTCATTACGTCCTTCCTTCCTTCATTACATCATTACATCCTTCATTACGTCATTACGTCCTTCCTTCCTTCATTACGTCCTTCCTTCATTACGTCCTTCCTTCCGTCCTTCATTACGTCCGTCCGTCCTTCATTACGTCCGTCCCTCCCTCCCTCCCTCCATTACGTCCTCCCTCCCTCCATTCCGTCCTTCCTTCATTACTTCCTTCCATCCTTCATTACGTCCGTCCGTCCTTCATTACCTCCCTCCCTCCCTCCCTCACTCCATTCCGTCCTTCCTTCCTTCCGTCCTTACGTCCTTCCTTCATTATGTCCTTACGTCCTTCCTTCATTACGTCCTTACATCCGTCCTTCATTACGTCCTTCATTACTTCCTTCCATCCTTCATTACGTCCGTCCATCCTTCATTACCTCCCTCCCTCCATCCCTCCCTCACTCACTCCATTACATCCTTCCTTCCTTCATTACGTCCTTCCTTCCTTCCTTCATTCCGTCCTTCCGTCCTTCCTTCATTCTGTCCTTCCTTCCTTCCTTCATTACGTCCTTCCTTCCTTACATCCTTCCTTCCTTCCTTCCTTACATCCTTCCTTCATTACGTCCTTCCTTCCTTCCTTCCTTCCTTCCTTACGTCCTTCCTTCCTTACGTCCTTCATTACGTCCTTCCTTCATTACGTCCTTCATTACGTCCTTCCTTCCTTCCGTCCTTACGTCCTTCCTTCATTACGTCCTTACGTCCTTCCTTCCGTCCTTCATTATGTCCTTCCTTCCGTCCTTCATTACTTCCTTCCATCCTTCATTACGTCCGTCCGTCCTTCATTACCTCCCTCCCTCCATCCCTCCCTCACTCACTCCATTACGTCCTTCCTTCCTTCATTACGTCCTTCCTTCCTTCCTTCATTCCGTCCTTCCGTCCTTCCTTCATTACGTCCTTCCTTCATTCTGTCCTTCCTTCCTTCCTTCATTACGTCCTTCCTTCCTTACATCCTTCCTTCCTTCCTTCCTTACATCCTTCCTTCATTACGTCCTTCCTTCCTTCCTTCCTTCCTTACGTCCTTCCTTCCTTACGTCCTTCATTACGTCCTTCCTTCATTACGTCCTTCATTACGTCCTTCCTTCATTACGTCCTTCATTACGTCCTTCCTTCATTACGTCCTTCATTACGTCCTTCATTACGTCCTTCATTACATCCTTCCTTCCTTCCTCCATTACGTCCTTCCTTCCTTCCTTCATTACGTCCTTCCTTCCTTCCTTCATTACGTCATCCTTCCTTCATTACGTCCTTCCTTCCTTCATTACGTCTGTTGGAGCCATTTTTAGCCTTATGTTGTTTGATCCTCCTGCCACTGCGTGGCGCTCTGTGGGCGCTTATGTAATTACCTGCCCTATATAAGGTGGGTGGAGGGGGGGCGTTCGGGTGTGGCAGTATGGAGGCAAACATCTTTTGACCGCGTCTATTGGAGTCTGAAACCTGTGTATATTGATGTCGGCTATGCAAATAAACCTTGGAACACAGTACATTTTATGGTTCTTTGTGGAGGAAGACACGCGTCCGAGACGCCAAATCACTGCTGCCACAGCGGACGTTTGCACAGGGTAAACCTGGCCGCTACATTGTCAAAAGATAGCCTCAGGCAACGGGCGTAGAGAGCCTGCGCCGGCTGTGAGTGGCACAGCACGGTTTCCAGTAGTGGAGAAGACCCACCAACTACCGTAGCGGTGATCGTCGCGAGGTCTACGGCGAACCGGCGGACTGTTGGCGGGAAGAGGAAGAGGAAGGAAGGGGACTGCATGCGCGTCCTCTACCAACAGCGGTAGTGGCGACAGGCGCGGGACGGGCTCGGCGCGGGAGCTGCATTGTTTGTTGCGCGGCTGGTTGCAACAGGAGGAAGCGGCCCGCGGTGGACACCTGGCCCGCGGTCTGGCCCGCGGTGGACGCCTGGCCCCCGGTGGAGCTGCTACGCATTTCGGAGACTACACGAAGGACAGATCACCTACCTGGTATGCAACTTTTAGTTTGATCGTGGAAGCGCAAAGTGTCACTATGATGGAACATGTAGAAAATATTGCCTTTTGGGAACGGGACAGGGAGTGCAATGTAAAAGCGAACGCTGCTAAAAATGCACACATCCTATACGAAGAAGTGGATTGGGAGGGACCAGAGATTTTTGTCCCGGTAAAGGCGGTCTGTGAAGACACTATGGCCAGTGATGGCTTTGATGAGGTGGATTGGGACGCGCCGGAGATATTTACTGCACTGTGTGTTACTTGTGACGACACAGGGGCCGGTGACACCACTGCACTGCAGCCTTCACTGCCTGATGTTGATCAGAAAGACACAACTCTGGTCAAATTGGACTGGGAACATGATTCACTTGTCGACCAGCCTCCTGCCGAGGTGGTTGCCGCTGGCTCTTTCACTTCGCTAATTCATACGGCCCCATCAAAGTCCTGCTTTGGTGCAGTGAACAACTTGATGGTAGTTGTTCCACCGTCTCCACAAACTCTTGGAGAGTCTACATTTATAAATGACACCTTAATGAACTCTGACAAGTGTACTGTTGCCATTTTGAATTGTTTGTTGTATGTGCTTGTCGTGCAAGCCCACAAAATGTCGCTACTTAAGCAATATAAAGCCTTCAAAAGGAAGAAATGGAAATGTATTAAACTGACCAGGCTGTATGCTAATGATAGAGTTGATTAGTACTGACATTATCTTGTTTGTATAAAGTAAACTGTCCCTTGAAATATAAAATGTTAAATGTATGAAATTGATTTGTTATGGCTCCATTTTAAAGTAATGTATTTATAATTGTTTCCGCATTTGGCTTCATCAATTAAGGGGCCGGTGTGTTGGAGCCATTTTTAGCCTTATGTTGTTTGATCCTCCTGCCACTGCGTGGCGCTCTGTGGGCGCTTATGTAATTACCTGCCCTATATAAGGTGGGTGGAGGGGGGGCGTTCGGGTGTGGCAGTATGGAGGCAAACATCTTTTGACCGTGTCTATTGGAGTCTGAAACCTGTGTATATTGATGTCGGCTATGCAAATAAACCTTGGAACACAGTACATTTTATGGTTCTTTGTGGAGGAAGACACGAGTCCGAGACGCCAAATCACTGCTGCCACAGCGGACGTTTGCACAGGGTAAACCTGGCCGCTACAACGTCATTACGTCCTTCCTTCCTTCCTTCCTTCATTACGTCCTTCCTTCCTTCATTACGTCATTACGTCCTTCCTTCCTTCATTACGTCATTACGTCCTTCCTTCCTTCATTACGTCATTACGTCCTTCCTTCCTTCATTACGTCCTTCCTTCCTTCATTACGTCATTACGTCCTTCCCTCCTTCATTACTATGGAAGACTATTGGCACCTTAATTCAGTTGTCTATTCATTTGTCAAATGGCTATGCATTATGTTATTTTAGTATTTATGTTGTATTTGTTTATGGCAAAGTTGCATGTTATATCCTATTTTTCTTGTAATGTTCTTTTCCAAAAGTTCTAATGGCAATTCTATGTGTAAAGTGTCGATGCAATGTCTTGACATATTCCCAATTACAAGATTTTGAAATGAATAGCATATTGACATGGAAATGTGGCCTCTTTATTCATTTTTCTATTCATTCTTAATATGGCATGTAGTTTGGAATTGTTTTTTGCAAAGTTGCATGTTATATCCTATTTTGACTTGTAATGTTCTTTTCCAAAAGTTCTAATGGCAATTCTATGTGTAAAGTGTCGATGCAATGTCTTGACATATTCCCAATTACAAGATTTTGAAATTAATAGCATATTGACATGGAAATGTGGCCTCTTTATTCATTTTTCTATTCATTCTTAATATGTTCATGTTATATCCTATTTTGACTTGTATTGTTCTATTTGAGTATGTTAAGTTTCATTTAATGTGTTGTGAAACAGCACCTCCCTCTGGATTGTATTGCAAATCGCATATTGCATTGCCACACGCGCTGAGTGCACCAATATTCTATACGCTATGCAGTTCTTGACCCCTGGGAAGGCGGGCCCTGGTCCGCTCTCGGCCAATCAGAGACGAGACTATATCCTCCTAGCTAGCTGCGCAGTGTTGTTGATTTTTGCTGGAAGTACATGCTGTCATGACGGATTGGAAGTAACAGATCAGCCTTCATGAAGATTCCTAGTTACTCTAAGGAGGTTCTTTGTAAGTATAGAAGCGCGATGTTTGTTAAAATACCAGTACTGTTTCGTTTTTTGTGTGTCTGTTTTTTTAGAAAACACTTTCTGGCTAGCCAGTTAAACGTCCAGAGCTAGTAGGCTAATGTTACTTTAAAAACGGGCTGCTCTTGGTCGGTCACCAGTCACAGTTAATGTGAAGCCGATTCAGACAGTGACTTGACATCTCTTCTAACTACAGCACCAGTAGCACACTTGGATCTTCAGACCCACTCGAGTCCGCACCGCGCGGAGAAAAACACAGGTTGTGAACTGTTAAGCTAAGGTGGCCCTCAGTTGTAGCCATAGAGTGTACACTTTGTGGTTTTAGGGCGATATATTACTCATTTCCTATATGCTCGTTCCTCTCTTAAAATAGCAGTTACTGCCTTTCAACTTGTTAGCTACACTGTAGTGCTTCGTTTTGTAGCTATGGAAGTTTGATTTAGTTAAAGACTCAGCTACAGGGAAGACATCATTCCAGTTTGTTGCCATGATAAATGTAACCCAGCTATATAAATCGTTTAGGGTCTCTATAATTAGCCAACCTAGGGTGCTGCCAAATGTTCAAGTAGTAGCTGTTGTTCCAAATTAAATGAAACTAGAACAAAGCAATGACTATGTAGCAAGAGGTCAGGGTATGTACATGAATGTGAACAGCGTGTGAATATTTGTAATATAATGCGGATCTAATTTTGTTCTATCCTTAGCATCCAACAGTAATCAATATCCTTTTTTGTTGTGGTGAGTCACTCTAATGTTCTTCCTTTGTTCATTAGGGCCCAGAGAAACCTGTGCAGAAGACAGACCGCCTGTGCAGAAAAGACCTGCTGCCATCTTCATCCCGTCACCTCAGCGCTGTTGACATGATCACATTCATAATTTTTCCACAAATTATAACAAATTAGTTATTCATTAAATGCAGACCATCTTTGCATCTCTCAATTTAATATTTATTTACAAGAAGCTCATGACAACACAAACGGGTTCAACTCGGCTCCTCTGCGACATTCTCCTAGTCTTCGTTCCCCTGGACCGCTCCTGTACCACACAGCTGCTTCTTGGCGTTGCAGAGAAGAATGATTCCACCATACAGGAAGAATCTTATTGGCCAGTCTAAAGATGTTCTACTGTCTCTTCATATTCAGATGTTGTACGGTCTCTTCATAGCGGCATCTGGAATGTAGAGGGTTATAAAGGATTAAACAAAAAGACGTAAAACGATGTGATGTGTGTGCTTTGGTATATTCTATTTTTGTGAATTCAAGCATACCCTTGTATCTCCGAGAATGGCTGACCTTGTAGTACTGCAATCTTCACATTATAAGCACAATAATCGGTAGGAACAGATTATGAAGTATTACATTCATGTTATACAACTCTGATCTAAAATACAGAGTAGTACTTACCCTACATCTGTACAAAAGATGAGGCTATTTTCTAGTCATGTTATTTCTGATCAAGTAAATAATAGGACACCTCTGAAAGTATGGAATCAGTTTTGTGCCAAAAGAAACAAACAAAACTTCTTCAATGTAGACCAGTGTAGATAAATTTAACCCTAGGCAGAAATTAAAATTGTTAGTTTCGTTGAAATGTGTACAGCCTGCGTTCATACACTTTGTACGGTATGCGTAAAAAAAAACTATTTTCTTATGTATTCATTAATTTAATTGCACATTCACGTTATTCATTAATTCATATCACTGACATGTACATTGATTACATTGTGTCCTATTCATCCATTCCAACAGTGTGTTATTTACATTCACAACCTTCAAGTTTAAACTAATTTGCTCTGGCAAGATGACAAAGTAAAGTATATACAAAATGATACTCTATTGTCTCTATACTGTTATTTGGGAATAGGGCTGCACAATTAAATCGCAATTAAATCAACATTGTAATTTTAAATATTGCAATAACCAAATCCCAAAGACTGAGGGTCTTGCGTCTCCAATATTTTATGAAGCTGAAATGTAATAAAAGTATCATTTGCTGAATACTAGTTTTATCGCTTCAAGATAATCGTCAAACCCTTCAGCCCTTGCTTTTAGATTATAGGTTCTCTCTATGAAGATTTCTGTGCAGTCTACAATGCAACGGCAGTTCTTAAATTTTGGTTTAAAAGATTTTGGCATGTTTGCCGTTACTGCATCCTTACTAGGCCAAATTATCAATGGTTTCAAAACTAAGGACAACATGGGGATCAACTCTCTTATGATTTTGGACACAGTTGAGAAAGGAAGGTCAAATTGCTGTGCCAGATCTCTATTGGTGAGCCCAAGTCTGATTTTCATTAAAACCAAAATGAGGTGGTTCTCCCAGCATAACCCACCTTTCAGCACTAATGCGGTTTGTTTAAGAATGGTTAGAAGCCACAAGAAAGCTTGAATGGACTGCAATCCAGTAAAAAAACACAGTGTAGAGTCTTTCAATGAATCAAACCCAAATCGGTCCCTCAGCTGTTGATTCCATGACTTTATAGCCCTTTGAAAAGGTTCCCTTGGTTCCCTTTTTAAAGCCACGTAGTCATCCTGAAGGTGGCGATACTGCATGTTGAGTTGGTCCAAGTCCTTTCTGGGCACAAAGTCATCTACAAGAAAAAAAGGAGAAAAAATACTTCATGCTTGAAGTGCAATATCACAAAAGGCACCATCTTAACATTACACAGAGCACATCCTGGTCAATACATTCAGACATGGGTACAACACACCGACACAATTCCCACCCATCCACTGAATTTCGTATACCTGATTCAGCTTCAGCTTGGAGTGTGTTGCTAGTAACAGGTGCCTTCTCCTAATTCGTTCATATCTATGGAAAATTATACAAAGTATTGTATATCAAAACATTGTAACTATTTTACATATTTTGGCTCCTAATAACCAAAGCTATGCAGTCAGGTTAGAATATTTTACTGACCGAATTATACATACCTTGCTACCTTTGCTGTAGGGTCTGGAGCGCTATGTGGAAAAGTAGATGGCACAACATCTGGACTGTCAGAGTCCATAGATGGTTCTCCTGGTAAAGGAAAAATCCCACATTAGTTCAGCTAATTATTGCACAAGTTTCCATTTCAGACATCTCAACCGGGGAAAAACTACTTCAAGGAGCAACATTATATTAACTACACTCAAGTAAAGTCTCTTAGGAGTTGACATTACAAGTGGGTCAACATAAAGAAGAATGATACTTGTTAAACTCAAGGTTTACTGCTCAAATAAACAAATAAACTAAAGCAAAGGCAGTATTATGTAACATAATTATATATATAAAATACCTTAGGCTATTAATGAGAGCGAAGTTGACTACACCTCCAAAAGATGCCCTCCCTGTCATTTGCAGTGTGCTCTTCTTCCACTCACAATATTTTTTTTGTTATGGTTTGTAGGCTACACAGGGTAATTTCTCAACAACTGAAAGCCGCAATCAAAAGGCGGCGAGCGAGACTTTAGACAAAAAGGTCATTAGACGAAGCCCCACGTTAAACTCGCGCTAAGTACCATTATGTTTCCTTAACTCAAAGCAGCCGTCATCCAATTCAGTGACTCTACTACAATCATACCTAGATCAGTGTCTACTTGGCTTTTTGAAGGGCGTTTCTCCTCAGGATTTTCAGGCTAAACCAAGAAGGAGCCTAACTTTGGCTACTTATTTAGCAAAACAGCTAACGCTACAGGTTGCTAAAAGTTAGCTTTAACTTGGCTGATCAGGATCAAATATAGATAAATTAGCCAAGTTTTAGTGCTCACTTAAGAATTATGGCGAGATACTTAAATACTTTTTAATTACTGTAGGATACAAATACTTACCAGATATGAAGTGAGCGCTACAGAGGCTCACCCCAGTTGTAGGACCACCCGAAACCTAATCCGCTCTTTTAATTGCCCGAAGCCACAATCTTCTCCTGTTTTTGGCAAATGGGTGACGTCCTCTTGGGATGTTAAACATACGCCAATCATTCTCACTTCTGTGCAATTAACAGCACAACAACTCCTCATTTTATCGTTCGGAATGCCTCTGTCTGTGTAGCTTTTGCTCCCCGGATGTGCGCGCAGCTTGTCTGTGACGTCAGCACAACTTCCGGGGCACTGCGCTGATGAGCTGTGTCAATCAAAAACTAACTAGCCAATGGGGACGATCTCCTGAAAAAGCCCGCCCACCCGAGAGGATTGTGCCAGAACCCCATGGCCAGAACTGCAAACAAAAAGTCAAGGAGCGCAAACGAGAGAGAGCTGCAGAGAGACTGCAAAACTGAGTCAGAGCAAAAGTCTGACTGGAGAGAGAGAAGCAGAGGGAACCGTAAACAGAAGAATACATTATTAGAAGAGTAAAATACCAATGCTTTACGCAATTAGACAAAGAATTTGATTGCAAGTTATACTTTTTTTTGTTTTATTCGTTTTATTTTCTCTCAAATTCCCTATTTTTCTTTGACATTGAAGAAAAACTGATTCCATACAAGAAGCAGCTGTGGTACAGGAGCGGTCCAGGGGAACGAAGACTAGGAGAATGTCGCAGAGGAGCCGAGTTGAACCCGTTTGTGTTGTCATGAGCTTCTTGTAAATAAATATTAAATTGAGAGATGCAAAGATGGTCTGCATTTAATGAATAACTAATTTGTTATAATTTGTGGAAAAATTATGAATGTGATCATGTCAACAGCGCTGAGGTGACGGGATGAAGATGGCAGCAGGTCTTTTCTGCACAGGCGGTCTGTCTTCTGCACAGGTTTCTCTGGGCCCTAATGAACAAAGGAAGAACATTAGAGTGACTCACCACAACAAAAAAGGATATTGATTACTGTTGGATGCTAAGGATAGAACAAAATTAGATCCGCATTATATTACAAATATTCACACGCTGTTCACATTCATGTACATACCCTGACCTCTTGCTACATAGTCATTGCTTTGTTCTAGTTTCATTTAATTTGGAACAACACGGCACGGTAGCACAGCGGTTAGCGCTCGTGCTTCACAGCTAGAAGGTCCGGGGTTCGATTCCCACCTGGACGGGGCCTTTCTGTGTGGAGTTTGCATGTTCTCCCCGTGTCTGCGTAGGTTTCCTCCGGGTACTCCGGTTTCCCCTACCACTAAAAACATGTACAATAGGTCAGGATGAATGAGAGTGTGTTTGAGAGTGCGCATGGAGGACGACGGATGGAAATTAGCCCAAGGCTACAATCCGGTGTGGCTTGTTTACATGCATGAGACCCATGTATGTTCATTAACATGCACTGTCCTGACCAAATAAACCAATGAAAGAAAAAAAAACAAAAAAAAAACAGCTACTACTTGAACATTTGGCAGCACCCTAGGTTGGCTAATTATAGAGACCCTAAACGATTTATATAGCTGGGTTACATTTATCATGGCAACAAACTGGAATGATGTCTTCCCTGTAGCTGAGTCTTTAACTAAATCAAACTTCCATAGCTACAAAACGAAGCACTACAGTGTAGCTAACAAGTTGAAAGGCAGTAACTGCTATTTTAAGAGAGGAACGAGCATATAGGAAATGAGTAATATATCGCCCTAAAACCACAAAGTGTACACTCTATGGCTACAACTGAGGGCCACCTTAGCTTAACAGTTCACAACCTGTGTTTTTCTCCGCGCGGTGCGGACTCGAGTGGGTCTGAAGATCCAAGTGTGCTACTGGTGCTGTAGTTAGAAGAGATGTCAAGTCACTGTCTGAATCGGCTTCACATTAACTGTGACTGGTGACCGACAAAGAGCAGCCCGTTTTTAAAGTAACATTAGCCTACTAGCTCTGGACGTTTAACTGGCTAGCCAGAAAGTGTTTTCTAAAAAAACAGACACACAAAAAACGAAACAGTACTGGTATTTTAACAAACATCGCGCTTCTATACTTACAAAGAACCTCCTTAGAGTAACTAGGAATCTTCATGAAGGCTGATCTGTTACTTCCAATCCGTCATGACAGCATGTACTTCCAGCAAAAATCAACAACACTGCGCAGCTAGCTAGGAGGATATAGTCTCGTCTCTGATTGGCCGAGAGCGGACCAGGGCCCGCCTTCCCAGGGGTCAAGAACTGCATAGCGTATAGAATATTGGTGCACTCAGCGCGTGTGGCAATGCAATATGCGATTTGCAATACAATCCAGAGGGAGGTGCTGTTTCACAACACATTAAATGAAACTTAACATACTCAAATAGAACAATACAAGTCAAAATAGGATATAACATGAACATATTAAGAATGAATAGAAAAATGAATAAAGAGGCCACATTTCCATGTCAATATGCTATTAATTTCAAAATCTTGTAATTGGGAATATGTCAAGACATTGCATCGACACTTTACACATAGAATTGCCATTAGAACTTTTGGAAAAGAACATTACAAGTCAAAATAGGATATAACATGCAACTTTGCAAAAAACAATTCCAAACTACATGCCATATTAAGAATGAATAGAAAAATGAATAAAGAGGCCACATTTCCATGTCAATATGCTATTCATTTCAAAATCTTGTAATTGGGAATATGTCAAGACATTGCATCGACACTTTACACATAGAATTGCCATTAGAACTTTTGGAAAAGAACATTACAAGAAAAATAGGATATAACATGCAACTTTGCCATAAACAAATACAACATAAATACTAAAATAACATAATGCATAGCCATTTGACAAATGAATAGACAACTGAATTAAGGTGCCAATAGTCTTCCATACTTTACGTCATTACGTCCTTCCTTCATTACGTCATTACGTCTTTCCTTCATTACGTCCGTCCTTCCGTCATTACGTCCTTCCTTCCTTCATTACGTCCTTCCTTCCTTTCTTCATTACGTCCTTCCTTCCTTCATTACGTCCTTCCTTCCTTCATTGCGTCCTTCCTTCCTTTCTTCATTACGTCCTTCCTTCCTTCATTACGTCCTTCCTTCCTTCATTACGTCCTTCCTTCCTTCATTACGTCCTTCCTTCCTTCATTGCGTCCTTCCTTCCTTTCTTCATTACGTCCTTCCTTCCTTCATTACGTCCTTCCTTCCTTCATTACGTCCTTCCTTCCTTCCTTCATTACGTCCTTCCTTCATTACGTCCTTCCTTCCTTCATTGCGTCCTTCCTTCATTACGTCCTTCCTTCCTTCATTGCGTCCTTCCTTCCTTTCTTCATTACGTCCTTCCTTCCTTCATTACGTCCTTCCTTCCTTCATTACGTCCTTCCTTCCTTCATTACGTCCTTCCTTCCTTCATTACGTCCTTCCTTCCTTCCTTCATTACGTCCTTCCTTCATTACGTCCTTCCTTACGTCATTACGTCCTTCCTTCCTTCCTTACGTCATTACGTCCTTCCTTACGTCATTACGTCCTTCCTTCCTTCCTTACGTCATTACATCCTTCCTTCCTTCCTTCCTTACGTCATTACGTCATTACGTCTTTCCTTCATTACGTCCTTCATTACGTCCTTCCTTCCTTCCTTCCTTCCTTCATTACGTCCTTCCTTCATTACGTCCTTCCTTCCTTCCTTCATTACGTCCTTCCTTACGTCATTACGTCCTTCATTACGTCATTACGTCCTTCCTTCCTTCCGTCATTACGTCCTTCCTTCCTTCATTACGTCCTTCCTTCCTGCATTACGTCCTTCCTTCCTTTCTTCATTACGTCCTTCCTTCCTTCATTACGTCCTTCCTTCCTTCATTGCGTCCTTCCTTCCTTCCTTCCTTCCTTCATTACGTCCTTCCTTCCTTCATTGCGTCCTTCCTTCCTTCCTTCCTTCATTACGTCCTTCCTTCCTTCATTACGTCCTTCCTTCCTTCATTAGGTCCTTCCTTCCTTCATTACGTCCTTCCTTCCTTCCTTCCTTCATTACGTCCTTCCTTCATTACGTCATTACGTCTTTCCTTCATTACGTCCTTCCTTCCGTCATTACGTCCTTCCTTCCTTCATTACGTCCTTCCTTCCTTTCTTCATTACGTCCTTCCTTCCTTCATTACGTCCTTCCTTCCTTCATTGCGTCCTTCCTTCCTTTCTTCATTACGTCCTTCCTTCCTTCATTACGTCCTTCCTTCCTTCATTACGTCCTTCCTTCATTACGTCCTTCCTTCCTTCATTGCGTCCTTCCTTCATTACGTCCTTCCTTCCTTCATTGCGTCCTTCCTTCCTTTCTTCATTACGTCCTTCCTTCCTTCATTACGTCCTTCCTTCCTTCATTACGTCCTTCCTTCCTTCATTACGTCCTTCCTTCCTTCATTACGTCCTTCCTTCATTACGTCCTTCCTTCCTTCATTACGTCCTTCCTTACGTCATTACGTCCTTCCTTACGTCATTACGTCCTTCCTTCCTTCCTTACGTCATTACGTCCTTCCTTCCTTCCTTCCTTACGTCATTACGTCATTACGTCTTTCCTTCATTACGTCCTTCATTACGTCCTTCCTTCCTTCCTTCATTACGTCCTTCCTTCATTACGTCCTTCCTTCCTTCCTTCATTACGTCCTTCCTTACGTCATTACGTCCTTCATTACGTCATTACGTCCTTCCTTCCTTCCGTCATTACGTCCTTCCTTCCTTCATTACGTCCTTCCTTCCTGCATTACGTCCTTCCTTCCTTTCTTCATTACGTCCTTCCTTCCTTCATTACGTCCTTCCTTCCTTCATTGCGTCCTTCCTTCTTTCCTTCATTACGTCCTTCCTTCCTTCATTGCGTCCTTCCTTCCTTCCTTCATTACGTCCTTCCTTCCTTCATTACGTCCTTCCTTCCTTCATTAGGTCCTTCCTTCCTTCATTACGTCCTTCCTTCCTTCCTTCCTTCATTACGTCCTTCCTTCATTACGTCCTTCCTTCCTTCCTTCATTACGTCCTTCCTTACGTCATTACGTCCTTCCTTACGTCATTACGTCCTTCCTTCCTTCCTTACGTCATTACGTCTTTCCTTCATTACGTCCTTCATTACGTCCTTCCTTACGTCCTTCATTACGTCCTTCCTTACGTCCTTCATTCCTTACGTCTTTCATTCCTTACGTCCTCCCTTACGTCCTTACTGACTGACTGCATGGTAACACAGCGGTTAGCGCTCGTGCTTCACAGCTAGAACGTCCGGGGTTCGATTCCCTTCTGTGTGGAGTTTGCATGTTCTCCCCGTGTCTGCGTAGGTTTCCTCCGGGTACTCCGGTTTCCCCTACCACTAAAAACATGTACAATAGGCCAGGATGAATGAGAGTGTGTTTGAGGGTGTGCATGGGGGACGACGGATGCAAATTAGCCCAAGGCTACAATCCGGTGTGGCTTGTTTACATGCATGAGACCCATCTATGTTCATTAACAAATAATAATGACCAAATAAACCAATAAAAAAAATTACTTATTTATTACTTACTTCCTTGCGTCCTTACTTCCTTCATATTTATTTATTTACTTACTTCTTTACTTCCTGCCTTACTTACTTGTTTACTTGAGGCGAGCAGCTTCCGGCCAAGATGGCGGTTTAAGCTACCACTAATGAAGACGCCGTGCACCAAAGTTTGGTAAAATACTTTTCGAGAGGACTCTACGCGAACTTTATTAAAACGCACCTCACTACAATGTCGCGCCGATCTCAGAGAGTGAGTTATGCCGCACGAGCTGGTAGCAAAAGGGACATTTCCACAGTTAAACAATCCAGCTCTCATCAGGCCTTGGTGGCAGGTGGACATGATTACACCGGCTCAGGCTACAGTTACGAGGGAGAGCTTACAAGCTTCGAGGACGACTTTCCAAGCCTACCGGTGACACCATCCAAATCCCCTGCTCCGAAGAAAAAGGCAAGTGTCACGATGGTGAGCATGGCGAGCACGGAAATGTACGCACAATTCGCTGAACTCAAGGTTCTGATTAACAATAGATGTGACTCAATCGATGGCAAAATTATTGCTCTAGAAGAAAGATTTCAGCGTACCGCTGCAGATTTAAGAGTGGTATCTACTAACGTTACTCACTTGGAGCAGAGAGTGACTAATGAGGAAGAGCTTGTGCAACAATTGCAGAGAAAGATTGATGAACTGGAGACTCACAACAGAAGAGTTAACCTCAGATTGATGGGAGTACCTGAAACGGAACAGGAGAACGTCCGCAGCAAAGTGGTCACCATCTGTCAGGAGCTACTACCGGACCTGAGGGACAAGATGGATGGCTACATCGACGTCGCCCACCGGCTGGGTGCCAGGAGGCGGACCGCGGGGGACTCCCGTCCGAGGGGCATCATCATTCGATTCACTCACCGGTTCTATCGAGACGTGGTGTGGAAGGCTGCCCGAGAGTCCACCTACCTGAACGGCCAAAGTCTCCAATTCAAGATTGACCTGTCCAAAGGCGATCGTGAGCGGAGAGCGAAACTGTGGCCGCATGTCCATAGAGCACGAGCTGCTGGCAAGACCGCACACTACGTGGGAGCCCGAGCTTTCATCGAGGGAGAAGGTGAGATTTTACTCACCGACTGACTTTATTAGATGTTCAACTGGACAAAGCGGGCAAGTTACATTATTATGGTGCTAGAGAATTACCGTGCTTTCAGACATTGAATATAAATACTACAGCTACTGCAGTTTATTCCGTGGTGCTTCTTTTCTTTTGAAGGAGTCCAACAGAACTGAGTTGGTGGTGCAGGCGTCTTAGACCTGCTATTCTTAGTCTTTCAGCTTTGTAACACTTTAAATAGGTTATCTTTTTGTTTTTGTTTTTTTGTATTTTATTTGTCTTTGTTTTTATGTCCTTTTCTATTGTTTCATTAAATGCCAGGGGTCTTAGAAATGACATTAAGCGTAAAGCTTTATTTTTATTTATTAAACAGCTAAAAGTTGACTTTGCTTTTTTACAAGAAACACATTCTGTTACAAAGGACTCAAACTTTTGGAAAACACAATGGGGCAATGACATTTGGTTTGCACATGGTTCAGAGCATTCTGCGGGGGTGTCTAGCTTCAAATTTAATTTTAGGGGAGACATTTTACACACTATATGTGACAAGTTGGGTCATTTTGTTTGTATGGTTTGCAACCTCAATGGTAAAATCTTCATATTGGTCAACGTTTATGGCTACAATGCCAGGGCAGATAATGATAATCTCCTTGAAACTTTAGATTTAAAACTAACCTCTTTATCACTAAAATATCCTGATGCATATGTGATAGTCGGAGGAGACTTTAATGTTGTTATGAATGAGGCTCAGGACAGATGGCCCCCTGGTAGACCCTCGCTGGCAAACTCTTCTTTGAAAATGTTAATAAGTAAATATGATCTCAAAGATGTGTGGAGGGACAAAAATCCAAATGACAGTGTATACACTTGGAGCAACAAAGATGCCTCCAGACAGTCCAGATTAGACTATTGGCTCATTTCAAAATCTCTGGATAATAGTGCCATTACAGTCACTATTCTGCCCACGCCTTTGACAGATCATAAGGCAGTCTCTATTAAAATTAATCTTTGCCCAGATAATGAAATCTCCCAAAACTGCACTTACTGGAAATTAAATAGTTCATTGTTGTATCATACATCTGTCAACTTGGAATTAACCAGGCTTATTAAGAGTTATTGGGACAGAGCACAGAGAGAGAACATGTACGCAAAAAACTGGGAACTTTTGAAATACGAAATTGGGAAATATATTAGAAAATATGGTAGTGAATTAGCCAAGTCTAGGCGTAAAGAAGAAGAAAATGTTGTTTCTGAGATTTCCCTCCTGTCTCTTTCCTCGCCTGAACTAATGTCTGTAGATGATCGGACAAAAGCGATGGAACTTCAAAATAAGCTTAATGATATCTACAAGCGTAAAGCTGAGGGTGCTTACATTAGGTCTAGGCAAAAATGGCTGGAAGAAGGAGAACAAATGACGTCATACTTTTTTAAATTGGAAAGATCACGGGCCAAATACAATTCTTTATTTGAGCTTAACATTAATGGAGCCGTTACCAACAATAAGAGAGAAATATCTGATTTCTGTTACTGCTATTTTTCCTCTCTATACAAATCTAAATTTAATCATAATGCTATGTTGTCCTTTTTCAGTTATATTGATTCTATCAAAACAATTGGTCAGACTGATATTCTGTTGTGTGATTCTCCAATCACCCAGCAGGAGGTGCAAGAGGCAATATCACAGCTAAAAAATAACAGATCACCAGGGAACGATGGTATTACTGCAGAATTCTATAAGGAATTCTCTCAACCGTTAGAGCCATTTTTGTTCAGGGTTTTTACAGAAAGCATTGCAAATGGAGAACTCCCTGCTACCATGTCACAGGGGCTCATTAACCTCATACCAAAGCCAAAAAAAGATCCACTTTCTATTGATAATTGGAGGCCTATAACGCTCCTCAACAATGACTATAAACTGTTGGCCTTAATTTTCGCAAAGCGATTTAAAAGGGTCTTGGACACTATAATTGACGAGAACCAATCAGGTTTTATGAGTAAAAGGCATATTTTCAATAATATAAGACTCGTGTTGGATCTTATAGATTATTCACATCTCATTGAAGAAGACAGTTTCATTCTGTTTCTTGATTTTCAAAAGGCCTTCGATACAGTAGAGCATTCATTTCTTTTTTACTGTCTCGAACAATTCGGTTTTGGCGACTATTTTTGTAATGCTATCAAAACTCTTTATACAAATGGTAACGGCTCGATTAAGCTGAGCGATGGTGCCACTCAAAGATTCTACCAGGAGAGAGGTATAAGGCAGGGGTGTCCCGTTTCAGTTTACCTTTTCTTAGTAGTGGCTCAGGTCTTTTGTCTGTATATGAAATCATGTGATTTGGAGGGTATCTCTATTGCTGGTCAAAATATATTAATTAGCCAGTTAGCAGATGATACTGCACTGTTCCTCAAAAATGCTTTACAAGTGAAACCTGCTATTCATGCCATTTCAGTTTTTTCCAAAGCATCCGGTTTATTCCTAAACCTTGGCAAATGCGAACTGTTTGCTCTAAAGTATAGTGATATAACTTCCATTGATGATATCGCTGTTAAGAGTAATGTAAATTACTTGGGTATTACCATTACGAAGGATCAGCAGGAGAGATGCTCTCAGAATCTTGACCCCAGAATAAAAAAGGCAGAGAACAGATTCAACCAGTGGCTACAGAGGGACCTGTCATTGAGAGGACGTGTCCTACTGTCCAAGGCAGAGGGAATCTCTAGGCTTATTTATGCTGCCTCGTCTCTGGCTCTGGACAGTCTCACAATAAAAAGAATTGACCAAATGTTATTCAATTTTTTATGGAGGAAAAAAACTCATTATATTAGAAAATCTGTGGTAATGAACACCTGTAAGAATGGAGGACTTGACTTTTTGGACTTCTTCTCCTTAAACAATGTATTTAAGATTAATTGGTTAAAGTATTTCCTTAAAAACGACTCTACATTATGGAATTTCATCCCCAAATTTGTATTCAACCGAATAGGTGGTCTCCCTTATTTGCTAGTATGTAATTATCAGATAAATAAGATACCCATAAAACTGTCAGATTTTCATAAACAAGTTTTGCTTGCATGGAAAATGATTTACAAGCACAACTTCTCACCTCAAAGATATTATATTTGGAACAATGGTGGTCTGTTGCATAAAAGAAGGAGCATGTTTCTAACAAATTGGGTGGACAGAAATATACATTTAGTTATTCAGTTGTTTAAAACAGATGGTCATCCAATGAGCTATGATGAGTTTGTACATACATATAATTTTGCTGTTTCCCCTCGAGAGTTTTATCAAGTTATGAACGCCATTCCAGCTGGTTTTGTAAATTTGTGTGGGAATGATTTTCAGTTGTCAGGTGCGTCTGTGTCTGTTATCAAACCACAAGAAACATTATGTGGCAAAGTCTGTTTCGGGCCACGCAGAAACAATAATCGAGCAATTCGTCACTTATTCCAGAGGGAGATCGCAACAAAACCTTACGTGACCAATTATTGGGCTCAATTCAAAAATGATATAGCTTGGGAAAAGGTCTGGCTCTTGTCTCATAAATACTTACTTAGAAATAAAGTCAAAGAGATTTCGTTTAAAATCTTACATAAAATTTACCCTGTAAAGCACTTTATGACAAAGTTCAAAAAAGACATTGATACGTCCTGCTCCTTCTGCTCTGCGCTGCCTGAAACAGTCCCCCACCTCTTTTGGCACTGTCACTACGCTAAAACCTTCTGGAAAGATGTATCAAAATTCATACACAACAAACTACATCTAAACCTAAATTTATTGTACGAGCATATTATCTTTGGATGCCTTAATAGAATACAAGATAAAGACAAAGAGTTTTTTGTAAATCTTCTACTATTATTAGCAAAATTTCATATTCATAAATCCAAATTTTCTGGCAGTAAGCCGATGTTCACAGTGTTTCATAAGAATCTGACAACATACTTGCATTCCCTGGCCCCGATAGAAAATTTTAAGGCGATCAAAACTAAAAATGTCTGCGATAAGTTTAACATTGAGTAAACAGTATAAATGTGATAAGCAATCATCAGGTTTTTTAAATAGATTGGGAATCTCTCTGGCCCCAAAGGGAACCTAGTGTGTGTGTGTGTAAAACAAGTCATATGTTCATTGTTGGTAAACCAAATGCCCCTTGACTCTAGTTTGAGATGTGAAGATTGGAAAATGCACATATAAAATGTAACAAAATGCTGTATAACTGTTATGTTGTCTCTCGTTTTGTTATTTGTTATTTGTTTTTGTATTGTGTTTTGTCGTGTGTACCCCTGACTATATTTTTTGCAAAAAAAAAAAAAAAAAAAAAAAAAAAAAAAAAACTTACTTGTTTACTTCCTTCCTTCCTTCCTTCCTTATTTACTTCCTTTCTTACTTGCGCACATCCTTCCTTCCTTCCCTTCCTTACATCCTTCCTGCCTTCTCCACTTTCTCACTTACTTACTTCCTTAGTTATGTCGTTACTTCCTTCCTTAAATCCTTCCTTACTTCCTCCCTTCCTTATTTCTTTCCTTCCTCCCTTCCTTCCTTCCTTCCTTCTTTACTTCCTTCCTTCCTTCCTTACATCCTTTCTTACTTACTTATGTAGGGTACTGACCACTAGGTGGTGCCCTTGTGCTTCATTATCATTTAGAGACCGCTGCTTTCTATTTTTGGCCTTTAGTCCAAGCTCGGCCACCGTAGCGCCACTGCTAAGAGGCTGCGCAGTACGCGATCACTGTTCTTACTTCGTAAGGTACACACTGACTTGTTCTTAATGCTATCCATAAATATCTATGCTTTTATTACCATCTACAGGATATTTGTGCAAAATATTTAGCCTGAGACATCCTAATTGGTTATTGTCCTTTTTCCTGGCAATTAACAAGTTGGATATGTTACTTTTATTTGTGTTCAATACTACACTAATTGCGAAGGAGGTCCAGTTGTGTGGCTGTGTTGCTTTTGTGGTAGCAATCTACTGTTTGCACTATTTAAGATTGTTATTTAATATGCATTTAATATGAGAATTGTATTAGATAACTAATAGTGAGGTTCCATGAGCCAAGCAACTGTGAAACACCTGACATCGTTGAGTGTGAACAAATTAAATTTGCCTCCTGCTGCACGTTCCATAATCAAAAGAACCACCGTGTTTGCTGTGCTCTGTTGGAGAACTAACAATACGCTCGAGAGGATTGATGAAGAGGCAGCAGTCAGGATGTCTTATACAGGAGAAGTTTATTTACCATCGTTACGGGACCCGGAGACATGAACTCAAGACATTGCGCTAGTCCTACCATTCAAGTCTGCCTATGCTTCCACAGAGGAGGGATAAATACCGTTTAAGAGCGTCATACCGATACGCAAGCAAAACATTCAGTGGCGCCTGAGCACTGTACTGTGGGTGTGTACATAGGAACCAATGTGTGATGGTATATACCTGGTGGGACACATATTAAGAAGGGACACTCCCTGAGGTACAGAATAAAGTATGAGTCTAAAAGCGACAAGTGCCTCCCGTCTTACTTACGCTTGTATCCATGGTCAGACATAATAGTACATGGTGTCAGAAGCCAAGAATCCCGTCTCAGGCAGAGATCAGAAGACTACGTCGGTGTGAAGTAGCAGTTTTGCCGCGAGTGAAGCTACCTTCAGGGAAATATGCTAACGGCGGAAAAAAAAAGAAAAAAAAAAGACGTCCAGAGGACAGCGCGAGAATGATGGATTCCCTATTTTCAATCAACCCACCTGAAAACTATGACTTCAGCGACTACTTTGCATGGCTCAACTGGATCCGCCGTTTCGAAAGGTTTCGTGTGGCAGCGGGACTGGATGGCAAGGATGAAAGCTATCAAGTAAACTCTCTTGTGTACACTATGGGCGATAAAGCAGATGATATTTTGAGTACGCTGGGGTTGAGTCAGGATGAACTTAAGAAGTACGACAGTGTAAAAGGAGCCTTCGACAAGCACTTTATTGGCAAACACAATGTAATATACGAGAGAGCACGTTTTAACAAGCGATGCCAAGAAGCGGGGGAATCGGCGGAATCCTTCATCACGGCAGTCTATAAGTTAGCAGAAAACTGCCAGTATGGACCACTGCAGGACGAAATGATAAGAGATAGGCTAGTGGTGGGCATACAGCACCAGGGCCTGTCAGAGAAGCTGCAGATGGATAGTGGATTAACACTGGAAAAGGCAGGGCAACAAATAAGACAGCATGAAGAGATAAATCCACATTTGCTTCTTTCATGTCTCTCTCACGACTGGTTGTTTATTAAAGTTTAAGAAAAAAAACGTTCAAAGAAAACCAAGCACGAAAACCATTTGAAACAAAGAGTCAAAATGAAAATCAAAAAGGATACAAGTACTGTGGGCGCTGTGGTAAATCACCTGCACACTCCAAAAACATCTGTGCTGCACGAGATGCAGAGTGCAGAAAATGTCGGAAAAAGGGACATTTTGCAGCTGTGTGCAGATCAGGCAGAGTTGGAGTGATCCTGGAGGATGAGGACAACACACTGTTTTTAGGAGCAGTGTCGGCAGGGGCACAGCCCCACAACTGGAAAAAAACACTGGATGTAAATGGCAAAAATATGACTTTTAAACTGGATACAGGAGCTGACGTGACCGTGATACCGGCTGCCACCTACTCAAAAGACCTGCACGGCCCACTCACCAGAGCAGAGAAACGCCTGTGTGGTCCCAGTGGAGAAGCCCTGAAAGTAAGAGGTCAGTTTAATGCTGTCATGAAATACAAGGACAAAACGACAACGCAGCCAGTGTATGTCATACAGAGACTGTCTACTCCTTTGCTAGGCTTCCCAGCCATTTCAGCTTTAGGCCTGCTGCACCCCGTAGACAGTGTTACAGAGTTTGAGGCTGACATAAAACAGCTGTACCCCAAAGTCTTCACAGGGCTGGGCCTTTTAAAAGGGGCGTACAAAGTGAAACTGAAAGAAGGTGCCAAACCCTATGCATTGTCGCTGCCAAGACGAGTCCCACTGCCTTTGTATGACAAAGTGAAGGTAGAGCTCGAAAGGATGGAGAAGATGGGGGTAATTGAGGCTATTGAGGAACCAACAGAGTGGTGTGCTGGAATGGTGGTGGCCCCTAAGCCCAATGAAAAGGTCAGAATCTGCTCTGACATGACTCACCTAAATTAGTATGTTTGTAGAGAGCGCCACATACTGCCTGCTGTGGATGAAACTTTGGCTAAGTTTGCAGGTGCAACAGTCTTCACTAAACTGGATGCTAGGCTGGATTATGGCAGGTACCTCTACACCCAGAGTCAGTCCCTCTGACCACATTTATCACACCGTTTGGAAGATACTGCTACAAAAGGTTGCCATTCGGAATCTCATCCGCACCTGAACACTTCCAAAAGAGACTAACCCAAATGCTGTCAGGACTTGAGGGAACTGTGTGCCACGCAGACGACATTCTGGTTTTTGGGTCCACTCGAGAACAGCACGACCAAAGACTGCACAGAGTGTTGGAGCGGCTCCAGCAAGAAGGGCTGACTCTCAACGACAAGTGTCAGTTTGCTGTGGAAAAGGTCATGTTTCTTGGTCACATTGTCACGTCAGAGGGCATTGAAGCAGACCCAGGCAAAGTCAAAGCGATCACGGAGATGCCTACACGTAAAGATGCTGCAGACGTGAAAAGGTTTGTGGGCATGATAAACTATGTTGGAAAGTTTTCCCCACGTATAGCTGAACTCACACAGCCACTACGAGAGCTCCTCAAAGCGGACACCACCTGGGAATGGGGGACGGCACAGCAGCGTGCCTTTGATGAGCTACGAAAGGAACTGAGCTCGCCCACAGTCCTCGCCCAGTACTGTCTGAACAGAGAGACAAAAGTTGCAGCAGACGCTTCCTCCTTTGGATTGGGTGGGGTCCTGTCTCAAAAGCAACCAATAGGCGAATGGCGTCCGGTGGCTTTCATTTCACGCAGCATGACAAACGCAGATATGCCCAAATCGAAAAAGAGGCACTCGCGCTGACCTGGGCATGTGAACGGTTTCAGACGTACCTGGTAGGAATGGACTTTTTAATCCAAACTGATCATAAGCCTCTTATTTCCCTACTAGGCAGTAGAGCTCTTGATGATTTGCCACCTCGTATTCTAAGGTTTAGATTACGACTGCTTCGCTTCACGTACACAATAGAACATGTCCCAGGAAAGAACTTCACTGCGGATACACTGTCCAGAGCGCCAATCCTGTTAGGGTTAGTAAAATAGGAACCCCGAAGCAGAGCCGGAGACGGACCAAACAAAGTTCAAAAAAATTTATTTCCTTCACACAAGGCAGGCAGGCTTGGCAGTGGAGACAGGGGGCTGGCTGGCTGGCAGAGTGGTAGGCTCCAGGAGTGGCACCAGGAGATCTGCGCAAAGGACAAAAATTAGATCCAAAAACCATGGAGTATTCAAAGTTACAACAGACTGAACTCTACCGAGTAGACGTAATAATCCGGCAAGGATGTGGAGGGAGAACCAGGGTTATGAAGACTGCAAATGAGTGAGTAACTTCAGGTGTGCCTCATTCCCCTGGGAGGAGCCAGCCACGCCCCCTGTCACACACGCCCTGCACAGAAACAGAAAAGGAGGGGGAGCAGTAAGGCAAAAACAAATCCCTAACAAATCCAAGCAGCTCTCACAATGCAGGACAAGCAGCTGGAAGATGATGTGTCTGTGTCCATTAACCAGATTTTGCAACAGCTACCAGCATCTGAAAGCAAACTTGGACAAATTAGACAGGCACAGGAAATGGACTGTACGTGTATAAAACTGAAAGATTTGGTACAAACAGGGTGGCCCACAAGTAGGAAAGCTCTCCCACCAGAACTTCAAGTATATTGGCAGTACCACCAAGACCTGCTGGTGGTCGACGGACTATTTTTTTATGACAAACAGGAACACAAATACAATGCTCACACACACACACACATCCATACACATGCACACACACACATTCACAAGCACAGACATATACTAACAATAAATATTTTCAAAAAAATATTGAGCAATCAGAACGATCAACAAAAACAAACAACAAGACCACAAACAAGCAAATGCTAAGTAAATAAGTCCATTAGTATACAGAAAAAACAGAAAAAAGTATATAAAAATACAGAATAAAAGTAATAATAATGATAATAATAATACTAATTATAATAACAAATATCCAAAGTTTAAAATAATAGTACTACTTCTTCAAAATATCTGGAAAAACAACAGGCATAATCCATATGTTATAGCTCAGATTAGATTTAGTAACGGCCATTAATGATTCCATCGTCGGGGTATGAATCCAGATAGAAATAGGCATTGTTTATCCAAATATGGTTTCAATAAGTCTACTGACAGCCCGTATATAACATCCGACAAGCCCTAGTCAGGTGCCCCGTACAAATATTAAAGAGCGCTCACTTACTGCTGATGTCCAATGTATATATAGTATTTTCTCCATTTGTCCTCATATTTGTTCCATTTATCATTTATCCTGTAAAAAAGTTGTTCATATAGCCACACGACCTAGTTCAGAAAACCAATCTTTAAAGGGTAAAGTTCTGGGATTTTTCTAATCCCTTAACAAAACCTGTCTACCTATCATTATTGCCGTTTGTATAAATTGTGCATTTTGGCAGGACTGTACTACGGCTGGATCTCCAAGCACGTAAAGTCTAGGAGAAAGCTCAAATGTATCTCCTGTAATTTCCTCAAGGCAACAATGAATTTTATTCCAATAGGCCTGAATTTTGGGGCACTGCCACAATGCATGGAGCAATGTGCCATCTAAACTCTGGCATTTCCAACAGTTTGGTGTATTCTTAAGGCCAAGCTTATGCAACCGCCTTGGTGTCCAATAAAATCGATTCATAATTTTAAATTGTATCAACTTAACCCTCACGTCTCTAGACAATTTTTTAAAATTTTGGCAAATTTTATTCCAGTCCAACTCAGAAAATGTTATCTTTAAGTCCTTCTCCCAAATACTCTTCAGGATGACTGGTAAATTACAATTTTGTTGAATTATTTTGGAGTAATACTTGGAGACCAGATGGTTGGATTGAGCCATTTTAAGTATATCATTGAGTAGAGTAGTTTTGACTAATATACCAGATGAGTGGCTTAACGCAGATTTCAAGGAGTGTCTCAGTTGTAGGTATTGCCAAAAGCAGTTTTGGGGCAGGTGAAACTCCTGCTTTAAATTTTCAAAGGACTTCAATGTGTCATCTTCAAATAGGTCACCAAGAGTTTTAATTCCACTATTTAACCAGATTTTCCATGAAAATGGCGTCTCATTAATACGTAGAGCTGGATTTTGCCATATACTTGCTTCTGGATTTAAGAAAATATCAATTTTAAATATTTTTGCTATGTTTTTCCATATATCTTGTAAGTGGGTAAAGACTGGGTGAGATTTCAGTTTAGGAGTCAGACGAGTGGTCATACACATTAAGGGATTGAGAGGCGTACTTGCTTCACTTTCTACTTCTAACCACGGAGGTGCCCTTTCTGGTGGTAAAGACCAATGTGCTAAATGTTTAAGATTAAATGCATAATAGTAATATAAAAGCTTTGGAAGGCCCATACCTCCTTTATCTACTGGGACTTGTAGTTTTTCCAATCGTAGTCGTGGGCGTTTATTTCCCCAAAGTAGTTTTTTACACATTCCATCAAACATTTTAAAGTATTTCATTGGAATGTGTAGAGGGAGAGATTGAAAGAGGTAATTAAATTTTGGTATACAGGTCCATCCATCCATCCATTTACTTCCGCTTTATCCGGGGCCGGGTCGCGGGGGCAGCAGTCTCAGCAGAGATGCCCAGACTTCCCGATCCACGCACACCTCCTCCAGCTGTTCTGGGGGGACCCCGAGACGACACCAGGCCAGCTCGGAGACATAGTCCCACCAGCGTGTCCTGGGCCTTCCACGAGGCCTCCTCCCAGTGGGACATGCCTGGAACACCTCCCGAGGGAGGCGACCAGGAGGCATCCGGAACAGATGCCCTAGCCACCTCAGCTGGCTCCTTTCCACGTGGAGGAGTAGCGAGTCCGAGCTCCTCCTGGGTAACTGAGCTCCTCACCCGATCTCGGAGGGTGCGCCCAGCCACCCTGCAAAGGAAACTCATTTCGGCCGCTTGTATTCGCGATCTTGTCCTTTCGGTCATTACCCAGATCTCATGACCATAGGTGAGGGTGGGAACGTAGATCGATCGGTAAATCGAGAGCTTTGCCTCAGACTCAGCTCCCTCTTCACCACAACAGTCCGATACAGCGACCGCATCACTGCTGACGGCGCACCGATCCATCTACCGATCTCACGCTCCATCCGTCCCTCGCTCGTGAACACGACCCCGAGATACTTGAACTCCTCCACCACTTGGGGCAAGGACTCCCCACCGACCTGAAGCAGGGAAACAACCTTTTTCCGGTGGAGAACCATGGCCTCAGATTTGGAGGTGCTGATCCTCATCCCGGCCGCTTCACACTCGGCTGCAAACCGCCCCAGTGCGCACTGGAGGTCCTGATTTGATGAAGCCAACAGAACAACATCGTCTGCAAATAGCAGAGATGATATTCTGAGGTTCCCAAACCGGACACCCTCCGGCCCCTGGCTGCGCCTAGAAATTCTGTCCATATAGGTAATGAACAGAACCGGTGACAAAGGGCAGCCCTGCCGGAGACCAACACGCACCGGGAACAGGTCTGACTTACTGCCGGCAATGCGAACCAAGCTCCTGCTGCGGTCATACAGGGAACGGACAGCCCTTAGCAGAGGGCCCCGGACCCCATACTCCCGGAGCACCCCCCACAGGGCACCACGAGGGACACGGTCGAACGCTTTCTCCAGATCCACAAAACACATGTGGACTGGTTGGGCGAACTCCCACAAACCCTCGAGCACCCGATGAAGGGTATAGAGCTGGTCCAGTGTTCCACGGCCGGGACGAAAACCGCATTGTTCCTCCTGGATCCGAGGTTCGACTATTGGCCGAATCCTCCTCTCCAGCACCCTGGAATAGACCTTACCAGGGAGGCTGAGGAGTGTGATCCCTCTGTAATTGGAGCACACCCTCCGATCCCCCTTCTTGAAGAGAGGGACCACCACCCCGGTCTGCCAATCCAGAGGCACTGTCCCCGACCGCCACGCGATGTTGCAGAGGCGTGTCAACCAAGACAGCCCTACAACATCCAGAGACTTAAGGTACTCAGGACGAATCTCATCCACCCCTGGGGCCTTGCCACCGAGGAGCTTTCTAACCACCTCGGTGACTTCAGCCTGGGTGATGGACGAGCCCCCCTCCGAGTCCCCAGCCTCTGCTTCCTCATCGGAAGACGTAACGGTGGGATTGAGGAGATCCTCGAAGTACTCCTTCCACCGCCCGACCACATCCCCAGTCGAGGTCAGCAACCCCCCACCCGCACTGTAAACAGTGTTGGTGAAGCACTGCTTCCCCCTCCTGAGGCGCCGGATGGTTTGCACGAGCTGCAGCACGCTTGGCCTGCCGGTACCTCTCAGCTGCCTCCGGAGTCCCACAAGCCAACAAGGCCAGATAGGACTCCTTCTTCAGCTTGACGGCATCCCTTACCTCCGGGCGCCACCACCGGGTTCGGGGATTGCCGCCGCGACAGGCACCAGAGACCTTACGGCCACAACTACGAGCAGCCGCATCGACAATGGAGGAGGAGAACATGGTCCACTCGGACTCCATGGCTCCAACCTCCCTCGGAATCTGGATGAAGCTCTTCCGGAAGTGGGAGTTGAAGACCCTACTGACAGAGGGATCCACCAGACGTTCCCAACAGACCCTCACAACACGTTTGGGCCTGCCAGGTCTGACCGGCTTCTTCCCCTGCCAGCGGATCCAGCTCACCACCCGGCCAGAGATCGGATGACACAACTACAATGTCGATCATCGACCGCCTGCCTAGGGTGTCCTGGTTCCACGTGCACTTATGGACATCCTTGTGCTTGAACATGGTGTTCGTTATGGACAAACCGTAACTAGCACAGAAGTCCAATAACAGAACACCACTCGGGTTCCGATCGGGGAGGCCGTTCTTCCCCATCACCCCCACCCAGGTCTCACTGTCGTTACCCACGTGGGCGTTGAAGTCCCCCAGTAGAACAATGGAGTCCCCAGCCGGAGCACCATCTAGTACCCCTCCCAGGGACTCCAAGAAGGCCGGGTACTCTGCACCGATGTGCAACGGTGAGAAACCTGTCCCCGACCCGAAGGCGTAGGGACGCGACCCTCTCGTTCACCGGGGTGAACTCCAACACGTGATGGCTGAGCTAGGGGGCTATAAGCAAACCCACCCCAGCCCGCCGCCTCTCCCCGCGGGCAACTCCAGAAAAATGGAGCGTCCAGCCCCTCTCCAGGAGTTGAGATCCGGAACCCAGGCTGTGCGTGGAGGTGAGCCCGACTATATCTAGCCGGTACCTCTCAACCTCCCGCACGAGCTCAGGCTCCTTACCCCCCAGCGAGGTGACGTTCCATGTCCCGAACGCCAGAAGCTGCGCACGCGGACCAGGTCCTCGAGAACCCTGCCTTCGACTGCCACCCAGTCCTCTCTGCACCCGACCCCTACGGATCCCTCTGCGGGTGGTGGGTCCACAGGAGGGCGGGCCCACGTCGTCCTTTCGGGCTGTGCCCGGTCGGGCCCCGTGGGCAGAGGCCCGACCACCAGATGCTCGCATTCGAGCCCCAACCCCAGGCCTGGCTCCAGGGTGGGGCCCTGGCTGCGCCATACCGGGCGACGTCACGGTCCTTGTTATTATACTGTCCATAGGAGTCTTCAAACTGCTCTTTGTCTGACCCGTCACCGAAGACCTGTTTGCCATGGGAGACCCTACCAGGGGCATAAAGCCCCAGACAACATAGCTCCTCGGATCATTCGGGCGCTCAAACAACCCCACCATGTTAAGGTAGCAGTTCACGGGGGGCTATACATGTTCAATGTTATAAATAATTATACTTGCTTAATGATTCAACAAGCAGTGTAATTTTAGTAATATGAACATTCATTCAGAAATTTTATATATATATATATATATATATATATATATATATATATATAAAGAAGATTACCCAGTCAATGTTACTTAGGGGTCCTGGATCTGGAGGCTTCTCAGCAGCACACATCGAACATTTCTTTGCGACATCAAACACTAATATATTTTAAATTAAACTACAGAAGATGTAGATGTACATATTAGCAATACTTTTCCAATAAGCATCTTTCCTCTGCCATGTCCTTCTTGGATGTGGAAAAGTCAATGTTGAGAGGGCTGGAAAGCTCTCGATTAAACACCTTGCCATCTGTCAAAAGCAGAATTTATAGACGGCTGACTTTACAAACATTGAAATTATACACAGTATGATAATTTGCCTGGTGGTATCCTTGTAAATAGCATCTTTTCATAGAAGCAATGTAGTATTAATATACTTAATATGACATGCCCAAGACAGGAAAAAAGTACCTTTGCGACAGCTGCAGCTATCCTTTTGGTTAGGGTAGGGAATCTGCTCTCCTTTCCAAGTTATGGAACCCCAGTCTGCTAATCCATGTTGGATTCGTCTCATGTTCAGGAAATTTCTATTAAAAAGGTGTAAATTTAATAGTAATACGAGTTTTTGTAACCAGTAGATTCTTGTTTGATATTAATAATAAGTTGTTGCTGAGACTATATGTAACATATATTACTAGTTGTGACGGGGTGACCCCGTCCGAGCCCACGGGAAAACTGCCGCCACCCACCTAAGCCCACACGCACACCGTTACTTACCTGTTGCCCGTTCCGTTCCCGTTCCCCTCCGTCCGCTCCGCGTTCGCGACTGTTACCCTTGCCAAACATCCATCGCGGGGGTCTGGGGTGCACACTAGGCCACCGCTGAACCATCTTCCCTCCATAACTCCGTTATACAACAAACATTTCCCCACAGTCCATTCCGCCCATCTGTCTCCCCCCGGGCAAGCCGAGCGCCTGCGCATTTCCGGGTATATTGCGTCACGCGAGGGACGCCGGCGTGTGACGTCATCACGCGAAACCCGTTTTATGATAAAATAATAATAGTAGTTTTGGGTTAGAAGTTGCAGGGCTCGGGGACATATTGGTTTACTTTAAATGTATTTTGTTTCTGTATTAAATTGTATATTATTTATTACAAGGTAATAAATCATCTGTTAGACTGTTTTAGAGTAGTAAACAGTCATCTGTGGCGATTGGCTGAAGGGAGGGGCCAATGATTATAAGAGAGGGGTGCCCTCTCTACTGAGTCAGCCTGTGTTGGTCGCCGTACGTGGAAGGTAACTATGAGAGCCTGGTTTGCCTCATTATGGAAAGTATCGTCTGTTGTAAATATGATGTATTTTGTAAATATTGTTGTTGTTGTTTTTGTTATAGTATACACCGTTTGGGAACGTCGTTTTATTGTTGGCACAATAAAAAAAGATGGTGTTAAACAAACATTGTACTTTCTGCCATTAATAACACGATCAGCCATACGAGCCCCGTCACAAGTGGTGTCAGGAGTGGGATGGCTAGCAGGAAGAAACGACGTTCCCAACGGCGAAAGCTTGATGAGGAGGAGGAAGAAGTGGAACTGGATGGAGCTGGAGCGGAGGAGCCTGGAGCGGAAGTCCCACAGCCCCTAGGGGAGCTTCTCGACCTAATGAGAGGTTTTATGGCGAACCAACAGAGAAGAGAGGAAGGTCTGCTAGGTGAGCTGCGCGGCCTCCGTGAGACTTTGCAGCCAGTCACTCCTCGGGAGGATGATTACGCGGAAGGGACCTCGAGGACAAGCAGTCCGCGGGTGGCACTGCCGACACCAGCACTTCGGAGACGAGCGCAGAGTGGGTCTACAGCTTCGCACCGTCCACAGGAGGGGAGCTCTGGTGAGCTGGGCCTAGCACAGCCACAGATGGAGCAGAGACCGTATCTGGGGGAGCCGAAGATTCCGCCTTATCAGATGGGGGAGGATATCGAGAACTATCTGTTGCGCTTCAAAAGAATAGCAAGGACGTGGAGATGGCCAGAGGCTGAGTGGGCTTGCCGCCTTGTGCCACTCCTGTCAGGGAAAGCTTTGGAGGCGTATACAGCCATGGATGAGGAGGAGGCAGACTGCTATTTGGATTTGAGGGCTGCCTTGTTTGCCAAATTCGACATATCCCCGGAAACCTACAGACAGCGGTTTCGGACCCCTACTGTCCCGCAGGGAGAGACACCGACCGAGACCTACCATCGTCTAAAGGGCCTTTACCGGCGGTGGGTTCGTCCAGGGCAGCTCACCAAGGAGCAAATCGGGGAGATCATCATCCTGGAGCAGTTACTCTGCGTCCTACCTGCTGACGTCCGCACCTGGGTCAGGGAGCATGAACCTCAGGATGGCCTGACTGCGGCGAAGCTGGCATTGCAGTACCAGAACGCACGTCGAGGAGGACCTCCACGATTCACCAGTTCAGCACCACCACGCTTCACCAGCTCCGTGTCGGGACCGGCCTCGCAGTCTGGTCCGTCGCGGCCCAACAGAGAGACCAGCTATGACTCACGAGGTACACCCAGACTGACCGCAAACCAGCCAGCAACCGGTAAGCCCTTTATTTGCTATTTCTGTCAGCAACCGGGACATAAAGCCTCAGTGTGTCCAGCTCGAAGGAACAAGCTCACTGGTGCCTGCTATGCACCTCGGGCAGAGGGCGAACAGTTTGCTAACCAGGGCTTGAAGGAGCATACATTGAGAACTGTGACTCTAAATGGCCAACAGGTGACCGCACTGTTGGATAGTGGCAGTTTTACCTCTCTGGTGAAGAAGCACTTGGTGCCTGTAAACTGTGTTGATTATGGAAATAAAACTGACATAGTTTGTGTGCATGGTGATAGTCATGCGTATCCGAAAGCTGAAGTGACTGTGGTGGTTGATGATCAACCATATTTAATGACTGTTGCTGTGGTAGAAAATTTACCTGTTGACTTGGTTCTGGGCACTGACTTGCCTGTGCTCCTGAGCCTGTTCAAGAAAACTGACGATAATGTTTGTGATGTACCTGGCAATGTTTCGTGTCCTGTGATAACTAGGTCCCAAGCTAAAAAGGGTTCGGAACCCCTGCCAAACTTTGATGATAGCCTTTTTGAGGGGGGCACCAAAGGGCCAAGAAAGTCCAAGCGCCAAAGGCGTTTTGAAAAACAGCTAATGCTAAATGACAATGCTTCAGGCAGCCTAAATGTTGATGAACTGTGGAAAGTACCAGAGAATATAGCAGAATTACAGAGGCAGGATGTGACTTTAAAAACCTGTTTTGAAAAAGCAAATGCTAAAGTCAATGCTAATGCTAATGTTACTGGCAAAGACCAGTTTATCATAGTGGATGGTGTGTTGTATGTCAATAACAATGCTCAAAAACGTCTGGTTGTCCCTGCGCCTTGTAGACAATTAGTAATGCATGTTGCACACACACTCCCCTGGGCAGGGCATTTTGGCCGTCACAAGACTTATTTACGTGTAAGTGCTCGTTTTCATTGGCCTGGTATGTACAATGACATCCGCACATACTGCGTCACATGTCCTACCTGTCAAATGACATCTCCGGTCCGCAAATCGGATAGGGCACTTCTTCATCCGCTCCCAGTTATCCAAACTCCGTTCCGCAGGATAGCAATGGACATTGTTGGCCCGTTAGTCAAAAGCGCACAGGGTCACGAGTACATTCTCGTAGTCTGCGATTATGCCACCAGATACCCTGAGGCGTTTCCGTTACGTACCATCACTGCTCCTGCTGTACTCCGTTGTCTGGTCCAGTTGTTCTCCAGAGTTGGGATCCCGGATGAAATCCTGACTGATCAGGGGACTAATTTCACCTCTCGCTTGTTGCAGCTGTTTCATAAGGAGTTGGGGATCACCGCCATACGAACTACACCCTATCATCCTCAAACCGATGGCCTCGTGGAAAGGTTCAACCAGACGCTGAAGAGGATGCTGCAAAAGTTTGTGAGTGACACCGGGAAGGACTGGGACAGATGGCTGCCATTTGTTCTCTTTGCCTACCGGGAGGTACCGCAGGCTTCCACTGGATTTTTGCCCTTCGAGCTCCTGTACGGGTGGGATGTGCAAGGACCCTTGGATTTGCTGGGTAAAGCATGGACTGCATCGGAACCCAAAGCCAGCGAGCGGGGTATTATCCAGTACGTGCTGCAAATGAGGGATCGGCTGTCCAGGTACCGGGTGGAGGCTGAGGAGAACCTGAAGGAGGCTCAAAAGAAGCAGAAGGCCTGGTATGACCAGCAGGCCAGGCGAAGAGACTTCCAGCCAGGCCAGAAAGTCCTTCTACTTCTTCCCTCCTCCAGCAGTAAGTTGTTGGCCAAGTGGCAAGGCCCATACACCATCACCCGACGGATAGGACCTGTTACCTACGAGGTGCATCAGCCGGATAAGAAGAAGCCCAAGCAGACATACCACGTGAACCTCCTGAAAGAATGGAAGGTAGTATCCCCAACTACTCCGGAGACGGCATTCCTAGTGAGGAAGGTGGAAGTGGAGGAAGAGGAGGACCCGGGGGTTCCTGTAGTGACCAAAGCTTCCGAACCTCTGGTTGCTCACCTCTCGGTTGGTCAGGCGGCCGACCTTCGGAAGATCTTTCGGGAGATGCCTTCTCTCTTCACCACGGAACCTGGCAGAACCACCCTGATTGAGCACGTGATTCGGCTGAAGGACCGCAACCCTGTTCGCCAACGGCCTTACCGCGTTCCCCAGCAACTGATGGCCCAACTCAGGAAGGAGGTGGAACGATGCTGGAACTTGGAGTCATTGAGCCATCAACTTCAGAGTGGTGTAGTCCAGTCGTCATCGTCTTCAAAAAGGACGGGTCTCTGCGCATTTGCATTGATTTCCGGAAGCTCAATGCCATCTCAGAGTTTGATGCGTATCCTATGCCGCGGATAGACGATCTGTTGGACCGCATTGGCTCTGCGACGTTCATCACCACTCTGGACCTGTGCAAAGGCTATTGGCAGGTGCCGCTGGAGCCCTCCAGTAGACCCTACACTGCGTTCAGGACACCAGCCGG
Source organism: Proterorhinus semilunaris (assembly GCA_021464625.1). Lineage (NCBI taxonomy): Eukaryota > Metazoa > Chordata > Actinopteri > Gobiiformes > Gobiidae > Proterorhinus > Proterorhinus semilunaris. The sequence continues at coordinate 54,759,904 of CM038343.1, read as the reverse complement.
GCTGTTCCAGTTCACAGTGATGCCTTTCGGTCTGCATGGCGCCCCTGCAACCTTCCAGCGCCTTATGGATAGAACTCTTCAGGGCTGTGAGGCGTTCAGTGCAGCTTACTTGGACGACGTGGTGATCTTCAGTAGCTCCTGGGAGGAGCACGTCCAGCACCTGAGTACCATCCTGGGGAAGATTGAGGCGACAGGACTGACTTTGAATGTCTCCAAGTGTGAGTGGGCCCACCACGAAACCAAATACCTGGGCTATCAGCTGGGAGGAGGAGAGGTACGACCCCAAATGGATAAGGTTGAAGCTATCCAGAAGTGTCCTCGTCCTCGCACCAAGAAGGAGGTGCGATCCTTCCTGGGCCTGGATGGATGGTATCGGAGGTTTGTACCGCAATTTGCCACAATTGCAGCCCCACTCACTGCCCTGACCACGAAAGACCGGAGGAACCCAGTGACTTGGACTGAAGAGTGTGAAACTGCCTTCGGCACCCTAAAAACTCTGCTCTGTTCCTCTCCAGTGTTGCGCAGCCCTGACTTCAGCCGCCGCTTCCTGGTGCAGGTGGATGCCTCGGAGGTAGGCCTAGGGGCAGTCCTTATCCAAGGCGAGTCCGGAGCGGAGCAGCCAGTTTTGTACCTGAGCCGCAAGTTGTTGCCTCGAGAGTCCAGATACTCTGTGGTGGAGAAGGAAGGACTTGCCATCAAGTGGGCTCTGGAGAGCCTGAGGTACTACCTGCTTGGCAGAGAGTTTGACCTGGAGACGGATCATCGAGCTCTCACATGGATCAACTCGATGAAGGACCACAACAGCAAATTGACGCGCTGGTACCTTTCGTTGCAGCCCTTCAAGTTTGTGGTCAAACACCGATCGGGAAAGTCCAACTTGGTGGCCGACTACCTTTCCAGGTTGCCAAGACTTGGTCAACCTCCGGGAGGAGGTGGATGGTGTGACGGGGTGACCCCGTCCGAGCCCACGGAAAAACTGCCGCCACCCACCTAAGCCCACACGCACACCGTTACTTACCTGTTGCCCGTTCCGTTCCCGTTCCCCTCCGTCCGCTCTGCGTTCGCGACTGTTACCCTTGCCAAACATCCATCGCGGGGGTCTGGGGTGCACACTAGGCCACCGCTGAACCATCTTCCCTCCATAACTCCGTTATACAACAAACATTTCCCCACAGTCCATTCCGCCCATCTGTCTCCCCCCGGGCAAGCCGAGCGCCTGCGCATTTCCGGGTATATTGCGTCACGCGAGGGACGCCGGCGTGTGACGTCATCACGCGAAACCCGTTTTATGATAAAATAATAATAGTAGTTTTGGGTTAGAAGTTGCAGGGCTCGGGGACATATTGGTTTACTTTAAATGTATTTTGTTTGTGTATTAAATTGTATATTATTTATTACAAGGTAATAAATCATCTGTTAGACTGTTTTAGAGTAGTAAACAGTCATCTGTGGCGATTGGCTGAAGGGAGGGGCCAATGATTATAAGAGAGGGGTGCCCTCTCTACTGAGTCAGTCTGTGTTGGTCGCCGTACGTGGAAGGTAACTATGAGAGCCTGGTTTGCCTCATTATGGAAAGTATTGTCTGTTGTAAATATGATGTATTTTGTAAATATTGTTGTTGTTGTTGTTTTTGTTATAGTATACACCGTTTGGGAACGTCGTTTTATTGTTGGCACAATAAAAAAAGATGGTGTTAAACAAACATTGTACTTTCTGCCATTAATAACACGATCAGCCATACGAGCCCGGTCACACTAGTGTGAATAAACAGTCGATACACATAGTTAATGTGCTACCACACAGTTTTAACAAATACCAATTTGACTCTTTTCTGAAGGTTTACATGCTATTGTGGCAGGGATATAGAGGGCAGCACTGAGGCCATGGCTGCAGTGAAATTAGTCGCAAACCCCTTAAGGTTAAACCTCATAAGGATTGTTTTTAATGCTATGTTGTTGCCCGTGGTTGCCCAGTCAATAATAATTATAATATTCATAATGTTATTATTAATAATATAAATAATAATAAAAAGAATGATAAGAAGAAGAATGTAAATAAGGGGTCAGGATGGAACTACCTAACATGTGGTTATGAGAAAAAAGACAATCCATACGATAAGTGTCAATGCTTGTATTATTGTATAGTTTATTTGTTTATTTATTTAGATCCGTATTAGCTACTCAATTATTATATAGTTCGCCATAGGCGCCGATCCCGTGGGTGCTCCGGTGCTCGAGCACCCAGCCAAATCTTTGAGCACCCAGGCGAATTTACCTTGAATTCACAAAATGTCCCATTGAATAAAACAAGTGAATAATTAAAACTGTACTTCTCTCTCGTAACAGTCAGGCGCGGGTCCTACCATCATATACAAATGTGAATGTGACACTAAGCGTGGTCGAACGGTAACCTCGCCTGACTTTCATGCCAAAGGTCCCTGGATCGAGATACCCCTGTGACAATTTTACTTTCTTACAAAGTATATTGCTAATACTTTATAGAAATAGAATTCAATCGGGCATATTGTTTTTCTATAATTCCAATTCATACGTCTAGGGAAAATATAATTTGGGCACGCGGGCAGTGTGTTGCTAGGTAAAAATCCTCACTGTCAATCAAATCCTTGATCTCATTATCAACATGATGCTCCGACGCCGTGTACGTAACTTCGGCCAAAAACAAAGCTCGTTTGCCGCCAATGGGCTAATGACCAAGAAGCTAATAAAACGCACTAAGATAACAATGGACAGATTTGTAATTAGAAAGAAATTGCATTTATCAGAAGATTCCACCAGCGAGGAGACTGTCTCCATTCATTATGAGACGGCCTCTACAACTACTTCTAGTGCCAACAATGGTGAGTTGCGCGCAGCGCACCAATGCATGTTTATTGCTTTCTCAAAAAATAGCCTCAATAATAATAATAATAATAATGCATCAGTTTTATATAGCGCTTTTCTGGACACTCAAAGACGCTTTACATTGCACTATTCATTCACTCCATACTTGGTGGTGGTAAGCTACTATTGTAGCCACAGCTGCCCTGGGGTAGACTGACGGAAGCGAGGCAGCCAATCTGCGCCATCGGCCCCTCCGACCACCACCAACCACTCACTCACATCATTCATCCCGGCCTATTGTACATGTTTTTGGTGGTAGGGGAAACCGGAGTACCCGGAGGAAACCTACGCAGACACGGGGAGAACATGCAAACTCCACACAGAAAGGCCCCGTCCAGGTGGGAATCGAACCCGGGACCTTCTAGCTGTGAAGCACAAGCGCTAACCGCTGTACTACCGTGCCGCCTCAGTGTATAATATGATAGTAGACATTGCCAAGTAGCTTGCATTTCTGTTTAGGTAAATGTGAGGCGGTGTGCGTCACACGACAGTACCGGCTGACTGAGCACCCACGGGGGAAAACATAAATCGGCGCCTATGTAGTTCGCTAAGGACATTCTCATCACACGCCGGTGATCTGCGCGTGCCGTCACGTGACCACTGCCGTGGTAGGGGTAGGAAGTTTTAACAGCCGCGCGCGCACATCTGCGCGCACAAGGAATTCTAATACCCTTAATTAATAAACACACATCATTACGACAGAGTGACTTTATTCATAGTGAAATTTCATGGAAAAGGCAAGCTGTGGAAAGACGAGGAAATTTGCTATTACCGTAAGTAACCGGCAAAAAGCGAAACATCTTTTCAAGTGTGGGCCACTTTACCGTGGGTCTGGAAGTGGAGGGCCACTTCACCGCAGTTGCTCTGCGTAGATCGCAGCGTGTGTTTATTTATTTACCTGGCGGCACATGTGCGAAGAAGCAAGTGTGTCCTTGGTCCTTACAGTTCTGTAGGCGCCGCATCCTTCTCATTTGTTTAATTGTAATCTTGGACCGTGTTCACAAATGCGCAGTTTATCCATGTCTTTGAAAATATAAAGGTTCCCCAAAAACACTGAGTTCATTATTGTAAATTCGCCTAACAGTGACAAACGTCTTCCTGTTTGAGTTTTACACAATAAAAGTCACTGCATGTTATCGCTTTAATAAGACTCTTATTGTGAAAGGGTCGACAGCGACAGAGCGTTATATTTACAGCAGCTCGACGTCATGAGAGAGACCTCTCAGAAAAAATGCCAAACAGCAACTGACACTAACAACAAGCATTTGCCAAACTTACTCTTTAAATGACTTCCACTTAATTTTATTATCTTAAGTAATTTTGTCATTATAAAAAATCGTGATAAAATCGAAATCGTAAGTTTATAATTCAAAAATCGTGATATTCTATTTTTTCCATATCGCCCACCCCTATCCAGAAGAGTGCTATATAAAACCAGTGCATTATTATCCACCTAGGCACACAAAGCGCTTTACAGCAAGGAACCAGTCGCCTTTTCACTCTCTCGCATTTAAGCAAGTGTTTGGTCGTATTTCTCTTTTCTCCCTCCCTCCCTTTTTCTTCTATGTAGCCAATGCAATACAGTCTATGAGCCAATGACCACTCACAAGTCCGGTAGGTGGCGGCAAATGCACCATGTGGACCAGCCGCAATAAAACTCCAAAAGAAGAAGAAGAATCCGGAAGTCGTCAGCTCGTGCGCGTGCCGCTGAGTTGACGTCATAGCCGCTTACGTCCTCCTCAGACGCGGAGCGCGTTGCTATCATGGTTGCTAGTTAGTTGCAATGTTGTAGCTATTAGCACGGTAGCCCTTCACATAGTTATCCTGAAAGGAGAATTATTCGTCTGTAGAGTTCACTATACAACCCCTCTATAAGCCTCCTTCTAAGTATTAAACCTCTCGCCTTCTCTTTCTCACAGCCGACAGCTAGCGTTAGCCAGTAGCCGGTGCTCCTCCGTGCGTGAGCTCAGCTGTCAGAGGCAGTTAGGATTCTGTTTGGGCTATGGCGATGAGACAGACCCCGCTGACCTGCTCCGGGCACACTCGGCCTGTGGTGGACCTGGCCTTTAGCGGAATCACTGCGTACGGATACTTCCTCATCAGCGCCTGCAAAGGTAACGTAGACCGAGTGTGTTTACCACCGCGGGACTCTGCCTCGTTGGGGCCCATCTGAACCTGATGTGGAACATAAACACAGCTATACCTTCAAGGCTCTTACATTATAGCTCTAGGCCGGAAATAAAGCTTACAGTGCTTAAGAGCATCATTGTCAGATATTACAGGAACGTTGTTAAGTTTGGACAATCTTATAAAATTCAAAAATATATGTTTAATACAGAATCAAAACTGGCTCTGCTACCCCTTCACTGAGCGAGTTTGTAAACTTCAGATCGACTGCACCCAGAGTAACGCCCGGCTCACACTGAATCCGGTCCGGTTTCGGTCCTGATCCAGTGCAACATTGGTTTTAATGACTTTCAAAGTTTGCGGACGCCATACCGGACCTTAAAGGAATAGGCCACCGTTTTTACATACTGACATATGTTCTTACCTTACCTTAGACTAGTTGATATGTACCTGTCTGGTCTTTGTCCGTGCGCTCTGTCATGCAAACGGAGCACAAACGCAGCCTCCTCCACATACTGTATAGTTCCAAATCAGCTCCCGTTAGAAGCTACCAAACTCTTCCACGTTGTCCCTATTTAAATACAGTTACGTGACGTGTTACACTACAAAGTATAGTAACACAGAAATGTAACATGTCGATTTTCTCAGCGGATAAAAAGGGGTACTATATTGTGAGGCGTAATAATACGAGGAGCACTACGTCCGCGCACTAACACCTAAAGACTTTTCTCCCGCTCACTACAAGTCACGCTGCTTCTATTGACGGAAGTGAGCGGGGGAGAAGTCTTTAGGTGTTAGTGCGCGGACGTAGTGCTCCTCGTATTATTACGCCTCACAATATAGTACCCCTTTTTATCCGCTGAGAAAATCGACATGTTACATTTCTGTGTTACTATACTTTGTAGTGTAACACGTCACGTAACTGTATTTAAATAGGGACAACGTGGAAGAGTTTGGTAGCTTCTAACGGGAGCTGATTTGGAACTATACAGTATGTGGAAGAGGCTGCGTTTGTGCTCCGTTTGCATGACAGAGCGCACGGACAAAGACCAGACAGGTACATATCAACTAGTCTAAGGTAAGGTAAGAACATATGTCAGTATGTAAAAACGGTGGCCTATTCCTTTAACTGGATTCAGTGTGAGCTGGGGGTAACCGGACCTTAACCGGATTCAGTGTGAGCTGGGGTACGGCGTCCGCAAACTTAGAAAGTCATTATAACCAATGTTGCACACTCACACTGCTCCGCGAATTCCGGCTTCGGCTACCGAGGCCATCCGGCGGCCTTCCGGTGGCAACGGAAAGAATCCGCAAGAAGTCTATCTTTGCCGGATACCGGAGCCCCAACGGATCAAGCTGACAGAAAAACACGAGCCAAAAAGGAAGTCAGGTCTCGTGAGAGAGGAAGATCCTGTGTTTTTCAAAATAAAATCTGTCCGCTTACTACTTATTTGGTCTCGTTTACGACCTGTAAACGTGTGTAACGTCGTAATTGTAAACATGTCTCCATTACCAGTGACACAGGGGCATTAGTGTGTTTAAAGCATCCACTTCACTGGAGAGAGTCGTTGTTCTGGCAAATACGGCTTTTGTTACAAAAACTACCTATATATGGGGCGACTTATGACGTGAACTCGCACCAAGAGGGAAACTCACGTGCACTTCTGTTCTCGCGAGGGCCGTTTCTGTGCCTGGCGCAGCATCTGGCGCCGGAGCTGGCGGAGCTGGCCACAGTGTCAGCCGGAATCACTGTGAGTGGTAGTTTGGGGGGAAACCGGACCGGATCAGAACCAAAACATTCAGTGTGAGCCGGGCGTAACTCGAGGCACAGTGAGGGATGACCGCATCCTCCCCCTCAGAAAAACTGTATTTGTAGGTATAAATCCTCCCAACTGTGGACCACAGTGCCTGAAGCAATTTGAGAGTCTTTGAGTCACCCTCATTGGTCCCTTTTCAAATAAATAATTAAGGCTTTATGCCCAATATGTAATCAAAAATACTTAGTTGGACAAAATGTGTACAACTTAGTGATGTTTTGGCAACATTTCATAGAATTACAGTATGTTGTTTACTATGTTCTGGTGAAATGGGTCTTTTCTGTTTAAAATAAAGTTCTGTCTTGGCCTGCAAAATATTGACAACAGTAAAGGAGAGAACCTGCAGAAGAACCACAGTTGTAGATCTTATTAAAGGCTCATTCATACTTCATAAGACGCAATTCCTTTATCTTTATTTGAGCAACAAATGCATACAGGTATAATACACATGTTAAATACAGAAATTATTAACAAAAGTATTTGTGCTGCTCAAAGGGGGTAGGAAGAAATTAGTCGTAACTTATGAGGCCCTACCCCTCCTTTCAGTCGACTTAAGGTCCGCACACACTACACGACTTTTATGCCCGATTTTGATACAATTCTCAGTCGCGCTGAGTCTAGTTGAAGGCAGTCGCAGAGAGTCGTGTCGCGTAGTGTAGGGGGGTCACGACTGGACTCGCGTTCGAATCGTGTAGTGTGGGCAACAGTCAGACACAACTGGACTACAGTCGCAGGAAATCAAACATGTTTGATTTTTAAGCCCGATTTTGGACGCACAGGAGAAACGTGGGTGATTGTACGCTCCCCAAAGCAAACACACAGAAAGCAGTGGCCAATGGCATGAAATAAAGATAGAAAAACGCGCCTCATTTTCATTTCTCCGTGAAAACAGTGGCACAAACAGCTGATTTCATGGCCACAGCCCCACACGAAACAGCACAACTTTATATCACCAAACGTTCAACCGGGAACAGAGTTTAGCGGCACTTACTGAGTTTGGAGACGAACTGTTCAGCTTCACCTCGCCTCTCTCCGCTTTCTCCGCTGTCTCCTCCGCCTCCTCCATCTTGGAGCGGAGGCCCGTCTCCTTTTCTTATTAAATCCACTGAAATACGTCCCGCTTCTTTGTGTCGCCGACTTTTATTTCCATTTGACAGAACTAAAGCCAAGTTGAAGGCTTCGTAGCAGTAGGAGCCTTGCACTGCGGTGTTGTGACACTGTTTACACCGCTGACCAAACTGGGACACGCACATGTTTTCGCACGCTCACAAACACGGCCTATCTTTGCGGATTTGGGGTCAGTTTTTGAAGCTGGAGGAGAAATGAAGCGGTAGAGACACAGACGTGCTGTGTTATAAACATCAGCTGTTTGTCAGAATCGTGTAGTGTGTTCGCTCTGACGATTCTCAGTCGTTAAGTGTGAACCCCCAGACGTTCTGTAATCGCACTGAATCCAGTCGTGTAGTGTGGACCCCCCGTTCTATATAAAATCGTTTAAGACTAGAAAAATCGTGTAGTGTGTGCGGACCTTTACACAACTTAAAACTACTGCTCACGGCAAAATCATTATCAAATGTGTATTTAAGCGTTAATGAGATCTACGTGGCAATTTCAATCTATGGAATTGCCTTGGTAGCAAATTAGATCAACAAATGGCTCCTCTTTGCAGTCCCAAAACAGTAAAGTAACTTGGTTCATAACATTCTTGTGTGTGCACTTGCATAAGATAGAAGGTGCACATTGTGTAAATTACATAATAAGTCCGGATTCATTACATACTTCTCATAATCGGATCAAAATACAAAAGAAAACGTTTCATACTTCAGGAACAGATGATTAATTTACAAGAGTTCTGCAAACGTTTGCTTTCTGTACATTATTTTAAATTGTACTACAGTTGAACACAGTTTTAAACCCTTTTTTAATGTGTTCCAGAGGTCAACTCCATTTCGTGTAATAGACATGTGTTGTGCGGGAATATTTTTTCTTAAAATTCATTTTCCTTCTTAGGTTGTAGCCCCCATCACGGTCTGAAAACATTATTTTATTTACTTGCCGATAGCGAGTGCCTATCCGATACCAATGTAAAATGCAATGTTGTAGTGTAATGTGTCCATACTGCCTTTGCTATGCCCGATCCCGTCAGACCTTGGAAGCTTAGCAGGGAAGGGGCTGGCAGGACTTGGATGGGAGACTGTTTGGGGACACCAGGAAGCCTGGCAAATGTAGTGTGTGTGTGTGTGAGTGGTTGGTGGTGGCTGATGTGCGCAGACTGGTTGCCTCGCTTATCATCACCGAGTATGGAGTGAATGAATAATGCACCACATTGTAAAAGCAACTTTTAGCGTCTGGAAAAGCGCTATATAAGACTCATTATTATTATTTAATAATAATAATGCATTAAAGTGTTTTTGGCTAAATATTTACTCAGACCTACTTATATTATGATACTTTCACCCATCTCCTCTATTAATGGGAAACAGTGAGACTGGGAATATTTTATTGAAACATGTATCCTACCATGTTGTTTAAGTTGCATGTTTTAACTTCTGATGGACTTCTTTGAGGACAGCTCTGTATGAAGCTTTGGAATTGCAAAAAATAGCATCATGTCACTTTAACCGTAAACTGCACTTATGACGCCAGAATGTGAAGATTTAGAGCTGGCAAAAGGCTAACAGTAGATTTATAAAATTGGCATGCGTTTTGAACTGCATTGTTTTCAATGAAAAATGTGCTAATGTTCGCAAATGCGTCTAATTAAAGTAGTACTACTAACTAACTCATGCCCCTAGAAGCCATAGGCGCCACTGCGGATGTCGTAGATGTGGTAGATTTTTACTCATTAATTGTCCGTGAGAGTAAATACTACGCTGACAGAAAAGACAAAGGGAGAGAGAGATATTGTACATTGTTTAGTCAAATTTTTTACAGCAACAACTTGTGACTTGTGCATCTCCGTAGGATCCAAGTGTCCGCTCCACTTTGTAAAAAAAATAAAATAATAATAACACTTTCTTTTGGAGACATTTTCTCGTGAAATTAGGCTGGACAGCCGACATTTTTCACTCACTGTTGTCGAGCTCATGCCTCGATTCTACTACTGTCTGCAACTTGTCGTGAAAGCAGCGTAGAAGAATTGAAATCCGGCCTGACGACAACATTCGCAGTGCGGGTCTAGTTTGCCCCGGTTTTCATGTCAGTTTGTGCATTCTAATAAATGTAATGGTGGTATTGGATCGGTGGTTTGGTTTGTGTACTCGCCGATACCTCAAAATAGTGCAGTATCTGCGTGAAATCAGATACCAGTATTGGTATCGGACCTTTTTGTTTTGTTTTGCAGCTCTCATGTAGGAACAAAGTTCTTGCATCTTATGAAGTATGAATGAGCCTAGAGTTTAGGATTTTGATGTCCTATTGCTAAGCATCATGGGATCTGCGGGTTGCTTTTTCTATCATGAAATAATTGAGATTTAAAATAGAAGTTTATTGTTTACAATTAAACATAGGACATTACAGTGTGTTACCAGTAGTGACTCTGCAGCTAACAGAGCTGTTCTCTTATTTTTTATCCAATGTTAGATAGATAGCTTTTTCGGTCATTCGTATGCAACATAAGATATACTATAAAATAACAAATGTTAGTCTGTGGAAAATGTTTGCATGGCGGATATCAATGGTATCAGTGAATTTATAACACTCCATGTTGGTGACAGTATGTATGTTCTCTGTGAATAAACCCAATGGCTGATTGTCTTCAGATGGAAAGCCAATGTTGCGCCAGGGAGACACAGGGGACTGGATTGGCACGTTCCTGGGTCACAAAGGCGCGGTCTGGGGAGCCACGCTCAACGCAGACGCCACCAAGGCTGCGACGGCTGCTGCAGACTTCACAGCGTGAGTCTACTCTGTCCCTCTGGTCCACACGTGTTAGGAATGTGTCTGTCATTCATTCATTCGCCTCTGCATTCAGATGCGACAGGATGGCGCAGTGGTTGGTGCTCTAGCCTGACACCAAACGCGTCCCAGTTTGATCAGAGTGCGCCTTTCTCTGTGGAGTTTGCATGTTTTTTCCTTGTCTGCGTAGGTTTCTTCTGGGTTCTCCAGTTTCCGCATTTCTAAAAACATGCACAATAGGTTAATCCTCCGGCCAGCTGAATCAATATCCGGGGATTCAAGATGTTTTTTATTTGTCACAAAGGAAATTTGTCTTGGACACACGGGCTGCTATATAAAACATGCATTGACATAACAAGGACAGTAAACCATACAACCATACATCACAGCTCTGCTCTTTGACCTGAGTTCAGGAGAGTCACTGAAATAGGGGTGAATGAGTTCCTATACCTATTTAGGTATCTTTTTGTTTTTAATAGGAAGTCTACGTATAGCGTCGTGCAGATGGGAGCAGCTCATACTGGGAGTGCAGAACATGGGAGGGATCTGAAATAATTTTCCTTGCCTGTGTGACAATCTCCTCAAATATGACTCTACAGTCAGTGTGCTGGTCCCAGTGTTAGCTCTTTGTTTCTGCCATGGCTTCAGTCAACATTAGAGCACTGCTCATTGTAAGGATATTGCACAATTTCTTCAAATCATGTCACTTGATAGTTCAGGATTTTTGACATTGGGCCTCATTTCCTAGTTATGTTGTTGATTTCTATAGATTTTTGTTTTAATTTATGCAGATTTGTATTAGAAGAGTTTAGCTTTCTGCAAATCAGATATGGCAACGTTTGAAGGACTACTCGATGATTTTGAAGAATTTTTTAATGCAGGCTACTAGTTACCATAGGCATACACTAGCCTAGCACTAGCCTAGCGCCACTAAACTCTTCAAATATGGGTTAGATCTGTGTGAGTGAAACACAACTTAAATTACATTTGCCATTCTTGCTAATCATATCCTGAGGGGTTAACTAACCCTAACCCTAGATCAGGGGGGACGGCAGGTGAGATGTCTTTAAATCCAGATTAAAGAATCATCTTTTCAAACTGGCTTTTAATACTTAGAACGCACTGAATTATGCCTAGAATGCAATCGTGATGTTTTTAAATTGTTCTTATCTTCCATAAATGAACTTTTTCATGTTATTCTAATTATATGATGAGCACCTGTAAGTGCTTCACAAGAAGATAAAACTATTTAAAAACACCAAATGATTGCATATAGCACTTTACAACAACACCAGGGGGATCTGGTTTGATGATTTCCAATTCATATGGTCCTCAAAAATACCCCGGGATTGTCATGAACAGTATTATATATTTAGAAGATCCCCTCAAACAGGATGGTTCATCTCAAGGTGTTGTTTCTTTCAGTCAATAATATGGCCTATCATTAATCGAGAGCGCAGGGATATCTTCTAAAAGCCTTGCCCAAGGATACGACTGTAGGCGCTGGTTGGAGCTTGTATAGAACTGCATATGTTCTGGATATGTGGCTAGATGTGCTCACCACTGATTCACTCATGTCTGCTGACCTCGTAAACTCTGCTTGTCCCTTCAGGAAAGTGTGGGATGCAGTGAGCGGAGACGAGGTTCTGACTCTGGCTCACAAACACATCGTGAAGACCGTCAGCTTCACTCAGGTTAGCACCACACCTCACCACTTTACACCCTGTCGTCACACATACCCTGGGAAAAAAACACATACTGTGCTCAGAGGTGACTAACATGACTTGCAGCACCAAAAGAGAGAGAAAGTCATGACACACACTTGTGAAGCTTGTGTTAATGGCCCCTTTATTTGCTCCATCTCAAAATCCATTTATGATGGCTCGGCACTGTTTGTGAATTTGCAATTGAATGTTTTGCAGGACAGCACGTGCCTGCTGACCGGAGGGAACGACAAGCTGCTTCGCATGTACGACCTCAACAGTCCTGAGGCCGGTAAGCGCTCTCACAGTCACAGTACCTGACACAATGTGGACAGTCTTTGTGATTTAGTTTAGTTCATTTGAGCAGTATACATTCTGCTCAAAAGGAGTGGGCCGAAAGCGCCCACCCCCAAAATCAGTGCAATAAAAAAAGTACATTTCACACAATAGTACCGAAGGAACAAAACATCAAAAAGACCTCATCCAAAGAGAATTTGAAACATTTCAGCAGCTACATTAGCACAGACCAACTTACAAACTTACAAACAAAACAAAATATATGAACTGTTTATATAATTAATTGAAACAAAGCCCAACTACAACAACGATCTCGTTTCATGTACGATTTCTAGTACAAAGCAAGTAAAAAAATTTAATCATTAATATATTTATTTCAGATTGTTACCCGTGATTACTGAGAGTTACTTTTATGTTATAAAGGTACATTAATAGATATTATACTCCGAGATCTTGATACTTCCCAGTTGTCATTACCATCCTCCAGTATAATTTTGATTTGGGTTTAAATGTTATCATCATTATTATTATCATTATCATCATTATTATTATTATATATTTATTTAATTGAGTTATATATGTAAGTAAGTAAGTAATGATCAGTGTTTGGAATAACGCCGTTTAAAATAACACGTTACGTAACGCCGTTATTTTTTCAGTAACGGAGTAATCTAATTCATTACTCTCCCCGTCGTTACAACGCCGTTATCGTTACTGGACATAAAATGTGGTGAGTTACTATATTGATTGAATAAACTGTTTAATCTGAACGCACCCCCGGCTCACAGCTGGCTAGTGAGGAGGCGGAGTCATGTCTCAGTCATTCCACACGCGGCAGTGGCGACACACACACGCACCAGCACCAGCTAAACCGGGAATCATGGAGCAGCAGAGATGGCGAGTCAGGAGGAGAAGGATAAATCTGATGAAAACTTGGCATTTTCAAGGTGGCGATATAAGCATTACTTCAAGTTAATTGCGAGCAAAGGCAAGAACGTACATGTAATGTGTACATCATGTCCAGGGGTGAAAACTCTTTCGACATCCGTTGTAACTAACTCAAATTTAATGAAGCATCTCTCAACGACACACGCGTCTACAAAGTTAGTGGCCAAAAACACCAGTACCTCCACCACAGATGACGGCACGCCATCCACTAGCAAAGAAGGACTCGGAGCAAAGGTTGAGAGAGTTTGATTTAATTTGCTAGTGTTAAGTGCACTTTATATGTCAATGTCAACATATGGTGTAACTGTTTACTTTTCTTACAAAGATAATACTTGAAGTGCAGTATAAACATCCTGCTGTTTGTCGACGTGCAATAAATATCAAAAGTTATATACAAACACCTGTCTGTTCTACTCATTCAATTGATTTGTGAAAACTGCACAAAAAAAACATTGATATTTAGCAACGTTTTTTTTAACAGTAACGCAAATGGTTACTTTCACTGGTAATGAGTTACTTTCATTATAGAGTAATTCAGTTACTAACTCGGTTACTTTTTGGAACAAGTAGTGAGTAACTATAACTAATTACTTTTTTAAAGTAACGTTCCCAACACTGGTAATGCTGTAGTATGATGTAGCCCTGCATAGTGTGATCACGCTCTCCCCTCTGTGCAGCCCCCCAGGAGATGGCAGGACACTCGTCGGCCATAAAGAAGGCTCTGTGGTGTAACAGCGACCGGCAGATCCTGTCTGCGTCTGAGGACAAAACTGTGCGGTCAGTACACTCCAATACAAAGTATGTAAATCAAAATAAGTTGTTTAGCCCAATATCACAACAGGTGTTGCCTCACAGGGCTCCACCAAACAAAAGCAGTGAAACAAACAGCCAACGTCATTTACGCTTGTAGAAGTTAAATGAAGTGACTGAAGTATCGTTCATAAAACTACTTCTTGAAATGGGAGTGAGACAAACAATAATAATTTGAGTAAATCTTATGTTGAAAACAACAATTAAAGCGAAATAGGCTGTTTTGTAGCTAAAAGGCCAAATCTGACGTCCTGGTGAAAATACCATCTCGGGCGTGTTTGGGTTGTTGAGCTGCATAAGCAGGGCTTCTGGCGGCGTGCCATTGCTGCTGAGGTGGGACCATAGATATAGTATACAAGAACTCTATGATTACTATCTATTCAGCCCCATTCATCGGCCGTTTCTCAATCTGTGTTCTTGTGCAGACTTGTGGACTCGCTCTTGGAGTCACAGACCCCTGACAATACAGAGCCCTGGAAACGTGGCCGCTGAATAGACCAAAGGACGAATGTCGGTTTATTTCACTATTTCACACATCGACATTGAGCTTCAGCTCCGGTTCAACAGTAGTAACGCCGAAAGTTTGTGTGAGGAGCTGGGGCTTTCTTTGCGGCGCAAACGCCACCGCATCACGGGGGAGAGAAGCGATCTAAATGCACACATTGCACATTTAGATAGTCAATATTGCCTAATACAATGAGACAGACTTTATTGATCTCACAATGAAGAAATTCACTTGTTACATTCAGCACTGCTGCCACCTGCTGACTCAATAAAATAATGTCTAGAAGTAATGTAAAGCAGTGTTGGGTCGCAAAACCACAAGAGTTTCTTTGCGAAAAAGTTATTTTTTTATTGTTGTTTATTATCACTTGTATAAACTTAGAGTATGCATAGTGACAAGACAACACTAATACATTTGTCATAGCCTTTTTCATAAAATATTTGCTCTAATAATTGATCAAATAAGATTAGAAACGATAGAGAAATGGCACAATAGACATTTTTCAATCGTCCCCACAATATGCATCATCATCATCGGCCAGCACTACAGGTATGACCGGCTGGTATACAGTAAAGACTGGGCACATGTGGAGGTTCTGCTGTGGTGCTTTATGAGCTCTTGTCTTGCAGGCTGTGGGACCGCAGCTCCATGGAGGAGGTGAAGACGCTGACTTTTGACGCGTCAGTCAGCAGTATGGAGTATGTGGCTGATGGGGAGATTGTGGTCATCACTTATGGGAAAACAATCGGCTTCTACAACGCACTCAGGTTCACTTCTGTTTTTATTGATGTCAAAATGTACTGTACATTATGTAATCTTTTATTGTTTGTAGTCAAAATATCAGGTATAGCACCTTTTTGAGTATGAGTTTGAATGTGAGTTTTTGAGTCCAAAGACACGAGACCTGGACAAAGAAAAGTATTTCACCGGTTTACCGTTGGGCACATTTACTAGTAATCTCCAAAAATGAACTGTAGAGGACCCTGAAAACAAGACTTGGACAAATCTGGACTAAAAACCTTTTAGAGTGTTACCAAAAAATGTAAATGTAGTGCGTCAGATGGAGGACATGATTGTGATTGTGCGATGGGTATATTGTGTCACCTGTTGGAGATAAGTTTTCCGCTGTCATTTAGTGTGGTTAAAGCTCTCCTCTTTCTCACAGCCTGGAGCTCATCAAAACAGTCGAGGCGCCGGCTCCTATTAACTCTGCCTCGCTCCATCCAGACAAGGACTTCATTGTTGCCGGCGGAGAAGACTTCAAGCTCTACAAGTTTGACTACAGCACTAAGGAAGAGCTGGGTGAGCCCTAGAGTAGAGCACACAGCTGAGGACCAGCTCCAGTCCAGCATTTAGAAATTTGACAGCGAGCCAGTATGATTGATGCTTGAGTTCATCGTAAATATCATCTTTCAGTGTTTCCCACAGGTTTGAAGGCAATGTGTGGTGGCCGGGGTGGGGGGTGGTGTATGCGTGTTGTCGAGGTCCGGAGGCCTTTAAAGAAAATTATCTCTATTGTATTGGCGCTAGTGATGGGACTTATGGCTCTTTGATGCTTTTTTTTTTTTAAGAAAATAAATACCCTCTGAATTGACTTCATTTTAACAAAAATGTCACTATTTCACACAATATAACATCGATATTTACCTCTATGGAGTTTATCACAAAAAAACAATCACACAGCCCGATTAATATATATTAATATTAGAGGATTTACGGTATATGTCTTTGAAATATCTATGAAAAGGCATGCCGTTTGGCAGGCCAGGCAATTGTAAACCCCCCTCCCCGCAGTCAAATTGACCGAGACCTTACAGCCACAACTACGAGCAGCCGCATCGACAATGGAGGAGGAGAATATGGTCCACTCGGACTCCATGTCCCCAACCTCCCTCGGATTCTGGGTGAAGCTCTTCCGGAGGTGGGAGTTGAAGACCCTACTGACAGAGGGATCCACCAGACGTTCCCAACAGACCCTCACAACACGTTTGGGCCTGCCAGGTCTGACCGGCTTCTTCCCCTGCCAGCGGATCCAGCTCACCACCAGGTGGTGATCAGTTGACAGCTCAGCCCCCTCTTTACCCGAGTGTCCGAGACACCCGGCCAGAGACTTATCTTCTTACTCAACACTGAATACAAAATAAAAAAGGAGAACTATGTCTCGTAGTTCTCTGCACAAGCCAGATTTGCAGCGATGCTGTGTGTCTTCACATAAGACATCGCATCTTCCGGATCCAAAAGTATTCACCCAGCAAAGTGGGAAACTTCACTGGGTGAATTACTCCATTGCGAACTCCCACCTGGCCCCTGGACAGCTGCTTCATGTTGTTGAAAGCGGATCTTGCCCAGGCCACGCTTGGAGGGTAATCCGGAAAGATGGAGATGGATGCTTGGCCATATCGAAGCGCGCCGCCTGCCTCCCTGGCATGCCGGAGTATGTCCGCACAATCCTGATAGTGAAGTTCCTGGGTTGCAGGTGACATCACAGCATTCTAAAGGCCAATACTATTATATGGAGGAAAAATTATTATGTTTTTGAGGACATTTTTGATCAGAGAGATCATGGACCCAGTGGACCCATATCAATGATAATTTTTGTAATTCATACATTTTCTTTTGAGCTACGACTTGTGAAAGTGTAATGCTGTTAATAGGAAAAACTGGCTCCTGCCCCCCCCCCTGGGTCCGGTGACCTCATCACATTCTAGAACCTGCAACCCAGCAATAGGACGTGGTTTCCCCTTCACTCGTTGAGATAGCGGGGTCCGGTGCGATCTATCAATCATTAGGTCCCTGTCCATTTTGAAAACCTCCTTCAGTAGCTTTGTAACCGAGGACGGGGTTGAGGTGGTTTCTTCAGGGACATTGAATATTCGAATATTTGACAGTCTCATCCTTCCTTCCATGTCAATGCACTTCTCCTGTAGACCTTTAACCTCCACCTTAAGTGTACTGACCGTAGCTTGTAAGTCCACCACATCATCATGTCTGTAACTTTCCCTTTCACCGAGTCCACGTCGGAGCGGAGTAATGCGATGTTACCGACAACTTCAGTCTTCACAGCCTTCATCTCACTTTTCATTTTGACCTAAGTAACTCCGAGATATCGCAAGAATTTCTGCTTTTGTGTTGTCCATGGTCTCTGTCTCGTCTGGTTCACTATCTTATTATCTTATCTTGTTTATAAGCAAAATCTTGAAGGTTGGTCGCCATAAACAATAAAACATAAACTTAAAACATCGAACAAAAGGAGTTTTTCATGAAAATTCAGCAGAGCTCCAGAAAACGTGACCTACTCCATTGGCTGCTTGCTAGCGCCCCCAAACTAGACTAAAATTTAAGATAATTATTTGACTTGATCACTACTAAAATTAAATTATATTTTCGTCAATAGACTAAGACTAAAACTAAATTAAAATATGTTATAAAAATTAAACTGCATTCGTCTTGTCATTTGCAAAAGTTTCATGAACTGTCTTTCCCATGAAATCTCAATTTCATGAGCACGTTTTCTTATTTCTCACGGTTAATCATTGGTTAGCCTACTTCTTCTTTAAAAAAAATGGCACAAAGATGACTCCACCGCGGTGTTAAAATGGATCTGCCAGTAGTGCAGGCCGCGGCAGTGAAAGTGCACGTGAGTGTGCACTGAAGCTGGAGACGCCGTCTTTCAGTCAGTGTCCGCTGATTAGAAGAGTAAAGTGTCACCAACCATCATAGATTTAGTGAAAAGGCTAAAAATAACCTTGTGTAGAAAAGTAGAAGCATAATGAATGTTGCATGTTTTGAATATATGTGTCTGCACTTGCACTTTGCAGCCCATTTATCCTCGTTAGGACATGTGTTATGCTCCACTTCTTGACAAACCTACTGTAGCTAACATTTGGCTTTTGGTCTATTGGCTGGCTAGTTTTCCACAAAAGGTTCCATGTATGTGCGAGATCCCGAATAAAATGCAGGCATATTTTGGGGCTCATGACCAGTGTGCACCAACAGAAGCTTGTCAACATTGCCAAGTACAGTTTGAAAAGCCCTTGTTCTGTCTAAATGACCTGTTCATGTTGGATAATGTTAGCCATATTGAGCATTACCGTTGTTCTTGTGTTGCAGAGTCGTACAAGGGTCACTTTGGCCCGGTGCACTGTGTTCGCTTCAGCCCGGACGGTGAGCTGTACGCCAGTGGCTCGGAGGACGGCACGCTGCGGCTGTGGCAGACCGCTGTGGGCAAGACCTACGGCCTGTGGAAGTGTGTGCTGCCCGGTGAGACTGGACTATTCAGTTTTCAATGAATAGGTCAATAGGACATTTGAATCCGGGCCAGGAGCACTGGCACTGATAGGCAGTAATGCTAACCTATTACAAGAATGGGATGAATCTCAGAAGAACAGGGTCAGGCTGACGACTCGACAAAACCACAGTTTCAGTCCGCCTATTGTTCAAGTCTGTGTTACCAAGTTTCTCAAAACCTCTGCCGACACGGGGAGAACATACACATTTTTTTTTAGCCGTCATCAATTCATCATCTACCTTTAGGCAGCAATTGTTGATGATTATAATGAATAGTTATTAAAACACTAAACAGATAGAAAGAGTAACTGCACCCGGAAATATATATATATAAATATATAACTGTTAGAGAGGACATTTGCTGTAAATGCAGACAGTATTGCAATATTTCATGTACTGTGTACAGTACACAAACTACTGAGACAGCACAATACATTATTATGTTCCACACCTAAGCTGGAATAAATGGAGGTACCATTTTGCAGCAAAAGCTGAAACAAAATGCTTAGTCTGCTATCAATCATGATTTGTATATAATGAATTAAATTCATTCATTCATTCAGTTCATTATTATGATGATATTATAGAAATTACTCTTGCCATAGCAACAGCATGGTAGATTGCGTTCCATCACGGTCTGAATGTTATACTTGGCCAATGTTTAAGGTTCTGTTATGGATTTGTGTGCAACTTTAGCTACCCCTCGGCCAGAACTCTGTTGAAAGAGGATGTTTTAAAACTTTGAAATCATTGAACTATCAAATTCAAAAAAGTGCATGAGTGTTGTATCAAATAATAACACACACCGAATGTCATTGATGTGTGTAAACAATGTGTCAGACTTACAGTATTTAGTCGGTTCTCTTCCTTTCCACCTGAAAGAGTGCAGGTGTCAAATGTAACCTGGGCTCGTAACCATTTCCCATTCAACACCATCCATCCATTTTCGTCCACTTGTCCGTTGCCGGGTCGTGGGGGCAGCTGTTGGAGCTGCACCAGCCCCTATGGCGCCCCCTGCAGGTAGTGGGTCCACAGAAGGACGGCCTCATGGTTCCAAATGGGCCTGTTGGTCTCTCATAAGGGGCTTAAACACGAATAATAATAAAAATTAAAGCCGCAAGCGGCATCGAGAGGCCCTCGCGGGGGTTCGTTGGCCGGTTGACGCCGGTTGCCGCACGCCGCCGCAATAGCCGGGAGGCGCTGCCGCGCCCTACGTGGTTATAATGTCGCTGCCACCCTAGGTCGAGTTTATAAAAGAGCAAAGGCGAGAAATGGCGCCTTCGGCGCTGATTACTCTATTTTTCCCGAAATGGCTGACCTCCTATTGGTCGCCTAGCAACCATGTAATGGAGGCCTCCCTCAGTGCCTCCATTGCCGCGCCATAACCCTACCGAGGGCGCCAACGTGGCCACACTACATTTTATTGCCCTGATGAGCCATTAATCTTTGTGAGTAAACGTCAAAACGAGATTTTTAGCGTCTCCATGTGAATGATGGCTCCAACCTGCAGAGGGCGCTAGCGCGCCCCAAGACTTTTTTATTTCACCAGCAGCATCGGACGTCCTTGACGGGCCGTACTTCAATGACTACTGTCCACAAGCTCCTCACAGAGGGCGCTAACGCGCTGTAATTGTGTATAATGTGTGATATGCGGGTCAGTCCCATTGGAATAACATGGTGGGCCTCGGGCGTCACCATGGCAACACCGTACAAAATACGGTATGGGTCTCATTGGCTTTTTGGATCGGGATGCCGTCAGCTATATTTGTGCCGAATTTTATCAATTTCCGATAAACTAATTTTTTTCCTATAATGCATTTTTTGTTCTCGGCCTAGAGGGGGCGCTGTCGCGCCAAATCTCACTTTTTCACATTGGTTGTGTCCGGGGGTGAAAGATCAACAAAATGTATATTTCCGATTTTTAATCGGACTTTGTTTGTGTGAATGGGAGCATTTTGTCATTTTCGATAAGTCGCAAAATTCTTCGTAAGGATTGCGGCTTCGCCGCAAACAAACCGTAAAACTTAGCCAAAAAATTTGGATAACTTTTGATGCCCCACATCTCGAGATGAGCTGGAGCGATTTTGGGCTCATTTGGTGAAACGCCCTAGGAGGAGTTCGTTAAAATGCGACGTCAGCGAAAACGCTGACTCAGCATTTTCCCGACTTCCTGTCAAAATGGCGGACTTCCGGTTTGTCTGGGGGCGTGGCCACAATAATATATTTTTTTTGTCCTCACAGGACGAATGTCTGTACCGAATCCCGTCGCTCTGCGACAAAGTTCATGTTGGCCCCCTCCCCATAGGCGCAATGTATTTTCACTTTTGTAGGTGGCGCTGTCGCGCCATTTTTTATTTCCCCAAAACGCAACACACATTTTAATTAATTTTTCACCGGACCTGAATTTTGGGCAAAGTTTGGTGAGTTTTCGACTATGTTCAGGGGGTCAAATTCCTGCTCAAAGAGCAGAAGAAAGAAGAAGAATTAAAGCCGCAAGCGGCATCGAGAGGCCCTCGCGGGTCTCGTTGGCTGGTTACTGAACGCTATCGCACGCCGCCGCAATAACTGGGAGGCGCTGCCGCGCCCTACGTGGTTATAATGTCGCTGCCACCCTAGGTCGAGATTATAAAGGAGCAAAGGCGAGAAATGGCGCCTTCGGCGCTGATTACTTGATTTTTCCCAAAATGGCCGACCACCTATTGGTTGCCTAGCAACCATGTAATGGAGGCGTCCCTTAGTGCCTCCATTGCCGCGCCATAACCCACCGAGGGCGCCAACGTGGCCACACTACATTTTATTGCCCTGATGTGCCATTAATCTTTGTGAGTTAACATCAAAACGAGATTTTTAGCGTCTCCATGTGAATGATGGCTCCAACCTGCAGAGGGCGCTAGCGCGCCCCAAATCTTTTTTATTTCACAAGCAGCATCGGACGGCCCTGACGGGCCGTACTTCAATCACTACTGTCCACAAGCTCCTGACAGAGGGCGCTAACGAGCTGTAATTGTGTATAATGTGTGATATGCGGGTCAGTCCCATTGGAATAACATGGTGGGCCTCGGTCGTCTCCATGGCAACACCGTACAAAATACGGTATGGGTCTCATTGGCTTTTTGGATCGGGATGCCATCAGCTATTATTGTGCCGAATTTTATTCATTTCCGAGAAACTAATTTTTTTCCCATAATGCATTTTTTGTTCTCGGCCTAGAGGGGGCGCTATCGCGCCAAATCTCACTTTTTCACATTTGTTGTGTCCGGGGGTGAAAGGTCAATAAAATGTATATTTCCGATTTTTAATCGGAGTTCGTTTGTGCAAATGGGAGCATTTTGTTGTTTTCGGTAAGTCGCAAAATTCTTCATAAAGACTGCGGCTTCGCCGCAAACAAACCGTAAAACTTAGCCAAAAAATGTGGATAACTTTTGATGCCCCACATCTGGAGATGAGCTGGAGCGATTTTGGGCTCATTTGGTGAAACGCCCTAGGAGGAGTTCGTTAAAATGTGACGTCAGCGAAAACGCTGACTCACCATTTTCCCGACTTCCTGTCAAAATGGCGGACTTCCGGTTTGTCAGGGGGCGTGGCCACAATAATGTTTTTTGGTTGTCGTCACATGACGAATGTCTGTACCGAATCTCGTCGCTCTACGACAAAGTTTATGTTGGCCCCCTCCCCATAGGCGCAATGTATTTTCACTTTTGTAGGTGGCGCTGTCGCGCCATTTTTTATTTCCCCAAAACGAAACACACATTTTTATTAATTTTTCACCGGATCTGAATTTTGGGCAAAGTTTGGTGAGTTTTTGACTATGTTCAGGGGGTCAAATTCCTGCTCAAAGAGCAGAAGAAGAAGAAGAAGAAGAAAGAATAAATTAAAGCCGCAAGCGGCATCGAGAGGCCCTCGCGGGACGCGGTGGCCGGTTGACGCCGGTTGCCGCACGCCGCCGCAATAACCGGGAGGCGCTGCCGCGCCCTACGTGGTTATAATGTCGCTGCCACCCTAGGTCGAGATTATAAAAGAGGCAAAGGCGAGAAATGGCGCCTTCGGCGCTGATTACTCGATTTTTCCCAAAATGGCCGACCACCTGTTGGTCGCCTAGCAACCATGTAATGGAGGCTCCCTTAGTGCCTCCATTGCCGCGCCATAACCCACCGAGTGCGCCAACGTGGCCACACTACATTTTATTGCCCTGATGAGCCATTAATCTTTGTGAGTAAACGTCAAAATGAGATTTTTAGCGTCTCCATGTGAATGATGGCTCCAACCTGCAGAGGGCGCTAGCGCGCCCCAAATCTTTTTTATTTCACAAGCAGCATCGGACGGCCTTGACGGGCCGTACTTCAATTACTACTGTCCACAAGCTCCTGACAGAGGGCGCTAGCGCGCTGTAATTGTGTATAATGTGATATTTGTGTGTCAGTCCTATTGGATTAACATGGGGAGCCTTGATCGTCTCCATGGCAACACCGTACAAAATACGGTATGGGTCTTATTGGCTTTTTGGATCGGGATGCCATCAGCTATTATTGTGCCGAATTTTATCAATTTCCGAGAAACTAATTTTTTTCCCATAATGCATTTTTTGTTCTCGGCCTAGAGGGGGCGCTATCGCGCCAAATCTCACTTTTTCACATTTGTTGTGTCCGGGGGTGAAAGGTCAATAAAATGTATATTTCCGATTTTTAATCGAAGTTCATTTGTGCAAATGGGAGCATTTTGTTGTTTTCGGTAAGTCACAAAATTCTTCGTAAAGATTGCGGCTTCGCCGCAAACAAACCGTAAAACGTAGCCAAAAAATTTGGATAACTTTTGATGCCCCACATCTCGGGATGAGCTGGAGCGATTTTGGGCTCATTTGGTGAAACGCCCTAGGAGGAGTTCGTTAAAATGCGACGTCAGCGAAAACGCTGACTCACCATTTTCCAGACTTCCTGTCAAAATGGCGGACTTCCGGTTTGTCAGGGGGCGTGGCCACAATAATGTTTTTTGGTTGTCGTCACATGACGAATGTCTGTACCGAATCCCGTCGCTCTATGACAAAGTTTATGTTGGCCCCCTCCCCATAGGCGCAATGTATTTTCACTTTTGTAGGTGGCGCTGTCGCGCCATTTTTTATTTCACCAAAACGAAACACACATTTTAATTAATTTTTCACCGGACCTGAATTTTGGGCAAAGTTTGGTGAGTTTTTGACTATGTTCAGGGGGTCAAATTCCTGCTCAAAGAGCAGAAGAAAGAAAGAAGAATAAAGAAGAATAAAGAAGAATAATAATATTTCTTGCAAAAACAATATAGTCGCTTTCGCGACTACAACATATTATGCATTTTTTTAAAGCTTTCGACTTCCCCCACACACCCGTGGGGCTCGGAGGTGGATGACGAGCGCTTCGCGCTCGTCATCCACCTCCGTATGACAGTTGGCCATATTCCCCCATTCATTTTGCTGCAATTATAAGTATAAGGGCCCACACCAGAGGTGTGGGCAGTCACTGTTTTACACGGTGAGTTTACGTTTGACATGGGGACAGCGCTTCGCGCTGTTTTCGTGCGCTCCGCGCACCTAGGTACAGTGCGCTGCGCGCACTGCGTTGCGATTACAATAGGCCCTTGCTACGGCAGGCCGCTCGGGCCTAATTAAAGCCGCAAGCGGCATCGAGAGGCCCTCGCGGGTCTCGTTGGCTGGTTACTGCACGCTATCGCACGCCGCCGCAATAACCGGGAGGCGCTGCCGCGCCCTACGTGGTTATAATGTCGCTGCCACCCTAGGTCGAGATTATAAAAGAGCAAAGGCGAGAAATGGCGCCTTCGGCGCTGATTGCTCTATTTTTCCCAAAATGGCCGACCTCCTGTTGGTCGCCTAGCAACCATGTAATGGAGGCCTCCCTCAGTGCCTCCATTGCCGCGCCATAACCCTACCGAGGGCGCCAACGTGGCCACACTACATTTTATTGCCCTGATGAGCCATTAATCTTTGTGCGTAAACATCAAAACGAGATTTTTAGCGTCTTCATGTGAATGATGGCTCCAACCTGCAGAGGGCGCTATCGCGCCCCAAATCTTTTTTATTTCACAAGCAGCATCGGACGGCCCTGACGGGCCGTACTTCAATTTACCACTGTTCACAAGAACATTACAGAGGGCGCTAACGAGCTGTAATTGTGTATAATGTGTGATATGCGGGTCAGTCCCATTGGAATAACATGGTGGGCCTTGGTCGTCTCCATGGCAACACCGTACAAAATACGGTATGGGTCTCATTGGCTTTTTGGATCGGGATGCCATCAGCTAATATTGTGCCGAATTTTATTCATTTCCGAGAAACTAATTTTTTTCCCATAATGCATATTTTCTTCTCAGCCTAGAGGGGGCGCTATCGCGCCAAATCTCACTTTTTCACATTTGTTGTGTCCGGGGGTGAAAGGTCAATAAAATGTATATTTCCGATTTTTAATCGGAGTTCGTTTGTGCAAATGGGAGCATTTTGTTGTTTTCGGAAAGTCGCAAAAATCTTCGTAAAGATTGCGGCTTCGCCGCAAACAAACCGTAAAACTTAGCCAAAAAATTTGGATAACTTTTGATGCCCCACATCTCGAGATGAAGTGGAGCGATTTTGGGCTCATTTGGTGAAACGCCCTAGGAGGAGTTCGTTAAAATGCGACGTCAGCGAAAACGCTGACTCAGCATTTTCCCGACTTCCTGTCAAAATGGCGGACTTCCGGTTTATCTGGGGGCGTGGCCACAATAATATATTTTGTTTGTCCTCACAGGACGAATGTCTGTACCGAATCCCGTCGCTCTGCGACAAAGTTTATGTTGGCCCCCTCCCCATAGGCGCAATGTATTTTCACTTTTGTAGGTGGCGCTGTCGCGCCATTTTTTATTTCCCCAAAACGAAACACACATTTTAATTAATTTTTCGCCGGATCTGAATTTTGGGCAAAGTTTGGTGAGTTTTCGACTATGTTCAGGGGCTCAAATTCCTGCTCAAAGAGCAGAAGAAAGAAGAAGAAAGAAAGAAAGAAAGAAAGAATAATTAAAGCCGCAAGCGGCATCGAGAGGCCCTCGCGGGGGTTCGTTGGCCGGTTGACGCCGGTTCCCGCACGCCGCCGCAATAACCGGGAGGCGCTGCCGCGCCCTACGTGGTTATAATGTCGCTGCCACCCTAGGTCGAGATTATAAAAGAGCAAAGGCGAGAAATGGCGCCTTCGGCGCTGATTGCTCGATTTTTCCCAAAATGGCCGACCTCCTGTCGGTCGCCTGGCAACCATGTAATGGAGGCCTCCCTTAGTGCCTCCATTGCCGCGCCATAACCCTACCGAGGGCGCCAACGTGGCCACACTACATTTTATTGCCCTGATGAGCCATTAATCTTTGTGAGTAAACATCAAAACGAGATTTTTAGCGTCTCCATGTGAATGATGGCTCCAACCTGCAGAGGGCGCTAGCGCGCCCCAAATCTTTTTTATTTCACAAGCAGCATCGGACGGCCCTGACGGGCCGTACTTCAATCACTACTGTCCACAAGCTCCTCACAGAGGGCGCTAACGAGCTGTAATTGTGTATAATGTGTGATATGCGGGTCAGTCCCATTGGAATAACATGGCGAGCCTCGGTCGTCTCCATGGCAACACCGTACAAAATACGGTATGGGTCTCTTTGGCTTTTTGGATCGGGATGCCATCAGTTATTATTGTGCCGAATTTTATCCATTTCCGAGAAACTAATTTTTTTCCCATAATGCATTTTTTCTTCTCAGCCTGGAGGGGGCGCTATCGCGCCAAATCTCACTTTTTCACATTTGTTGTGTCCGGGGGTGAAAGGTCAATAAAATGTATATTTCCGATTTTTTATCGGAGTTCGTTTGTGCAAATGGGAGCATTTTGTTGTTTTCGGAAAGTCGCAAAAATCTTCGTAAAGATTGCGGCTTCGCCGCAAACAAACCGTAAAACTTAGCCAAAAAATTTGGATAACTTTTGATGCCCCACATCTCGAGATGAAGTGGAGCGATTTTGGGCTCATTTGGTGAAACGCCCTAGGAGGAGTTCGTTAAAATGCGACGTCAGCGAAAACGCTGACTCACCATTTTCCCGACTTCCTGTCAAAATGGCGGACTTCCGGTTTGTCTGGGGGCGTGGCCACAATAATATATTTTGTTTGTCCTCACAGGACGAAGGTCTGTACCGAATCCCGTCGCTCTGCGACAAAGTTTATGTTGGCCCCCTCCCCATAGGCGCAATGTATTTTCACTTTTGTAGGTGGCGCTGTCGCGCCATTTTTTATTTCCCCAAAACGAAACACACATTTTAATAAATTTTTCGCCGGATCTGAATTTTGGGCAAAGTTTGGTGAGTTTTTGACTACGTTCAGGGGGTCAAATTCCTGCTCAAAGAGCAGAAGAAGAAAGAAGAAGAAGAAGAAGAAGAATAAAGAAGAATAATAATATTTCTTGCAAAAACAATATAGTCGCTTTCGCGACTACAACATATTATGCATTTTTTTAAAGCTTTCGACTTCCCCCACGCACCCGTGGGGCTCGCGCTCGTCATCCACCTCCGTATGACAGTTGGCCATATACCCCCATTGATTTTCATGCAATTATAAGTATAGGGGCCCACACCAGAGGTGTGGGCAGTCACTGTTTTACACGGTGAGTTTACGTTTGACATGGGGACAGCGCTTCGCGCTGTTTTCGTGCGCTCCGCGCACCTCGGTACAGTGCGCTGCGCGCACTGCGTTGCGATTACAATAGGCCCTTGCTACGGCAGGCCGCTCGGGCCTAATTAAAGCCGCAAGCGGCATCGAGAGGCCCTCGCGGGACGCGGTGGCCGGTTGACGCCGGTTGACGCACGCCGCCGCAATAACCGGGAGGCGCTGCCGCGCCCTGCGTGGTTATAATGTTGCTGTCACCCTAGGTCGAGTTTATAAAAGAGGCAAAGGCGAGAAATGGCGCCTTCGGCGCTGATTACTCGATTTTTCCCAAAATGGCCGATCACCTGTTGGTCGCCTAGCAACCATGTAATGGAGGCCTCCCTTAGTGCCTCCATTGCCGCGCCATAACCCTACCGAGGGCGCCAACGTGGCCACACTACATTTTATTGCCCTGATGAGCCATTAATCTTTGTGAGTAAACATCAAAACGAGATTTTTAGCGTCTCCATGTGAATGATGGACCCAACCTGCAGAGGGCGCTATCGCGCCCCAAATCTTTTTTATTTCACAAGCAGCATCGGACGGCCCTAACGGGCCGTACTTCAATTTACCACTGTTCACAAGAACATTACAGAGGGCGCTAACGAGCTGTAATTGTGTATAATGTGTGATATGTGTGTCAGTCCCATTGGAATAACATGGTGGGCCCCGGGCGTCTCCATGGCAACACAGTACAAAATACGGTATGGGTCTCATTGGCTTTTTGGATCGGGATGCCATCAGCTATTTTTGTGCCGAATTTAATCCATTTCCGAGAAACTAATTTTTTTCCCATAATGCATTTTTTCTTCTCAGCCTAGAGGGGGCGCTATCGCGCCAAATGTCACTTTTTCACATTGGTTGTGTCCGGGGGTGAAAGGTCAATAAAATGTATATTTACGATTTTTAATCGGAGTTCGTTTGTGCAAATGGGAGCATTTTGTTGTTTTCGGTAAGTCACAAAATTCTTCGTAAAGATTGCGGCTTCGCCGCAAACAAACCGTAAAACGTAGCCAAAAAATTTGGATAACTTTTGATGCCCCACATCTCGGGATGAGCTGGAGCGATTTTGGGCTCATTTGGTGAAACGCCCTAGGAGGAGTTCGTTAAAATGCGACGTCAGCGAAAACGCTGACTCAGCATTTTCCCGACTTCCTGTCAAAATGGCGGACTTCCGGTTTGTCAGGGGGCGTGGCCACAATAATGTTTTTTGGTTGTCGTCACATGACGAATGTCTGTACCGAATCCCGTCGCTCTATGACAAAGTTTATGTTGGCCCCCTCCCCATAGGCGCAATGTATTTTCACTTTTGTAGGTGGCGCTGTCGCGCCATTTTTTATTTCCCCAAAACGAAACACACATTTTAATTAATTTTTCACCGGACCTGAATTTTGGGCAAAGTTTGGTGAGTTTTTGACTATGTTCAGGGGGTCAAATTCCTGCTCAAAGAGCAGAAGAAGAAGAAGAAGAAAAAAAATTAAAGCCGCAAGCGGCATCGAGAGGCCCTCGCGGGTCTCGTGGGCCGGTTGACGCCGGTTGACGCACGCCGCCGCAATAACCGGGAGGCGCTGCCGCGCCCTACGTGGTTATGATGTTGCTGCCACCCTAGATCGAGTTTATAAAAGAGGCAAAGGCAAGAAATAGCGCCTAAGGCGCTGATTACTCGATTTTTTTCCAAAATGGCCGACCTCCTGTTGGTCGCCTAGCAACCATGTAATGGAGGCCTCCCTCAGTGCCTCCATTGCCGCGCCATAACCCTACCGAGGGCGCCAACGTGGCCACACTACATTTTATTGCCCTGATGTGCCATTAATCTTTGTGAGTAAACATCAAAACGAGATTTTTTGCGTCTCCATGTGAATGATGGCTCCAACCTTTAGAGGGCGCTAGCGCACACCCATAATCTTTTTTATTTCACAAGCAGCATCGTACGGCCCTGGCGGGCCGTACTTCAATGACTACTGTCCACAAGCTCCTCACAGAGGGCGCTAACGAGCTGTAATTGTGTATAATGTGTGATATGCGGGTCAGTCCCATTGGAATAACATGGCGAGCCTCGGTCGTCTCCATGGCAATACCGTACAAAATACGGCATGGGTCTCATTGGCTTTTTGGATCGGGATGCCATCAGCTATTATTGTGCCGAATTTTATCCATTTCCAAGAAACTAATTTTTTTCCCATAATGCATTTTTTGTTCTCGGCCTAGAGGGGGCGCTATCGCGCCAAATCTCACTTTTTCACATGTGTTGTGTCCGGGGGTGAAAGGTCAATAAAATGTATATTTCCGATTTTTTATTGGAGTTTGTTTGTGCAAATGGGAGCATTTTGTTGTTTTTGGTAAGTCGCAAAATTCTTCGTAAAGATTGCGGCTTCGCCGCAAACAAACCGTAAAACTTAGCCAAAAAATTTGGATAACTTTTGATGCCCCACATCTCGAGATGAGCTGGAGCCATTTTGGGCTCATTTGGTGAAACGCCCTAGGAGGAGTTCGTTAAAATGCGACGTCATCGAAAACGCTGACTCACCATTTTCCCGACTTCCTGTCAAAATGGCGGACTTCCGGTTTGTCTGGGGGCGTGGCCACAATAATATGTTTTGGTTGTCGTCACATGACAAATGTCTGTACCGAATCTCGTCGCTCTATGACAAAGTTGACGTTGGCCCCCTCCCCATAGGCGTAATGTATTTTCACTTTTGTAGGTGGCGCTGTCGCGCCATTTTTTATTTCCCCAAAATGAAACACACATTTTAATTAATTTTTCACCGGATCTGAATTTTGGGCAAAGTTTGGTGAGTTTTCAAATATGTTCAGGGGGTCAAATTCCTGCTCAAAGAGCAGAAGAAGAAGAAGAAGAAGAAAGAATAAATAAAGAAGAAGAATAATATTTCTTGCAAAAACAATATAGTCGCTTTCGCGACTACAACATATTATGCATTTTTTTAAAGCTTTCGACTTCCCGCACGCACCGGTGGGGCTCGGAGGTGAATGACGAGCGCTTCGCGCTCGTCATCCACCTCCGTATGACAGTTGGCCATATACCCCCATTCATTTTGCAGCAATTATAAGTATAAGGGCCCACACCAGAGGTGTGGGCAGTCACTGTTTTACACGGTGAGTTTACGTTGGACATGGGGACAGCGCTTCGCGCTGTTTTCGTGCGCTCCGCGCACCTAGGTTCAGTGCGCTGCGCGCACTGCGTTGCGATTACAATAGGCCCTTGCTACGGCAGGCCGCTCGGGCCTAATTAAAGCCGCAAGCGGCATCGAGAGGCCCTCGCGGGTCTCGTGGGCTGGTAGACGCCGGTTGACGCACGCCGCCGCAATAACCGGGAGGCGCTGCCGCGCCCTACGTGGTTATAATGTCGCTGCCACCCTAGGTCGAGATTATAAAAGAGCAAAGGCGAGAAATGGCGCCTCCGGCGCTGATTACTCCCTTTTTTCCCAAAATGGCCGACCACCTGTTGGTCGCCTAGCAACCATGTAATGGAGGCCTCCCTTAGTGCCTCCATTGCCGCGCCATAACCCTACCGAGGGCGCTAGTGTGGCCACACTACATTTTATTGGCCTGATGTGTCATTAATCTTTGAGTAAACATCAAAACGAGATTTTTAGCGTCTCCATGTGAATTATGGCTCCAACCTGCAGAGGGCGCTAGCGCGCCCCAAATCTTTTTTATTTCACAAGCAGCATCGGACGGCCCTGACGGGCCGTACTTCAATGACTAGTGTCCACAAGCTCCTTACAGGGGGCGCTAACGCACTGTAATTGTGTATAATGTGAGATTTGTGTGTCAGTCCTATTGGATTAACATGGGGAGCCTTGGTCGTCTCCATGGCAACACCGTACAAAATATGGTATGGGTCTCATTGGCTTTTTGGATCGGGATGCCATCAGCTATTATTGTGCCGAATTTTATCCATTTCCGAGAAACTAATTTTTTTCCCATAATGCATTTTTTCTTCTCGGCCTAGAGGGGGCGCTATCGCGCCAAATCTCACTTTTTCACATTTGTTGTGTCCGGGGGTGAAAGGTCAATAAAATGTATATTTCCGATTTTTAATCGGAGTTAGTTTGTGCGAATGGGACCAATTTGCAGTTTTCGATAAGTCGCAAAATTCTTCGTAAACGCCGCAAACAAACCGTAAAACTTAGCCAAAAAATTTGGATAACTTTTGATGCCCCACATCTCGAGATGAGCTGGAGCGATTTTGGGCTCATTTGGTGAAACGCCCTAGGAGGAGTTCGTTAAAATGCGATGTCAGCGAAAACGCTGACTCTGCATTTTCCCGACTTCCTGTCAAAATGGCGGACTTCCGGTTTGTCTGGGGGCGTGGCCACAATAATAGTTTTTGGTTGTCGTCACATGACAAATGTCTGTACCAAATCTCGTCGCTCTATGACAAAGTTTATGTTGGCCCCCTCCCCATAGGCGCAATGTATTTTCACTTTTGTAGGTGGCGCTGTCGCGCCATTTTTTATTTCCCCAAAACGAAACACACATTTTAATTAATTTTTCACCGGATCTGAATTTTGGGCAAAGTTTGGTGAGTTTTCAACTACGTTCAGGGGGTCAAATTCCTGCTCAAAGAGCAGAAGAAAGAAGAAGAAGAAGAAAAATTAAAGCCGCAAGCGGCATCGAGAGGCCCTCGCGGGACGCGGTGGCCGGTTGACGCCGGTTGCCGCACGCCGCCGCAATAACCGGGAGGCGCTGCCGCGCCCTACGTGGTTATAATGTCGCTGCCACCCTAGGTCGAGATTATAAAAGAGGCAAAGGCGAGAAATGGCGCCTTCGGCGCTGATTACTCGATTTTTCCCAAAATGGCCGACCACCTGTTGGTCGCCTAGCAACCATGTAATGGAGGCTCCCTTAGTGCCTCCATTGCCGCGCCATAACCCACCGAGTGCGCCAACGTGGCCACACTACATTTTATTGCCCTGATGAGCCATTAATCTTTGTGAGTAAACGTCAAAATGAGATTTTTAGCGTCTCCATGTGAATGATGGCTCCAACCTGCAGAGGGCGCTAGCGCGCCCCAAATCTTTTTTATTTCACAAGCAGCATCGGACGGCCTTGACGGGCCGTACTTCAATTACTACTGTCCACAAGCTCCTGACAGAGGGCGCTAGCGCGCTGTAATTGTGTATAATGTGATATTTGTGTGTCAGTCCTATTGGATTAACATGGGGAGCCTTGATCGTCTCCATGGCAACACCGTACAAAATACGGTATGGGTCTTATTGGCTTTTTGGATCGGGATGCCATCAGCTATTATTGTGCCGAATTTTATCAATTTCCGAGAAACTAATTTTTTTCCCATAATGCATTTTTTGTTCTCGGCCTAGAGGGGGCGCTATCGCGCCAAATCTCACTTTTTCACATTTGTTGTGTCCGGGGGTGAAAGGTCAATAAAATGTATATTTCCGATTTTTAATCGAAGTTCATTTGTGCAAATGGGAGCATTTTGTTGTTTTCGGTAAGTCACAAAATTCTTCGTAAAGATTGCGGCTTCGCCGCAAACAAACCGTAAAACGTAGCCAAAAAATTTGGATAACTTTTGATGCCCCACATCTCGGGATGAGCTGGAGCGATTTTGGGCTCATTTGGTGAAACGCCCTAGGAGGAGTTCGTTAAAATGCGACGTCAGCGAAAACGCTGACTCACCATTTTCCAGACTTCCTGTCAAAATGGCGGACTTCCGGTTTGTCAGGGGGCGTGGCCACAATAATGTTTTTTGGTTGTCGTCACATGACGAATGTCTGTACCGAATCCCGTCGCTCTATGACAAAGTTTATGTTGGCCCCCTCCCCATAGGCGCAATGTATTTTCACTTTTGTAGGTGGCGCTGTCGCGCCATTTTTTATTTCCCCAAAACGAAACACACATTTTAATTAATTTTTCACCGGACCTGAATTTTGGGCAAAGTTTGGTGAGTTTTTGACTATGTTCAGGGGGTCAAATTCCTGCTCAAAGAGCAGAAGAAAGAAAGAAGAATAAAGAAGAATAATAATATTTCTTGCAAAAACAATATAGTCGCTTTCGCGACTACAACATATTATGCATTTTTTTAAAGCTTTCGACTTCCCCCACACACCCGTGGGGCTCGGAGGTGGATGACGAGCGCTTCGCGCTCGTCATCCACCTCCGTATGACAGTTGGCCATATTCCCCCATTCATTTTGCTGCAATTATAAGTATAAGGGCCCACACCAGAGGTGTGGGCAGTCACTGTTTTACACGGTGAGTTTACGTTTGACATGGGGACAGCGCTTCGCGCTGTTTTCGTGCGCTCCGCGCACCTAGGTACAGTGCGCTGCGCGCACTGCGTTGCGATTACAATAGGCCCTTGCTACGGCAGGCCGCTCGGGCCTAATTAAAGCCGCAAGCGGCATCGAGAGGCCCTCGCGGGGGTTCGTTGGCCGGGTGACGCCTGTTCCCGCACGCCGCCGCAATAACCGGGAGGCGGGTCTCATGGGCTGGTTACCGCACGCTATCGCACGCCGCCGCAATAACCGGGAGGCGCTGCCGCGCCCTACGTGGTTATAATGTCGCTGCCACCCTAGGTCGATATTATAAAAGAGCAAAGGCGAGAAATGGCGCCTTCGGCGCTGATTACTCGATTTTTCCCAAAATGGCCGACCACCTGTTGGTCGCCTAGCAACCATGTAATGGAGGCCTCCCTTAGTGCCTCCATTGCCGTGCCATAACCCTACCGAGGGCGCCAACGTGGCCACACTACATTTTATTGCCCTGATGAGCCATTAATCTTTGTGAGTAAACATCAAAACGAGATTTTTAGCGTCTCCATGTGAATGATGGCTCCAACCTGCAGAGGGCGCTATCGCGCCCCAAATCTTTTTTATTTCACAAGCAGCATCGGATGGCCTTAACGGGCCGTACTTCAATGACACCTGTCCACAAGCTCCTGACAGAGGGCGCTAACGCACTGTAAATGTGTATAATGTGTGATATGCGGGTCAGTCCCATTGGAATAACATGGTGGACCCCGGGCGTCTCCATGGCAACACCGTACAAAATACGGTATGGGTCTCATTGGCTTTTTGGATCGGGATGCCATCAGCTATTATTGTGCCGAATTTTATCAATTTCCGAGAAACAAATTTTTTTCCCATAATGCATATTTTCTTCTCAGCCTAGAGGGGGCGCTATCGCGCCAAATCTCACTTTTTCACATTTGTTGTGTCCGGGGGTGAAAGGTCAATAAAATGTATATTTCCGATTTTTAATCGGAGTTCGTTTGTGCAAATGGGAGCATTTTGTTGTTTTCGGAAAGTCGCAAAAATCTTCGTAAAGATTGCGGCTTCGCCGCAAACAAACCGTAAAACTTAGCCAAAAAATTTGGATAACTTTTGATGCCCCACATCTCGAGATGAAGTGGAGCGATTTTGGGCTCATTTGGTGAAACGCCCTAGGAGGAGTTCGTTAAAATGCGACGTCAGCGAAAACGCTGACTCAGCATTTTCCCGACTTCCTGTCAAAATGGCGGACTTCCGGTTTGTCTGGGGGCGTGGCCACAATAATATATTTTGTTTGTCCTCACAGGACGAATGTCTGTACCGAATCCCGTCGCTCTGCGACAAAGTTTATGTTGGCCCCCTCCCCATAGGCGCAATGTATTTTCACTTTTGTAGGTGGCGCTGTCGCGCCATTTTTTATTTCCCCAAAACGAAACACACATTTTAATTAATTTTTCACCGGATCTGAATTTTGGGCAAAGTTTGGTGAGTTTTCAACTATGTTCAGGGGGTCAAATTCCTGCTCAAAGAGCAGAAGAAGAAAGAAGAAGAAGAAGAAGAATAAAGAAGAATAATAATATTTCTTGCAAAAACAATATAGTCGCTTTCGCGACTACAACATATTATGCATTTTTTTAAAGCTTTCGACTTCCCCGACGCACCGGTGGGGCTCGGAGGTGAATGACGAGCGCTTCGCGCTCGTCATCCACCTCCGTATGACAGTTGGCCATATACCCCCATTCATTTTGCTGCAATTATAAGTATAAGGGCCCACACCAGAGGTGTGGGCAGTCACTGTTTTACACGGTGAGTTTACGTTTGACATGGGGACAGCGCTTCGCGCTGTTTTCGTGCGCTCCGCGCACCTCAGTACAGTGCGCTGCGCGCACTGCGTTGCGATTACAATAGGCCCTTGCTACGGCAGGCCGCTCGGGCCTAAAAATAATAATTAAAGCCGCAAGCGGCATCGAGAGGCCCTCGCGGGTCGCGGTGGCCGGTTGACGCCGGTTGCCGCACGCCGCCGCAATAACCGGGAGGCGCTGCCGCGCAATACGTGGTTATAATGTCGCTGCCACCCTAGGTCGAGATTATAAAAGAGCAAAGGCGAGAAATGGCGCCTTCGGCGCTGATTACTCGATTTTTCCCAAAATGGCCGAACACCTGTTGGTCGCCTAGCAACCATGTAATGGAGGCCTCCCTTAGTGCCTCCATTACCGCGCCATAACCCTAGCGAGGGCGACAACGTGGCCACACTACATTGTATTGCCCTGATGAGCCATTAATCTTTGTGAGTAAACATCAAAACGAGATTTTTAGCGTCTCCATGTGAATGATGGCTCCAACCTGCAGAGGGCGCTAGCGCGCCCCAAATCTTTTTTATTTCACAAGCAGCATCGGACGGCCTTGACGGGCCGTACTTCAATGACTACTGTCCACAAGCTCCTGACAGAGGGCGCTAACGAGCTGTAATTGTATATAATGTGAGATTTGTGTGTCAGTCCCATTGGATTAACATGGAGAGCCTCGGTCGTCTCCATGGCAACACGGTACAAAATACG
This sequence comes from Proterorhinus semilunaris, assembly GCA_021464625.1. NCBI lineage: Eukaryota > Metazoa > Chordata > Actinopteri > Gobiiformes > Gobiidae > Proterorhinus > Proterorhinus semilunaris. The sequence goes on along the minus strand of CM038343.1, from coordinate 54,723,111 downwards.
GTATGGGTCTCATTGGCTTTTTGGATCGGGATGCCATCAGCTATTTTTGTGCCGAATTTTATCTATTTCCGATAAACTAATTTTTTTCCCATAATGCATTTTTTCTTCTCGGCCTAGAGGGGGCGCTATCGCGCCAAATGTCACTTTTTCACATTGGTTGTGTCCGGGGGTGAAAGGTCAATAAAATGTATATTTCCGATTTTTAATCGGACTTCGTTTGTGCAAATGGGAGCATTTTGTTGTTTTCGGAAAGTCGAAAAATTCTTCGTAAAGATTGCGGCTTCGCCGCAAACAAACCGTAAAACTTAGCCAAAAAATTTGGATAACTTTTGATGCCCCACATCTCGAGATGAGCTGGAGCGATTTTGGGCTCATTTGGTGAAACGCCCTAGGAGGAGTTCGTTAAAATGCGACGTCAGCCAAAACGCTGACTCACCATTTTCCTGACTTCCTGTCAAAATGGCGGACTTCCGGTTTGTCTGGGGGCGTGGCCACAATAATGTTTTTTGTTTTTCGTCACATGACAAATGTCTGTACCGAATCCCGTCGCTCTATGACAAAGTTTATGTTGGCCCCCTCCCCATAGGCGCAATGTATTTTCACTTTTGTAGGTGGCGCTGTCGCGCCATTTTTTATTTCCCCAAAACGAAACACACATTTTAATTAATTTTTCGCTGGATCTGAATTTTGGGCAAAGTTTGGTGAGTTTTCGACTATGTTCAGGGGGTCAAATTCCTGCTCAAAGAGCAGAAGAAAGAAAGAAGAATAAAGAAGAAGAATAATATTTCTTGCAAAAACAATATAGTCGCTTTCGCGACTACAACATATTATGCATTTTTTTAAAGCTTTCGACTTCCCCCACACACCCGTGGGGCTCGGAGGTGGATGACGAGCGCTTCGCGCTCGTCATCCACCTCCGTATGACAGTTGGCCATATTCCCCCATTCATTTTGCTGCAATTATAAGTATAAGGGCCCACACCAGAGGTGTGGGCAGTCACTGTTTTACACGGTGAGTTTACGTTTGACATGGGGACAGCGCTTACAATAGGCCCTTGCTACGGCAGGCCGCTCGGGCCTAATAAATAAAGAAGAATAATAATATTTCTTGCAAAAACAATATAGTCGCTTTCGCGACTACAACATATTATGCAGGTGGGTTTTAAAACTGCTTGGAGATCGAAGCTCTAATCGGCATCAACATTGGCTTTAGTAAAACACACATCGGCCGATTTCCTATTTAAAAGCTCAATTGTTATCGTTCATAACCCATGGCAGTGTGTTGGATGTACTTACCTGTGACCTTGCACTTTCTGAATTGTTCTGTGGCTCTTTTCTTTTTAATATTATTTTAATGCTAGTCCATGGACAGCCTTTGCTTGTTCCCTCCCTCTTTTTTACTGAAAGCTGTAATTTAGCCTCGTAGCCTGAACTCTATGAGGTGACACATTGTGACAGTATAGTGTGCTGAGTATCCTCTGTTTGCCTGCAGAGGACCTGGGAGCTGACAACTCTGAGCAGATGTACCCCGCTCCGGCTGAGGTTAAAGCCTGAAGACTTGTGCTGAAGACGGGAGTGGGCAGCAGGAGGACTGAAGAGGACATCTCCTAGGCCGAGGGGCTGTGGGGGACATGGGGAGGCTGTGGAGGGGCTGTGGGGTTCACGGTGGAGCTCACAGTGGAGCAGTAGAGCAGTGGCCACACTGCTGCCTGCTCTGTGATAAGCCACAGCAGTCTTCAGACTCTGAACATGCGGCACACAACAGTTTTAGTTCATTTATGAGCCGGACCAATCTCTTTGACTTCAGAGTTACCAGACGACGTCGTGCTGCGTTTAAGTTCTTTACCGTTTCCTTGTTTGAATGTTTTGGGTCGAAACAATTGTTTTACTGTAAAGCAATTACTTTCACTCAATACTTGTTAAATTGGTTTTGGCTTTGAGTTTTGTTCATGAACAATAAACATAAGTGATGCATTGAAATTTTATTCAAATATGACTGATACTTTTCTTTCGCATTTGAAAAGTTCTATTGCAAAAGCAGTTGAAATGAATCTGCATGTGCTTGTTATTTTATTTCTTTGGGCTGCAGTGTTAATTACCACATATTTTAGTGCAATACAAATATGAAGCCACTCCGTGATCAAATCTTCTCTACTGTGTCAACTGTAAAGCAGGTCGCTGAAAAACTCGAGGAGCTCATTTGCTAAGCATGAAACACAGCGGCACATTAGCCGAGCGTTTGCCCGGTTTGTTGGTCGCCTATGCCTGGATGGCTTTCATCTTGGTTGCATCTAAAGTCCACTCACTGTTCCGGACAGTTGGCACCTAATACCATGGTATTTTAAACATTGGAATAAAAAACAGTTTGTCGACTCCAGACTTCCGGAATGTAAAGTCGACTCATTTCAAAAGAAAAAAAATCCAGCATACTTTAAATTTGCTTGTAGATTAAGCAAGTCCACGTGTGACCAGAGGGTGGTGCTGTTGCTTACGGCTGCCACGCCCACGCCCCTGTGTCAGGCTGAGCCAGCAGCACGGCCTCAGCCTCAGCGCCCGCTCCTCGCTGCGTAGACATGCCTGTGTACCGGGACGACCCGTCGGTGCTGACCAAAGAGCGGCTGAAGAGCGAGCTACGGGCGCACAACGTGGAGCTCCCCGGAGGAAACCCGACCAAGGACATGTACGTGCAGCTGTACGTGAAGGCAGTCAGCGCGCAGAGTCACGGCACTGATCCTCTGGACGCCTTCTCCAGTGACGAGGAGCTCCCGCCGCCCGTGGGGCCTCAGACCCGCAGGAGACGCTCCTCTGGACCGGTGGGTAGTGAACCTATGTGGGGAGTTTGAAGTATGGACAAATGGGTAAAGGAGCCAAAACATGTTCTAAAGTCAGAGGAACAAAGGCTGTTTACACTAGTGTGGGTTTGTAAGCATATATAAGTAACTGTTCAAGAAGTGACCGAAAATAAGGTGCAGCTTTTGTCACAGTTCGGTTAGTTACTGTGCCTAAAATATTTCATGTCAATGTATTTTTTTTTATTATTTTTTTTTTTTGCTGACTAAAATTAGACTAATGTGGCAGTGTGGCCGGCAGGCGGGCTCTGCCACTTTAAGGGAACATCTGATTGGTCACTTGTGTTGACTAGCAACCTATAAAAATGTCTATCTCCCGGTCTATCGACCTCTGACCTCGCACACTCTCTCCACCCCCCCGTGTCCAGCTTCCGGGTTGAGTGCAGGCTACGGCAGGTGAGACGCGCACCGGTACCTCTCTCATAATAGAGGTTTATTGTTGCTAATTTTAGCGTCTATTTGTAGTACAGGCCGCCGCTCGTCCTAGAAGGGACAGATGCGCCGTGTGCTGCACCGTAATGGTAAGCACCAATTCGTTTAACGTGATCTGTGGTAGCTTTTCTTTTAACTTAGCTTTCTTTATTTAGGCTGTCTCACGACTGCTCATCTCCCTCCGTTGTAGGAGCTGCGTTTAGCCTCAAAAGTGGTAAGCGCCAATGCATGTCCTGGGTAGAGCTCCTATGTAGGCAGCCTTTAATAAATCCCTCCCCTGTTCGTTAATACAGATGCCGCTGTTTTGCCCACCATAACGTTAACTCCGTGAGTTTTGTCTGACTCCGCTCACTCCGTGCTGTGGGTGTGAGCCCCTGTGTGGTTCGTGCTGCAGAGAGAACCAGGAGGACTCCGCAATAGCAGCGCCTAGTGCTGTGGCCGCTGTGGACCCAGCGTAACGCTTTCCTCATCGGCTCTGTGCATGGCAGCGCTACTCCAGCCATGTGACTCTGATCTCTGGTCGTTTAGGCATTTGTAGAGTGTCCAGGAACATGTTTACTTCACCTGCGTGAAATGTTTCCTCCATTGAACTAACCGGTGTCTGTGCCCTAGGAACTGTTGGCCCGTCCCAGAGGTGGTGGTGGATTTCGTTGGTGGTGGTCCCCTTAACTGGTTTGAGGTGCACTTTGGTGTGTTTTGTTTTGTGTGTGTCTTTTCGTTAAGGTTTCTGTCCCCCTTTTGTTTTCCCCATACCTCTGGCCAAGCCTCAGCCCTCTGGCGTACAGTTTCACTTTGAATGTTTAGACACTTACAATTTTATTGATATAAATTTCTACTAAACATATATTTTTCTATTAACTCAAAACTCTTAATAAATCTTGTTAGCTGATTGCGACCGTCTCTGCCTCATCAGTAATCTCGAACCTGTGTGCCTTTTTTTTATTCATATGGTGAAAAGGTGTTTTCCCAGTCATACTGGGTGGCGTTGTGGCAACCTTTCGTTATAAAACAAACTTTCAAACTTCACCCTCCGCTCATGCCACACTAAGACTAAATGAATAAATAAAAGAAGAGACTAAAATCATTAAAACATCCAATGCCTCATATCATTTAATGTCGCCACTCAAGGAACAGGTCTGGGCTTTGTTCTTGAGAGAATGATTTGACTACATCTCAACTATAATGAAACGGCACTTTCAAATCTGTTAAATCAGCCTGAGTGTGTGTCATCCACCATCCCAGCACTGTCTCCAATCATATCCTAATCTGAACAAAGTCGTTATTAGGGACATTATTTAAGAAGCTCTTGGGACGCCCTGAAGTGTGGGTCCTGAGCCCTAGGTTGGGAAACCGTGTGTCGCTGTGGTAACTTGAAAAAGGCCCTGAGCACAGTTTAGCGGGGGGGGGCTCATCAAAGGTGCTGATGATCCTATTTGTTCAAGTGGGTGGAAAGTGCGTGTGAATTTTTCCCACTCTGCCATTTTAGTTTTTTGAATTGTCGGGACTCCGGGCAGGCAGGCGGCCGGTAGGTGGTTCCTCCCCGGGGCCAGCCCACTAGGCCAAGGGCTGAGCAGGAGTGCGAGGGCGTGCTGGGGCTCGTCCACCTGTGCCAGTTGTCATGTTGCGTGTTTCTGCAGCTTTGTGTTTGCTTCAGGCGACTACTCCAAACAGTGGAAACCCAGTTGGCATTATTCCCCATTCCTTCAAACCCTGCCTCCAGGAACTGCCTGCCGTTGTAGAGATTCCCGTTCCTCTTCAGGTGGATGGTCACAATAGGTGACGTGAATTGTGTCTGCATGTCATTCATGTGCAGAATTATTTTTCCCGACCCCTTTAAGCCCTTTCCAGCCCTCGCTTTCAGAAAACCATTACAAAAACTGATCTGTAGGCTAAAACGAATTTCAAAAACAAGTCTGATTTATAACAAAAATAATAAGAAAGCGTGAGTTTTAAATGTCACTTTTCTACACACTCAAACTGTTTACATTATGTTCTTCATTCACTGGTCTGAAGTTCCTGTTGTTGCCACAGCTGCCCTGGGTCAGATTATTGTTGGAAATGTTTTGTTTGTATCATGTTTGAAATCACAGGCAACTTTATGGAACTTTAAAGGATCTGTATCATGCTATTTTTAGCCATTGGAAAGTATATGATATATGTATCTCTACCACTATGGAGTACTCATTTTTGTGAGAAGTATTTTCTGGGGGTGTTTTTCCAACCCAGAAAACACGACGCTTGGATTCAGTTAACTCAGAGTTGCAGCTGCTCATGTAGTAGAAATATAAATATTTCACAATGCAGTTATAAGGAGTTGACATGTGCAACACGGCTTCATAAATGGCTAACACGCACGCTAACACACACGCTAACACGCATTTTGAATGACTTCCTGTTCTGCCTCTGCCCTCTATATCGGGTGTTTTTCTTGTAGGGAATCACGCTGATTATAAAAGTTAATCCACTTTGGTTCTGGTCGAGGTTCACCAAGCATCCCTCAGGGAAGTGACAAACGTATGATATTTGATACTCGCTGAATCCCGGAGAGGAATTCCAACTTCTGGCGAGTGGCCTCTTCTTTAGGAAGGGTGAATAAAGTCCTGCCGCATTTTGTCTTGGCATTTTCGCCCAGACATTATCATTAGGTAAGAAAGAACAGGCGGTGTCGAGAGTAGGTAAGAAAGGAGTCCCTCCTTCACAGCTTCAGGGCTAAAATAACTTGTTTTATGTCTTTTTTTATTATTATTTATGAACAGTTTTTAATTTACAAAACACATACATAGGATGTCACAGAATGATTCACAAAATATACAATTCCACTTATGGAGTACTGTCAGTTTGTGAAGTCGAACCACTTTTTCCATCGTTGTTTTCCTATCTCCACTTGGAGACGTAAGTGATAAGTTCCATAAGTTTTATATTTTCTACAATAGATCTAATAAGATTCAGTGTGGGGGGCTGTTTCTTTAACCAGCATTTTGTTATGGCCTTCTTGGCTGATGCCAAAAGGATGTTCAGAAGATAAGCATCATTGTCAGTCAGCTCATCCGGAAGACATCCCAGATATAACAGGCTGAGAGAACTGTTGATATTAAATGTTTTAGAAATGACATTTGTTACATCTGTCCAATAGGACTGAATGAATGGGCCAAATGATGTGTCCATAATCTGCAGTTGTTTCCCCACATTCTCTCCAGCAATGTGCTGGAGTTGTGCTGTGTTTAGATTTCTGTTTAGGTGTTATGAAGAAACGAATAAGTCTTCCAACAAAAGTCCCTCCAGATGTTAGAGTTGGTAGATGAGAATTGTTCCTCCCACATTTTTGTCCACGTGTCTTCAGATATTGAAATGCTCATTTCCTTCTCCCATGTTTGCTTTATATAGGTTGTTGAGTTTGTTTTAAGTGTTATTAAACTACAGTACAGTTTACTAATGAGGCCTTTAAGACTTATTGAATTATATGCACAAATGAAAATATTGACAAATTGTGAAAGTTCTTTACAATTGTTGCTAGGTATCCTTTTAGTGATAAAGTCACGAAATTGTAGGAATCTGAAAAAATCTTGTTTAAATTATACCTTCTACATAAATTACTAAATGACATTAAGTTTGATTCACACTGTGCACACAGCAGTAAGACCATATAATGCCCACTGTCTAAATCTGGCATCATGTAAGGCAGGTAGGAATTCAGGGTCATACGCTGGCCATCGGAGAAGTTTTACTTCCTCCTGGAGTTTACATTTTCTAATCTCTGATTTCCAAATCCTAAATGCCAGATTAACCCACTGACTAGACGTTAGGTTTTCATTTTCAAGGATACCTAGTTTAGACTGAAGTGGTACTTCGGATAAAGACATCTCAATTGTTTTTCATTTTGCATAATAAGACGGGTTACACCCGTCAAGCCTCCCCGCTCGAACAACACAACACACTGCCCCCCAGTGGATCCAACAGAAAAGACAATAACGATGGAGTAATAAAATGTCCACACAATTCAAATAAACCTTAAAGCACAGATTACATAACTGTTTTATATATAATCACTAAAGCCTAGTATGACAGAAATATTTCCACATCTTCATCAATGAGGGCATGATGGTATCCATTCGCCTGACCAGAATACTTGAATAATTTATCATCTATGTTCAATACGCTTAGTGGTCTATATGATTTGCAGTCTGTTATCCTTCCCTTCTTTTGGTATAACAGATATGAAGGCTTCCTTCCAGGATGGAGGTATAGGGCCTCCTTTCAGAATGTAATTAAAACTAGTTTCTAGTATGGGTATCAAACTTTCTTTCATTTTCTTGTACCATTCAGGCGGGAACCCGTCGGTGCCGGGTGATTTACTTGATTTAAGATTAGAGATGGCCTTATCGATTTCCACGCGTGTTATTGGTGACATTAGATTGGTATTTGCATCTCTTCCCAGTGAGGGAAGGTCCAAAGAGCCCAAGAAGTTAGTCACTACATTTTCATTAACCGGCACAGATTTATAATATAATTCAAATGATCTTTGAGTACCATCTAAATCAGTTACAGTTTTTGGGTCTTTTGCTTCTGAAGCATGGCAGACCTTACAATTATTTCCCCTCTGAGAACAGCTTTAGATAATACTGGGGTTTGACTCAGCGTTCTCATTTTCCTGCATGTGTAGGATTAGATCATTTGTCATAGACCCTGTAAAGGTAGGGTCATTCATCATGCCTGTATTTAATCTCCATAGTGTTTTCCTTGGTTGTCCATCCAAGTGTAAATTTAAGTAAATTCCAGAGTGATCCGAAATATCCCTTTGGCCAAGTCTACAGTCTATCCTGTTTCAGTCTTTATTAAACATAAACAAATAATCAATCCTTGAGTGAACGGTGTGGCGTGCTGAATAAAATGTAGAATTGTAGATGGCGCCATACATCGATCAGTCCCAGGCCTGAAAGCATTTTCTTCACACGCCTCTCTAGAGGAGTGCGTTTTCTTTTAGTGTGTGTTGTATCCAAGTGTGGATTTAACAGTAAATTAAAATCTCCTGTGCAAATTAAAGATCCATAAGATTCTGTGGTCATCAGTTCGAACACGTTTTTATAGAAACTAATATTACTCCCGGGGGAGCATATACACTCAACAATGTCACCTCTTTACTTTTCACTAAGATGAACCTTCCTTCTTATTTCAGATATACATTCAAATTTAGTTCTATTAGAAATCAAGATCGCTACACCTTGTTTTTGCCACTTTTATGAGAGGAATAATAGCTGTGTGTGAAACCCATTCTTTTTCATTTATCATGTGAAAAGCAAAGATGGTCAGATTCCATTCACAAATTGGATCCATTCGACCTCTTCCTCAAAAGATCCGACTCGTCAGAATCGTCACTTAATAAAAAAGGACTTATAGGATCTACATTTTAGGAAATGGTTGATTTGATGTGCTCTGGCTCGGTGTTTGTGAGTGTCCAGAGGTCAGAGGTCAGAACCACAGATGTTTCATGAGCTTATGTGGAGGGGGGGGGCTGTTGCTGCTTTCAAGTCTCCAACAGTCTGTACAGTTTTCATCACGATTAGACAAAACACAACTTTACACTGTTTGTTGCCTTTTTAGAAAAATACCTGCATTTGCTGCTGATTGGAACAATATTTAGTTTTGATATACTGCGAGAATTCAGCTTCGGGGCTGATGTGTTTTATATTCACTTCAGGAATCGGATTATCCAAAACTCCAGGTTTTACACGTGCCACAGCAGTTTGGGATTTTTAGGGCAACAGGAGTATGTCTTCCTTCAATCAGATCCAGGTTTAGAAACTCAAAGGTTCAGGGTCAACTATGCATTATTTTTCTTCTTAATTGTAGTGATCCCAGCATTGTTTCATTCAGATAACCTGTGCTTTAATGAGGATGTATAGGGAAGAGCTGTAAATATAGTATAATATCATTATTTAGTAAACATTTCAAGCTGGGACTCGAACCCACTGCACCGAGGATGGACCAATATTGTGCATATGTGCAGCAGCTCTAACCTAATAATTTGTGAGATTTTTTTTCCTATTTCATTCTCTTTTTTTTTTTTGCCATATCTTAATCTTTGTGTCATTAGCTCTTTTCTTTATTTATTTTTTTATTAATAAGAACCCGAGGGAGGTTATTTATTTAACACATTGTCTCATTTGCAAGTGAGACAATGTCTTCTCAGTAATTAAATATTAAATATATAGTTATTTGCTTCAAGATGTGGCAATATTTTGTGCAACAGTAAAAAGCGAGGAAAGGGATAGTTGAACATAATTCCATCCATCCATTTTCTCCCACTTGTCCGTTGCCGGGTCGTGGGGGCAGCTGTTGGAGCTGCCCAAGTCACATAGCACCAGTCCCCTATGGCTCCTCCTGCAGGTGGTGGGTCCACGGAAGGACGGCCTCATGGTTCCAAACGGGCCTGTTGGTCTCTCATAGGGGGCCCTTTCACTCTCTCATTCATACACCAGTGTACGCAGACACTGGAGGCAAGGAGGGTGAAGTGTCTTGCCCAAGGACACAACGACAATGTTCACCTTCAGGAGGCGGGATTCAAACCCCAGACCTTCCGATCATGAGACGACCCGCTCTACCATCTGCGCCACCGTCGCCCCCTGAACATAATTTGCATTTTTGTCCTTTTTTTTTTGTACAACTGAACATAATTTAGTTAAAATTTAGTTCAGTTTAGTTTAAAATACAGTGACAAATAAAGCATACGATGCAAGCTTTCTTGGCATGTTATTGTTTACTTGCATTTTATTTCTATGCAACATGTCACGGTTTTTAAATGTGCTATACAAACAAAGTGGGCAGCATGGTAGCACAGTGGTTAGCGCTCGTGCTTCACAGCTAGAAGGTCACGGGTTCGATTCCCTGGACTGGGGCCTTTCTGTGTGGAGGTCCCCGTGTCTGCGTAGGTTTCCCTTACCACTAAAGGTTTAATACTGAGAGAGCTCATAAAGTCAAAGGATCATTTCCTCATCACCACACCTGTGTGAGTGGATGATAGTCGACATTGTTAGTTTGTGGTGTTTTCAGAGGCGAGTCACCAGAGCATCTGCATACCACACATTTCCCCTTCCGTCTGCCCCACGGGCCCGCTGCTTCTTCCTCATGCCTGGGCTGTGTTGTGTGAATACCTGGGATACCTCCGTAATGAGCATGTGTCTACAGCCTCTTTGGTTCAGTTATGTGTGCTGTATCTGACAGAAGAGCACACGTGAGCAGAACACATCTCCGTCCTTTGGAGCTGTTCTTTTTACGTTCTACAAACGGCAGCTTTTGTAATAATAGTCGTATGTCATTAACAGTGGAGGCTGGTGATGTAAACTCTAGGTGGGGCTGTTACACAAGCTTTTTTTAATTTTTACTATCAGATCTACTAAACGCATTTACCACCACTTGTCAGACTAAAAAGAAGAACACGCATTACAAACAACGCTTATTCCCAGAGCATCTGACCAGCATTAAGACGGCAGTCAAAACACTCCAAAACATCATTTAAACTGCAGATTACCTAACAATGCATTCACCCAAATGATATGAGAGGATAAAGGAGTCGTTTATGTCCTGCTAAAGTCTTAAAAAAAACTAAGAATATCCGAGTAATCCGCCGGTATTAGCTAGTTCTTCATAGTGTTTACAGAGACCAATGAGGAGGCTTCAACTATGACCTGAACAATAATATAATCACTTTACACATCGCACTGTCATGATCATTTTTTAATTCAGTCCACGGTCTCAGGAAGTTGCTATACCAACAACGACAGCTGCAGACTACTTCCAAATCCAGTAACATGGCAAAGAAACTGTATTTTAGCTGTCTCCTGAAAAACAATCCATTGCAGCCGTCATTTAAATGTTTAAATCGTACGGATGCTCGATGCACTGCAGCCCCACGCTCCAGTGCGCTGGGATTGGTACGGCCATGTTTGTCCGGGAAATCCCATCTGTAACAGACTATCCAGGCCCCGATCCCCAAAGTCACTCAATAAACTCGGGTGTGCAAAACTAAACTAAGGTGCAAAACATTTCAAATCTGGTTTAATGACGTTGGTTTACTGTGTTTTGATATTTGGCTTAATTTCACTAAAATATGCCATTTTCAATCAAAAATGCATCAAATTTAATGTCAGAAATGAAAAGAAATCCTGTCTTTAAATTGTCCCGCCACTGCAACCATGCCGGTCCAGCAAAATGGCTTAGAGTAAAATAAAATGAATGAATGAATGTGCTCCGTTCAACTTCATATTGCAGCTTTGCGTTGAGGCTTCTCTTTAGTTCTTTGTTTCTGCTTGGTTCTCCCTTTAACCCTTTGTAAATAGTATGAGTACTATTGGGACAGTGGTCCTGTCCCAAAGTGAGCTCTGACGGGTCCTTGTGTCGGTGTGGTGTTGGCAGAAGCCTGGTGCGGCGCTGGAGCGACTGGACGTGGCTCTGATGAGCGACGAGGACCTGAGGGAGCACCTGCTCACACATGGAGTGCACGCCGGGCCCATCGTCGGTGAGAGATCTTCCCATCATTCATTTTACCTTAAAAAAAAAACAGAGGTGGAAAGTATCAAAGGAGTACAAGTAGAAAGTACCATTTTTAGATCCTTGTACCTTACTTACACTCAACACCACCACAATAAGGTAGGACTTTATTCATCTCACAGTTCTCTACAGCTCTTAATGTTTTGAGGGTTTCTTCAGAGGGATTTTTGATATGGTTTACTGAGCTTTGAACAGGACTCGACTCACGACCAGAATGCATCATTGTATTGTCAGCGTCTACTGGACAGCGGTAGTATGAAGTTGATTTGAACTCCCCCATCATTAGGACTGGACAGCATTAAATACCAATATGGTATTGGGGAAAAAAGAGTAGGTACTACTGGTCTCAGTAGTACCTACTCTTTTTCAATGTTCTTTTCCTATTGTTAAATTTGCAGATCTTCCACACATTCTGTTTTCTGGTTCTAGACGAGGGCCTGACCAATATCGGCTATGGACAGATATTGTAGAGTTTTGTGTAAGAAAAGAGCTCCTTCTGAAGTACCTACAAAACATCCATATACATAAACAGATCTCTGGCAAATGAGACTTTGAGTCTCAAACGACAAACCTGTATAAATAAAGGAAAAATATACAGCATCCCAGGCTGTCTGACACGTTTAGAAGAATAATGCACAGGATTATACATATAAATATCATCGTCATGGACCAATAAAAACCTCTATTAGATATAGGATTAAAAACCTTTTACTATAATAAAAACTATAGGCTATTTGAGAGATAAAAAACAAACATCAAATGAAATTACTTCAAATATCAGCCAACCCTCTTCATATCAATATCGGACTCCAAAAATACATATCAGTCAGGCCCTACGACAAATATTCTAGTATAGGTATCGGAAAGAGTATTATTTAGGTATTGTTGTTGTAAACCAAGTATCATTAAAGAACTAGTATCAAACAAAATGTAACGGTACCCAGCCCTACCCATGATGCACCCTGCCTCGTACAGAGCCGGCGTCTATTCCTCTATCCACAAACCAAACATTTAACTTCCACCGTCCTAATGATTAGGAGCAAGGATGTTTTGGGAGTGTAAAATGTGCTGGACCTCCTGATGAAACTGAACTCGTGTCCTTACCTGCAGCCTCCACACGGAAGCTGTACGAGAAGAAACTGGTGAAGCTCCTGGACAATGGAGCCGTTCTCTCGGAGTCCCAGAGTCACAGCGGCGGAGGAGAGGCCGAGGTCTACAGCGACCAGGAGGAGGGTGAGGGCCCCATGGGCTGACTCGCACACAATCACACGGTTAGCACGGTGGTGCAGCGGTTAGCGCTTGTGCTAGAAGCAGGGCTAGACTGGCAGAAAAAATCGGCCCAGGACTTTTGGATCAAGACCGGCCCTCTAAAATAATCAGTCATATTCAATGTAATAGTCGAGGCGAAACAATCTTAAAATGTGCGTTCCGTTAATGAGGTTCCTCTTGCGACTGCAACACAAATAAACTTCTCAAAACCAACCAAATGATCACACTATAGATTTAGGTAACGAAATGGTAAAACTCACTATGGGGAGGTGTGTAGTGAAAATAGAAGTCCCAAAAAGGCCAAAACATTGTAAATCCATTCAATTTGACGACAAGGAGCAGGAGGGCGAGTCACCTGACAACTCCCAACATGCACTTCTTTGCAAACATTTGTCTAAAATGTATAAAAAAATAGAGAACCAAGGTTCTGTGGGTCCTGGAGGGTGTTACAATAAACTAGTTCCTCTTATATTGGCAAATCTGATGTGGGGGGCATGAGCGTTGCGTCCGAGAGGCCCATTGCTCATTATAGGAGATTATCTGGGAACCATAACTCAAGAAGCCTGACACCAGAAGGGTATAAAGCGCGTCACATCCCTCTAGTGGAAGAATTGTGTAATTGCATCTATATAATGATAGGGATCCCAATAGCTCTTGGCACTTAGTGTGGGCCGGTGTAATGTATTACGGGGATTATCTCTCGATCTAACTGGCCCATGAGCACTCCCCAATAAGCATGGAGGCTACAGTTTACTACAGTTTTTCTGTGCTAATTTGGAGTTTCTACCTCTTTTCATCTTTATTTTGAACAATGGCAATGCAGGATATTGTGCAAACATACGACAAGATCCTATTTCCGAACAAGGGAGTGATATTTCTGAAGAACCGGAGAGTGCACATGTTTCACGGGTTGGAGCAGTGGCGGGTGTGGCGTGGTGTAGCTGCCAGGTCGGTGCTGCATGGTGCGCACTGGACACTCACATCGGTGTTACTTCTAGACTTCACAGGGAAACACGTGGGAACTATAGAACTTTTCTTCAGGACTTTGCCTGAGTGGAATCATGGATCGGACAACCTCTGGCACACAGTGAGCTCCCAGATGCATGTCACCTTAAAATGCAGATGACTGTATTTTCAGAAAGAGTAGGGGTAAGCAAGAAACTTGTGGGAAGAAAAGACAGGCTTTTAACCGTCCTGCAGTGGCACAGACAAGTCTCTGGCCTGTGACAGACAGGGGGCGCCGTGAACTTTGTTTGTTTGGACGAGAGAATCCGCGGAGACAGAGAAACCATCGCCCGGGCTCAGGCATCAGGGGATCATGTTAAACTCGTGTCTGTCGCCAACTCGATATTACCCTACAGAAAAGAGCCACGTTTGCTCTCCCTCCGGCAAACATTTGATCTGATATAATGGTGTTTAATGAGAGTGTTCCGGTTCCCTGAATCCATCACATCAGACCAAAAGTGTTCAGAAACTCCTCATTTACAAATGAAGCACTGAGTGTACTTATTAATCCACTTTCAAATACACTAACGTGATGATTTCTACAAAATACCCCCCCCCCCTTTAAAACATAAAAAAACACTCATCACTGCCCAAAGGTTCAAAGAGTATGCTACACTAAAAACTGGCTCTCACTAAACTAAACAAAATCAACTCTCTGCTAACCTTGTGTTAAAAACCAGTGCAAAACGTCTTTAACAGAGTTTGAAGCCTCGTCTTGATATAATGCCAATGTTAAGTTCTCAAAGGAACAGCAGCGATGCCAGTTTTATTTTTGATTTAATTGAAATATGGCATCAAAAAATTTAATTGATGAAATATTATTGAACCGATGGTGAAGACTCCGACCTGTGCTGTTTTCCAGAGGCCCCTGCTGCCCCAGAGCCAGAGCTGGAGACTGTGCCCGTGAAGAGCAGCTCCCTGTGGCCCCCGTCAGCTCAGAGACGCAGTAGCAGCCAGCACAGCGTCACCACGGTGCGTGTTCACACAAAAAATCATATATCAGTAAGACTACAGACGTGTCCTTTCTTTATCCTAAATGAGCCATTAGAACAAGACGCAGGAGTGACCCAAAGGTGCTGCTTCAGAGCTAGCATAGAGCCATAGGCGCCGATTTATGTTCTTCACAGTGGGTGCCCAGTCAAAAAAAAAAAAAGGCGGGATCGAACCAGCACTTTCATGGTTGGGACCCCGGCCATATGAGCCATGCGCTCCACCTATGGAGCTAAACAAGCAGACGCACGTATATGAAGTTTGTGAAGCAACCCGGGTTCGTGTGTTTGGAGGAAACTGAGTGGCGGTTTTACAGGTTAGGTGTTATTTATTGAATCATTTTGTAATCAGGAAAAATTTGCCTGGGTGCCCAAAGATTTGAGTAGGTGCATTAGCCCCGCAGCACCCACAGGATCGGCGCCTATGGATAGAGCTATGTGGGTACACACACCCCTATTTTCATAGCAATGCATTGGGAAGTCAACTATCATATGAAACATGGAAAGTAATATCTTAGTACCACAGCCTCTGGTTTTACAAATCAAAGTGTCTATGCTAAGACACTTTGATTCTTAACATAGACAATGTCTATGCTGGACGCTTTAACCGTCACAAGTGTGACAAATATGAACCATTTGAACTAGTTAAGGGAAACACTTGTTAAAGTTAGGAAAATGGTTTGAGTAAGGTGTATTTGGAGATGGTGACATGGCGGTTTCAACTCAAATTTAAAGTCAAATAACGAATTATTTATTTTATCTCAAACCTTTACAAAGTGCATAAAATTAAGAAAAGACTGCATGTTGATCTGTTCAAATAAAAAAGATGGACGTCCTG
Source organism: Proterorhinus semilunaris (assembly GCA_021464625.1). Lineage (NCBI taxonomy): Eukaryota > Metazoa > Chordata > Actinopteri > Gobiiformes > Gobiidae > Proterorhinus > Proterorhinus semilunaris. The sequence goes on along the minus strand of CM038343.1, from coordinate 54,707,186 downwards.
ATACGCATTATGAGAAGGAGACCTGTGCTATACATAGGGCTAGGTACTGTTTAACGGTACCTACAGGGTACCGACCGAAAAGCTCCGGTAGGGGGCGGTATCGAAATCCAAAATGTCTCCCAGTTCCTCAGTGAGTCTAAAAAAAGCAACAGGAATGTGAGTGCAGGTACTGAGCTGCAGCTGTGAGACGCGAAGCTATAACTAAAGCTTTTGTAATAGAGATGGCAGAGCCACGGTCTGAGCCAGGACTGAACCCGGACTTAGACTATAACCTAACTATATATAACCCACGGCCAAACTAAAGCTGGTGTTAAACCAGGATTGAAGAAGAAACTTGAGTTTGTAGTTTGTAGGAAAGCATAACATAGCAGTGACATAAAGACCTGCACCACGGAGGAAACGGGCATATCAAAGATTGTTTGTGGAAAGTGAGCGCTCACTCTGTATTTAGTAAATTATTAGAGTGAGCGCTTGCACTGTGTAAATATCTTTGACATGTGAAGTTGGTTTCGCTTTGTCACAGCTCATGTTTAGCTGAAATAAAACGTGTCCTGATGTGGATCTGGTCTGCCCCTGCAGCTCAGGAGGTGGTAATGTCCTTTCTCTCTGTTTCTCGCTGCTTAAGTGGGAATTGTGTTCAAAACGTGAAGTTGTAGGTGAGTGCGGTTTTATGACATCCTGAATGATACTGTTATTATTTCAATTTAATTAAAATAACATTGCTATCGAAAAAAGTACCGTTAAAGCACCAGTACGGAAAAGCAGGTATCATTTAATGGTACCAAGGCCGCTGCAGCACCCCCTGGTGGATAGTTTTGCAAACTGCATGCAATATTCATAAATGGTAAGTATGCACAGAAAAAGTACATTTGGGTACATTTTGTGCCTCAGCACCCCCTAACTAAAATGTCTTCCCACGGCTCTGAACGGTACCCAGCCCTAATTATAAAGCTGCAGATCGGAGCCACGGCAGATCCACAACAGCAGATCCACAACAGCAGATTCACGCACCTCCCCATCGGCTACATGTGGCCAGGGATTACACTAAAGTAAATATGATGAATTAACTCATCATAATTATAATAATAATGCCTTACACTTGTATTGCACTTTACAAGCCTGTATTACCACGTTTCTCAAAGCGTCGTTATTATTCATTCCATGGATTGATTTAGACCTGTAGTGGTCACCAAAACACAGCGTCAACAATGTCCCGCCCAAACAACAATGTCCCGCCTGTATGTGACCTGTTTTTACAGGTCACTGTCTATTTGCCTAAATTGAGATAAACACATTATTCCCTCCAAAATGGCTTTGCTTACCCCCTGGACATGGGGTGTCCTGCGTACCACAGTTTGGGAACCACTGCTGTAGATGGATCCAGCCTTACCTGTGCCTCATGTTCTACCTTGTAGCCCTGTACAAACAAGCACACAGCTGTCTGTGGCTGCTTTTGGAAGGTGGGGGGTGTCCGTGCACTCTCTCACAGCTGAGCGGTTATAGGGCTACCCGAGCATGTGAGCCGCTGTCCTCCTGTCCAGATCTGGCGCTTTATTGTTGCAGATAACAAATAACCTCCTAATTCCCAATGGATAACGCGCACATTTAGAAGAATAGCTAAAAGTCCAGTCGAAGAAGATTCAATGCATAATCCTTTATTTGGTCAAAAATATATCCATCCCGTATCACCTATAGCCTCATTAAGTTGTTAAAGCATAATCCATAAGTTTGTCGGCGCGATACATATCCCAGGGCAAATTCAGGAGGAGCGAGAGGTCAACAGGATGATCCATGCACGCGCCTACACTTTGCTTGGGATTGGTCAAAGTTACGGATACCCCGCACGGGGTTAACAGCAGCCCTCTCTGTCCTCACTTGACCTCGCTCCCTATGCATTTAGATGTTCTCTCTACACCAGCCATGATGTATACAAGGCTGGGCTATCCAAGGAGCTAACCCCCCAGTGAAAAGTCTACTCATTACAATGAATATATGGACGATTGTGTCTCTCCCCCGTCCCAACTAAATGATATTCCCACAACTTTGAACACTTATGCATTGAATTTGACCTTTTTACCAAAACCTAGTGATTATGAACCTCTTACACTATAACACAAACTTAAAGAACAGTTATATAGGCTAACATGGTGTCTACAAGTTCCCCACCATTAGTTACAACATTACCTCCACTCTCATGAGATGGGGCGCTCATGTTTCCGTCTGGTGTGCTAAGACAATCGAGGAGCCCTTTGTTTCCAGGACACGTCTTTGACCTATTGTTTTAGGTGTGATGGGAGCGATCAGCCGAGGCCTTTGTGATGCCTTTAGGTGTGATAGGAGCGATCAGCAGAGGCCTTTGTGATGCCTTTAGGTGTGATGGGAGCGATCAGCAGAGGCCTTTGTGATGCCTTTAGGTGTGATGGGAGCGATCAGCCGAGGCCTTTGTGATGCCTTTAGGTGTGATAGGAGCGATCAGCCGAGGCCTTTGTGATGCCTTTAGGTGTGATGGGAGCGATCAGCAGAGGCCTTTGTGATGCCTTTAGGTGTGATGGGAGCGATCAGCCGAGGCCTTTGTGATGCCTTTAGGTGTGATAGGAGCGATCAGCAGAGGCCTTTGTGATGCCTTTAGGTGTGATGGGAGCGATCAGCCGAGGCCTTTGTGATGCCTTTAGGTGTGATAGGAGCGATCAGCCCGAGGCCTTTGTGATGCCTTTAGGTGTGATGGGAGCGATCAACCGAGGCCTTTGTGATGCCTTTAGGTGTGATAGGAGCGATCAGCCGAGGCCTTTGTGATGCCTTTAGGTGTGATAGGAGCGATCAGCAGAGGCCTTTGTGATGCCTTTAGGTGTGATGGGAGCGATCAACCGAGGCCTTTGTGATGCCTTTAGGTGTGATGGGAGCGATCAGCAGAGGCCTTTGTGATGCCTTTAGGTGTGATGCAGAAAGCCGGCGCTCTCCAGCAGTTTGGTTAAAAGGCCCAGCATGGCCAGACGGTCCATCACAGTTTGTGTACTTACTAAAAAAATTTCACAACATATGCAACAAAAAGAAATGGGAGTGAGATTAAAAAAAAAAACATTTTCTATCAGGTTTTCCAAGTCATGACTTTGTCTTGATGCAAAGGTTTTGAACATGGTTGTGTTATTGAGCTGCATAAGCAGGGCCTCTCACAGCTGCTCAGGTGGGATGCAGTAACAGGCATTTTGAATTTCTTCAAAGATCATTAGGGTTATGGAACACAAAAGATCTCCTCATCTGTGTGGTATGACTAGGGTTTTTCAACAAGACAACGCTACAGTTCACAATTCCAGTAGATTTGTTTGTTTGTAGAGATTCCAGACCTTGATATCTGTAGTCCTCTGCGGTTTGATAATTACACATACTTTAATTGTGCTGCCCTAAATATAATAAAGCCCATCCAGTGTGACGCGGGTATGATGATGTGTCTCTGGTTTATAGGTGGAGCAGGTGGAGGAGCAGGTGGAGAAGAAGACGGCTGAGCCACCACCATCACAGGAGGACACTGACGTCCCAGAGCTTCCAGAAGTCCACACTTTCACAGGACTGACGTGAGTCTGCTCCATAGTAGAAGTTTGCATCGTGATTGGGTCCCAATGCAAAACTCTCGCGAGAATGGTCGGTTTCAGCTTGGCTGCGGGTGGGAATGGGTGGCTAAAGAAAACACTGTGGAACAGGCTAGCCGGCTGTGTCCGGCAGTGTGTTGTGGATGAATTATCCAAATTATTATGCAAATTATATTAAGATTTTCTAATTTATCAACTCGAATGACAGTCAGCATAATTTTTTTTTTTAAGTTTTTAACTGAGGATAATATGAATGTGATTGAAAAAACCTCCCAGTGATAACTGTATTTTATTCAAAAATAATTATAATAAACAACTAAAAATCTACTGTTCCAAATTATAATGCACCTCATAGTTACAATACATTTTATAGGTTGTAATGAACTGAAAATGGTAATTTGTTGAATTTGCAGCATTAGGTATATATAGTCATATATAATATAGTCATATTTACTGAAATCAAAAGCTATTTCAATGAAAAACATATTAACAGGTCATGTTATATTTGAACATAGGCCCCTTATAGGAGAGTTTCTGCTTGGATTTCTTTGTAGGATATCAGAATAGCCTCCCAGAGGAAGGCTCTTCTTTTTGTTCCATAGAAGAACGTGGTCAGTCAGAAACAGAAAGGGGCCAACCAGCTCTCTCCCCAAGATTCGTGCCCAAAACATGACTCCGCCCCCTCCATGTGACATCACAGCCTTGTTGGGACATGGTGGCCATCCACTACTCCATCATCTGACCATCCAGGGTTACACGGCACTTATCAGTGAACAAGACTGTTTGAAAATGAGTCTTCATGTATTTCTGAGCCACTGCAGCCGTTTCTGCTCGTCAGCTTCAATGAACAGTTTAGGGCAGACCGGATAGAAGGTTTATGAACAACTGCAGCCTCTGGAGGTCCTACAGCTTCGGGAGACTCCAGAGGCACCAGCAGCTTCAAATACCTGTGTGTTGATCAGTAGGAGGAGTCCAAACACACATTCAAGAACTATTTATAGATCATCTGAATTTGAAACAACATAACCACCTCTACTACATCATAAAAACACAAGTAAAACAAAAACGCCACCTGAAAGAAGAGGAAAAGACATGGCAGCTGTGGCCAAGCATTCGGATCACAGGAATCTTACGCTTCAATACTGTACATTTATGAAAACATGGACAAACTGAATTATAAATGTTGTTACATGTTTTAAAGGAATAGGCCACAATTTTTCCACATTGCTTTACTGGATGCTTTTGTACGTTTTTGCCGTGTTTTTTTGGGGTTTAATGGGTAAAAAATAAATAAATCCATAATAGTCCTGAAGAGGCAGCATTTTAAAAGTAAACAGCTAAACCCATTTGAGACCTACAAATTCCTTCTTCTGAGACACTGAAGAGGCACCAAGAGCCCCCCACACCTGCAGCACAGAGGAGGCATCACTAGAGGAGCCAAAAAAGGAAGCTAAAAAGGGACACACAAGGAGGTATCCAGGCGAGACTCACAACTACGCCACACCTGCCTTCTATTGTTCTGGTTAATGCACGTTCACTTGAGAATAAAACAGATTATCTGCTAAGCTCTTCCCAGAAGATGGTGAAAGACTGTTGTGGAGCGGAGGGAGAGGAAGGAGCTGACCAGTGCAGGACACCACGCTCTGAAACAGGGACAAATCCAACAGCCACTGCACCGTTTCAGAGGAACACTGAAGGCAGCCAGCCAAGTTTCCTCCAGGTGCTACGGTTTCCCCGACCTCCAAAAACATGTTGGTCAGGGTGACCCTCAGTCGCGGCGGCTGATGACTAACATCTGAACACAATTTCGTTGCACACTACAATGACAAATAAAGCACTTACTTACTTACTTACTTATTTTTATTGGCCATAACATGTAAACATTCACAGGACAGGGAGAAAAAAGTAAGTGAACCCAGGAATCTCACTAAACTGCAGCCGTTTTGGTAAAGAGGAATGCTCCAAGATGAATTCCTGATCGTTTGAGAGTCTAATCTGCAACTACAGAAAGCAGTTATTGCTGCAAAAGAAGGATCAGCAGATATTTAATACAAGGGTTAATTTACTTATTCCACGCTGTCCTGTGACTGTCTCAGGTCTTTCTGCAAAATATCTTGATAAACTTGTGAATTCATTGTTCTATTAATGATAGACATACATGGTCCAGGCCCTGAGGCAACAAAACAGCCCCACACCATGATGCTCCAGCTCCATACTTCACAGTGGGGAGAGGGTTTCGGAAAAATTGAACAAATGGACAATTCCTCTTTACAAAACTGTTGCAGTTCAGTGAGATTCACTTACTTTTTCCTCCCTGTCCTGTGAATGTTTACATGTTATGGCCAATACAAATGTAAATGTTTGGGTGGTATTAGTTTAAGCAGACAGTTTACTCATTCTCATGATTTTGATGAAGATCAGACCACATTTTATGACCAATTTAGGCAGAAATGTGAGAAAGCGTTCAAATCTCCCCCAGGGGAAACTGGACACCACCGAGTATGGGGTACAATTGTGTCATGTAAAGCGCTTTGTGACTATGTCTGTTAAAGGCGCTATAGAAATAAAGTTCTTCTTCTCAATGTTTGGTCAGTTTCAGGGGGGGAGCAGAGTGGTTTGAGTCATGTGACCTGACGGCAAATCTCTGTGTCACGTGAATGTCTTCCCCATCTCCACCTTCAAGCCCAAGTCGCGAACGTCTGATGAACCACTTTCTAACATTTTTGTCTCGTCTGCAAAAAAAACTTTAAGTTAATTCTTTTCTCTTAGCTCGTCACCGTACTTTATTGTTCTGAATATAACGTGCCGTCAACAAAATGACAACACATCAGCATCATTAGTTTGGTTTGTTTGAGTTTCAATCCATAAATGATTCTAATGAGTTCTTGAAAGAGCCGACGGGCCCCCCCTGTTTATTTATAAAGCACATTAAAATACAGTTGACATTGCCCAAAGTGCTGTACATGGGTCAACAAGAGACAACAAAATGTGTATACAAAGTACAAATAAGCAACAACTCCGCTCGTGTTGAACACCAGCGCATAAAAGCGTGTTTTTAAGAGTGACTCAAAGCTCTCAATGGATGAGGCTGATCCAATCCTCAAAAGGAGCTTGTTCCAAAGTTTGGCAAGGCAAGGCAACTTTATTTATACCGCGCATTTCGTACACAAGGCAACTCAATGCGCCTCAAATGCCCGGTCACCTCTTTTTGTTTTTTTTCTTAGAGCAGGGACAGGTTAAAAGCTGTTGGTCACATGACTGCAGGGCTCTCACGGGAGAATACAATGTCAGCGATTTAAAAACCAACAGTAGGATTTTAAATTGTATCCTGAAGGGATCCGATCAAGAGACTGTAGCACAGGAGTAATGTAGTCATAATGTTTTAGTCGATTATTATGGCTGACGGCGTGTTTCTTCTGTCCGAGACACCAATGGTTCTAAAATAGTGGCAGAGTCCTTCACAAAAACAAAAACGCAGCAGGAAAAGACCTCTTTATTGTCTCTGTCTGTATTTTCAGGGCCTCATGTCGACGTCCGATCAAAGGATCGGCCAGGCGCCCGGTAGTAAGGGATCATGACTTCCTCACCTCTACCTCCTCCACAAACCCCGGCCCCTCAGCTGCCTGTCAGGCTAAAGCGCACAGCATGCAGGGGTGGAAGAAGCTGCTGCTCCGGTTTGTCCTGGTCGCGTTCGTTTTCCTCGTGTACCAGGCCATGGAGCCAAACACTGCTGTTCCATTTGGACAGGTCGAGGAGCTGTGAAGGTCGTCAGCCAGACCAGACCAGACCACACCGGACCTGTGGACTGCTCACTTCATATTGCCTTTAAACCCAAAACATGCAGAGTCAGCAAGTCTTTGACCAAGATCTGAGAGGGTCCCTTTTACTTCGTTTCCCCCCCACATTATGAGTATGATACAATATATAATAGCAACTTTAACATCTGGGAAAAGCACTATTTAATATGAATGCATTTTTATTATTACCATCACTTGTTAGTCAAACATATGAAGAAACATAACCATAAATGGCCATGAACACGTTTATATGTATTAAGTGAAATAACCCCAGTTTACATTGTGAAACTATTCTTCTGCATTTCTGTCCCATTCGTTACCATTGAACCTCTAAACAACACACTTTATTTTGGTTATTACCTGTCCGGATTGTTCTGTCCCGTTGTTTCTCGGTGGTGTCCAAACCTTCCACGGACAGCTTGAGCTATTCATTCGTTCATGCTACTTCACATTATTATAAAATACATTTCTCGTGATTTCCCTGTATGTGAGGACTACTCTGGTGTGTCTTGTCAGTAGCATCTTTGAAATGATTTTATTGGGTACTGACCTCACCAACAACTGTATACAGATCCTTTGACCCATTGATTATATTGTACTGACCTTAATGTATGTAAATATAAGAATGTCTCTTTTGTATTTTAGTGTTTCTTGTGCATATCTGAGTGCCTGTTTTTTTTAGTAATAAAGGTGAAATTCTCTTTATTCTGGTTTGTCAACTATTTATACATGACTGCCCCCTAGGGGTAAGCCGTTGGTATCAAAGCCATTCAGATCTGTACTGCTCTAGGGTGTTGGATTAGGCTCAAAGGCTTACTATATAAAGCAGCCAGTCATTATCTGTTATATACTTGTTTCTCCCGAGTAGTTAGATGTAGGGCTGGTGTACAGTTTTTCCCGATACCTATACTCAAATATTTGTTATCTAGAACCATAAAACAGAACAATAATGTTCATTTATTCCATAGGAGACTATTTCTTTAATATGTGTATTATTTATTTGAGCTGAAACGACAAAGTCACGTCCTTAAATCCTGTTCCCGGGCCAACGGCATCAAAACTTGGATCTAAAGATAAAGATTATTTTTCCTTACCTGCTTTCGAGACTTTTATTTTTTTGATTCCAGCAGTACCTAAACTTTTTTCCGATACTGGTACTGGTATTGTTTAACGGTACTCCGCCCAGCCCTATAGTTGGATGGCATGGCTGTTAGACACTGCAGCTTAGGGCAGAGGTTTTACACACTAAACATTACCGAGAGGCCTCTGAGACCAAAGCTGGATATGAAGTCCACAGTAGTATGTGAGGAATAGCTTCAGTGTGGTTATGTGTGTTATGTCATACCTGTCATAGACAGTTTGGGTTCGTCTATGAACCAGGGCCAGGGGGCATGCCAAGAGGTCGGACTGCAGATGGCGCTGTCAGCATGCTACTACAAGCAGGAAGACGGAGCCAAAAACTGTTGAAATCAGCTGACCAGACATAGCAACGTCACATGACTCCTCTGAGGTAGGCCGCAGTAGTAGCCCAAACTGTCAGGGACAAAATAACACCCAGGGATGGCTGTAAGGACATATTGTCGTCAGGTGCCTGGTTTTGTGTTTGGTTTTAGTTCTGACATTAGTCTTTTTTATTTTATTTTTTTTTTATATTTATTTTATAGACAGGACAGAAAGAAATACAATACATGACACACATACAAAACAAATTATACTAAAAAAAGAAAATAAGACAAAAAAAAAGAAAAAAAGGTGAGGGAATGGTACAGTTCATAAAAAATAATATTAAAATGTTTAAAGAAAAAGTATGGCAACTACAGAAGCCATGTTATTTGACCTGAAATGAAATTATTATTACCAGCAACAATACTAAACAAAACATCAAGGAAAATTTTCAAGATGTTAATGTTCATAGCTTCTTGCCCTATATATATATATTTTTTAAAATATATATTTATATATATATATATATATATATATATATACATACACACATATATATATATATATATATATATATATATATATATATATATATACACATACACATATATATATATATATATATATATATATACACATACACATATATATATATATATATATATGTATATATATATATATATACATACATACATATACATACATGCAAAACACATACATACACTTTATTTTTTATTTTTTACAGTATATTAAGAGCAGTCCATTTCCTTTAGTTAATCAGTTTCTTCCGTAGTTCATTCTTTACTTCTTGTAGTGTCATTTCATTTGTTTGGCTTTTGCAAGGATCGCAAAGGACTGCTGTTACATTCTCCATTGATAAAAAGTTCATAAAGTCTTTCACCCAGTCATGTAGGTCAAAACAGTCTGCTTTACGTACTTTCCAGTTTTTGAGTATAATTCTTTTTACTGACATGAACCCTAAAGCTGCAATCCTCTGTGTAGTTTTTGACAGAGTGCCAGTCACATTTCCAAGGACACAAACATCGAATTGATTGGGTATTTCTACATTCAGAAGATCTTGTATAAAACCAGTTACAGCTGCCCAAAATGTTCTTACATCAACATGTGATTAAGTGTCCCAGTCCGGCCAATCCATGCCAGCACAAATCCGAGAGATTTGGATGAATTTTTTTCAAAGTTTTGGGGGTAACATACGCTCTGTGAATTTTCCTCCGCTTTACCAGGGGCCGGGTAACAGAGGCTGCTTCTCAATTCTCAGAGTGTAGACTCCGTACCTGTGAACTCCTGGTTACGGACTTGCGGGTGCAGACTCGGAGGATGAACTTGAAGAGTTCACGAGTGTGGACCATAGACATATTATTAATAGACCGTCATTACTCACTCCCAGTGCTTAATTTGATCCCCTGTTTGGGGCAACGCATTCCCCCAATTTTCTGTTTTTCAGGGTAAAGGATCCGGGAAATATTTACGAGGATCCGGCAAAGATTTGATCTGATATAATGGTGTTGAAAAGTTTGAAATGTCTGCTGAAGTTTGGTGGATATTTCAAGTCCAGCGCGTATATTTCGCCAGAAAGAATGCAGGAGACCTTGGCGACTTTGCCCAAACCTGTGATGCATTGAAGGCCATCAATGTTGTTCTCATACGTGTCACCGACTTTGAGGATCTTCAGTGGATAGCAGATATTCTGCTGAGTGTCCTCAATTTCCTCCAGATTCTATTTGAGAGGGGAAAATAAATTAAAAATTGATATATTTTGATGGTCAATGCAAATCGTTTAGAATTCAGAGAAACTGAAGGCGGAGTTCATTTTGATAATTGTCTCTAGATACAATTATGTCATTTAAAGGACAGCATTTATTTGACTGCAAACTCGACCACCCCAATCCATCAGTAACAATTGTTTAAATCCGTTGTGTGATGTAATCAATTTAGTACTCTACCTGTTTGTCAAGTTTTTTTAAAGTTCCTTCAGCTCCTGCCCAAACTTGAAAAAGGCCCGACTTCAGACAAAAGGACAACTCAACTCTATTTGCAACATTTTAGGTTGTAAGTTGATAACCTACAACATGAGACAGGTGACAAGTAACAATTGATTTTTGTTTTTTAAATATTTCGAATGAATTATTTCAAATCACATTTACCATGTATTTTAATCATATATTGAAACCAAATAATGAATTAAACATAATTCTCATTTAAATATTTTTAACATATTTTACCAAAGTATTTTGAACCAAAATGTATTTTCTAAATCAGGTTTTAACCCATATTCCTACATAAATATTTTTAATCAACTAATGTTTTACTAAATTATTAATTCATAACAAATCAAATAATACTCTTAACTACCTGTTTTAACTCAATATTTAGTGGGATTAAGAAAGTAAGCAAACAGACCATGCACAATAAAACATAGTAATACCCTTTAACCAAAGCTAAAACATAAAAAAAAAAAAAAAAAACATGTAATATACCAATGGAACTTTGGTAGGGCAATATTGTCCATTATTATGGTGTCTTTGGTCGAAGTGTTAAGCTCAAGGTCTTTGTTTTGAATGAACAATGGGAGTGCACAGGAGGAGGAGAGGGGGCGCTTGTTTCGTGGTTGGCTGTATCCTAGCCAGGTGGCCAGTAGCAAAACTCCTAATTGGAGAGAATCATGACATCTTCTAGTCTTATTTCCTGGTTGAACTTGACAATGTTAATTACAACATTGTTTCTTACACTTTTCTTCACAATCATTTGATTCACGTAAACGATTATTTAAATAACAGACGGTATCTCACATAATAAAGTAAACATTTCAAAAATGTCTAATCTTGTCATACCCACTTTAAAATCTACTTAACCGATTATGTATAGTATTTGTAACATGGTATTTATATAGCACTTTTCAAGACACTGAAAGCCCTAGATCATTCTTTCACTCCACACATGGGACAGGCTGACTGAAGTGAGGCTGCCAATTAAAAAAAAATCACAGCAATTAGAGACCAACTAAGATTACTCCCACTATTAGTACTCAGCAAATCCTACTGTATAAGATCACTGACATCTGCCTTGACCTGGTCAAAATGACCTGAGGAGAGCTGGGACCACTGTCACAAAGGTCACCATAGTTACACAGTCATCGATTCAGATCATGGTCCCGCTGCTTAAGCCAGCACATGTTCAGTCATGTCCAACTGAAGTTTGCCATTGACCTTCCAGAGGAAGACAGGGGGGATATCATATGGTCATATGAGACCAACATTTTTGGGATAATCTGCACTTGCTGAGTTTTAGGGATGGGTATCGGATGGGATTTGTCAACTACTCCTAACAATACTCCTTACCGGTCCAGTATTTTATCAATACTCTCATCGATGGCTATTTTTTTTTAAATAGACAAAAAAGAAACAAAAACATTCATTTGATAATATTTTTAACAAATTAGCAAAGCACACAAATTAAAGTCAAACTACAAAATAACTAATACATCATTTTATATAACAAGCAGAAGATTACATTACATAAGATTGCCTTAAAATAAGTCGATTACAAGAGTCTAGACTAACTTTTGTCGAAAGGAGCCAGTTGAGGTGGCTAGGGCATCTGTTCCGGATGCCTTCTGGTCGCCTGCCTCGGGAGGTGCTCCAGGCATGTCCTATTGGGAGGAGGCCTCGTGGAAGGCCCAGGACACGCTGGTGGGACTATGTCTCCGAGCTGGCCTGGTGTCGTCTCGGGGTCCCCCCAGAACAGCTGGAGGAGGTGTGCGTGGATCGGGAAGTCTGGGCATCTCTGCTGAGACTGCTGCCCCCGCGACCCGGCCCCGGATAAAGCGGAAGAAAATGGATGGATAGATTCAAAGTTGTACTTGTGTAACAGTCCCGGTCACATTCACTATATTATCTTTTAATTTTTATTTGCAATATTGTGAGAATGTTTTTTATGTTTAAATGTGGTGCTATTGAATACTATTTCAAAGTGAGAGAATACCAGAGACAGCAAGTTGCATTTTTTCCTGCATTTTTTTCCTGCAGTTTTGTTTACTTTATATTGGAGTCAATAGCATGTGCCTCACCAGCACCTAACCTCACCGCAGGTCACTGTGTCCTGTGTATGTAAAACGTGTATGGTGTTCCTTTTGGGTCGGGAAGAGGTTTGCAGGAGAGCAAACAGGGGGTGTCGAAAAAAGGTCTGAAGACCATCGGACCGCTCCACATGCAGAGAACAACGAGACTGGCCTCAGATCACGCAGCGTCTCGTTTCAAGTTTGTCTTAAATAAAACTCATTTACCTCCTTCTCTGTTTCCTTTATTCCAGTGACATCATTCTTCATTTAATTTTTCCATTTGTTTGTTCAAGTTTGTGAAATAAAATGTTTCCTTTTAAATCATAAGTTTGTTCTGAAAACTATCACCCATGAAGTCTAGTTTGGGACAATACACAAACTCATAGTTTATTTGTTCAGATCTAAAGTGTTGCCCTGAGGAGAGAGGAGGGGGTCAGAGCCCAAAGGAGCATGTTTCTGACAGCAGAATAAACCGAATGCCCATCTCGGGTCGTCTGTTGCATTATGGGTAATGGAATTTCTTTTGGCTACCAAACAATTAGCGTAAAGCAACGAAGAAAGCTCTGATTTGGACCGTTTTAACCGCTGCAAAGTTGAAGATTTAAAGCATTTTTGTAGTCGCCATGGAGCCTGTTACAATATTATCTTAAAGTCTATTTTTACAAACAGGGCTGTGTACACGACAGAAACTGCAGTTCCTACGAAAAGATGCTTCAAAAGTGACGTCCTTGTTCACATAGTTGGAATAAATATGTGAGAAAAACATTTCTGACCCTTGAAGGCGACAAGAGTCAGGGTCTGAAACTGTGGCCTCACGTCGCCGATATTCAGAACATTTATACTGGAATGAGAAATAAAAACATAGAATTCCTCTTTTTTTGTCAATAAGGAGGTGGACAGTAGACGAAATCTTTTTTTTAAATTGTGACCAGATCCACATACACATATAGGATCTGGATACTTTTGTACGTCTTTGCCGTGTTTTTGTGGAGGTTTGGTGGATTTGTTTACTTTGAGTCTAAAATGGTCCTGAAGAAAGCAGCTTTTTAAAGGTAAACAAAATGCTAGCTTATCCGCTAAACCCATTTGAGACCAACACAGTTCTTCTTCTGAGACATTGAAGAGGCACCAAGAGCCCCCCCAGCTGCAGCACAGTTGAGGCGTCACAAGAGGAGCTACAGGAAACAAAAAAGGACAAACAAGAGATGGTGAAAGACTGTTGTGAAGCGGAGGGAGCGGAGGGAGGAAGAGGAAGGAGGAGGTGGAGCTGACCAGTGAAGGACACCACGCTCTGAAACAGGGACAAACCCAGGAGGCGCGGCACCATTTCAGAGGATCAGAGGAGACAGAGGGCAGCCAGCCAGGTTCCTTCCGAGTGCTACAGTTTCCCCGACCTCCAAGGTCATGCAGGTCAGGTCGACACCTGAAAACTATTTCGTTGTATCCTTGTACAATGACAATAAAGCACTTACTTACTTACCATGCCATCTAAATGGCATATTATTTTGAGTGATGATGGTGCACAACATAGCTAATTTGACAGACGGAAATGTACCCACTATATTTAACATCAAAACCGTTTTAAACTTTTCCCTGTGATTCCAAGACGAATTCAAATGATTTAAACTGTGAGGGTGTCTGTGTCAGGCTGATCCCAGGTCCTGTCGTTCCCCTGTCTGCTATAGTCCGCTCGTGCCTATGGAACCGCCGTTCTGACTGTTCCCTTCAAGATATTGACAACTTAAATATTTGCAGGAAATGTCACTTGAGACTTAAAGTCTTTAAACCAGTGCCCGTAAGCCTTACGGTTCACGGTTATGGCTCACTGTGTGGTTTTGGTAGCCGAAATTAGCAGCCTGATTGACCCACACATGCGCAGTCGAGATGGGCATTGGGCTTATTGTATCCAATCACCTGAGCGTGAACCGCTGACAGGTGGGCGGTTTCCAGTCATGCACGGGGCCATGGAGCTGCTGCAGTAGCCTTTGGAGAGATGCAGCGGCTGATCAAGTCAGCTGGTCTCGTTGGGGTCTCCCGATCTTTCCGTGCCCCACGTGACCGTGACATCAGAGCCTGTCTGGAGCAAATCAGATGCAGTCGGCTGTCAAAACTGCGTCCGTCTGGCTCATCTTGAACAAGCTTATTCTTCTGGCATTTATCAAATAGAAATATATATTTTTTATTCTAATTGACCAAAATAGTAAAAGTTAATTCTGGTCATGTCAGACAGTGAGAAAATAATGCAAACGTGTCTTTTTATGAAGTGTATGTAAACATCTGGTCCCCGCTGTATGTCCATGCTAAATCTAGTTAGAAAGCAGCAACTGGGCTCCAGGGAGTGTTGGAAAACAATCTCGGCTAGATCGGCTAGTGCAATCATGCAAGACACTAAATTTCAGCAAAACTGTCAGCGGGGTTTTCTCCAACGGAAATGATTGTAAAAGGAGAAAATCATCTAGAAGTAGAGTCTGTCAAATATTTAGGCATAGTGCTGGTCAGGACCCTGTCCTTTAAAACGCACAAATCAATGTTTTGGGCTGTGTCCGAATGTCCACCCTAGTCCCTAACCCCTCATTCACTACATACTGTAGGCCCGCACTATATAGTAGACTATATAGTCACTGATTCTGTTGGCTATTCGGACAGAAGCCACTACTTTCTCCGAGCTGCGTGACGTCACGCGCGCTGCGGCGTGCAGATCTTTTTTCTGAATTTATTTATTGTTACAAACGTTTATTTTATGAAACAGAATGACAGTTTTGGCACTTTTACAGGCATTTTATTTGACATTTAAATAAAATTAAAACTATCATATAAAAAAAAAAAATCACTCCAGCGTTAGCTCAAAGAAGTGCAGAAAGTAGGGCAGCCCGGTGTCCGAAGCGCCGGCAGAATGAGTGCACTACATCTGCTAAAAGTTAGCTAAACTCCGGAAAAAAATTATTTCTGTGATAAAGACCGACCAAACTAATGAGACAGGGGACTAATTATGGATAAATATGATTCAGATATATTTAACATGGATTTTACATGAATGGCTTGGATTATTTGAGAGGAAGCTATCGGTCATTTAACAGCTCGAGCTAAAGGTTAGCAGCTAACGCTAGCATGTTTCACCGTAACCGTTTATATCCAAGTCATTTATTCATGATAAATACGCAACACACTATTGAAACAGCTGATTTCATTCCGTCGTGTTGTTTAGTTCAAAGACCTGTTGCTGACAGGCATTCTTCTCCGACTCTCGCAATGCATTGTGTGCTATATTGACCCGTTTAGTGACCAGCGCTGCTCACTACTTTTCAGAATGCATTGTGGGAAATTTTGAGTGCACTACTTTTTTCTCTCTGGACATTCGGACACCCTTACAAAATGGCGTGACTACTATATAGTGCACTATATAGGGAATAGTGTGGACATTCGGACACAGCCATAGTCTGCTATATAGTGCGGGCCTATGTAGTGAATGAGGGGTTAGGGACTAGGGTGGACATTCGGACACAGCCACAGCCTTGGACACCCCTACAAAATGGCGTGACCACTATATAGTGCACTATATAGGGAATAGTGTGGACATTCGGACACAGCCTGGGTCATTCATAAAGTCAAGGCTTTGTGACACGCCCACTTCACTATGCTCCTCCTCCGACCATCTGATTGGACGCACCACGTTCTTTGATTGGGCAAAGCCGCGGCTGCAGGAGTGACGTAAACAAAGGATATTTTACGTTCCGCGAGGTCATCTGCCTCTCTGCAACCGGCTGAGCTTGAGCGAGGCGCCATCTTACACTGTCACTGAGTAAGTGGGTTTATCTCCGCAAATACAAACAAACACCAATACAAAGGAGCTTAGATACGCTTTTTATGACTTTGACATGTTGCGTTCTTTTATTACGAGCCGATATAGTGGTCGCCGATCTCAAACAAGTCATTCCACCTTGAAGCGGTCAAATTAGCCTGTTAGCACTAGCTTTGCCGCTGTCGCTTCAGAGCACTTCATCATCAGAACAATGCACGCATGTGGGGTTGGCATAAAACGTATGCCAACGTGAGCCGAACATATAGTATCCTCTCGGTAACGCGAGTCCAGTGCAGTCCATGGCACGGTGAGGCAGACCTCTAGCTAACGCACTCTGCTAACATGTTGCTCTGTCGCAGCTCCACAGGCCAGCGCCATGTACCCGAGCACTCTGACGCAGCTGGCCCGGGCCAACCCGTTCAGCGCCCCGCTCTTCTCCCTCCAGAAGGTGGAAGAGCCCCAGCAGAGCCACCAAACACAGCGGCCAAGGAGACTAGCAGCCGCAGCCACAGCCACCGGTAAGCCAGCAGCTGACAGTCATAGCAAGATCGGTGCTAACATTAGCCGCTGTTAGCATAGCCCTCCGGAGTCTGACAGCGTTTGCTCAATTTGATTTAGTGTAGCACTCCATCATGCACTCCACATCATGATTAATTACTATCTGAAAATTTTGGGCAACATTTAACCCCATGACCTGCTGCGGTGGTGCCATGTACTTGGGCAGGGCCTGGCTGTCCCATAGGCCTGTGGAGGGCATGGAAGGGCAAACTGCCTTTTCAAACGATCATGTAGTTTTAATAAGTCAGCGCTAGCTCTCTGCAGGTGTCTGTCTTTAAAAGTAAAGTTATTTCCCACTAAAACAACGCAGACTGTGTTCAAGCCATAACTGACCGTGTCAACTGCAGCTAAAGACAACTCAGAACATTATATCCCTGTACAAAACTCCATTGATTTGAAATCAATTCTTCAAAACAATTACTATTTCAACTTGTAGGGCTGCAATGTTTCATGTAATCGGATTAAAGTTGTTGAGTGGTTACAATTATAAAATTGCAAAGACTGGAAATTAATTTGGCAGTATAAATATATTTTCCAGACCATAAAACAGTTGTTGTGCTCAAAGCTGCAGACTCTGTTTAGACTTTCACAAACATGATCTGAAATGCATAATACGTTTATCACAGTAGTTTAGCAGCTCGTATGTCAGTACCCACTAAAATAGGGCTGGGCGATTTTAGAAAAAAATAATCATGATTATTTTCCCCATATATTGATCAATCTCTATTTTCAATTCCATATTTGTTATATATGGATAAAAACTAATGTGGCCTTTCCTGGCAAGTAAACAGAGGCAGCAAAAAACAAGCGCCACACTTCTAGCCTCACAGTAAAACATCCCCATGTCACCCATTCACCTGCCCACGCAGGTCGGGAGGCCTTTAGTGAATTTCACCAGCCGTCTTCTCTGGACCAAATAGACACAGCTTGGTATGGGGCACTGTACCCTCTGAATTGACTTTATTTTAACGAAAATGTCACTATTTCATTCACGCTCTCATTCACGTAACCTTTCCTCTGCCCCCCTCTCTCCCTCGTGCAAAGGGGAGAAAAAAACGCAAGTGAAAGAGGTATTTTGCTTCAACGCGATCTCCTCTTATTTCATTAGGACTTTAATTAAACTTGTTGCCCTATGCTCACTTTGAGCTTCCCGTGGGGCTGCAGCAGCAGCGGAGGGGAACGGGACTGACTGAGGAGGCGGCAGTGGGTGGCGATCTCGCTGCCGTTCGGAGGTGGCCTGGAGTGGAGCGGAGTGGAGTGGAGCTGAGTGAACAGGTGGAAGATGTGAATGACGGGGCTACTGTAGCTGCCTCGTCACTCACGGACCCCGCGTGTCTTTTTCTCTCCTATGGCCCAGGAGAGTGCTGGCGCTGGCAGCGTTTGGACGCGTCGTTTCCCCTAGAGCCGCGCTCTGAAACAGTTTTCTGTCGTGCATTCACTCTGCCAATCCTACACTCCTCTCCGCCCCAATCCAGCAGTGACTTTTGTTTAGCAAAATAAGCATGCACAACTAAAGTGATGCCCCTCCCCCAAAGAGGAATAAAAAAATACTTCACCTCCACAAACCCGTTCACTGTAAAGACTCGGTTCAAAGGAGCCGGATCTTTCCCGACCGACGCGTCACTAATTGGCGCCCCTATGCAAGTCATATATTACATATGCCCTTTTTGCGCCACTGAGCTTAACACTAGGGCCGCCACATTTTAATCCCCCCTCCTCACAGAATAGTCTTTGGGAAACACTGTGCTAACAACCTATGTACATTAAGAAATGCTAGTAAACGGCACATAATAAACAAAGTATAAAAAAACGATCAAACTTACAAATCACTGTTGGATGTCCAGCTAATCCATGGCTGCAGCCTCAAATGGTCCAAATACAGTGATCAATAGTTTTCTTCTTCGAAGATACTTTTCATGCCCAGGAGTGTCCTGGTCCTCTGACCGCTCCTCACGTGTTTGTTTTGCCCATTGACGAGTTAGTGCGAGTTTGTAGCTGATTTTACACTTAAATTCACCAGATAATTGTCTCTATTGTGTCCTAATGGATCCATGCGTAATTGCGTAGCGTGGGGCTTCGCATTTGTTTGGCCTGAGTATTCCCTGGGCTTGATCTGACAGGTGTTGCAGCATCACAGTGGATTTTTTTTTTTTTTCAGACTGACAGGACTGGCCAATTCTCTTGCCGATCAAACGCATCACACGATTATCGAAATGGACCTTTAATAACATTGTGATTAGATTATAATTTGAATAATTGCCCAGCCCTACTCAAATTAATGCTTCTGGACATGTTTCAAATGTGACTTCACTCTGGATTTTGAAACAAACAAGCAAAGCTAATCTAATGACTCCCAACACCGTACTACTGTCATGTATGAGGTTTTAAAGTGCATGGCTCAAGTGCCAACACTTAATATCTAAGTGTCGTAAAGCGTGCTTCACAAGTTATGTTGCTGCCAAGTTTGGGATAATCTAACTAAAATTACTTTCCAAACAACCCTGTGCAAAATACAAATTATTGATCCGCCTGATGGTGGAAAGTCTTGACTGTATTACACCAGAGATGTGGTGGTATGATTTAGAAAAGTAGATGTAATAATCTTTTCTGCTGCAGTATGTCACTTCTAATATGTATTTGTGAAATTATTCGATTTTTACTGTAACCTTTTGAAGCAGCATAGTGGTTATAATGCCTTGTTTTGACCCAAACGTGCTAAGAGCCACTGAGGAAACCTGTGGCTGTCCCTGTGTCTCTTCAGAGGGCGACAGTTGCGAGTTCGGCTCTCAGAAGTATTTAATCCTGTGTGGTTTCGGTGGCATCCTGAGCTGTGGCACCACACACACAGCCGTGGTGCCCCTCGATCTGGTCAAATGCCGATTGCAGGTCTGTGCCCGCCATGTGCCTGAGCCGTATTTGTCCCAACGTGCCTCATCAACCCGCAATAACCCCCTTTTTTATTGATGTATTTTTTTGTTAATGCACCAATTTGCATGGTCTTTTAAGTTGTGTTGTGGTAAACATGTTTTTTTCCACGGTGTACATTTGTAACAGCCGTTTGGACTTTCTGGACCTTGATTGGCTCAATCATGATTCTTCAGACTGTACAAAGTGATGAAGTACAGTATAAAATGTTGAATAATCTGAGGCCTGTTTTCTGTCAGCCTGTGTGGCGGACAGAAAAAGACCCCTGCTGCTGTAAAGAGTTTTAAAGCATGATTCAAATCTAAAAAGTAAAGTTGAGTGACGCACACCAGTCGTACAGCAGCTGTGGGTCCTGGTCTTTAACTCCAACGGTGCCACTGTCTCCAGGGAGAGCGCCCCCTGCCTCTTCCTGTGGACAGTGGCCTAATGATTGTCCTGTGTCGCATGTGTTCTGCATGTTGCATGCTGTCCCTCCAGACGATGTGAGCTGTGAGTTTGGTTCGTCAAAGTACTATGCCCTGTGCGGCTTCGGGGGCATACTGAGCTGCGGCCTCACTCACACAGCAGTGGTGCCCCTGGACCTTGTCAAGTGCCGCCTGCAGGTTTGTACGGAGCTGCCTCCAGCCTGGATCCACCCTTTGATACTAACATTAGTGCCTAGTAAAAAAGTGTGATCTCATTTTACCTACTTGAAGCAACTTCGTTCCATCAGACGAATTGTTAGGCCTATAGCTAATTCTGTGGTAGTGCTATCCCCTGATATTGTAGTTGGGAGGTAACGATATAAGATTTCTGTGTGATAAAGGGGCTTGAAAAAGGAGCATTCCTTTTATGTTAATTCACAGGTTCATGATTCACAATAGAAAACGCTGTATTCCTAGTTTTTACTATGAACAAAATGAACATACGACCCAGCCCTAGTTCCGTACACAAAGGGCAAATGTCTTTTAAAAACGCATGTCCTCTGCTGCGGTGTGTTTGACTGTGCTTCTCCATGTCAGGTTGACGCAGAAAAGTACAAGAGCATTGGAAATGGCTTTAGAGTGACTATTAGGGAAGATGGCATCAGAGGCCTAGCTAAGGGCTGGGCTCCCACCTTCATCGGCTACTCCATGCAAGGCCTGTGCAAGTTTGGCTTCTACGAAGTGTTCAAAATCTTCTACAGTGACTTGCTGGGAGAGGTGAGTGCAACTCTTAAGCCCCGATACACGTATGTGTGTGAGAGACAGACACGCTCCTTAGATCCATCTCTGGAGGCCCTATCCTGGGCCTCAGCAGCCTGTGCTGTACAGTCGGAGGTGCTTGAGTCATTGGCGTGTGAGATCAGTCCACCTGTCCCCCAGCCCGCGCCCCACGGGCCCCTGTCCCAGAGACAGGACACACCTGTGGGGCTAGTCTGGGAGACGGACAACACTTCACTCTGTTTATCTGAGTTGATGTGCGTGTGGGTGTCAATAGTGGATGGTACATTGGGTGTAAGCGGGCAGGAGCCGGTCTGCACTCACCAATGTCTACATCTGTCATGCTTTAGTCAAGTTCATATTACATTTGGTATTTCACAACACAATATCGAAGCTCGAAAAAATGTCCCTGGAGTTGTCTGGTGTCTTTGACAGTCTGAGCTATCAATAAGTGCAGTTATAATGGAAATCAACGGGCTGTTTAAGGAGACATTGAGGAGAAATATTTTATACATTTTTTATAAACTCGGTCAAATTCAGTTGACATGGACAAGTGTTGCAAATTAGCAGTTTTGCTATAACAGAAAACAAGGTATCTGGTTTGTCCAATGCAGTTGTTGGGTCCATATCTGATAATCTGATAATTATTTAATGTGAAGCGTAATAAAATGGGTAAAGTCAATTTTGGTCCACCTTCACTAGTCATTAAACTGTAAAGTTGACATGTCACTTTGAGCAGAACTGGAGTTTATTAACATACTTATGCACAAAAGGCTTTAATAAAAAAAGAAAAGTTTTTAGAGAATGTGCTGCCACTAACGGAAGTTTACATCAGGAAGTATTTATTTTATTATGGTACTAAACGGTTAAACTCACCATTTATACTTCCAGACTTGCTCCAGACTTGTCCACCATTAGAACTGGGTACCGTTTAATTTTTTATCATTACTTTTAACGGTACCGGGTTTATGATACTTTGATACCTTATCTAGAACCATAAAACCAATGGTTAATGCAAATTCAAATTTGGTATCTAACGACATTTATTTCTTTGAATCCCAGTAGTACACATTTAATAATTTGCATCATTTAGCGGTACGCAGCCTTAAGCTTCATACATCCATAAATTCCAAATTAAGCGGTTTTCCCCATCCATGATCTCAAATATGAGTTATTGGGGTTTAAACAGCTCCTAACCTGTAGATGTGTAGCCTATAGATGACAGTGTAAACTCTGCTACATATGGCTCAAATGTTGACTGCAGTGTCTGAACACCTTTCCTGTCATTTCAGGAGAATACATACCTCTGGAGGACCTCCCTGTACCTGGCTGCATCAGCCAGCGCAGAGTTCTTTGCAGACATTGCTCTGTCTCCAATGGAGGCTGTCAAAGTGCGTGTGCAGACCCAGCCTGGTTACGCCAACACCCTGAGACAGGCCGTCCCCAAGATGTTCAAGGAGGAGGGGCTGTGGGCGTAAGTTGGCTTCATGTTCGTGAGACACGCTCCTTAGATCCACCTTTGGAGGCCCTGTCCTGGGCCTCAGCAGCCTGTGCTGTACAGTCAAAGGTGCTTGAGTCATTGGCGTGTGAGAGCAGTCCACCTGTTCCCCAGCCCGCGCCCCACAGGCCCCTGTCCCAGAGACAGGACACACCTGTGGGGCTAGTCTGGGAGACGGACACTATCTAGCCCTGTAGTGCTCTTGATTCTAATGCAGACAGTGTTTTATGGGCCGAACTGTGTTCTGTCAGTTTCTACAAAGGCGTGGTGCCCCTGTGGATGCGGCAGATCCCCTATACCATGATGAAGTTCGCCTGTTTCGAGCGCACAGTAGAGCTCCTCTACAAGTACGTAGTGCCCAAGCCCCGCAGCGAGTGCTCCAAGGGCGAGCAGCTAGTGGTCACCTTCGTCGCTGGCTACATAGGTATGTGCATTCTGCCTCATAGTATTTGACTCTTTTCCACATGCGTTTTTTTACCTCACACTCTTGTATGTTTGCAGCTGGTGTGTTCTGTGCCATCGTGTCACACCCTGCTGACTCTGTGGTGTCGGTGCTGAACAAGGAGAAAGGCAGCACGGCTGTCCAGGTGCTCAAGAAACTGGGCCCCAAAGGTCTGTACCTCACTCTCATGAACCACTCAACAGTCTGAAGGCAACCTTTACTGAAGGTCACTGACTACATTGGAGCATAAACAATCTCATAGAATTGGGTCACTCTCAACCCTGCCCTTTTGCCATTAATTTTTAAATACATTTCCATGTTGGGAATATTAAAACGACAATATTACAGAGGGAATTTCAAACCATACAGTCTCCTCTACATGTCAGCGCAGACATTTCTCCAGTAATGCTCTTTCTTCATGTCTTGGCCTGTCCCTTTACCTGCAGTGCACACAGAGCAGCATGATCATGGATGGGCTTTGATATGAGACAACTTGAGCAGAGCACTTTGAAGTTGTTTTTAGAAAAGTGCTTTATTGAAAAGTGTTTAAATCTAGCATCATAGTTGACAGCACTGAGACTGGCTCCCCAAACGCTGCTTTAGCTCTCCGCTTGTGCTCACTGCCGTGACTCATCGTTCTTGTCCAGAAACCGATTGACGTGTCCATTTTGTGCCCAGGTGTGTGGAAGGGTTTGGTGGCCCGTATCATCATGATCGGTACTCTGACCGCACTGCAGTGGTTCATCTACGACTCGGTGAAGGTGTATTTCCGCCTGCCCCGCCCCCCTCCTCCAGAGATGCCAGAGTCCCTCAAGAAGAAGCTGGGCCTCACGGAGTAACACAACCCACCAGAGCCTGTCCTCCCTGCAGTTTGATATTTATGTCCCTGTGTATATTTGAGAAGAGCAGAGGTTATGGGACTGTCTCGAATCCTGTACAACACGTCTGGTTTTATGATTCCTGTTGATAGAATGTGACTATTCTAAATAAAGAGTTCCCACACACAAACGGTCGGTCCACCTGCTTTTATTGCGCTACATTCCCCTGCAATTTTGTGTTTTAGTTGATCTAAAAACTAGGGCCGGGACTTATTTCGATTAATTGCGATTAATTAACTACAAGAGGTTTAGTGCGATTAAAAATAATTGAAATTAATCACACTTTGCTTTCCACACTTCAGTTTCCTTTTTTCCTGCAGACGCACAATTAACGGCAATATTGCACTGGTCTGTTGGACTTGGTTGAACAAAAACTATTTTGTTAAGCTTATGTATTCAGTCATTATTCAATGGTATACTAAAAATCCTTGTGAAAAAACGTGCTTCTCACTGTCAGGTCAAATATTTCTATGCGATTAATTACTTACAAAGCCTCTAATTAATTTTTTTTAATCGAGTCCCGGCCCTACTAAAAACTTATTCTATTGTCGTCACCTGCAGTGCAGAACTACAAACGTGTCCCGAAATGCGTGGGACTTGACTTGTGTCAAACGTTCTTGTTCATGATGCTATTCGGCATTTTCATTGCTAGTCTAATACAATTTACAAAATTTGTTGGAAAAAACCCTGCCAGATTAAAAAAACAGTAATATTAATAACTGGGCACTGGTTTTGATGTAATGACAAAGATCCCCCCTTGGTGGCAGCGCGGTCGATTTAGTAAATTCAAGGAAGCTATGACACGTTTGTGCGTCCAGTGGTAGAAAAAGTGAGAATTCATGACAATAGATTTTTTTATTTTTAAAAGAATTAAAATGACAAGCATCCAATGGAAACCATATCAACGAGGCTGAACCCTGAAACACTCAATGCTGTTGTGATGACACTTTGCCACTAGATGTCACTAGTGATTGACAAAATGAAGCCTTGCTCTATACTGCCATCTGCTGATTATTTGAATGTATTACAATTAATACAGCAAGTTTATGCCAATCCACTTCTAAGGCGTTTCTCATCAGCACAACAGTAGTGCTAGCGTAATTGCAAGAGGGCTTTTCTAATCACCCTCCATGATTAGCTAACATAATGTACCATCAGAACACTGAAGGTATTCCATTAAAAATCACCCATTTCCAGCTACAGTCGTGATTCACAATACCTAGACTGTATTTATGACTGTATTAATTTCCATACAAACATCGGCTTTCCCAGACTGCAAAAAAAAAGTAGATAGCCGTGGAACGTAGAACTCGCTGCATTGTTCAAACTTACACAAAGCACACAATAAGTGTTAAGCCCTCAGTGTTGGGATAGTTATTTTAAAAAGATACAAAGATGACTTAACGGCACCAATCACCAGGCATGTAAATCGATAGTGGAAAATACTCTACATTTCCCAAACCCTTAAAAACAGCCATTGTGATTCCAATCCTAAACGGGATAAGCAAGATATCAGTAACTAGAGACCACTAATGGAGAGGATCGCTGTTATTGTTCATTTCAGCAGTTTCCACCAGATGTTTTGGTGACTGGTGGGCAAACGGCTGATTTTTCCGAGTTTGAAGAGCTGTTAATTTAAATCACAGATCTTTTACAGCACTGATCTTTTCACAGAAGCGATGCTCTGTTTGTGAACGATGTTTTGACCCACCATAGAATTATCTATTTAATACATTTGCATTGCCCACCAGTGCCTCGGACGTGACGACACGGCGATCCCCCTAATTGGTCAGCTAGATGGGGAGCAACATCTGGGAACTTTTGCTGAGCCACGCCTCCCTTTGGAGGAAACATGAGTTAGAAATGGCATTGGTGTGTTTTGGGAAACGGGGATAATTTCTCGTTTTGGCAGAAGACGCTTGGAAGTTTTGTTTTTTTGTGGAAAATGATATGAGCTCGTTTATCGATTGCTGGGATCTACATCGTAGGCTGTATGATTTTAATTGAACGATAATTTAAAAGCGATGGACAAAAAGCTTAAGCTGTAAGGATATTATACATTATCCAGCGAAAAAGTTATACAAGCAGATCACAGTGAGTTTCAGTTGCACAGTTTAAAAATGTTAACCGTCTGAATTATCTGAAGCAACAGATCACTTCCATGGCTTCCTTTTCACATTTGATTAAGTATAACGTTTTTTTCATATGTAAATTAGAAGTTTTCAGACGATAGAGCGGAAACATTGTGGCGCCACTGAACGCTCCATTGTCCCGGTTGTGGCACTTGAAAAAGTTGTAGCTAAACAACTCAAAGAGCACCTTGAGACAAGCACTCACCTGGCCTCTCTGAAAGATCGCCACATTCCCGGATCCCGCAACGTCGGCGCGGACAGGATGTCCAGAGGGGGCGCCCTACGGGACGAATGGGGCCTGGCACCCGAGGTCGTGGCAGAGGTTCGGCAGACCGGTGGCCGACCTTTTTGCCAATGTAGAGAACGCACAGTGCCCACTCTGGTTCTCGCTCAGGTCAACAAACGAGCCTCCTCTCGGCGTGGATGCTCCTGCGCCTCATTGCACCTCTGCTCCACAGAGTGAAGACAGAAGGCCTCATCCTGCTCATAGCCCCAGACAGTCCGAGCGCCAGGTGGTACCCCGACTTGGAGTCTATAGCACAAGGGGATCCGTGGCCCCTCCCGGACAGACCGGACGCCCTGACTGGGGCGCAGGGTGATGGTCTGGAGGCTGAAAGGGGGAAGTTGCTAAACCTTGGCCTCCCCCCTTCAGTTGTTGCCACAATTCAGGGTGCTCGGGCCTCGTCTACGACCAGAGCTTAGATACATCAATAGATACAGCAAAATCATAACACGTTGTTCTTTCCCACATGAGCATATTAAACGTTTTAAGCAAGCAGTTACAAATGTAATTCTTGACAGTTTTCCCCTGTTGATTACATTTATGTAATCACACAATTAGAAATAATTTGTTTTACAATATCTTGATGCAGTAGACGTCGAAAGGTGCAAGTCGCTACCTCTCATTTGAATTAACGCACATATTTGTTTAACATTAGCATAATAGCATAATTACCTTTTAAGAAAATTAGTTAGCGATACTGGGATAGCTGGAATAGAACTGGAACACTCATTATTTATCAATTTAGAAGTTCAGTTTGAGTTAGATATAATTTTCGTGATCTGATTGGATTTCAGTGGTGAGGAGAATATATTGTGATGTTGGAGCCTCACGCGCAAGGACAGTTGTGATTAATCTTATTGTTGAGGCTCGCAAGCAAGGAATAATACAACAAATAAGTACAGAGATTATTAGTAGGACTGCAAGTATGGGTATTAATAATTTTAACAGCAAATGCCACCATGTGCCATTTCCTGTATAACAAACGGTGTAGTTAAATGGTTCTATAACGTCTTCCATGACAAGAGGATCTTTTAATTGTGGCCATGTTAGCAGATCTATTTGGTCATCGCATGGTACGTTTTTTAAAAGCTCTACCTGGCGGTTGAAATGGGACCGACATGTCGCCTTCGGTTAATGTTTTGTTGCCAGGGTGAATTGACAAGCTATAAGACAGATTACCTGGATGTCATTTGGTGTAAATTCCCGTATGTGTAGTGGACACTGGAAGGTGAGTGCATACATAGCAGTCGGTGTTATTAGAGATGGGCAGTGTAATTTACGTATTGCCACCACATGTTAGATTGATAGTGATAGAGTTTTTTTCCTCTGTCTATATACCGCTTATTCAAATGTTCAGGGTTCATCTCCAACCGTTCTTTAAACAGTAGTAGGGGAAACACAATTACAACTGATATCATTGAGGGAAAACATATTACCACCCAAGGGGAGCAGCCCATTTTCTGTAGGCTAGTTTTTAAAGTGTCCATGATGGCGTCAGCTTCTTCTGGTCGCGTGTCGGTGTATGATGCGACCACGATCATCTATGTTCCTAGAGCAGAGGTTCTAACAGTGTCTTTTCCTCTACTTGGATTGTTGCTTTTTGTGGATTATGATGCCTTCAGTTCAGCTGGTGGGAGCGGTGGATCAAGGGAGGTCTTTCTGAAACCTTCATAGCCGTCGGCCCTGTGCCTGGTTGGTGACCAGTCCTTTCTTTTGAAGTCCTTTTTAAGATCCAGCCTCCCCCACTTACAGATGCTTCTCCGTCCTGAAATGAAAAAGGTTCATCTGTTATTTGTTTAGAGGCAATAACAATTATTTTAGCGTTTTGTTCTCCACCACATCTCCTTCCCTTTTTATATTCCTTAAAAACAAGAAAAAACACAAATTGAGAGACAAAAAATATAAGAAAAAATTTGAGAAGACCATGTCCATGGTCTATATTCTTCTTTCGTTTTAGTCCTTTCTCTCCCCCTTCTCTCCCCCTGGAGCCCCAGGGGTAGAGGTCAATCGACGGACTTCATCATCAGCGGCTGGTGTTAGACATTCAACTTCTCCTTCTTCATTTGCTGAAGAGGTGGTTGCAATGTCGGCCTGGACTTGGGCTAAACTGCGTTGAGTTGGATCCACTCTGGTGCGGCTGGAGTTGATGAGGGCTGGTGTTGTTGCACAGCAGGTGTTGTAGTTGTGTTTGTGTTTGCTGTGGTTGCATCACCATCTTGATTGCAGTTGCCAGTTGGTTTGTTGTTACCGGCACATCTCCTTCATCCTGTTTTACTGCCATAATTGGATGTTTTTTCTTTCTTCTTGTCTTTGGTTTCTGTAACTGTAGTTTCATTGTGGCTAGTTCAATCTCTTTCTTCTTAGAGTCAGTTTCCTTTTAGTTTTTCAGCCACTTAGTAACGTGGTGGTTGCAGTGTGCATCAACGTCACTCAAGGCATCCTGCACTGGTTTTGGCATTCCTTTGACCAGGGCAGAGTAGAACATGACTGTTATACCAGTGCCTGCTTGAATCGGTTCTCCTGTTGCGTCATGGTATAGCGTTTTTTTGCACGTTGTTTTAGCCGTAATAATCTTCATCATTCTGCATCTGTAGTGACATGAGTTCATCAGTCGAGATGCATGGGAATCTTGCTTTTAATTCTTCTTCCAGTGTGGTTCGAATCACGTGCACTGAAGCATTTTTATTTAAGGTCATGTGCATCCTGTGTTCTATTGCATTCTTGATGTTGGCTGCAACTGTCTCATCTGCTGCCTTGGTTAAGGCGGCGTGCATGTCTCCCCAGCAAAGTCTATCTCCAGAGGTATGTTTCATAAGGGCACTCATCCATGGAGTTCCGCCCTTTGTTAGTTTTGGCAATACCAACATTAAAGACTGGAGTTCCCAGTCTTTGAGCGTGACTGGTTGATAAGAACAACAGACAACCGACAAGTGGTTTAACGGATAGACTGCAGTGGGCCCTTGTTCTTGTTGTTTTGGGGTTGCACCAGGGTTGGGGTCAACAACACCGCTGATGAAAGCCCCTTCGAATGAATCCGTATCCACAATTCCAGTAAAGGATCCGGCCACAGCAAAAGGTTCTCCACGCTGGAGTGTTTGGACATGTGGAGTTTCTGTCAGTTGACCGGTGCTCTTACTTCTAGGTCTTCTTTCTTGTGGAAAAGTGTCCAATTCCTTCAGATTTCTGTCAGCTTCCACAATACTGGTCAATGCCGTCACTTGATTTTGCACTGACTTTACTTGGTCTTCAAGTTTGGTCAGATTGGGGTGTGTTGCAGGGGTGTTAATGCTAGAGCTCCCCCTGTCACCTTGTGAGTCATTTGGGGCATCAGTGGCATCATCGGAGGCGTTGGCACACTACTTGTGGCTATAGTTTGGATGTCGGAGAATGGATACAGACATGATGCAGGCGCTGAGTTAGGAGCCAGATATAGGGGAGGGTTGGAATTAGATGGTGTCTTCTTATGTTGTCGGTCATCATGAGTTAAGGTAATCAGACTGTGT
The DNA here is from genome assembly GCA_021464625.1 of Proterorhinus semilunaris. NCBI lineage: Eukaryota > Metazoa > Chordata > Actinopteri > Gobiiformes > Gobiidae > Proterorhinus > Proterorhinus semilunaris. The sequence continues at coordinate 54,677,085 of CM038343.1, read as the reverse complement.
GTAGAGGACGGGCAGTATGCTTTTCCATCGTGGTAATGCATGATGTTTCTCCATTGATCTTCTGTTTGGGCAATCGCTTTCTTCCCTCCATGAATTAAGCCTTTTTGTGCATATTTTTTCAGCAGGTCTTGTACAATGGACCGGTTGACTTTTGTGCTTTTTGAATCGGGCTCATTTTGTAGAATTTTGTTGTTCCAAAATTCAGTTAATTGGTTTAGGGTGATCAATTGGGACATTATGTTTTATTATTTTATTATTACAGTTGTAGGTTTTTTAGTCTCTTTTGTTTACTAAATTATTTGAATGGTTTATCGCTTAGTTTTAGATCTCTTAGTTTGTGTTTGCTGTTATTAATATGAAGTTTTTACCTCATGTACGTTTTGGGTAATCTTGGATTGGCTGTCCGTCCTCTCAAGATTGCTCTAGTTTAGAGCAGTGTTAATTTTGACAACATATTTTAATTTAGTTTTAGTCTTAGTCTTTTGACGAAAATGTCATTCAATTTTAGTCGAGTTTTAGTCAAAAAAATATCTTAACTTTTAGTCGAGTTTTAGTCGACTAAAATTGCAAGTCAATTTAGTCGACTAAATTGAAGACACATTTAGTCAACTTTGTATTTATAATATTCATTATAATCATATTTAATCGAGGTCCTCTGCTTCATGGAGCTGCTCCCTCATGAACAAAGCTCAGAGCTGTTCCTTTGGCAGGGAATTTACATGATATGAGGCTCTTTCAGACTATCAATAGAAGTTTGGATGATTTTAGTCTCTCCTTTCCATTTTTATTTAGTCTCATTTTAGTCGACTAAAATATCTGGACATTTTAGTCATAGTTTTAGTCGCATGAAAAACTTTTAATTTAGTTTTAGTCCAATTTTAGTCGTCAAAAAAATCCCTTTGACTAAAATTAAGACTAAATATTTTAGTCGACGAAATTAACACTGGTTTAGAGTAGCCTTTATTCTGCACCTTCCCCTATCGTCTTCTTCTTCTCTAAAAAAAAATAAACACTGGTCAGTTTTATTTATTTTTGTGAACTTTGCTATAAAACATTGTTTTCATAAGATTGTGCAACGTTATTTTTTTAACTAATTGAATGCATATATATATACCCGAGTGGCACAGCATCCTTCCCCTTATCTATTTATGGTGAATTTTCAGAGGAAACATAGCATAAGGACTCATTTATTGTTAAATTTAGCTTTCATTACATCGGTTACAGTTTCATATCTTTCAAGTGGTTTGCAATATAATCGTCTAAGGTACCATACCATGTTATTATTGGGGCTGGAAATGCATTGTTAAATTTGAATGACGTTTGAGTTGCAGTATTTTTAGTCTCCGTGACACTTATAATTTTGATAGAGGTACATTTCTGGTAAAAGCTGTGTTATTCATCACCCACAGTTTTCGCATTCTCTCTTCTTTCATTATTTACAACTACTTCTATTTTTTCTCTGGGCTGCTTATCTGAAACCCAGTAAGGGGCGTAACGTTTACTGCTCCGTGTCTTCATGTGAAACAATTACAAATCCAATACTCATCCTATTTTTCTACTCCAAAAAAAGGCAATAAGAATCATCACTAAAGCAGATTTCTATGCACCAACAACCCCCATTTTTGTAGAGCTAAATCTATTGAAAATCCATGATCTTGTTGATCTAAATACTTTAGTAATAGTGTACAAAGCACATAATAATCTTCTCCCTCCAAACATCCAGCAGCTTTTTGAACACAGGGAAAGTCCGTATAACCTCCGAGGAACTGCCATATTCAAAAAAGCAAAAGCTAAAAAGAATTAAAAAAGTCTGTAAGAGGTGTTAATCTGTGGAACGATTTGGAAGACCATTTAAAACAGTCTAAAACAGTCAAAGCCTTCAAAAAGTTGTATAAATCTTCTATCATTCAGAAATATATAAGTTAAGGATGAACAAAGTAAGAAACTAGTGAAAAGACTTCAATAGATCCATAATGAATAAATTTAAATGATGACATGATTTAGTCAAAATAAATTAATGTAAAACAAAATGTATATTTACATATATATTGGAGTGTTGAAATTTATGTTAAAATTAATTCTAAATACATGCTTATTTCTCTTCTGTTTGACACTTGATATTGTTTACTATTTATGTTTGTGTTTGTTTTCTCGTGGAAGTCTGTAAATTGGGTTAGGCACAATAAGTTTTTTACTTCAGCCTAAACCCTTTCGGTCGTGTTGAGCACGAAATATTGAGATGCTTGTTTTATGTTTAAAAGAATGAAAATGAAAATGACCGAATAAACTACTACTACTATGTTAGTTTGGGACTTTGTTCGTATGGCTTCTGTTATTTCAAGTTTTATGATCTCCGCTGGGTTTGGAGATATGGCGTTTGTCAACTTGGTCCTCTGACAGCTACATAAATGATATTAGTGTAGCTACTTTCTACAGTATTCTAATGTATATAATTACATTATTCTATATGTTTTTTAGCCATTAATTTGAATGAATTTAAGCCATTGTGTAACCGGGAGGGACATATAGATCAAATCTATCGTCTTGCCACACGTCTTGCCACACTTGCCGCTGAAAATGTTTAACATACAATGGTGCACTTGTACACAGCGATGTAACCATGATTATTGTACAACCAAAAGCCACAAACACAGCAACAAACATAGTATTGTATGATTTCTCGCTGTTTCCCAAATGAATTTTTAGATTACTATATTGTTGATCGAGGTCTTTTAGTGCCTCTGAAATATGTGAAGCATTGAGTATTTTAGATGACAGAATTATGTCTATGTAACTTTGGGCGACCCTTTTTGTTGTTTGGCTTTGCGCGTTATTCGCGTTATTATTTCTCCGTGTTTTGTTCTGCCCTGTTGTGCCAATCGATCTTGTAATAGGTTTGTCTCTAATTTGACAGGCATGGTTGTTTTCATTTCAACTAGTCGTGGCGCGGTTGCTTTGGCTGTCATTTTATCACATTGTAACTTTACCGCTTGAATGGGAGCTATTTTCACGTGCAAGTTTCAGAAAACAAGTTTGTTTTTAATAACTGACCTTTTATTTCGGCCAACATGGATCTGCCAGTACTTTTCAAGGTAGAACATTTATTGCAACAATGATACAGCAAAATCATAACACGTCGTTCTTTCCCACACAAGTATATTAAAGGTTTTAAGCAAGCAGTAACAAATGTCATTCTTGACATATTCAAGTAGTTTATTCATGAAAAACGAAAATACGCAACACGTGATTAAAACAGCTGTTCTTTATTAACCCGTGGCTGGTAGGACGGACACGTGGGGGCCGCGGAGTGCTCTAGGAAATAAAAAAACATGGCGGCGTCCTATGGAGCTTCTTTTTCATTGATATATCTTCTAAATGGCGGTGACATGACACCAGATAGACCCTATCCGACGTAATCACTGGAAAAGAATGCAAGTGTGTTTGTCACACTTCCATAGACCGCGCAGTGTGTCTGGAAAACGTTATATTCCTCGGCCCCGCCCAAGTGGGAGGTGTTTGCCATTGCGGTTTATACACTCAACAAAAATATAAACGCAACACATTTGTTTCTGCTCCATTTTTAATGAGATGGACTTAAAGATCTAAAATTCATTCCAGATACACAATGATACCATTTCTCTCAAACATTGTTCACAAATCAGTCCAAATGTGTGATAGTGAGCACTTCTGCTTTGCTGAGATAATCCATCCCACCTCACATCAAGATGCTGATCTGACATCATGATTAGTGCACAGGTGTACCTTTTACTGCCCACAATAAAAGGCCACCCTGAAATGTGCAGTTTTGCCTCACAGCAAAATGCCACAGATGCCACAAGCATTGAGGGAGCGTGCACTTGGCATGCTGACAGCAGGAATGTCAACCAGATCTGTGGCCCGTGCATTGAATGTTCATTTCTCCACTATAAGCCGTCTCCAAAGGCGTTTCAGAGAATATGGCAGTACATCCAACCGGCCTCACAACCGCAGACCACGTGTAACCACACTGGCCCAGGACCTCCACATCCAGCAGGTTCACCTCCAAGATCGTCTGAGACCAGCCACTCAGACAGCTGCTGAAACCATTGGTTTGCATAACCAAATAATTTCTGCACAAACGGTCAGAAACCGTCTCAGGGAAGCTCAACTGCATGCTCGTCGTCCTCATCGGGGTCTTGACCTGACTCCAGCTCGTCGTCCTCATCGGGGTCTTGACCTGACTCCAGCTCGTCGCCGTAACAGACTTGAGTGGGCAAATGCTCACATTCGATGCCGTCTGGCACATTGGAGAGGTGTTCTCTTCACGGATGAATCTCGGTTAGGGTTAGGGTTAGGTGAACATCACCTCATGTTTCCGCAAGATAATGCACGGCCCCATGTTGCAAGGATCTGTACACAATTCTTGGAAGCTGAAAATGTCCCAGTTCTTGCCTGGCCAGCATACTCACCGGACATGTCACCCATTGAGCATGTTTGGGATGTGCTTGACCAGCGAATACGACAGCGTGTACCGGTTCCCACTAATATCCAGCAACTTCGCACAGCCATTGAAGAGGAGTGGACCAACATTCCACAGGCCACAATTGACAATCTGATAAACTCTATGCGAAGAAGATGTGTTGCACTGCATGAGGCAAATGGTGGTCACACCAGATACTGACTGGTTCTGAGTCCCCAGACCCCCAATAAAGCAAAAAACTGCACATTTCAGGGTGTCCTTTTATTGTGGGCAGTATAAGGTACACCTGTGCACTAATCATGATGTCAGATCAGCATCTTGATGTGGCACACCTGTGAGGTGGGATGGATTATCTCAGCAAAGCAGAAGTGCTCACTATCACACATTTGGACTGATTTGTGAACAATGTTTGAGAGAAATGGTAATATTGTGTATCTGGAATGAGTTTTAGATCTTTAAGTCCATCTCATGAAAAATGGAGCAGAAACAAAGGTGTTGCGTTTATATTTTTGTTGAGTGTAATATAGATGTCCTACTGTCAAAATCTTGTATAAGTGTTTCCCAGTGGGGCCCCAGTCCCTCTGCTGCCCATGTCAGCTCCGCCCGTTTTTCCCCCGTCTGTAGCTGCAACTCGCACTGATCAGTGAGGAGGAGACACTGGCTCCAGACGAGTCTAAAGACTCAACTTTAGCCAGGATTCATGACTCTATTGTTACTTTTAAACCGCGGACAGATTCAGAGGATCTGATCAGAGGAAATACATTGTGAAATGGGCCGACATCGTGCTGTAAACCGAGCGCTGTTTATCGCCTTTTCTCTTCATTATGCGTCCTAAAATAATCTCTAAAACCGAAAATATGAGGCTGATTCATATGAAATAAAAAGCGGACTAAAGCTTGGGAAGAGTAGACTCTGTTTATGGATTCGTTTATGTCCGTAAAGTTCATGATTTCATGATTAATGCTGTTTTATTGAGGCGCATTAAACCCGCGCGTATGAGGAGCGGAACTGCTGCTGATCCTATGATTATTTCTCCAGTTTCTCTCTGAAGAGTGGACTCCTTGTCCAGCGCAACTTCAGAAAATGTACAATAATTTTCATTAAAAAATCCGCACAACTGCCTTTTAGCTCCCAAGAATTGGTTTTAATATGTACTCACACCACTCTGTGTAACGTTTCGGACATGTCTGATGAAGGACTTGTAGTCCGAAACGTTACACAGAGTGGTGTGAGTACATATTAAAACCAATTCTTGGGAGCTAAAAGGCAGTTGTGCGGTTTTTTTTCTTCTTCTTGCATTTACCCTTTTTTTGATCCAGCACACTGCTCAGTCAGGGATGTGCGCGTTTTTTTGATTGTGCTACAATAATTTCCATACCCACTTTATTTTGTGTTGGTGATTCTCTGTCAGACGCGATTTTGTCATTTCCAGGCAGACTTTCGTATGTATGACAAAGTTGCAATCATTAACTTTTTTTTGCCATGCTAAGGTGCGGGAACGCCATTTAACCCCTGGGCTTACATGATTTAATATGTACAAATATATTTGACTCAGAATGTTGGGTCCCATCAGGAGCATGATTGTGAACACAACAGACGTTTTTGTGCGTAAGAGTCTTCCTGCCTTCCTGTTCGTTTTGTGAGGCATATTATTCTTCCATCTGCTCCTTTCTGATCATGGAAATGTATAAAATGCTGCAAATGTAAACTGTATGTGGCTTGTACAACTATGCATTTTCATGAAAGGAATAAAAGAAATGAATGTAAAAAAAAATTTTTCACTTACAGTGATGACAGTTGATAGATTGACAGGAGGGGCGGCGCCAGACTGCCCATAATGGACTACTCCTTATTTGGGTCATTACTATATTCTTCTGCTTGAGTAAAGTGATTCTGACGCATCATACCCACCTCTGCCTGGATGTATAAATACAGTAAGAGGAGTAACAGACCCATGCTCTAGTAGTTGTTTGAACCTTTGTAACTTGTGGCCCACACATCTCACACTGAGCTATTTCTGTCCCAAACAGGAAGCCTGCAGCCTCTGTCTCTGACTCGGTCTCTCACTCCTCCGCCGCCCGGAGCTCTGACGCATACGTAATTACCACAAACATGTTCTGAAAAGAATGAAGCATGGGAATCTTAGTTTGAGTTTTGCAGTTGGTATTTCAGTTTGGGCTCTCAGAAGTGTTTAAACAGAAGAAAAAAAAAAGGTAACTCTAATGTAATCAGGGAATGCTCTGTTTGTCATTTTTCCTATAATAATAATAATAATAATTAAAGCCGCTCGCGGCGATAAAGGCCCTCGCCCCTTGCGACCGCCCCCCCTTGCGAATGCCCCGCCTTGTGACCGCCCCCGCCCGCTCTCGCCCAAACCTGCTCTCGCCCCAAACCCGCTCTCGCCTCGTCGTCACTCTCAACCCAGTCTGTTTTGCTCCTTAACTCGGCCCACTTTCGCCTGATCCTTCATCACACCTCGACCTCACTCTTGCCTCAGCCTCAAGGCCCCGGCCTCACGCTCGCTGCAGCGCTGCTTTTCACTCGCTGTATAGTTGAAATCCTTTCTATGGCCAGTTAGCTGCAATACTAGGTAGAAGCCACCAGGGAAAACGGCACCTGGACAGAGGTGCAAACTTCCACAGAAGTCCTTCCGCGTACTTCTATTTGTAGTATAGGCACCGAACCCGTGGGTGCTGCAGGTCTGGATCACCCACTCAAATCTGTGGGCACGCACGCGAAATTGCCTTGATTAAAAAATGAATCAGTAAATATTGCCAAACCTGTAGTAAAACAATCTGTATTCATGCATATTTGACATTGGGACTACTGAGAGACAGCGCATGTATCCCGATTGACCTTTGAGCGCTGTGCTTGCGCACTATGAGATTGTGATTTTGCCTATATGTGCAGCGGCCATGTGAAAAGAAAAAGCATTGGAAATGCGTCTAAGCCATGTTTGAACTGGCAACCTCCTGCACCAAAGTCCAACACACTATCACTGAGCTATAACTCCACACTGTAAAACTCTGACGTGGGCTACTTTGGTCTAAATTATCGGGCTGACATGACCAGGCTGAATGTCCCAGCACGCCACTGGAGGAAGAGTTCCATTCCGGTCATGTTTCCCCCTCTATTTTCTTGATTAGTTTTTGATATGTCCTCCAGTTTTGCCTGCATTTTTTCCCTACTTCGCATATTTCAAAACTGTTCTTTCCCCGTTTTTAATGAGTGTGGGACCAAAGGCAATGATTTATGTTCCTCCCAGTAGATGCCCAGTCCAAACTACCAAACTACAACAAAAAAAAAAGCCTTGGTTGAGATTGAACTGGCAACCTTGTGATTGGTATCCCAGTGCTCTACCTATGGAGCTAGCCAAGCTGCATGAAACAAGCCACTAAACGTATATCAATCTTATGAACCATTCTGCACTCTTATATTTGTAGGAAACAGAGCAGTGGTCTGCACAAGTAAAGAGGAAAAAGGGAGTGAAACGTAGAAAAGTGGACAATTGAATAATTGTGTCTACATAACTTGGTGCTCATTCTGGAGTTGTATCAGGCTCAGAGTGCAGCAGCCCATGCGAAAAGAGAAAGCATTAGAAAAGTGTCCAAGCTGTGTTTGAACTGGCAACCCACTGCACCAAAGACCAGCACACTATCACTGAGCTATAACTTTATGTCACTATGGGATGAATATGGGTTAATATTCTCTAAAGTAGGTCCTAGCACGCCACTGGAGGAGAGAGGTAATTTCCGGTCAAGCTTCTCTCCCCCCCCCCCCCCCCCCTCCATTTTCTCATTTCATGTTTCATTAATGTTCTTTCCTGTAGGTGGCCAGTAAAAAATCAAATAAAACATAAATTCAAATAAAAAGGAAAAAAAGGTCAAGGTTGGAATTGATCCAGCAAACTTGTGATTGTGAGTCCAGAACTCTACCCATGGAGCTAAGGCAGGTACAAATGAGAAGACCTTGGATCACTATTATAAAGATCACCAAGCTCACGTGTATGCAGAATACGGAGAGCCAAGATGATTTGAATCATTTTATAATTAGAGCAAACTTGCCTGGGGGACAAATATTTGAGAGGATGCCTCGGACATTCAGCATACTTGATAGGTGAAACAATATTTTGTTGAGAGTGGTTATTTTTGCACTTTTTAATGAGGGTGGGACCATAGGCGCCGATTCATGTTCTTCCCAGTAGTTGCCAAGTCCAAAAAAATAAAAATAAAAAAGAGTCAAGGTGAGAATTGATCCAGCAATCCCATGATTGGGAACTTATCACTCTACCCATGTAGCTACACAAGCAGATTTATTTTGCAGCCGAAATGTGAAATATCTTATGAAACGGCATGTGGTACAACGTGTGGGTCATTGCCCCGTTTTGAATGAGGGTGGGAGCATAGTCGCCGATTCGGGTTCTTCCCAGTAGGTACTGCGTAAAAAGGAAAAGAAAAAAAAAAAAGTCATGGTGGGGATTGAACCGGCAATATGACAGCGGGAACCCTGCACTCTACCAATGGAGCTACACAGGCTTAAACAACAACACGGCGATTTATACATAAATCTTACGAAACTTTTGCACTCAAGCGTTCACAAGACGAAATTGCAGTTCAGGCAATATTTATTGAAACATTTTTAATTAGGGCTAATTCCCCGGGCGGCCAACGATCTGAAAAGGTGCTCCAGCCCCGCAGAACTCTCGATAGATGATGGAATACTTTGGTGAGAGCCACATAGTACGAGGAACACGCAGAGACGGACAGGAAACAGCCTAAGTGAACTTCCTGTGACTGTAAAGTCCAAAAAAGCTCAATTTGGAGGCAAACACGCCCAAATTAAAGCTTTTTGTCACAGAGGGGTAGTATATCTACGTATGAGTCTAAAAGTGTGGCTTTGGTGACTAAAGGGGGTATTTGGGAGAATTGACGATTTTCATGAGAAACTCTGACAGTGGCAACTCTGACAGAGGCCAACATGCTGCCAGAAGAAGAACACTGGCTATTTCCACGGAGGATGGGCGGGCCACTTACAAGCCACTTAAAAGACATCTTAAACCAGCAGGTGGTGCTATACTGCCACTTTGATCAGGCTGTATAAGTGGACTGGTTACTTGTACCCCCACATGTTATACATTTTCGGAAAGCTCACACTAAGGCGGACGCGATCCCTATGACGGGTAAGGCCTGTGTGATTATTTTCACAACTCCATACCATCCCGATTTTTTTATTCGAATTTTTCAAGAAAAAACCTTGAAGGGGGCGCCAGTGGGTCATTTTTGGCCATAGTGGCTGCGTTTGCACATGGTTAGGTCCAGCTCGAGAATGTGCATGTGCGCCGTATTGGGGCCGTTGCAATCTCACAAACTCTGTGAAAGATATGAGACTTTGAATTTGGTTGAAAATGGCCTCTGAGTTGCGGCCTTGTCATGACCACGCCCAATAATATTTCCAAAATTGAAATGAGGATTTGGAAAGCCACATGGGTTTGGGACATTTTGGCCAAAAATTGAAGCTTTTGATTGAAAACTCGGGGATCAGGGGTCACAAGTTCAACAGGTACGATTTTGACGGTGCGAGGTTTGGGCCAAGATGGCCGACTTCCTGTAGAGTTTAGGCCGGGCTCATAATATATTTTCTTACATGTCCTGACGTGGTCTATGACCCTGGCCAGTGTCACCTTTGTACCATGACATTTTTTGCCACCGGGCTCTCATTGACTCAATGTAAACTGCCTGTTTGAGGGGGCGCCACTGAGCCATCTTTTATTATTTTCTCTTGCGAACGCCACCCAAAATTAGACCTCCCGGAGCACTAATTTCTGATACCTGTTACTTGTGTATCGGTCCACGTTTGCTATTTGAATTCTTGCGTTTTCCCTTTTTTTTTACGATTTTAATTAGTCCCTCGCCGGGCACTTCGTGTCCGTTGCTCGGGCCTAATAATAATAATAATAATAATAATAATGCATTAGTCTTATATAGCGCTTTTTCAGATGCTCAAAGTCACTTTTACAATTTGGTGCATTATTCTTTCACTCCATACTTGGTGATGATAAGCGAGGCAACCAGTCTGCGCACATCAGCCACCACCACCAACCACTCACACACACACTACATTCACCAGGCTTCCTGGTTTTCCCAAACGGTCTCCCATCCAAGTCCTGCCAGGCCCCCCCCCCCTGCTTAGCTTCCGAGGTCTGACGGGATCGGGCAGAGTTTCTGTCCCCACTGAAGGTTAGATCAAACTTTATGAGAGTTTGAGAAAGTATGACAGTTATTTCACGCTTCTTCTGTCGTCTCACAACACCTGGAGCGCTGCACTTCCACGCTGTAACATTCTGCTGTGCTCTCTGCTGCAGAGTTGTGTGCAGCACCCACAATCCCGTGGGTGCTGCGGGGCTGGAGCACCCACTCAAATCTGGGCACCCAGGCAAATTTTCCCTGATTACAAAATGATTCCATAAATAACGCCTAACCTGTAAAGCCTGTACTCAGTTTTCTCCAAATATACGAGCGTCGGGCAGTTCATACAAATTAATACACGTGCGTTGACAGCTCCATAGGAAGAGTGCTGCTGGTTCGATCCCGGCCTCAACTTTTCTCCTTTTTTTTTTTTTGACTGGGCACGCACTGGGAAGAACATAAATCGGCGCCTATGGTTGTTTGTGAAAGTCATGAGGATCAGTTTGAGTAATCAGGGGTGACCATGAATCCCTAGCTCTCAATCCAGTCACAGTTTGAACAGGCAAATAACCCTGTGCGTTTGCATTCATCTATGTAATATAAAGGTCCTCTGTTACAACAAAAAGCGTTTTCCATCAGGGTTGATCGTGTAGGGGAGACCGGGGCTGGTTGTCACACTTTATTCTTGAGGTCACTGCTCATCATCAGAACATCCCACAGAACTTTTTTTCTATCTTACTGCAATGAATAGTTCTTAACCATCTGAAACAGGCAATTTGAGTGTGACAGTGCACCACATTTGCGGGGCCCGTGGTCACCATGTGTGGGGTTGGTTGTCCTTGTTGCATTCCCAGTCCCTTGAACGCAGCTCCCTGTGGTGCGTCAGTCAGTCCATTTCTTCTGGCGGCGACTAAAAAACATCTGAAAAAATATCAAAATATGTATCCAAACGAAGTGGAAACATTTAACGAGCGCTTGTATGTGGATGATTTTAACACAGGTGTTGAAAACATGGATGAAGCAATAAAACTGTCAAACAGGTCAAATGAGATAATGTCAGGAGCGAGCATGAAGTTGTGTAAATGGAGCACGAATTCACAAGAGTTGTAAAATATTTGGAAGAAAAAAATTAGGACGCAGAAATTGTGGAAATAAAAGCTCAAAATCCACTCAAGGTTTTAAGATTGTCCTGGAAAACTCATAGCCACAAATTCATGTTGAAACATTCGAATTAATGGTACATCTGAACACTATAAAGAAGGAAGACACATCCCAAAGTTCTAAATAGCGTGCTGTACCGAGAAAGAGTATGTGGCCAGAGGGGGGGGGTGTAGATTTAATTGTTGTGTACAGTGCTGAATGTTTATTGTACCAGGGCCGACAACGCCACACCAGGAATTTCGCCTGGAGAATGTAACAGTTAAAGCACACAGGTTCGCTTTTACTGAGAGGCAGGAGACTGTTCAGTTCAATTTGACAATGTTTATTTATATAGTAACAAAGTTAAAATAGCTTTATAAAATGCGTTCTTTTGCTATCATTAAAAGAGGTACCAAGTTTTGCTTAAAGAAATATACACCAAATGCAAGAGCCTAGGAGAAGGGTTTACCTGTGACTGGAGTGGGAACAACCGTGGGTGGGACGACCTAACTAATAAACACAGCAAAGTAATAAATAGTGCACCACAAACCAAAAGGGGCCACCACCAGGGGATCCTCCACCACCACCACTAGGCTTGGCCGTCAGCGCCTAGGACAACAAAAGGTTTTTAAAATTACATTCAAGCAACAAAAAGGTCAATTCATAGTCATTAATCCAGGCCTCGCTGTCCAAGACTTATGTTCACAACAGTGTTGCAGAGCCACTTCGTTCAGTCTTCGGTATCAGGCCGAGCAGCGCTCAACCTGCCGCTTGTAGTTGGGCCAGGGACAGTGGTCCACACGACCCCAATCGAGCAACAGAGGGGTCCTAGTGCCGGCCGAACGAGCGCTGCAAAGTTGCAGCGATGAACAGCATGAAGTGAGGGCGTAGGTAGAGCACAGCATACACAATCGCCGCGACGCAGCAGCAGCAGTAGTAGTAGTAGCGCGTAGCAAGGTAGGGCAAAACAGCAGCGTCACTTTGGAGCTGAAATGCAGCTCCTATAAAAGGGGAGAGGCTCGGCTAGAGAGCTACACTGCTGCCGTTGATTTTAGAGCGAGCAGCGTGGGTCCGCGGGTGTATGCATGACTGTCCGTGCTGCCGTGCGGCGTCTGTAAACACGGAAGTAGAAGACCGGTGGGCGGGCACCTGCGTGAGGTCAGAGGGGGAACGACAAAAAGGAAAAGCGCTCTCATGGTTTGCCGACTAGCGCTAGTGACCAATGAGAGCTCGGGCCCTCAAGTGGGAAGCCCGCCTCCAGGCATGTAATGCCACAAGTACAAAGAACAAGAGAGGAAGTCCGCACAGCTTACTAGGCGCATTGAGTTGTCTTGGGTACGACATGTGCGGTATAAATAAAGTTGCCTTGCCTACTTTGCTTCCAGAGTTTTTTTTTTTTTTACACCTAGGTGACGTTTCGGGCGTCTTGGCCCCTCATCAGACGTGTGCCACAGATGCACCTGTATTTATGAGGACTGACTGGCTTGTCATGTGACAGTTGCAGGCCAGTTCGAATACAAAGAGATCTTTAACAAAATACAGTGACAGAGATAGTGTGTTAGAGGATAAGTGTTAGAGGATAACATTAAATCACTATTTATCATACTGGGTCAAGCTATAAAGTGATTTAATGTTATCCTCTAACGCAGGGGTTCCCAAACTTTTTTGGCTGGGACCCCAAAAATTGACACGTAAACATCTCGGGACCCCCAATGTATAAACTTATGCTACTTTAGGCCAGAAAAAAACATTTAATTATCAGGTTAATATGTATTTAAATAATAAAATAATATTTGAATAATTGAATAGATTTAACTAATTATAGGCTGTTTTACACTCAAAAATATGCTATAAACAGTAGCATTTTTCTTTTTGTTTCATCTTGAAATCATCTGGGGACCCCCACCCAAGGCCTCGCCCCCCACTTTGGGAACCACTGCTCTAACGGTATATAATTGGTGCAAAATGTTTCATTATTTACATTATTAACATGCAGATGTAAATTAGCAGTTTTGCTATAATCTGGCACATTTACAATTTGTGTACAACTTGTATATGATTGTTCATTAATGTGTGTTGTCCCGATCAAATAAATAAATAAATAAAATAAATAAATGTACCAAATATCTATGCATCTATGCTAGTTGCAGTAATTAGTCATTTTGACATATTAACATTAGGTGAATAGAAATACAGACATCAGGATAAGCCCCATATGAGAGACCAACAGGCCCGTTTGGAACCATGAGGCCGTGGACCCACCACCTGCAGGAGGAGCCATAGGGACTGGTGCAGCTCCAACAGCTGCCCCCACGACCCGGGAACGGACAAGTGGAAGAAGATGGATGGATGGATGGACATCAGGATAACCGTCATACAGTATACTATTGACACTGCATCTTGGCCTAATTGAACGGTGTAAACAAAAATAAAAAAAAACATTTGTTTGTGTTTGTTATGCTTTTACCCTGGCGAAGAAAGAAATACAATTATGATTTTAAAGTAAGTAAGTAAGTGCTTTATTGTCATTGTACAAGCGTACAACGAAACAGTGTTCAGGTGTTAGTCCTGAGCTGCTGCGGCTGAGCCGCGCTGCCACTGTGTGTCAACCTGACCCGCATGACCTTGGAGGTCGGGGAAACTGTAGCACTCGGAAGAAACCTGGCTGGCTGCCCTCTGTCTCCTCTGATCCTCTGAAATGGTGCCGCGCCTCCTGGGTTTGTCCCTGTTTCAGAGCGTGGTGTCCTGCACTGGTCAGCTCCTCCTTCCTCTTCCTCTTCCTCCGCTTCACAACAGTCTTTCACCATCTCTCGTTTGTCCTTTTTTGTTTCCTGTAGCTCCTCTTGTGACGCCTCGACTGTGCTGCTGTGGGGGCTCTTGGTGCCTCTTCAGTGTCTCAGAAGAAGAACTGAAGAGGCACCAAGAGTCCCCACACCTATTCATTAAAGGAATGAATAGGTAAAATAATATTAATTGTTGTGAATGTTTTCAAAGGATAATCCTCTGATCTGTGTCTCATGAATTCACTATAATTACAAACAAGTTCCTAATCAAATGAACCGCTGATGCGCTGCCTTCAACTTCGTTTTTACCGTGACATAAATGCAGCTGCACATGGTTCTTTTGGGACTCTTCCTTTGGATAAGATTTGCTCTCTGCACTTTGGATTATTGAACCTGCTGCTGACCCCATGCATTTGGGTGAATTTAACACTGGACGCTGTTTCTTTACCAGTGAGTGTGGTCCGTTTGGCTTACAGAGACATATACGCTACAGCTCTGGAGACGTTTAATCGAAGGCCCTAAAATTCTTAAGATTAACCTGTGAGCTTTTATAACCGCCGTAATTGTAAAGCCAGTTTATCTTGACATCCCTAGGTGCATATGGTGCTTGTAGGTTTGCAAATAGGTTGCGTTCACGTGACTTCACAACATTCTTAAGAGCCTATAGATACAGACGGCATCTCGTCATAGAAGGGGGCGTGGCTTTGCCGAGGGGGGAAATAGAATCTTATGGAACTTTTTTTTTCACTCTTTTTAGCCATTTTCTGGTGGAATATGAACTTATTTATCCCACACAAATACATTCAAGTCTAAATCGGGTCCATAATATGGACCCGATTGTGTGTTTTTTCACAGCAGATTCTTCAGTAGAAGCGAAAAAACAGCAGTTGTAGCTAGTGCTAGCTAGCATTAGCATGTAGCATGATGCTAACATTCAAAGATTGAAAGATTTTTATTTGTCAAACCATTTGTGGGAGCAGGGGGAGAGAGGGATTGGAAGCACATGGAGGGCAGGGAAGGGTGGGGAGTTCAGCTTCCTGACAGCCTGGAAACTGTTCTTCAGTCGACTGGATCTGGCCCATGGATTCTGCAGTCTCCCCCCCTGAAGGCATTACTTTGAAGAGACTATGGGGTGAGATGGGTGGAGTACATGTCCTTAATGGAGGGGAGAGGGGCTCCACAGATCTTCTCCGCTCACGCAGTGCTGGTGCCGTGCCACACAGTGATGGAGCTGGTCAGAATGCTCTCTATAGTCTCTCTGTAGAAGAACCACACAGTGATGGAGCTGGTCAGGATGCTCTCTATAGTCCCTCTGTAGAAGAACCACACAGTGATGGCGCTGGTCAGGATGCTCTCTATAGTCCCTCTGTAGAAGAACCACACAGTGATGGAGCTGGTCAGGATGCTCTCTATAGTCCCTCTGTAGAAGAACCACACAGTGATGGAGCTGGTCAGGATGCTCTCTATAGTCCCTCTGTAGAAGAACCACACAGTGATGGAGCTGGTCAGGATGCTCTCTATAGTCCCTCTGTAGAAGTTGCACATAACAGAGGCTGGGTCTCTAGCTCTTCTTAACTTGCGGAGAAAGTAGAGACGCTGATTACTTTTCTTGACCAGAGATGTAGTGTGCATGGTCCAGGAGAGGTTCTCTGTGATGTGCACACCCAGGAACTTAGTGCTGGTCACCCTCTCCACTGCAGCACCGTTGATTGTTAGAGAAACATGCTGGACCTGTGCTCTTCGAAAGTCCACAACAATCTCTTTTGTCTTCTCCACATTTAGAGAGAGGTTGTTCTGTGTGCACCACATGGCCAGACTGCTCACCTCACTCCTGTAGTTTGACTCGTCTCTGTTGTTGATGAGACCCACCACTGTTGTGTCGTCTGCAAACTTGATGAAGAGGTTTGAGTCGTACTTTGGAGCGCAGTCATGGGTCAGCAGAGTGAACAGGAGGGGGCTCAGCACACAGCCTTGGGGAGCTCCCGTGTTCAGTGTGATGGTTCTGGAGGACTTTCCGCCGACACGTACAGCCTGTGGTCTCCCCGTCAGAAAGTCCAGCAGCCAGTTGCACAGTGATGTGTTGATCCCCAGGTGGAGCAGTTTGTGTATTAGCTGCTGTGGGATTATAGTGTTGAATGCTGAGCTAAAGTCTAAAAACAGCATTCTATTCCTTTGTTTCAAGGTGAGTGAGGGCTGAATGAAGTGCAGTGGAGATGGCATCTTCAGTTGAGCGATTGGACCGGTAAGCAAACTGGTATGGGTCCAGGGTGGGAGGGAGAACAGACTTGTAGTCTTTGTGTCTTTATTGAGTAGAAAACTATCAATAATTCTGCATTTGTTTATTATTTTTAGTATTTTTTGAATAACTGAGAAAGTTAAGATTTTTCTCATCTTTGTTTTACCCCTCAACTGTTTCAAACAAAACCATGCCGGTAACCATGTGTGGCATGGCGCCTGTTGCATCTCCTCCAGCCAGTTGGTGGCGCCGCGGGTATATAGGCGCAGTGCATTCACTGTTTCGTTCTCTGACGTCACTCACTTCCTGGTCCAGCCGGTGTGTCAGTGCGTTCCTCGCTTCTCCGACAGACAGGTAGCGTTTGCTCTAGGCTTCATTGCTTTTAACGTAACTCATTCCTGGCCCTAACTGGAGGTTTTGTAATTTAGCTCCGCGTCAGGTTCCACGATACAGCCCCCAGATGTTCCATGTGCAGGGATGGTGTGCGCTCGCTGTCATGGCCTCACACCCGTGTGTTATGCCCTGCGTTCGATGGTATGTTTGGGCAGAGCTTCAGTTTACGTCCCAACAGTGAGGCTAGGTGTTAACCGTTTCATTATTTACAGGTGATCTGGCCCGCGCTGGTGCGATGACGGCGCTGTTCTAATGTTGTTGCCTTGTCTTTTAAACTTTTTTTCTTTTGGTTCACTCACGGACTCTTTTTGGTTTTAATTACTCAGCTGGAACTGATGTGAACTGTGAAAATGATAAATTGTGAACCAAATGAACCCTTTTTAATAACGAAAGAGAAACTGAACATAATTTATTGAACGAAATATATAGTAAATAAAACTTGTATTTTTGCTAACTATGGACTCTGCCTGTGTCAATCATAAACGAACCTGCGTGCCTTAAGGTCCGGAGCCTTCTCTCCGGTGGCGTTGTCAATGTTAGTTTTTGGCTGTAATATTATTTTGCAGATGCTAAACCGCTCGTCTTGCTACACATGGTAACTATCAAAATGCAGATTTTTGTGTCTTGTCAGTGTTTGTAGTCCGAGTGTCCGAGACGATCTTCCCCAGCCGCACGTGCTGTCTCCGGTCCGTCAGGAAGTCGGTGATCCACCTGCAGAGGGAGTCGGGCACGCTGAGCTGGTAGAGCTTGTCTCGTAGCAGTTCAGGGAGGATGGTGTTGAAGGCAGAGCTGAAGTCCACAAACAGGATCCTGGCGTAGGTTCCTGGGGAGTCCAGATGCTCCAGGATGAAGTGGAGCTGAAGTCCACAAACAGGATCCTGGCGTAGGTTCCTGGGGAGTCCAGATGCTCCAGGGTGAAGTGGAGGGCCAGATTGACTGCGTCGTCCACAGACCTGTTGGCTCTGTAGGCGAACTGCAGCGGGTCCAGGAGGGGGGCGGTGATGTCCTTGAGGTGAGGCAGGACCAAGCGCTCAAAAGTCTTCATGACCACAGACATCAGCGCCACCGGCCTGTAGTCATTAAGTCCTGTGATCCGTGGTTTCTTAGGGACAGGGACAACGGTGGATGTTTTGAAGCAGGACAGCACGTGGTCTTAAATACATTTGTCCCAGGGGGTGTTTAGGGGGTCCGAGTGAACGGACCACCAGTGTTTGGGCTGCAACGGCGTTGTGAGCGGTAAAAGTGCTGTGTGGAGGAGGAGGACACTCTGGACCTGCCTTTAACTCCAGCGGCACTGAGGAGCCTCCGTGACGGTTTTATGTCAACCCCGGGAGGACGGGGTCCAGGAGGAGCAGGCTCCTGAATCTCCCCTCACACTCTGCATCCTAGAGCCGCTTCTATCTCGAACGCTATTACACAGTTAATGTTAAAGTTGAGCTGATTATCAGACAGATGCCCACGACTTGAGAGAAGGGCAACGCGCTCATGACTAATTTCCTTGTCCAGACTTTGTCTCGCTGCAGGAGGACTCGGCCTTTTCTTGTGCTTTAGGTTCAGCTGCGCTCACGTCGCTGTATTAGTGTACAATAATAACCTCTGATTTGTGTTCAGAGCCAGAGGAGCAGTGTCTGACTTTAAAACAGCATTCTCATTGATCACATTTATTAAAAGACTGTAATAATGGCCATGGACCATGACCATGCTGTCGCCGAGTGTGTGCTTTGACGCACGGCTGCATTAATCACAATGGGCCTCGGACAAAGCCCCGTCCTTTTGTTGGACGCACGTGACTTCGACACGGCACCTGCAGCGCTACTCGTAGACAAAGTCCGAGCATGGAGTTCCAGCGAGCTACCTTGTTTAGCAACCTGTTTCACAGGGACCACAGCGGGCTAGTAAATCCAATCACTGTCGAATACTGATGAGGAAATACATTTGTCAGTTTTCGTTTTGGAGATTTTTGACAAAAACTGTATTTCTCCCATAGAGTTGTATTGGCCCCTGTCCTCCACCTGACATTATGACATCATCAACATTCTAAAACATGAACTAGGGCTGGGCAATAAATCAAATTCATTTCATTAATTTATGCTTTTAAAAACAGACGATGTGGAAAAAGGCTAAATCATGAAATCGTGTCCGCCGCTCCATGTCCCCCTTACGTGCACCGTGTTGCCAATTTAGCAGCGTGTTCGACCCAAATGACCCAGAGACTTTCTGACAATCTCTTCTCTCACTCTGACCCATGCTCTTTGTGGAGGCACACAGCAGCAGCTTAACTCCGCCCTTTTCTCCTTGAGTCTCCACGGAGACAGTTGTCAATCACAGCAGAGGCATGAGGATGAGAAAACTAAAATACGTTTGAAAACTCCATGGCTAATTAAGAAGTTTTACTTTTGAGAGCAGACAAGGAATATTTAAAAGAGAAACAACAATTTGTAATGGGCCTAATTTTAGGCTATAATAGGAATCTAAATAGTGGACTCTGAGCAGTTTTCTTATGAAAGATCAGGAGACCTTTAAAAAAACAAATCAAATAAAATCAATTCAAATCGTAAAATCACGTAGCCCTAACAAGCCTGGTTTTACCAGACCCTCGTACTCATTTCGTTTCGTACAAGGGTCTGGATCTTCACAATTGAGCTCCGTTAACGGGTGGCAGGCGTGAACTCCTTTGAAACGATTGGATCAGATTTTCACTAGCTCCCATAACTCTTGGGGGCATTCCTTGCACATTCCAAGGCTTCAATTTTAATTTAAAATTTTTCATTTCTGGATATTTTGGAGCCGAGCCAGAATGGATTGAAGAGCTTCCATTACTTTCGTAAACGCCGCCATTGCCAAACTACAACCAGCAAATGTGGCGCAAATGCCTGACGTCACGTACAACACCCAGACGAGATCAGACCCAGACGTACATGTAGGGAAAAGATAATTGTCCGTAGTTTACGGATGGCTAAGGCCAGGCTAAGCCCTAACGTGAACGCAGCCTACTCTCACCCAATACCCAAACTATGACCTCTACAAAAGCTAATGTTGAAATGAATAAGACACGCCAACAACAACAGAAATATGGCTCAAATCAAAGCTAAAATGTCTGGCTTTCAGACATGTGCTCTGTTTTAATGAATTAGAACACGATTAAAAGCAGCAGAATGTGGACTCTTTTTCAGTGTTTGATAGCAGAGACCGCTCTACTGTTTGTCTTTTGTCGTTGAGCTGACTTTATTGGAGCAGACTGGGCCTGGTGCAGTAAAGCCGGCCTGTGGTGGAGCTTTTACTGCTGCGCCTCAGTCTGAGCAGTTCTACAGAGGCCTGGGGTGGCGCCGTGGCTTTACTATGGCATGTGCGCACAGACACAGCAGTCAGAAAGTCAGCAGCTCAGACACACGCTTCCAAACAACAGGCCGGACCCAACACCGGACAGACGTCTAGAATCAGGGATTTGCAGTGTTTGGAAATTGCTTTGACATATTTTCTGGTAAATGTCCTTCTTTCTTTCAAATGTAACTTGTAAGACGGAAAACCTCTTCCTCCGAGGATCCAGATAGGGCTGAAGACTGTGGTCCCCACTGTGGCTTTAGGCCAGGGTCTGTGGGTCAGCTGAGGTTCAGTGCCAGGCATCTTAAAGCAGAATACAGCCTCTGGTTGTTGGTTTGTAACACAGCTGACAGTATGATGCTTGGCCAATACACGGGACACTTTAGACCAGGGGTTCCCCAAAATCACTCAACCAACAACTTGGAATCCCCTTCTGTAAAATGTAAGTAGCATTTATAATTATTTAAATTTAATACATTTAAAATCTGGTCTAATGATGCTACTTTGGATTGTTTTGATATTTTAGTCCCTCCAGGATTTTGCGGGATTTTTTTTCAAAAGTTGTGATTTAAATATTTTTTCTGCTTAAAACAATATATTTTTACATCAAAATCAAACTTTTCTTTGCATTTTGATTCAGTTTTAACCAAAGAGACTAGAGACCTAGAATAGGCATTATTTTAAATAGCGTACCCCCTCCCCCCTGGATAGGGGTGCGGAGCAAACAGGCACCTGCCTCCTGTATTTAGATCACAGAACCTCCTCCTGTGTTTGTAAAACGGACAAACATACTGAGGTCAGGTCACCTCACCTTATTCTTTGTGCATCAGTGAACTCCAGTTTAGTACGATGGCGTTTCTAGAGTTGATTCAGTGTTTTTTAACCACTGTGCCGTGACACACTAGTGCCGTGCCGTGGGATAATGTCTGGTGTGCCTTGGGAAATTATCCAATTTGGCGGTGACAGTGGCATTGTGGCGAGCGAGACTATACGGTGTTCCTGTTAAAGACACTTTTCTTTAAACTACTTTATATTGTGAATATAGGCTAACAGAGTTACATTTTCTGCTGGTGGTGTGCCTCATGATTTTTCAATGAAAAAAAATGTGCCTTGGCTCAAAAGACTTTTTAAACTTGATTGACTCTTGTAACTTGACTCAATCGGTGTCGGGCTCAACACATGAGAAAGGGCACACCCTGGACTTGGTGCTGTCCTATGGTCTTGATGTGAATATCATTGAGATTTGTGAAACACACTTTCCTGATCACTTTGCTGTACGGTTTTCTGTAACGCTATCTCAGGGCGTCCCAGCGCGATGGGTGCGCACAGTTAATCCCCAGACAGCGTCCTTGTTCTCTGATGCTTTCAGTGTAATATACAGAGGTGATTTACAAAACCCCTCTGTTGATGAATTATTAGCATTTTTTAATGGTACATGCACAGAGGTTTTGGACTTGGTTGCCCCGTTAAGGCTGAAGCGCATTAAGCCCAGGCCACAGCCCTGGCTAAATGAGAGTACTCGCGAACTCAGGCGCTCTTGCAGGCGTGCTGAGCGACAGTGGAATAAAGACCTTCATGTCTCATTGCAAATACTAAGACAGGCTTGTACAGTATCAGAGAGAAGTTAAAGCTGCAAAAAGCAGTTATCTGTCAAACCTTGTGTGCATAAATGCTCACAAACCCCAGGTGCTTTTTAACACTTTGAAATCTCTTGTGAATCCATGTGACAGTAACTTTGCTGAGCCCTCAGTCAGACGCTGCGAAGATTTTCTGTCTTTTTTCAGAGACAAAATCTCTGCTCTGAGACTGTCCCCTCTGCCTGCTGTGGACCCCGTGACTCCATCGGTTTGCCATGCTGCCTTTGAATGTTTTAAACCTGTATCTCTGGGTGACCCGATTCAAATTGTGAAAAAACTAAAGCCCTCTACGTGACATTATCCCGAGTCGATTATTTAAAGAATGTCTTGAGACACATGCAGGCATCAAGGGTACAGCTCTCAGTTGGTTTCGGTCCTATCTCTCCAATAGGAGCTTCTCCGTAAACCTAGGACAGAATTCTTCTGCTGTGTCACCTTTAAATTATGGTGTGCCCCAGGGGTCAATACTAGCGCCTATTCTTTTCGCCTTGTATATGCTCCCCCTGGGCTCTATTTTAAAAAGTACAAAGTCTGTTTTCACTGTTTGGCGGATGATATTCAGATTTATTTACCTGTTACAGCCAGTGATACGCTGTCTGCTGTTAAAACGCTACAGGACTGTCTTAGTGATGTACAGTCATGGATGAGTGCAAACTTTCTGAACCTTAACAACAATAAAACTGAGACTTTGGTGTTCGGACAAAGTATCCCACTGTGTGGACATGACAGTGTGATTGGTCCGTTGTCCTCCTACTGCCGTCCATATGTGAGAAACCTCGTGGGTGATGGGTGACCCATCCATCCATCCATCTTCTTCCACTTGTCCGTTGCCGGGTCGTGGGGACAGCTATTGGAGCTGCACCAGCCCCTATGGCTCCTCCTGCAGGTGGTGGGTCCACAGAAGGACGGCCTCACGATTCTAACCGGGCCTGTTGGTCTCTTATAAGCAGTGTTTGGAATAACGCCGTTTAAAATAACGGCGTTAGGTAACGCCGTTATTTTTTCAGTAACGGAGTAATCTAATTCATTACCCTCCCCGTCGTTACAACGCCGTTATCGTTACTGGGTCAACAAAGTGGCTCGTTACAATTGGACTGAATGAGCTCCGCGGTGTCAGCATGCGGAGAGCAGGGGAGAGGGTGGGCGGAGTCTCACGGAGACTCGCGCTGCCTGTGTGCGCAGAGCTCGTGCTCTCTGCTCCAAAAACTACGTGTGTGCCCGACCCGCGGCTCGTCATCGCCACAGCGCGGTGCGGCCGCGGGGGAGAATCGAGTTGGTGATCATTGATCTGTTGTGTTGGAACTTATTTTTAACCCAAAGATGCAGAATCGGTGGAGACGTGTCTTCCCCCCCTCTCCCTCTCTCTCTCAGCGCATTTTCTTCTGCCTCTGTCCCCGCCCTCCACTCCAGAGAGACTGTAGGCCGCTAAGTTTCTGTTAGGGCATTTAGCCTTATATTTGCTGATGATTGTTTTACGTTTTGCCTGATGAATGAACGGAGAGACTTTATGCACAATGCCTGTGCGCAAAGTCTGCCCTGATCGTTGGCACACGTTTCTTTTACTCCTGTTCCTCCTCATTCTCTTTGAATACGGCCGTATTCCTACATTAATAAAACAGCGACGCAAATACTGGTCAATACCGTTCAAAACCTACTTGTTTGAGAAAGCGTTTTAATTCCAGTGGGGAAAAGGGTTGTTTTATGACCACCATGTTTTGTGATTGTAAATGTAAATGTGTTATATTTCTATTATATATATATATATATACAGGGTTCGAAATTAACACCCGCCAACCCGCCAAATGCGGGTTAAAAATCATTTTGGCGGGTACCGATAAAAAACCTACCAGCCAGTTTGGCCGGTGATGCATGAGCTAGTGATGGGTCGGTCGCGAACGAGTCGGTACAAAGAGCCGGCTCTTTTAAGTGAAAGATGAGAGCCGAGCCTCACCCGCGAGCCGTTTTATTTATTTATTTATTTTTTGCATGTTGCATGTTTATCAAGCTCACCGTGCCCCGCTTTCTGCTAAATTCAAGAAAAATAGAGAAAGGCAAAGAGTAAACGAGTAAAGAGAATGGGATCGGGGAGAGAGGGAGAAAGGAGAACTCTGCAGGCGCAGCCCGTTCGCGAGGAATGAACCTGCTATTTACACAAAATCAAGATCTCTATAAACTTAAACTACTCCATAAATGTAGTCAGCGCATCCATAGCTTTCAGTCACTTTATATTTGAGAGAGATCCGCTTAATATTTTCGGTTTTATGGTTAGAAAAAGTTACGCTGGGTTTGTGGAGTGAAAACAATGCGATGACGCGCGGAGCGGCCTTTTCCTCTCATGTGTATGAGCGCATTACAAACGTACAGGAGTCCTGGCTTAAGTAATAACTTCAGTTATGTCTGGAGTCTGTAACTCTCTCCCAGCGTGAGGCTCCAGCAGCTCACGGAGGCGGAGCTGAGGCCGCAGAGGGACTGGGGAGAAGCTATGGGAGAAGCATTTTGACTGTAAATAAAAGAGTACATACATGAAACTAATGGCAGCTTTAAAAGTGTATGTTGCTATAATAAACAATGGCTCTACCACCTCAAAAAATTTACTTTGATTCCTGAAGACAACACAGACCACTATAAGCCAATATCACATTATTATAGCAACTAATAAAATTAATTCCTCTTTTCTTTTTAATTGCTTTCTTGATTATAGTTGTTTTGTGCAGGGAGCAGTAGAGAGGCTCATTTAACGAGCCATTAATCCAAATCTCTCCTAAATTTAAAGTGTATATATTAAAAAAACATAAAGAGCCATTTGGGGGCCAAAAGAGTCGGCTCTTTTTGGTGAGCCGATCCAAATGATCCGGTTCACCAAAAATAGCTGAAAATCCCATCACTAGCATGAGCCAATCATGCAAATCATGTCAGAGACGCTCTGGGTGGTTTGTCCCCTCTGTCCTACATTTCCCATGAACACTACACTACTGGTGACGTTTTAGATACCTATTATCACATTTTCATCCAGTGGCATTCATAATCTCTTATTTTCGCAACGTAAAAATTTGTCTAATGGAAATTCTGATTGGCTGGTAACTTCAGAAAGTTACCAGCCACTTTGGCTGGTGATCAAAAAAGTTAATTTCGAACCCTGTATATATATATATATATATATATATATATATATATATATATATATATTACACACTCTACCCCCCACCCCCCATGCAGTTCATTCACTTAATATGACTTGAAAACTGCTAAAAAAAATAAAAAAAATCTAAATTCTTTGATATATATCGCTTTTTTTTTTTTTACAGTAACGCAAATAGTTACTTTCCCTGGTAACGAGTTACTTTCATTATAGAGTAATTCAGTTACTAACTCAGTTACTTTTTGGAACAAGTAGTGAGTAACTATAACTAATTACTTTTTTAAAGTAACGTTCCCAACACTGCTCATAAGGGTCTTCTGATGGGTGACCCATTGTTTAAATTTGACAAACATATCAACTCTGTCATCAAGTCCAGCTTCTTTCAGCTGAGGACTCTGGCCAAAAGTAAGTTCTACCTTCCTCGATGTGATTTTGAAAAAGCTATCCATGCATTTGTAACCTCGCGCCTGGATTATTGTAATGCCTTGTATATTGGACTGGACCAGCGCCCCCTGCAGCGCCTGCAGAGTGTACAAAATGCTGCAGCCCGCCTCCTGACTAATACAAAGAGGCGTGAGCACATCACTCCTGTTCTGTGCTCCTTACAGTGGCTCCCTGTCAGCTTTCGTGTTCAATTTAAAGTTTTGTTGATTGTTTTTAAATGTCTCCACTCCTTGGGCCCGCTCTATTTGAGGGATCTCTTGCGACTTTATACTCCATCCAGAGCTTTGAGGTCGGCTGACCAGCTCCTATTGGATATTCCTAAAACTAGGAAAACAACGAGAGGTGATAGAGCCTTCTCTGTCTATGGGACTATGGGACAGTCTTCCTTTGTCTATCAGGTCCTCTCAGTCTGTGGGACAGTTCAAATCCAGTCTGAAAACACACCTCTTCTCCCTGGCCTTCAATACGAGCTAGTTGTGTATCTTTATCTTTTACTTATTTTACTTATTTTATTTCTATGCGAGCTGCTATTACTGTGAAGCACTTTGGTCAACCGCAGTTGTTTTAAATGTGCTATACAAATAAACTTCAATTGAACATCGCAAAATCCTGGAGGGACTGATATGTAATATTTCACTTAAGTGTTTTCAATCAAAAATACATTAAATTCAATGTCAGAAAAGGAAAATATTATGTCTCAAAATCATCAGGCGACCCGTGACCCCCACTTTGGGAACCACTGCGTTAGAACAGGGATTCTCGGAAACACCAGAGTCTGTTTAAATGAATGTTACTGGGTAGTTTTTGTCATAATTTCAGTCTTAAAGGCAAATCTCCTGCATGGCAACTTTATTTATATCGCACAGTTTGCACACAAGGCAACGCAATGTGACCCCCTAACACAGGCACAATGAGCTCACCCTTTGTTTAAATTAAGATTTCAAATATGCATACAGATGTTTGTGCTTATTTGGCCATTTAGCCTCATCTTTGTTGTAGTTTGTGACGAATTACAGGTCAATTCAATTGGAAATGTTGCCTTTAGAATAGTTTCCGTCTCTTCTGGACTTCTAACCTTGTTTGTTCTGTCTTATCTCATTGTTTGCTCGGTCTGTACTCTCTGTAAGAAAGTGAAAATGCTTTTGCGTGGAAGAGGAAGTACAGTGGAGGTGTCAGCAGCACTATTGTTCTGGTCCAGCGGAAAGTCCCGCAGCCCTGTTTAAGAGATACAAAAAAAAAACATCTGCGGGCCTCAAAGAACCAATCACCCGCCGGCCCCGAGGAAACAGGAAGTCTGACGTCCACCAATTAGACGGTGGCCTGAAAAAGCAGGAGGAAGTGCATCAAAGGCGTCACACATCCTCTGCACTCCGAACGTTTCTCTGTACCAGCCTCAGGACCTGACCCCGGCCTGGTTCAGCTCTGCGTCTTCGTGTGGACCGGGTCCTCGTGTGTCTATGCTATGAAGCCGGGTGTCGGTGAGCAGCCAGAATGGCAGCAGTGTCGGTGAGGAAGAAGAAATCGTTTGCACGGAACTCCAAACCCGTCGTCAGGATGTGTGTGCTGGACCATCAGGAGCACATGTGAGTCCGGACATTCGTATCTTATCTAAACCAAAGAAGTGTGACATTTACCACTGCACTTTTAATGTGTGTAGTACTAGAAAAGTCCACAAGAGGCTAGCGCCAATTATGGAAAAAATGCAGTGTAGTAATTCACTTCAATCTATGGGACCGGAGCTGCTAACCCTTTCCAGGAGAGACTGTCAACATTAGTACTGAAGCTCGAGGACTCAATTTGTTTAATGTTTTTAACAAAACATTTTGGGTTCTTCAGCGTTGACATTTGATGTTTCTAATTTTGAAGTAAATGTCAATGCTTGGGAAAGACCGGGCCATTCGGGGTTTTGAATTGGCCTGGAGCTCCTTTTGCCATGACCAGATCGACATGTAAATGTAAAATGCATTGCAAAGAAATCATGTTGTAGTTGTTTCATATTATTATAACAACAGGGGGGAAAGGCGTTGGACCGAATAAATGCATTTCCCTGCATTCTGGTGCATTTTAGATGTCCATGTTTACTACTCCGCTTTCAGCAGGGAAATAATGTTTGGTTTATTTTACTGACTTACTGTGCTGTCTCGCTGCAAGAGAGTGCCCACGAGCGCAGACCAAGATGGAGTTGTTACATACGCTGTGAGGAGACACTGTTGGGGGAATTGTAATTGTTGCCAAAACCTCTGGTCACGCTTAAAGCTGTTTCAAAAGATCGGATATTTTTGGGTTAGTTTAGAAATGAGGTTTTTTCCCCCCTTCTTTTTAGTCTTGAAATATGTAGTCTAATAAATCCTCATCAATCATCCGGTGGAGAACAGTTTGGTGTCTCCTCTATGACATGGCAACATTCCAGAAATATTGCAGAATCAGACTCAGGAGTTGAAGAATAAACAACCAAAGTAAACAGGATTAGTCATGCATGAGGTGAAACAATACTGATAAAAAGTTGTTTTTCATGGACACTTAATTCATCTTTTCTATCCTTGTGTTGGAAATATCCTCTTTGCTCACACTGAGGCTCATAGTCACTCAAGTTAAAGCAGAAACCGCTCTCTGACGGTTTTCTTCTATAACAGTCGCTGATAGTGACGGACTTCTCGTATTTACATTCATCATTTCCTGGTGCAGTGACTTGGCGCTCCGAGATGCAGCTGTGCTTATTTCTTGTGGTTCCTGTAGTTTAGCCGGTGGCTTTCAGCACGTCTCTTTCTTGTCTTTGTTTAGCTCTGTCGGTTTGGTAGGTTCAGGTGG
Organism: Proterorhinus semilunaris; assembly: GCA_021464625.1. Taxonomy (NCBI): domain Eukaryota; kingdom Metazoa; phylum Chordata; class Actinopteri; order Gobiiformes; family Gobiidae; genus Proterorhinus; species Proterorhinus semilunaris. The sequence continues at coordinate 54,648,540 of CM038343.1, read as the reverse complement.
TGGCGTTTTCTGTTTCCGTCACGAAGCTGCTATAAACTTGGGCCGACACATCAAGATAGGCTCCAGTTTTTCAATAGCTGAGTAATTACTTTTAGTCACATTTCTGTAACATTCTGAAAATTCTGGTGGCCCTTTGGAAACATCCTGACTCTCCGGATTACCAAGTGTGCCACTGCTCTGTTGTTTTTATTTGACATGCGGTATGGGGCTTAGGGTTGTTCCGATGGCGATGGAGAGCTACCATCGTGATGCCACGCCCCCTCCGGTCAGAAACACGCCCTGATCTTCTGTGGGCCTTGTAAACCTACAAACTTTGCAGGGATTGCATTGTAGATTAAATCTTGAATATATGCACGCTAGTTTAACCACTTAACTGCCACCCTAGGGTTAGGGTTAAGGATTAGGGTTAGGGTTAACAATTATTGACATCCAAGTCTCAAAGCATATTGACTGGAGAGCTTACAGTCTATATGCCAGTGTGATACCTCATTTGAAAGCCAAGACCTTCTAGTTTCTAAAAATATGTGTGAGATCTGTGTCAGTGAAACACGACGTACGTTACATTTGCCGTTCTTAACCCTAATTATATCCTGATATGGGTTAACTAACCCTAACGGACGGCAGTTAAGGGGTTAAGTAGCCTACCAGAAGCCCGAAGACATGATGTGTTAGCCGTAATTATTGAAAAAAAGCACTGCTCTATTTCTGACGCTCTAAAAGCAGCTTCACTGTTTAACACGGCGTGGTTTCGCTCGTACGGAAACTAAACCTTGGCATTGAGGAGCACATGACGCTCTGAATAAGTCGTTCTCCTCTGAGACTTTACGCACGAGTTTTAACACATTTCTGTTGCATAATTCGTGTTCCATGACTCTTTTAGATCATGTCTACTTTAGATCCATTTATCCTGCAGTATACAGGCCATGGAAATGTCTTTAAAAATTTCTTATAATGAGAGATGGACGATATCATCATCCATCTCGATGGTTCACTGTAAACATCGTCAACTGCTAATTAAGGGGTCATCGCCCACCCCTAATAGGGCGTGTATCAGTGTCAGGTGCGGTGCCATGCCATTGGTCCGACAACCCATTAGTCCGACGTCTCATTATTCCGAAAATGTCCCATTGAGCAGAGGTGCCATTAGACATCTCTTTAGTCAGAACAAAACAGGCCCATAGGTCCGACCATAAACTCCATAACATTAATTAGCATTACAAACAATCAAACGAGCTGCGGCGGTTCTAGTGTTAAATAAATAAATCTTCAGCGGACTTGGAGCAGGCATAAACTTCGAGGATGCGTGCGTAAACTCCGAGCACATCTCGGCTGTTTATGGTCGGACCAACGGGACTTTAGACCAACGGTCAGTTTTCTTCTGACTAAAGACGGACTAATGGGTCGTCGGACCAATGAGCTGGCCCCCGTCAGGAGCCACCCTAAGCTCAAACTAAGTATTGGATCTGATTGGAAAGATTGGTCTTGGAGCAGCACGAAATTGATATCTCAACAGGTTCATAAATCTTGTCTTTTTAAATGCACCACCCAGCATAGGTCTCTGAACTGCCTCACAATAACTAGTTAGGGCAGCAGGGTGAGGGCTTGCTGAGGGGGGGCTACTGCCCTCTACCTACTGGCCATATTACACCCTGGCTTTTTAAGGCACCTCACTAAACAAGGCAAAGAACAAAAACAATAAAACAATCACAATATTTTTACGGTGGAAATGGGAATGACAATAATAATGGGCCATGTCGATTATGTAATACTTAATTCAAGATTGTTTTATTTGTCAAACCATGTGACTGATTTTAAATTATATTTCTCTCATCCTTGATTGTGGAGCGGGGGGTGGGGGAAGAGGGGTGGGAGGGAGGGCAGGGAGTTCAGCTTCCCGATGGCCTTGTGTATGAAACTGTTTTTCAGTCGACTCGACCTGGCCCGTGGATTCCGCAGTCTCCTCCCTGAAGGCATTACTCTGAAGAGACTGTGTGATGAGTGTGTAGGGTCCCTGGTGATTCTGACGGCTTTGCGGGTGAGACGGGTGGAGTACATGTCCTTAATGGAGGGGAGAGGAGCTCCACAGATCTTCTCCGCTGCTCTCACGATGTGCTGGAGGCTCCTTCGGCAGGAGGCAGTGCTGGCGCCGTGCCACACAGTGATGGAGCTGGTCAGGATGCTCTCTATAGTCCCTCTGTAGAAGTTGCACATAACAGAGGCTGGGACTCCAGCTCTTCTTAACTTGCGGAGAAAGTAGAGACGCTGATTACTTTTCTTGACCAGAGATGTAGTGTGCATGGTCCAAGAAAGGTTCTCTGTGATGTGCACACCCAGGAACTTAGTGCTGGTCACCCTCTCCACTACAGCACCATTGATTGTTAGAGGAGCATGCTGGACCCGCGCTCTACGAAAGTCCACAACAATCTCTTTTGTCTTCTCCACATTTAGAGAGAGGTTGTTCTGTGTGCACCACATGGCCAGACTGCTCACCTCACTCCTGTAGTTTGACTCGTCTCTGTTGTAGATGAGACCCACCACTGTTGTGTCGTCTGCAAACTTGATGAAGAGGTTTGAGTCGTACTTTGGAGCGCAGTCATGGGTCAGCAGAGTGAACAGGAGGGGGCTCCGCACACAGCCTTGGGGAGCCCCCGTGTTCAGTGTGATGGTTCTGGAGGACTTTCCGCCGACACGTACAGCCTGTGGTCTCCCCGTCAGAAAGTCCAGCAGCCAGTTGCACAGTGATGTGTTGATCCCCAGGTGGAGCAGTTTGTGTATTAGCTGCTGTGGGATTATAGTGTTGAATGCTGAGCTAAAGTCTAAAAACAACATTCTATTCCTTTGTTTCAAGGTGAGTGAGGGCTGAATGAAGTGCAGTGGAGATGGCATCTTCAGTTGAGCGATTGGACCGGTAAGCAAACTGGTATGGGTCCAGGGTGGGAGGGAGAACAGACTTGATATGTTCCATGACGAGCCGCTCGAAGCACTTCATAAGAATGGGAGTGAGTGCTACTGGGCGGTAGTCATTAAAGCAGGAGGGTGGGGACTTCTTTGGCACCGGAATGATGGTGGTCGCTTTGAGGCACGTTGGGACCACAGCCTGCTGCAGAGATGTGTTAAAAATGTCTGTGAAGACTTCAGTGAGTTCATCAGCGCAACCTTGCAGTACACGACCTGGTATGTTGTCTGGACCCGGTGCTTTGTGTATGTTGATCCTGCTCAGAGATCTTCTCACACTCTCTGGAGATAGCTTCAGCACTTGGTCTTCAGGAGATGGTGTTGACTTTTGTGCTGGGGTTCGGTTGAGTGCCTCGAATTAATTTGCAAAGAATTCATTTAGAGCGTTCAACAGAGAGGTGTCACTGTCACAAGTTTGTCGAGGAGGTTTATAGTCTGTGATGGTCTTTATCCCCTCCACAGACTCTGAGTGTCTCTGCTGTCTCTGAAGTGATCAGTTATCTTTTTGGAGTACTGCTTCTTGGCTTTTTTGATGCCGCGGGACAGGTTGGCCCTAGCCGTCCGCAGTTTCTCCTTGTCACCAGATATGAAGGCAGCATTCCGAACCCTCATGAGCCTGAGGACTTCACTTGTAATCCAAGGTTTCTGGTTGGACCTGATTAATAATAACTAAATCAATGATCAATTAATAGACTGGTGACTGGTGTTTATAAGTAATTGGATTTTGTTATTAAGCGAATGGGAAAGAGGAAAAGATAAGAAAAAAGTACAAATTGTAAATAAAAATACAATTAAAATAAATGTTTATATATATTGGTAAACTGCATACATTTCTATCTTCGTATTATGTCTTCTTAGTTTGGAAGTCTTGTAAACATGTGATTTTCTTCATAAATGCTTTTCTTTAGCAATACTCTATACGTAAAGTTAATGCGGATTGTAATTTGGTAATTCAGGAATTTGTAATGTAAAGTGTTATATTGTAAACACGAGATGTTGTATCACTGTATCCGGAATGTAAATTAATTTTGGGGGTAGGCACTCATAAGCTTTCTTGCTTCGGCCTACTCCTTTTGAGTTTGTGTTACTTTATTTTCTGCACTACAACAATGTTAATGTAAATAATCACTCAAATAAATCCAATCAATCATCAATCAATAATCAAATAAACATGTCAGCAAATATTGACCCATGCCTGGCTTTACATGGTTGTGTGTGTTTAAATAATCATGATATATCTGAGCTTTGAAGCTCGTTCTCTGGGTGCAGAGTGAGAGATTAGCTTTGTAAATAAACGTATTAAACTAATTTGAACGTTGTGAATTAAGTTTTCAGCTACATCCCTTTGCATTCCTTTGATATGGAGCTGAGAAGTCTCACCTGCTCGATTGGCTAGGGAAGTAATCTAGTTCCATTTTGTAGAAGGGTTATAGAAAATGATTATGTTTAAAGGTACGACGGAAGCTAACCAGCTTTGTACTTATCACCCACCACGAAGCTAATTTAAATTACAAGACTAATCTGAAACCTCAAAAACCCAAAAGTAATTTTTCATACTTTTAAACTCTGAATATCAGTTTTTGTTTTGGCTTCAAAATCCCAATGGAGAATAGACGGTTTTGAAAAATGACTTCCGGAACCATGGGTTGGGTGGGATATTGCCAGTGATCGATAATAATCATAGTTTTACACCAATCAAGTGTTGAGAAGGTTCCATTTTTAAGTTCAGAAAACAGGGACGTGGAAAAGGTAAAGTACACGTCCAAAATATAGACATAACAAAAACATCAAACCAGGGAAAACTAGGTACTTTTTTGTGCCAAATCTTGAATATATTTGAGTTAAAATGGTGAACATGGGTGAAACCAGTGGTGTATTTGTATGAGCCCATTCATACATGTGTGTATTGGACACAAAGTGCTGGAGAATGTGGACATGGTGAGGACAGAGTTTCTGTGAGCCGTGTTTGCACAAGAGCCTTATCTGTGCGCTGATGTTTATGTCTGAGGGAGGGGCCCCGATCTCAATCAGCAACAAGGAAGAGGGCTCACATCACAGTCACCGCAGACAAGACTACAGTGAGAAGACTACACCGGACCAGGACTGCTGTGAGATGACTACACCGGACCAGGACTGCTGTGAAAAGACTACACTGCCAACACGACTACTGTGTGAAGACTACACCTCGAACAGGACTACTGTGTGAAGACTACACCGCCAACAGGACTACTGTGTGAAGACTACACCTCGAACAGGACTACTGTGTGAAGACTACACCTCGAACAGGACTACTGTGTGAAGACTACACCGCCAACAGGACTACTGTGTGAAGACTACACCTCGAACAGGACTACTGTGTGAAGACTACACCGCCAACACGACTACTGTGTGAAGACTACACCGCCAACACGACTACTGTGTGAAGACTACACCGCCAACAGGACTACTGTGTGAAGACTACACCGCCAACAGGACTACTGTGTGAAGACTACACCGCCAACAGGACTACTGTGTGAAGACTACACCTCGAACAGGACTACTGTGTGAAGACTACACCGCCAACAGGACTACTGTGTGAAGACTACACCTCGAACAGGACTACTGTGTGAAGACTACACCGCCAACACGACTACTGTGTGAAGACTACACCGCCAACAGGACTACTGTGTGAAGACTACACCGCCAACAGGACTACTGTGTGAAGACTACACCTCGAACAGGACTACTGTGTGAAGACTACACCGCCAACACGACTACTGTGTGAAGACTACACCGCCAACACGACTACTGTGTGAAGACTACACCGCCAACAGGACTACTGTGTGAAGACTACACCTCGAACAGGACTACTGTGTGAAGACTACATCGCCAACACGACTACTGTGTGAAGATTACACCGCCAACACGACTACTGTGTGAAGACTACACCGCCAACAGGACTACTGTGTGAAGACTACACCTCGAACAGGACTACTGTGTGAAGACTACACCGCCAACAGGACTACTGTGTGAAGACTACACCTCCAACACGACTACTGTGTAAAGACTACACCTCGATCAGGACTACTGTGTGAAGACTACACCTCGATCAGGACTACTGTGTGAAGACTACACCGCCAACAGGACTACTGTGTGAAGACTACACCTCGATCAGGACTACTGTGTGAAGACTACACCGCCAACAGGACTACTGTGTGAAGACTACACCGCCAACAGGACTACTGTGTGAAGACTACACCTCGAACAGGACTACTGTGTGAAGACTACACCGCCAACAGGACTACTGTGTGAAGACTACACCGCCAACACGACTACTGTGTGAAGACTACACCTCGAACAGGACTACTGTGTGAAGACTACACCTCAAACGGGACTACTGTGTGAAGACTACACAGCCAACACGACTACTGTGTGAAGACTACACAGCCAACACGACTACTGTGTGAAGACTACACAGCCAACGGGACTATTGTGAAAAGACTACACCGCCAACAGGAGTACTATGAGAAGACTACACCTCCAACAGGAGTATTGTGAGAAGACTACACTGGACCAGGACTACTGTATGAAGACTACACCTCCAACAGGAGTACTGTGAGAAGACTACACTGGACCAGGACTACTGTGTGAAGACTACACCGCCAACACGACTACTGTGTGCCTCTGAAGTATCCTCTCCGGAGTTTCCCGTGTGGCATGTGTCCCATATGAATGTCCTCTCTGGAGTGTCCTGTCTTCAGTGTCTCTTGGCGGTTCGTCGACACATGGATCTGCCCTCTTTACTCCAGTCGGGCGTCAGTTTCCTGAGACAGACTGCTGTGGGAGACAGCGTGGACAAGTTTCTCCACAGGACGTCCCGAGTGGTTGAGTGCGTCTAATTTCTTCTCACGTCTGAGCTGAGTATTTTGTTATGTTGTGTGTGGATTTGAGAAGTTATTTGTAACTTATGGTCCACATTCATCGCCACCTTCCTTATTCCCCACTTCATAGAAACTTTGAAATTAGAAAGCTTTACAGTTATCCTTGCCATATGTGTTAAAAGTAATATGTTTTCAACAAAGATGCTTCTCAAGCAGAGTGAATAAATTCAAAAAGGTACCTCGGACAGTCTGGGAAGGTAGATCCTTTTACAGGCTAGATCACATGATGCTTTATTCTGAGAGGCCAGATGAGATTGAGGCCACAAAGAATTCTATGATAAAATCTGTGTACTGGTTTGTTGTCCTATATACATATCATCTTTCATATATATGGACTCTACAATAAATGTACTTATAAATGTATTTTGATAGAAATTAGCAGCAGCAGCAGGCGAGCATATGGAAGAGAAGCAGCGGTTAGGTCAAAGCTGGAGGTTCGATGCAGTATTTGATAATGATATTGAATTTTACAATATTGTGATGTTTTCCTAAAGGCCCCATACCTGATTTTGTGATTATGAACAATATGTTAGTCGTGGTCCAAACTCATTTGGAATTTATCTAACATGTCACAGGGACACGTTTATTTGCACATTTCACAACTTTTCAGGGTCATTGTAACAGATGCTGGAAAACCCGCTTTACATTATACTAAAGGAGGACAAAACTAAATTTGTTCCACTACTAGAAAAAAAGGTACAATGCCTTTAACCATCTCAACAAAGCACATTTCAACTAAATTAGACAATGTAGTTTGTTTAAAATTGTTTTAAAAGAAGGCTAAAAAAAAGAGTGGAGAGGGAGTGTACAAGAACACAAACAAAACAAGGCTAAAATTACTAAATTAATCAAATCATGTCTAAAACTGAACTTCTGCATTCTTGTTTAAGGCTGTGTTAGTAAAAATGTGTCCATCTCAGTCAAGTAAAAGACCTTCGTGACTTTGCCTATTGCCTAATGTTGCAATCATTTGGTGATATATTGTGTAGCACTACCCGTGAGCTGGTAGGTGTGTCTGTGAGCTCAGACTGAGCTGAGGTCTTGTGTGCCTGGTACTACCTGTCTCTCACTGTAGCAGCTGTCTTCCTTCACACTCCACTCCTCCTCTTCTGAGAGGAAATGGTTTAAAACTCTTCGCATAACTTATCCGATATGATACTATACCATATATATTCTGACATGAGAAGTGAAGGCTCTTCATGATTCTTTGTAAGTCTAAGATTGCCCATCTAATTTCTGTACATGTGAGAGAGAACTGCACAAACTGTTGAGTAGAATTGCACAAATCATATTTCACACACAAAGCACGTCACACTAGGACACAAATGGTCATGTGCAGGGTGTTGTAGCTTCACACAAATGAGACTATCTAACTACACCTGTTGACGGTGTAGTTAGGAAGGTGTAGTTAGATCCACATGTGCCTGTTCCAGACCAGGATAATGCAGAATCTGATCATTAAAGTGGTGGATTTGGCACAATAGATCAATAATACACATGTATAAAGGAAACATATACATTAATTAAGATAGAAACTCTCATTGTTATGATCATTTGAAGATAACTAGACAACTGTGGCTACTTCTTTTGTTCCTAGGAACATGACATCTCCTGAGCCCGTGTGGCCCATCCCCATGAGGGCCATCGGGGCCCAGAACCTGCTCACCATGCCTGGGGGAGTCTCCACTTCTGGCTACCTGCACAAGAAGGGCGGCAGCCAGTTCAGCCTTATGAAGTGTGAGCACACCAGAACCTTTCACCAGCACTTCACACCAGGACATTTAAACCAGGACATTAAAAATAGGAGCTTACACTAGGACTAAACCATGAGCTTTAAAGGAACAGGCCACCGTTTTTCCACACTGAGATATGTTCTTACCTGAGCTTAGACAAGTTGATACGTACCTGTCTGGTCTTTGTGCCCGTGGAAGAGCGTGGTAACTACCAACTTCACAAATGCCAACAAAGGCCAAACGCTAACAACATCTTTGGTCGTTTTGCGTGATTGAGCGCACGCACAAAGACCAGACAGGTGCGTATCAACTCGTCTAAGCTCAGGTAAGAACATATCTCAGTGTGGAAAAACGGTGGCCTGTTCCTTTAACTAGGGCATTACGGAGCCACTTACACCAGAGCTAAACCATGACCTTACACCAGGACTAAACCATGACCTTACACCAGGACTAAACCATGACCTTACACCAGGACTAAACCATGACCTTACACCAGGACTAAACCATGACCTTACACCAGGACTAAACCATGACCGTAGAGAATTATTTGACTAAATCTTAACTAAAATTAAATTACATTTTCATAAAAAGACTAAGACTGAAACTCAATTCAAACATGTTGTTAAAATGAACACTGCCTTACCGGGACATGTAAACCAGGATTTAAAAGAGTAGGGAGCTTACTGAGTGTTCTTTGTGTGTCCAGGGCCTCTTCGGTTCATTATTATTCACAAAGGCTGTGTATACTACTTCAGGAGCAGTACCTCCGCCTCCCCCCAGGGGGCCTTCTCACTCAATGGCTATAACAGGTCAGTGCTTCTAATCATATCCACATACTGTACATGTTTGACCTTTGCATTAACATAATGGCATGAGTTGGATGAGCGTGTTTGAATTAGAGGGGCCCACCTCCCTCTAGTGTGTGTTTTCATGGATTTTATGAGGCCGCACTCAGACCCAGCTCGCTCTAGTCCCATCGCAGGTAGGGGTGTGTTTGCTGCTCGAGTGTAAAAGCCTACTGTGCACATGTATCGGTCAGAACCAAATTCAGGAGACAACGTCAATTTATTTCAGTCGCCTTTCTGTCGCCAGCCTGCGGAGGGAATGAACCCTCTAACCCCTAAAGTCACTCTGGCCACTGCTATTGTTTAAGGTCGTGACCCAAAAGTGGGTCGAGAGCTTTTCCCTGGGAACATTTCTTTCAATTATGAATCTTCTGAAAAGTATAGCAACATCGTCTGAGTCTGTCATGACTGTTATCAGCTTGTTTTCATTGTGATTTCAGCTTTTTAGGCTGAAATCACAATGAAAACAATGCAATAGGAAGTAAATTCTAATACCAACCTCACTTAAGAAAATTGCTAATACCTTACTTAGATTTTCCCAAAGTGTTCTGTTTACCTCAGAATAAGTAACCTATACATTGATGTCAAAACAGAGTTTTACAAGATATGGTCAAGTTACACTTACTCGTATTGGCCTGTTATTCTTTATTATGTTTCTGTATCAGTTACTACTTAAATGATGAGGGTAAAGTCAGTAGTTTTACTTAATCTTATAAACAAAATGATGCTGATATTACTTGAGTAAGTTTAAGTGACACGCGCAGTTCAGTTTTACACCACATGGCAATTCAAATCACTTCCAATTTGCATATTTTGATTTTTATCAAATGTATTTGATAAAATCGGATATTTATAAATGTTAAATTAGATTTTTTGTTTTGTATGGGTGAACACACTCTTGATATACAGTATGAGTAGTTACACTGCTCTGCTCCATGGAGGCTGCTGCTGCCTCTCTCCCCGGCTACCTGTTTACTTGCCCCCGTCTGACTTTGCAGCGAGTCCACCCGTTTCAGAGTCTAGTTTTTCTGTAACTGGACCTTATTTGGCGATAGGCATTATCTGACATATGCGCTACTGTACTTTAGATCATTTCTATTACCCGTGTGGCGCGGTGTCATTCACCTGAGGTGCTTTATTTGCGGACTTTTTGGAGAGTCGCGTAGTTGTTGGACCAGGGGCGAGCCTCATCTGCATCTACAATTTAGTTGGTGAACACAACCTTAACCAACTAAATCTGAGTGAATATGGACATGCTGTATATCATTGTAAAGGGAAGAACCTGGAGAATTCAATCGCTGAGTTAGTTTTAACCTCCACTCATTTATTTTTAATCACTGCGCAAAATGCGGCACAGTGGAGGCGTCACAAGAGGTGATACAGGAAACAAAAAAGGACAAACGAGTGGTTGTGAAAGACTGTTGTGAAGCGGAGGGAGGAAGAGGAAGGAGGAGGTGGAGCTGACCAGTGCAGGACACCACGCTCTGAAACAGGAACAAACCCAGGAGGCGGTGCACCATTTCAGAGGATCAGAGAAGACAGAGGGCAGCCAGCCAGGTTTCTTCCGAGTGCTACAGTTTCCCCGACCTCCAAGGTCATGCGGGTCAGGTTGACACACAGTGTCGGACTCGTTCCCTAAAGACTCAAGACTTGACTCGGACTCGTTCCCTAAAGACTCAAGACTTGACTCGGACTCGTTCCCTAAAGGCTCGAGACTCGACTCGGACTCGTCCCCTAAAGACTCGAGACTTGACTCGGACTCGTCCCCTAAAGACTCAAGACTCGACTCGGACTCGTTCCCTAAAGACTCAAGACTTGACTCGGACTCGTTCCCTAAAGACTCAAGACTCGACTCGGACTCGTTCCCTAAAGACTCGAGACTTGACTCGGACTCGTTCCCTAAAGACTCAAGACTCGACTCGGACTCGTTCCCTAAAGACTCGAGACTTGACTCGGACTCATCCCCTAAAGACTCAAGACTCGACTCGGACTCGTTCCCTAAAGACTCAAGACTCGACTCGGACTCGTCCCCTAAAGACTCAAGACTCGACTCGGACTTAAGTTGCTATTTTTAGAGACTTGCGACTCGACTCTGACTCGTACCCTAAAGACTCGAGACTTGACTCAGACTCGTCCCCTAAAGACTCGAGACTAGACTCGGACTCGTACCCTAAAGACTCGAGACTTGACTCAGACTTGTCCCCTAAAGACTCGAGACTAGACTCGGACTCGTTCCCTAAAGGCTCGAGACTCGACTCGGACTCGTCCCCTAAAGACTCGAGACTAGACTCGGAATCGTACCCTAAAGACTCGAGACTTGACTCAGACTCGTCCCCTAAAGACTCGAGACTTGACTCGGACTCGTTCCCTAAAGACTTGAGACTTGACTCGGACTCGTTTCCTAAAGGCTCGAGACTCGACTCGGACTCGTTCCCTAAAGACTCAAGACTCGACGCGGACTCGTTCCCTAAAGACTCGAGACTTGACTCGGACTCGTTCCCTAAAGACTCATGACTCGACTCGGACTCGTCCCCTAAAGACTCAAGACTCGACTCGGACTTAAGTTGCTATTTTTAGAGACTTTCGACTCGACTTGGACTCGTACCCTAAAGACTCAAGACTCGACTCGGACTCGTTCCCTAAAGACTCGAGACTTGACTCGGACTCGTTCCCTAAAGACTCAAGACTTGACTCGGACTCGTTACCTAAAGGCTCGAGACTCGACTCGGACTCGTCCCCTAAAGACTCAAGACTCGACTCGGACTCGTTCCCTAAAGACTCAAGACTTGACTCGGACTCGTTCCCTAAAGACTCAAGACTCGACTCGGACTCGTTCCCTAAAGACTCGAGACTTGACTCGGACTCGTTCCCTAAAGACTCAAGACTCGACTCGGACTCGTTCCCTAAAGACTCGAGACTTGACTCGGACTCGTCCCCTAAAGACTCAAGACTCGACTCGGACTCGTTCCCTAAAGACTCAAGACTCGACTCGGACTCGTCCCCTAAAGACTCAAGACTCGACTCGGACTTAAGTTGCTATTTTTAGAGACTTGCGACTCGACTCTGACTCGTACCCTAAAGACTCAAGACTTGACTCAGACTCGTCCCCTAAAGACTCGAGACTAGACTCGGACTCGTACCCTAAAGACTCGAGACTTGACTCAGACTTGTCCCCTAAAGACTCGAGACTAGACTCGGACTCGTTCCCTAAAGGCTCGAGACTCGACTCGGACTCGTCCCCTAAAGACTCGAGACTAGACTCGGACTCGTACCCTAAAGACTCGAGACTTGACTCAGACTCGTCCCCTAAAGACTCGAGACTTGACTCGGACTCGTTCCCTAAAGACTTGAGACTTGACTCGGACTCGTTTCCTAAAGGCTCGAGACTCGACTCGGACTCGTTCCCTAAAGACTCAAGACTCGACTCGGACTCGTTCCCTAAAGACTCGAGACTTGACTCGGACTCGTTCCCTAAAGACTCATGACTCGACTCGGACTCGTTCCCTAAAGACTCATGACTCGACTCGGACTCGTCCCCTAAAGACTCAAGACTCGACTCGGACTTAAGTTGCTATTTTTAGAGACTTTCGACTCGACTTGGACTCGTACCCTAAAGACTCAAGACTCGACTCGGACTCGTTCCCTAAAGACTCGAGACTTGACTCGGACTCGTTCCCTAAAGACTCAAGACTTGACTCGGACTCGTTCCCTAAAGGCTCGAGACTCGACTCGGACTCGTCCCCTAAAGACTCGAGACTTGACTCGGACTCGTCCCCTAAAGACTCAAGACTCGACTCGGACTCGTTCCCTAAAGACTCAAGACTTGACTCGGACTCGTTCCCTAAAGACTCAAGACTCGACTCGGACTCGTTCCCTAAAGACTCGAGACTTGACTCGGACTCGTTCCCTAAAGACTCAAGACTCGACTCGGACTCGTTCCCTAAAGACTCGAGACTTGACTCGGACTCGTCCCCTAAAGACTCAAGACTCGACTCGGACTCGTTCCCTAAAGACTCAAGACTCGACTCGGACTCGTCCCCTAAAGACTCATGACTCGACTCGGACTCGTTCCCTAAAGACTCATGACTCGACTCGGACTCGTCCCCTAAAGACTCAAGACTCGACTCGGACTTAAGTTGCTATTTTTAGAGACTTTCGACTCGACTTGGACTCGTACCCTAAAGACTCAAGACTCGACTCGGACTCGTTCCCTAAAGACTCGAGACTTGACTCGGACTCGTTCCCTAAAGACTCAAGACTTGACTCGGACTCGTTCCCTAAAGGCTCGAGACTCGACTCGGACTCGTCCCCTAAAGACTCGAGACTTGACTCGGACTCGTCCCCTAAAGACTCAAGACTCGACTCGGACTCGTTCCCTAAAGACTCAAGACTTGACTCGGACTCGTTCCCTAAAGACTCAAGACTCGACTCGGACTCGTTCCCTAAAGACTCGAGACTTGACTCGGACTCGTTCCCTAAAGACTCAAGACTCGACTCGGACTCGTTCCCTAAAGACTCGAGACTTGACTCGGACTCGTCCCCTAAAGACTCAAGACTCGACTCGGACTCGTTCCCTAAAGACTCAAGACTCGACTCGGACTCGTCCCCTAAAGACTCAAGACTCGACTCGGACTTAAGTTGCTATTTTTAGAGACTTGCGACTCGACTCTGACTCGTACCCTAAAGACTCGAGACTTGACTCAGACTCGTCCCCTAAAGACTCGAGACTAGACTCGGACTCGTACCCTAAAGACTCGAGACTTGACTCAGACTCGTCCCCTAAAGACTCGAGACTAGACTCGGACTCGTCCCCTAAAGACTCGAGACTTGACTCGGACTCGTCCCCTAAAGACTCAAGACTCGACTCGGACTCGTTCCCTAAAGACTCAAGACTTGACTCGGACTCGTCCCCTAAAGACTCAAGACTCGACTCGGACTTAAGTTGCTATTTTTAGAGACTTGCGACTCGACTCTGACTCGTACCCTAAAGACTCGAGACTTGACTCAGACTCGTCCCCTAAAGACTCGAGACTAGACTCGGACTCGTACCCTAAAGACTCGAGACTTGACTCAGACTCGTCCCCTAAAGACTCGAGACTAGACTCGGACTCGTTCCCTAAAGGCTCGAGACTCGACTCGGACTCGTCCCCTAAAGACTCGAGACTAGACTCGGACTCGTACCCTAAAGACTCGAGACTTGACTCAGACTCGTCCCCTAAAGACTCGAGACTTGACTCGGACTCGTTCCCTAAAGACTTGAGACTTGACTCGGACTCGTTCCCTAAAGGCTCGAGACTCGACTCGGACTCGTTCCCTAAAGACTCAAGACTCGACTCGGACTCGTTCCCTAAAGACTCGAGACTTGACTCGGACTCGTTCCCTAAAGACTCATGACTCGACTCGGACTCGTTCCCTAAAGACTCATGACTCGACTCGGACTCGTCCCCTAAAGACTCAAGACTCGACTCGGACTTAAGTTGCTATTTTTAGAGACTTTCGACTCGACTTGGACTCGTACCCTAAAGACTCAAGACTCGACTCGGACTCGTTCCCTAAAGACTCGAGACTTGACTCGGACTCGTCCCCTAAAGACTCAAGACTCGACTCGGACTTAAGTTGCTATTTTTAGAGACTCGCGACTCGACTTGGACTCGTACCCTAAAGATTCGAGACTTGACTCTTGGGAAATCTTTGTATAACTTAACGCTGCTTTAAACTTCTCCACAGCTTTATCCCTGACCTCTCTGGTGAGCTCCTTGGCCTTCATGATGATGTTTAGTGACCACTACACTCTGACCATAGCTCTGAGGCCCTCACAGAACAGCTGGAATTATACTGAGAGTAGATTACACACAGGTGGCCTCTATTTAATGGTTAGGGCAAGGTGTGAACTTTCTGCAGTCATTAGGAATGTTATAAAGGCAATTTAATGCGCTCTGAAATGCTGTATGAATACTTATGCACGCCCCACTTTTCACTTTTCTATTTTTTTTTTTTGCTTTCACTTCACAGTTGTCTGTTACTTGTGTGTGAACTTTCAGTAAAAAATTAAGAATAAAATCTTTATGTTTAGGGTTGTAAACATGACAAAATGTGCGAACGTTCAAGGTGTATTAGTACTTTTGCGAAGCACTGTATGTGGAGAAAATCCAATATTATGCATTATATGAGGCAAATTAAATACTTATTTGGGTCGCAGCTTGTCATCCTAGTGTGATGGTGGGCCCAAACACTAAATCAGTTGACCACCCCTGGTCTAGACCAGTGTGCTGTGGTGCTTTACAGCCACCATTTTTATTTAATTTCACCCCTCATTCTCTCTCAGTACTGAATGCTGAATCATGTACAGGACTAAAGTGAGTGCAAACATTCAACCACATTTTAAGATTTCAAGCTTTTTTTTTTAAGCATACTGAGGCGCCCTTGATAGTGAATATTTATAAGTTAATGATATTTTTTGTTATGTTTTTGTGTCATTTTGATTTATTCATGCTGCTGTTTATGTAATGAATCATGTGTCTGTGTGTAAATGAGATGTTTGATGAATTACATTGTCAGCCTCAAGGCAGTCAATTCTGCCTTCCGTTTATAATCAACCCAAAACTGCTCAGAAACTGCACAAGATCAACTCCATCGCTGTTGAATTCAAGTACACTTTCTTTCTTTAAGTTGGGGATGTTTCTACAACCTCCTCATAGAAGTAAAAGGACAAAGACAAATGAACATCATCAAAGCAGTTCATAAAGGAAAGGAATCCCTGTGAATATGATATTTCCATACACTTGCAGCTTCAAAAGGGCTTGACTTTCACACATGCCTCCAGGGTGTTCGGCCAGTTGTGCAATAGCTCTTTTCTGCTGAGCTAAATGTCATGAACAGAGAGGTCTTTGTGGTGTGACACGACAATGATGTGCTTGCAGAGTGATGCGAGCGGCTGAGGAGACTACGTCCAGTAATGTGTTCCCCTTTAAGATCGTCCACTTCAGCAAGAAGCACCGCACCTGGCTGTTCTCAGCCGCCAGCGAGGAGGAGCGGCGGGTGAGCAGTGGAGACACTTTTCAGCGTTCACGACGCTAGGGGCCGAGATTGCCCGCCATTGCTGTAGTACCTCCATACAGGGGCGGCAGTTTTCCATTAGATAGCATTGCACTTTATACACGTTTTTAAGCAACTGTAAAGCCTGGTCTCTCATTTTTTAGAACTTTCTACAGTTAGATATTCCTCCTGTAATAACGTTGGGTTAGTTACAATAAAGAAACCAGGCTGGTTTTCATAAGGAACATTTTAGAAATCGTATGCCCTTTTTAGGAAGATTCTCCATCAGAGCTGGGGAGGAGGAGTCTGTAAATCCGCCATGATGTCCATTTCAAATGTGGTCATTATGGTAAACGGGGTGGAGTGAGCAGATGGAGTCTATGATTCAACCCAGGGGATCGGAAAAGAAATCACAAAGCACAGAAAGTCCAAAATATTTATTCAAGTAAGAGCAATGTTACTTTAAAATCATTTTACTAGTACAGCAATCCGCGGGGCATTAAAAAGCATTAAAAGTCATTAAATTAATTGTGCCAAAATGAAGGCCTTAAACATAATTAAAAAGCATTATATTTGATTTAAACAGGCATTACATCAGGCTTTCTTGGAAAACAATGTCAATATTCAACTAGTTTGATCTGAAACGAGACTCAAATGTTTGCTCAAAAGTTTCCCGATTGTGCCCAATTTTCTGTCTCATTCCTCGAATTTATGGGGTATTTGCAAATATTAAGACAAAATAGATGCACTAACTTACGGCATTTGTGGAATTAAATATAGTATTTAGCCATTAAAATGGCATTAAAAAGCATTACATTTGATTTGCTGCTGCCTGTATAAACCCTGTGAGTAACTGTTTGATTCACGTTTCAGTTGTGATATAAATTATGAGAAACAACAGACTTAATATGTGGAAATGGTCATATTTTCAAAGAAAACACCATAAGAAGAAGAAGAATATAAAAATCAAATTATTATGAAGAATTAGGCAAAGAAAACACAATACATTTATTTCGCGCATCAAAATTGAAATTTGTCATTTAAACATTTACTCACAGTGGTACAAGTTACTATTTATTTTTTCTCAAGTAGGAGTACAGATACTTAATTTTAATATTACTCAAGTAGAAGTAAAATGTATTATATAACGACTTCCTTCAAAAAGTGACTAAAGTACATGTACTTGAGTACTACCCACCTTTGTGTATAGGTCCCTCTGTGGTTAAGTGAGAAAGGTGTCTCAGAGGTGACCCTTGGTTCACCTGTACAGAACCAAACCAAGAGGCGGAATTATCAACCGTTTGAGTTTGGTCAGGAGAAACGTTTGGAAACGCTTTGTTTATTTATTTCGTTCTATGTCAAGACTGTTTTTGTTGTAGATTCTCCATGAAAGTGTTCATTAATGAATGAACTCATATGGATTATGTTTGAAACACAAAAAGTTGAAATAGATTCTTTTTGCTTTGATTACTGCTTTGCACTTTTGACATTTTCTCAGTGAGCTTCACGAAGTCGTCACAGAAATGTTTGGATTTCACAGACTGTTATGGACCTCATGAAGCTCATTGAGAAAATGGCAAGAATAAACTTGAGAATTTAAAAAATAAACTATATTTAGAGCTATTTCACCCTTTTTGGTTTCTTCCATAATCCCACATTTTCATCCATAGTTTAATTTCTTGGATGAGAATCACACAATGGAAATAGTGTTGGAAATAAAAATAAAAAACAATGAACGGGTACTGTGCGTTGCAGAGCTGGATGAAGCACCTGCGCAGAGAGATCGACCACTACAACGACCGGCGGGAGTCCCACACGCCCAGGTAACATCTGTCACCCACCAGGCAGCACAGGCTGTACCTCCTAACACTGTGTCCCATCGCAGCAGTGACACGGACTCAGACGCAGACAGTTTCTACGGGAGCATCGAGAGGCCCATGGACATCAGGCACACGGTCAATGACCCGGACGATGGTACGAACACAGCCTCCAAAACTCCAATCCTTTTACAACGCAACCTGCTTTTCCATGTCACTCAGTCATTTCATTGCTCAGATTGTCTTCATCTCGAAACATCTCACTTTGCCTGCAGTCCTCAGCCTGACCAGACTAGTTCCTCTTCTTTACAGCCCAGTGTGGGATCTTATCTACTCAAGTGCAGATAAGTCAAATCAAACATCGACATCTTTTGCTAAACTACCTCACAGAACATGAAAGCTCTTTATAGAGGGGAGAGGAAAGGTCTTCTGTCACATTTTAATGACACGATACCAATTAATAATGGACACTCCAAACATTGTACAGGCTGTGAGTGTGATTCCAGACCTTCCTGTGCTTGGAAAGAAAGTTGGGGCGTGATCTAACCCAGGACAAAGGCTTAGCCCTGAGTCCTAATCCTTATCTGTAAAATAAAGGTGACCACTCTGTGCAGATTATATGGAGGAGGATGACGACGAGGATGAGGAAGACTATCTGAGGCCGGACAGTTCGCCCCCACAACCAGGTGCAGTATACACAGTCAAATCTAGAAGGGGTTTTAAGAGGAAGCTTGTCATTATTAGTTTGGTGATGGTCGAGCGAAGTCTTGTGACCCTTTAAGGCAAAATAGTGTTGTAAAGATTCGGAACTTCTGAGCTGCTTCATTCTGTTTGAACACTGACCTCTTGTGGACAAACTTTATTATTGTGACGTCTTATAAATATGAGTGAAGCACCAACACAATCAATCATATGAGCAATCATGTAGCGTTTGATCATCTGCACAAGAAATCTGATGTAAATGTTTGAATAATCAGACCAGGCTTTAGAATTAAGTCATTCTAAAATAAGTTTTATTATTTGAAGGACATCATAAATTTTTTTCCACTCTAACAAAAGTGTCCAACATTAGGCCTTTAATGTGGACATATAGGGCTTAAAAAAGAGACTCAAAACCATTGGCACCCCTGCAGAACCAATACACATACAGTGGGAACCATATGTTTACATACACTTTATAAAAAGACACATTTGCATTTTTCCTCACTGTATGTCATGAAACAAGATTTAACTTATATGTTTTTTAGTTCAAGTACAATTGTAAAAATTATTTCTATTTGCTAAATGCCAGAATAATTAGAGAGAAATTTACATACACTATGATTACTACCCTTTAAAAAAATGACCAGTTATCAGACAGATACGAAAGAAGGTTCTGTGTCCCAGAGATGAACGTGCTGCGTCTGAAATGAAGATCAACCCAAGAACAAATGCAAAAGACCTGGAGAAGATGCTGAACCTGTAAGAGTTTGTCATTATCCAGAGTGAAACAAGTCCTGCACCGACATGGGCTGAGAGGGACCTCTGCCAGGAAGAGGCTCTGACTCCAAAAGAAACATCAAAAAGACAGATTGGAGTTTGCAAATACAAAAAGGATAAAGACTTTAATTTTTGGAGACATATCATGTGGTCAGACAAAAAAAACACGAACAAAGGACAAAAAAAGGATGAATCTTGCAAGCCTGACAACACCATCCCAACTGTGAAATACGGGGGTGGCAGCATCATGCTGTGGGGTTGTTTTGCTGTGGGAGGGACTGGTGCACTTCACAAAATAGATGACATCATGAAGAAAGAACAATATGTGGAAAAATTGGAGCAACATCTTAAGACGTCAGCCAGGAAGTTAAAGCTTGGGCACAGATGGGTCTTCCAAATGGACAATTCCCAAAGCAAACGGCCAAACTGGTTACAAAGTGTCTTAAGGAAAACAAAGTCAATGTTTTGAAGTGACCATCACAAAGTCCTGATCTCAGTTCAGTTGAAAATGTATGGGCAGAGCTGAAAAGGCATAGGCACGCAAGGTGGCCTACAAATATGTCTCAGTTACACCAGTTCTGTTTGGAGGATTGGAGCAAAACTACTGCCAACTATTGTGAGAAGCTTGTGGACGGAATTTCAAAACGTTTGACCCAAGTTATACAGTTTAAAGGCAATGCTACCAAATATTAATGAAATGTATGGAAATGTTTGGTTTTGTAAAAAGTAACAAAACATTTCTAATTCCAGTGTCATGTCAGACAGTGAGAAAAATGCAAATGTGTCTTTTTATAAAGTGTATGTAAACATATGATTCCTGCAAATCTGTCGCCTTCCTGCGAAATTCGCCGTTTTGACCTCGGAAAATACTATTCACGTGAATTGTGTAGTTCTGTAATAACAACATAAAATGGGGCGGGGTATTTCGTGTGGCGTGTAAATAAACTATGCAGGGGTTGAGGCTTGTAAAAGTTTACTGGTTACGCCAAGGGTTAAAGTTCTCGGATGAATGATGATACAGAATAATGCAGTGTTATTACTGTTATTATTAAAGAATAAAAATAACAATCTGAACATTTCCATTTGCAGTTTCCAACATAGTAATACTTAGTGCTATACTTACTTACTCATTGTAATTTTACTCACACTTTTGTGACACATGTAACAATGCACCAAAACAAAGAAAATATAAAAGGACCAGTTAAAAACATGATGCATTATTTCAAATGCACCAGAATGCAGAAGATATCACCTACATTCTTAAAAATCTCCCCTGCCCTCTCCCCCTAAACCAAACTAAACAGGTTTAGAGAGTAAGTAGTGATTGTAAACCTCCAAATCAATTAACGAATCAATCAATCATATTTGCACTACATACTACTATTGTTTAAGTTCATTGATCATAAAATCTTTGTAAAAAAAAATTGTGCAAACCGCTGCACTCCGCCACGGCCCTGTAACTGTCACCTTTTTCACCATGTGTGTGTTTGCATATCTGAATACAATGGGGGGTTATGGGCTTTACAACTGTTGAGGACAGATTTGGGTTTTGACAATGACAGATCAAACTGTAGAAGAAACAGTCAAAACATGATGAATGTAAAGTACGGCTCCAGATCTGTGATATGTCTCCTGTAGAACACAGCTGACTCCTGAACTGTGCGTGTAAACAAATATGTATACGAGGGTGAATGTCCCGTCTGCTATTATCTGTTTGTGCAGGTCGACCGGCTGGACCTCCACCTTCGTACCCCCCTCCCCCTGTCCCTGTTTTGTCCAATAAGCTCCTCCAACACGCCAAAGCCCCTCCCCTTCCCCCACCCATCCACCGAATCCCTACCAGCCCGCTCCCCAAAAAACTGACCCCTCCTGCCATTCCATCACCGCCCGCACACAAAGGCCTGACCCCTTCACCTGCCCCCGCCTACAAAGGCCTGCCTCCTTCACCTGCCCCCACCCACAAAGGCCTCCCTCCTTCACCTAACCCTGCCTACAAAGGCCTGCCTCCTTCACCTGCCCCCGCCCACAAAGGGCCGCCCCCTGACACACCCTTTGCGTCATTCCAACAAAGACACGGCCCCCTCTCTATGATGACGCCTCCCCTTCCTCCCCCAAACCCTCGAAGGACGCTCTCCAAACCGCCAGGAGAGAGCCAAGAGCGCCCCCTGCCTGCAGCGCTGCAAACCCCTGCCTCACGGCCCCTCTGTGAGCAGCTGGAGTCACGACTCCGCCTGAACCGCTCCGCCCACAGCCCCACCCACACCCTCTCTCGCAGCCCCGCCCACAGCCCCACCCACACCCTCTCTCACAGCCCCGCCCACAGCCCCACCCACACCCTCTCTCACAGCCCCACCCACACCCTCTCTCACAGCCCCGCCCACAGCTCGTCTCCAGGTAACCACTGTAAAGTCCAGCCAGCAGCTAAACCAGGACTGGCCTCTACCGGCTTCAGACCCAAGCCCCCTCCGCCCGCCTGCAAACCGCCTGTGCCCACGTCCAGGAAGCCCGCCTCCACCAGCCCACTGGGGTAAGTCCTGCTGACCTCTGAGGCAAGGCCGGTCCGACTGACTGTAAGTGAGTCACGGTTACATAGACCATCTCTGACTTTCATGGTTTGGAAACGTCCTCCTTCATGCACAGATTCAAAGGTATAACCCAAGGTATATCCATTATATTCATAATTTATCAGTATACGGATATAGTATTTCTTTTATTAACATTTTTCTCAGTTGCTTTAGCTGATTTCTCCGTTCAAACGTTTAGGGTTAAGGTGCTTTAGTTGTCATTATACAACTGTACCATTTTTGTTCTCTGCATTTGACCCATCCGTCTTTCTATATAAAACGGTGTTCTTTCCACTTTAAAGCCTGGAGTCAGACACGGAGAAGAAGAAGTCACTTTTCATGTCTCTGTGATAGATATTTCAATTTATATCAAATCCGATTCTCAGGCCACGGTTTATTATCTGTCTGTAAAGAGGTAACCTTCAGTTGTGTTAATTCCCTGTTTATTCCCCGTCATTTCCAAATATTCCCATAAATTCCTGTTAATTCTGATGGACAATATCCGAGATTGAAAATTCCCTGAATTTTGCAACCCTACTTGTGAGAAATGTGCCAAAGCGACAGAGACAACGGTCAAAAAAGTACCAAGGCTAAGGCGTCTAAAGCATTTGAATAAAGTATAATAAAGGATTGTACTGTACTTTAATGAGCTACTTTAGGATAAAGTAGCGTAGCATCGGTTTCCACAGGAGTAACAAGTAATGCTCTGGTTACGGTCAGTCTTGACAGTGACATGTGTGTGTGCCCCGTCAGAAGAGCCTCCCCTGAGGGACAAAGCTTCCGGTCCTCGGCGGACGAGCTTCCAGCAGACCTCAGGTCCAGATGGGACTCGGTCAAACACGACGGGGACCAGTCGGATGACGACGACTACGAGAACGTAGGT
This sequence comes from Proterorhinus semilunaris, assembly GCA_021464625.1. Taxonomy (NCBI): domain Eukaryota; kingdom Metazoa; phylum Chordata; class Actinopteri; order Gobiiformes; family Gobiidae; genus Proterorhinus; species Proterorhinus semilunaris. The sequence continues at coordinate 54,625,309 of CM038343.1, read as the reverse complement.
CCACACCTCAAAGTTCATTTGTTTAGCACTTTACAACACCAGGAGGATCCAAGTGCAGAAAGATAAAAACAATTCAAAAACACCAAATGATTGCATCCTAGACATAATTCAGTGCGTTCTAAGTATTAAAAGCCGGTTTGAAAAGATGATTCTTTAATCTGGGGGCAGGTCCGTGAGAACATGCAGACTGAGGGGCAGCCACAAAGCAACAATCACCCCACTGTTTGTCCCGGGACCTGGGCACGTCCAGAACCATTTGCTTAGAGGACTGGAGAGCTCTTCTGGGGCGATGTCCTCCGTTAAATATAACATTTGTGAGTGAGACCATGAAGAGCTTTGAAAACATCGTAATCGTAGTACAGAATTTTAAATTCAGGTGTGAGTTAGGTCGTTAGGACTTAGAACTACAAAGTTGTTTACCTACAGATGAGCATAGCCGTTAATAGATGGGAGGGACTTAGAAAAAGCAAAACTCCTCCCATTGGCCTATATCTCATCTGTGAGCTGAGCTTAACTTTAGTGTCGCTGATGAAGCCTTTTGGATTAGAGGCGAAACGTTGGACACTGCACCTAAAGAGTACAGAAGATGACTCAAGAACCTTCATTGAAGATGGACAACTCCTGTACAACTGAGAGCCTACACATACATTTTTGAAAACATACTTTAATTTAGTGTTACTTTTGATGAAAATATAATTTATTTATTTTTTTATATATTCAGTTTACAATTTAATCATAGTTTTAATCTTTTAAATCAGGCCTCTTCTGCTTAATTGAATTGAATCCTGAGCTTTTAGGCGTGTTTCCTTATCAAATACTCAGTGCCCTCAAGAAACAATGGAAACCCTGATTGTGTTGGGAAGATTTCTTTTAAAAAGTAATTAGTTATAGTTACTTGTTACTTCTCTGCAAAAGTAACTGTGTTGGTAACTGAGTTACAGTATGATAAAAGTAACTTGTTACTGGATAAAGTAATTACTAAAAATACTGCAAGAAAAAAGGGCTCATTGGAGCAAACATAAGGTTGTTTCAGCCACATAATCACTAAAGCATCTGACCTAGAGCTCAGCCACTGACTATCCACACGAAGACCAAACGCTTATTTTTCAAAAAATTTCTTTGTAAGCACGAAGCCGCTCAGTAAATGTGTGCGTCCACATGGGTGTAATTCATCTGCCAGGCCTGTGTGTGGCGCTGTGACGCTAACACAGATAATAGAACAAGTTGTAGAGGGCACATGCGCAGTAAACCTCTGTGGAATGTAAACAGTGAAAATGAAACGGATTCAAGAATTATGATTTACAGAAGAGACGAGGAGGCGAGTTTATTCTTCAGACGTAACGGGACTAAAGCAGAAAAACCTGTCAGTGACCGGACTTTGAGTCAGTCCAAAAACACAGACTGACTCTGTCCCTGTCGCCGTGTGTAAACTACGACGGATGAAGCGCAAAGTAAATAAATATCTCTGCACTCAGTGCGCTGGCTTACCCACATCGCCACAGACTTCATAAACTTTACTTCTGTGGTCGACAACTATCTATCAATCCAAACAAGTCAACAAATAATGAAATATAAAGCTGGCTTACTCTATAAGCTAGGCTTATTTGGCCAAGTCTGGCTTATTGTGTCCTGGCTCAGTTACTATGGAAATATAGCCAGAGAACTTAGGCTAAGAGCAGACTGAGCACAAGCTATGTTTCTTCTTTGTGGAATCCAACACCAATGGGCAATGTAAATGACACAAGCAGGGTATTAGCGCCATCATCTGGCCAAAATGTATATTGGCCTCACGTGGAAAAAAAACATGACATCACAAAATCAATTACTTTATGCAATAAATTATAAATATACACCAACATTGTCTTTGTCTCTCATCTGTGAAATACAAAGTTGTGTGACAAGTTGGGCTTACATCATACTTCACACATAACTCAAATAAATAAATAAATAATAATTAATTAAACTCAAATTAAAATTATATTGAGGATGGTAACGACAGCTGGGAAGTAGTAAGATCTCGGAGTATAATAAGTATTAATGCTTTTTAATGCATTACAGTATGTAGGGCTTTCATAATACATTATACATGAAAAAATATATATATATAAAAAAATGAGGAAATTGTACACAAATTAATATTATACTGAGGATGGTATATGACAACTGGGAAGTAGCAAGATCACGAAGTATAAAATAAAGTGCTGCATAGTAACGTGCCTTTATAACATTAAAATAGTGACTTCCGATAATGTTACAGTAATGTACCAATGTTTGGCATTGGTAAAAATGTGTAAGAAATATATTAATTATGATCATTTGTTACTTGCTCTGTACTAGACATTGTACAAGAAATGGAACAGCTGTTGTTGTGTTTTGTATGCTTTGATTGTTAAATGAAAATGTTATTTTTATTTTGGGGGTGGGCGCTTATAAGCCTTTTGCTTCGGCCCACTCTTTTTGAGCAGACTAACTGCTCAAATAAACAAAAAATTAATAGTTTCTGAACACTTTTGGTCTGATGATGACTCGGGGAACAGGCCAAAAGATTTGCCGGAACACTCTCAACACCATTATATCAGATCAAATCCTTTACCCTGAAAAACAGACAATTGGGGGAAATGTCTTAACCCAAAAAAAGAAAAGTGCCAATTTATGTTCTTCCCAATGGGTGCCCAGTCCAAAAAATATATAAGTCGAGGCTGAGAGGCTGTGCTCTACCTATGGAGCTAACGTAGCGGAACAAAGCTAGGCCTGTGAAGTCTGCTGCGCGTTCACACTCGGCCATGATTTCTCCATGAACTCTGTGATCATTAGTGTGGTCTGTTTATGTACACGGTGAGGGATAATTAGTGGAACCTGTCTTGAATTAGTGAGAATTGAATTAAGCTCGGTGTCCCTTTGGCGAAACCCAGTAATCGCAGCTTGAATTGTTGTGCCTCACGTAAGCCTGGATTTGGAGCTTTACAGAGCGAGTTTTATGAAACAGCCCTCAGGTTCAGGAAACACAACAACAGAACATGTGCTGCTTAAACCAACGAACGTGTCAGACACACTTTTTGCCCGCAATGCACGTGCTATGATTGGTCCTTTTGTGCAGTCAATCACTCCATCAGCCAATCAGCGTCACTGTTGCTCTGTCTCACTTCCTGAAACGAGCTGTTCCTCGGAAAAACAGACACAAACAGGATCTGACGGACGCATTGTTCTGCGAGCCTTAATTAAGCAATGACCTCTGTTATTTAGAAACACCGAGGGAACAGTAATTAATTAGAATACTGGGAAGTCCAACTGAGTAACTAACACAGTTATTTATAAACGCAGGAATTCCAAACACTGCTCTCCAGCAAAATGAGGCTAGACTATAAGACATTACGCAAATGGACACTATGCAAAGGTTTTGTGAGGACTTGAACTTAAGATTTTGTGCGAGCGGGCCGTGCATGAAGTCTCCTCAGAGATTCCTGCGAGCGTTGCATCATCGGTCACATTGGCCACATTTCTATAGCTCTTCTTTTTCATCGTTCTTATTGAGAATACATCAATTTGTTTGGATACAAGATGCCAGCCTCGTCTGGCCCAACGAAGATCGGGCCCAGGATCTCCCTCTAGAGTTTAAAGCCTCTCATAACTGCGTTTTGTCCTGATGTAAAGCTTCAGCTGGAGATAAGATGAGAACATTTCAAGTCTTGTCTTTCCCATTGTCCAAAAGGTCTCGTTTCCTCTCAATGCCAGCTTTGTTGGATTGGCATAAGATTAAGACCAGCGCCCTCTGCTGTCAAGTCTGTGTTATCGACCAATGGTGGTCAAAGTATCCTCACATGAGATTTCTCGGATATAGTTTAGTTTTGTAATAATTGTGGCATACACATTTATCTTTTCTTAATTACACATATTCACATATTTTAAAAATTTTTTATGAAACAACAAAAAAATAACCCAGCGTACCATTTGTTGGCAAGCATCCTTTTCTAATATTTACCCGGGGTGCCAACATTTCTTGAGGGAACTTCTTTAAGAGCTAATAGCAGACTGTTTCACCGGTGTTTTTTTTTTAACATCTGCTAAATAGCTTTTCCAAACAGGCTTGTGTTCTCCTTGCTCCTGTAGCAGCATGGTTGGTGTCTTCGCCCTAGCCTGATGTTAACTATGTGCTCTGTTTCCCCTCAGGTGCAGCTCCCAGACACCGTGTTCATCGACTCCACAGAGACCAGCTTCGTAGAAAAGTATGGCTGCATCCCAAACCATTAAATGATAGCCTCTAAGTACTAACACTAGCAACTAACCCTTAACCTTTAACCTTTCATGGGGTCAACTGTTAGATCTCTATGCAGTTAGTGAACTAGAGCTTCAGCAGCATTTGCCCAATTCGACCGTCCTTACCCAGGGGAAGGGGAAGTGACATCACAAACAGCTGTTTTTCTTCTTCTTTAAAGTTCAGTGCAGGCCAAACAAAAGCGCATAGCTTTTCACTTCACCCACCTTGCCTCCAGTGTCTGCGTACATTGGTGTATGAATGGGTGAGAGGTTCCTTGCTGTAAAGCGCTTTGAGTGCCTAATGTAGGTGGAAAAGCGCTATATAAGTTGAGACCATTTACCATTTACCATAGCGCCACCTACTGTATATTGTCCAACAACAACATAGTGTCCAAATAAAGACATTTAAAGCGGAAAAAAAAGAAAAAACATCCAAATGATCCTTCACATTTCCCTTTATTTGATCTCAACAGTGGTTTTATAAAGCTACAGTATGCAAATTAGCCATGTAGCTTAAGTTTCGACTAAATGACAGCAAAAGCACAAACAGCCTTCATTTAGACCGTTTACTGAGGCGGCTCTTTAAAACACTGACATGTGACTGCTGTGGTGACGACAACATGTATAAAATCTTATATATATTTTTTTATTATTAATGCGAAGGTGGGGGCGAGGGGGATGGGGGGATTGGCACGGTGGCTTATGGGATGGCACATAGCTCCTAATCGCCAGTTAGCATCAGAGGTCACTATGCTAAAGTGGCTATGATAGTGAGCATACAGGCCACTTTCCCTAACTCCTTCCCAACTGACAGCTCAATTCGGACGCTTCTTATCATGGCGGACAACAATTGTCCGTCGCATACTCCCTGAAAGAGCCCCATGAGCGCCCCTCCCCCACCTGCTTCTCAGAAGGAGAGAGAGAGAGACGGCACAAACCCACGTGTTGGTGTAAACAAAAAAGCTACACATCTCCTCCAACAAAATGAAGAGCAGTGATGCCTCTGGCAGCAAAAACAAAAGAAAGACCGGAGTGCCAGAATCAGAATAGTTTTTATTGCCATTGTTTGAGAACAGGTTCACAAACTAGGAATTTTTCTTGGTGCAGACGTGCGACATAAAACATATAACACAGAATTTAGATAAATATTAGCTATAAAACTTTAAACTGTAAGGCTTTAGGGGGCATGCATAAAGAATATTAATAAATAAGATACAAAATAAAAAGTTAAACGTGGTAAAACGACAACAATTTGAAATAGAACAACAGCGGGATTATAGTATTTACAGATGTGTAGCATATAAAGTGATATTAAGTGTTATAAAGTGATGAGTGACAGCAGCGGGTCTAAGTGTGGACACACCAACAGCAACAGAGCAGAAACATCCATGACTCTGTGACTGAGCTACAGAGACCTGTTATTGTTCATGAGTCTGATGGCGGAGGGAAAAAACTGTTCAAGTGGCGGGAGGTGTGGGTCTGGATAGACCGTAGCCTCCTGCCTGAGGGGAGAGGGGTGAATAGTCCGTGTCCAGGGTGAGAAGGGTCAGCTGTGATCCGACCCACACGCCTCCGGGTCCTGGAGACCATAATCCTATTTCTTTCTTTCTAACTTCTGGATCTGGATCTGGATCTGGACTGTAACAAAACGTGCAGGTCAATACATTTAAATCCATGTTGCGTAACATTTCACTCAATAAATAGAATAGAAGCACTGATTTTGGCGCCTCTCCTCAGACCTGCTGTCATGTCATTTTTCTGTTTGAATATAAAACACCATTGTCACTTGTGGTTTGTTGTTTGCAGGTTGTTCAGAGAGAGCGGGGACTGTCCTGACGGGCTCTACGCCATCAGAAACTCTGGGACCAAAACCTCCAAGGTCTTACCCACGCTCTCCACTGTGCTTCGTTCTTACCATCTCTATCTGTAATCAACCTCTTTTCCCCATGTCCTGGCCCTGTGCAGGTGCTGGTGGTGTGGGACATCAGCATCAGCAGAGCGAGGAACTACCGGCTTTTTGAAGAGGTGAGGACATTCTTCATCATAAGCAGATCATGGAACAGGACCAAATGAGATGGTAGACATTACAGTGTAGCTAGTTATTCAAGCAAACAGATCAGGTGCAACGTTTGAAGACTCATGGGCGTAACTTCCTTAAGGTCTGGTGTGGACATGTCCCCACCAACTTTGGCCTGGCACCAATATTTCACAACTTTTCCCTTCTGAGCATTTGCATTTGTGGACAGTAGCTTGAGCGGCAGCGGCTGGGCAGAGTTCAGAGCGTCTTTGAGCTTTTTCTGCATCCATGGACTTGACATGTTGTTTATTTGCAGAATGGCTGCATCTTCCTTGACCGTGAGCTGACCTTCCCAAGTCTGGCCATCCTCATTGAACACTACTACAGCAGTCCCCTGCCCCAACACGGATCTCTCTGTCTGCAGAGGCCCTACACCAACACCTCCTGACCCTGACCACAGGCCACTCCCCTTGGTGCACCTGCCCTCCCCCTCCGTTCAGTTGATCCTTTCTCCTCCTGGTTGTGTGGATCAGGAAGAGCATGACTTTCATAATTGAGTTCAAACAGTAATAATAATAATAATGCCTTACACTTATATTGCGCTTTACAAGCCTGTATTACCAAGTTTCTCAAAGCGCTACACTGTCGTCATTATTCATTCACTCCATACTTGGTGGTGAGCTGCTGTTGCAGCCACAGCTGCCCTGGGGCAGCCAGTCTGCGCCATCGGCCCACCACCTGCCACTCACTCATACACCAGGGTACGCAGACACTGGAGGCAAGGAGGGTGAAGTGTCTTGCCCAAGGACACAACGACAGCGTGCACCTTCTGGAGGCGGGATTCGAACCCCCGACCTTCCGATCACGAGACAACCCGCTCTACCATCTGCGCCACCGTCGCCCCACTATCATGTACAGTTTTTGTAGGAACACTGGGACTCATTCATGAAAGTAAACTAAACTCTCAGGAGAATACTTTTCGTTTTAGAGTGTTTTTTTATAAGTATTATTTTTTAAACATTTGGACTATGAAGCCAGTCTGACGGTTATAAACCCACTTTATTTATAATAAGCTGTAAATGTGTACTTCCTGTAAGTACTTTGACTGACTATGTACATTCACTGTATATTTGATATAATATATATTTTCCACCCTGGTTTGACCCTTTCATTTCTCAATGTCTGAGACTGGTTCCTCTTTCAGAGCCGGTCGGACCGCTCCGGGGGTGTGACTGGAGTCAATGAATCATCAAACTTCAGCACTTTACAATTTGACTTGATAGTTTCAGGTGGAGGGCAGAGGCCTCAAACAGAAAGTGGGCAAAGGTTTCACCTTCTACATGAACTTCATGTCAGATGATTCCCTAAAGTCAATAAGCCCAGAATTGAGAGAGACTTTCACTGGGTATATTATTTTGCACAAATATACAACAAATGAAAAGTAGCTGATAAAGCTGAGCGTGTTTGTTTTCGTGAGTTTTTTTTCTTTTCTTTTCTTTTTGCAAGGCAAGGCTAGTTTATGGTTGAGGTTAAGTGTAATTAATCTAATTAATAGGCTCTATGCATACAAATGACACGTGACTTCCGAGTCTGATCCCGGCAGGAATTTGGCAGCTTTTAAAGCTTTGCCATGTCGTTTTCAGTGTAAAATGGGCTATTTTTTACCTTATTTTTTAAAATCAAAATCACTATTTCGAATGACAAAATCTCAAATCCAAGGCTCTGAGAGAGGGAGAAAGGAGCGGTTTCTCATCATCGCAGGAGCACATAGGCTCTGTTAACTAGAAAAAAGTTCAGAACATTTCAGCATGGTACTATGTCTGCAGGTTTTGGGTGTTTTTTTCTGATATTTTTGGTTGGGTTTGGCTGCCCAGACCTGGCAACCCTGCCCAGCGGCCGCAGTCCTTTCTCTCTCGCTTTTTTCCCTTTAAAGGAACAGGCCACCGTTTTTGCACACTGAGATCTGTTCTTACCTGAGCTTAGTCTAGTTGATGTGTACCTGTCTGGTCTTTAGGTGTGCGCTCAGTCATGCAAAAAGCACAGAACTCACAAGGGAAAACCACTCTAAGTCCTTAGTACACAGGAAAACTACCATAACCATCTGAAATACTCACAAAAGTTCACATAATATGTCCCCTTTAAAAGCATGTCCAACAGGTGATGTTTGTCTTATGGTTTGTTATTGTTTTTTTGTCCCTACGCTCACTGAGGCACATTGAGATTCGATGTGTAATTTTACACCTCCAGCTCCCTCATTCTTTAACAGCATTGGTGTTCAAAAGCTGTTTTAAAATAATGTCACCTAAATCATGGGATATAATGTAGAAAACAATAATCTCCTAGGTTAGGTGTATTGAAACATTGTATTAGCATGTTATTGTGGTGTTCAGGATTGGATTTTAAATGATGTTTGTATATATAATGATGATGCTTTGTAATATTTTCATGAACCCCAGAAAGAATAGTCATTACTAAGGTAAAGAGTAATGGGGACCCATTAATAAACAAACAAATGGCAAGTGTAAAGTGCAGTAGAAATATAATATTTTATATAAATATATAATTATTATTTGGCTAACTCGGCCCTCAAGTTACTATCTTGTGCCCCCAACTATTTGCCGTTTATTAAATCCTTCAGAGCTTTTCTTTCACCCATTGTACCCATAGCCTGTATCTTGATTTATTTGTGAAAATGTAGCCAGGATGAGTTAACAATGTAAAAACAGTGACAGGCTAATAATCGGTGCGCATTCATTTGGACAACCATAGAGGCATATGTCAAATCAATGCAAACAATATTGCTTTTTTAAGACTGAGAATCGTACAGCCACTCGTTTCTGAGAGGCACCCGGGTAAAATGTGAGTGATGAAATGGCGCCATCTAGTGGATAATATTATTAGACACAACGCATGTTCGAAGGGAAATACCAGTCTAAGTGTGGATTAGAATGAGAACAAATGAATGAATAATGAGTTTAATGTGAACAAAACGTTAAGGATGAACCTCAACCTAAAGGAAATGTAGATATTTTGATATTCAAATTAAAGCTTTCCAGAACGACTTCCAAATGACCTCTGTTGTTGTTTTTGATCGTTGTTGTTTTTTTGGGTTGTTTTTTAATAAACGCTCTATGACGTGCGGACGGGCGTGCGGAGGAAAGCCCTGCTCCTCGTGCCACTGCCTGCGCTCCGCCATTCAACTCGAAACCGAGCAGACCCGAGCGCCTGGAACGCCCCCGCGTGCCGAGCCGAGCTGAGCCGAACCCCCTCGCCCCCCCGCCCCCCCGCAGCCGCATCCATGGAATAACAGGCAGGCCCCACGCAGGGAGCCAGCCAACCGCAGCGGAGGAGGAGGGCAAGAAGGAAGCCGAGAGAGGGCACTCAGGCTTCAGCTACAGCAACCCCCGCCGCAAGCAGAGATGGTGACCACTTCCACTCCAGCAGCACGGTTCCTGCTCCTGTGCCCGCTGATATGCCTCTTCCACGGCCCGCACGTTCACGGTGAGTGGCCTGTTTGTGTTTATTTTAGCCGCGTCGCTCGGTTGAAAGCTAGCCGCGCCGCCGTGCACCTGTCCTCGCGCACCTTCTTGGGCTAGTGCCGCCGCTGCTAGCCGTGTGTCCCCCTCTGTCCCCTCCTCCGTGTGTCCCCCACTGTCTCCTCCTCCTCCGTGTGTCCCCCCCCGGCAGCTGTTGTAATGGCGGTCTCCAGCTGCACCCACATCAGCGCCCCCCGCGTGTGTGCCCGCTCCTCGGCCTGGCTTGAGTGTGACACCGCGGTGACGGTGTTTGGATCAATGTACGGGCCCGTGCGTGCCCTCAATCCAAGCCCCGCAATGGAGACTGAAGTGCCCCCGGGGGAGAATGACGTGCCCCCGGGGGGAGTGTGAGATCGCGTGGAAGTAGGGTGACACTGACCACCTGTACCACACAGTAAAATAATACAAAATGAAGGCCTTTAATGTCACTGAAAAGCAGTGGTGTTTCGAGTAGGCATTAAATCTACATTTCTGGATTTAAAAAAAAAATGTTATGCCATAAATGAAGAAATAATATAACTAAGTATAGTCCAAAGCAGCTTAATCATGTCGGACCCTCCGTGTCACATGACCTGTCCCACTTTCACTGCTATTTGAAGTGGTCTTCTAACTTCTAACTCGTGTGTCTTGAGATGGGGCAGGCTCTCCAACACCACCCGACCTGATGTTGTAGCCTTTCTTTCCTGCTTCACCAGGCACTGCAGTGATGTAGTCCTACGAGCCAGATATCTAGGACTGCGGAGTGCCCCAGTTTTGGCCAACGCCAAGTCCCGTCTCCCTTCTCACTTTGTGATCAATGGAAACCTGGTGTAGGCCCGGGCCCTCATTTCAAACGCACAAGATGAGGCCGCTCCTCTGCGCCGAAGGTGGTATTTATAGAAAACAAAGCAAACGTGAAACATTGTGCACGCAATAGTGCTGGGTACCGGACTATTTATTTATTCCACCCCCCCCCCCCCGTTATCACGATATATTTGATGATGATTGACAATGGACAGATTATTTAAAAATCCCAGCCATGCGGCCAATGGGAAGATGAATTCATTAATATACTTTTTATTTTTCTATTTTTTATTGCATACAAATGTCCTGGCCATTATGAGTCATTTACATTTGACTTTTTCAGCACCCGTCCCCATGTTCTAGTTTGTTTATGCTGCTCTGATGGAGTTGAGCCCAACAGAAATGATGTCATGTCCACAACGATATAAACAATTTAAACGATATGTTTTTTTTATATCTTGATAATGATTTGTGAGTCGCCGTGGTTTCCAGGGACACAAGTCGGCAGACTCACTTTGTCGCAAACGGAGAAACAAGCACAATTTTAGAAAACTTGGCTTTTTCACTTTTTCGCAGAAAAGTTGAAGCCACGAAGAAGCCTCTACATGTTTAAGCTTTTAGGTTCAAACCGGCTTGATTAGGGAGAGTTGGGAGCGTGCAGTAAGGGCGGGGCTTTGTCTGTGTATTTACATACTGGGTAAACACCGCGGAGGAGGCACCGCTGCTTTGGTTTGTTGTTGACAAATGCTTTAGCAAACCAATGCCACGCAGTTTTATACATACGCCTATTGTCTGTCTGTTTTTTTAGGTTAGAAAAGGTTTTTTGTTCTGTCAGAGAAATAGTGCACGCCACGGGGGCGTGTCATTGTGCGTGTGTGGCTCTCAGAGGCCGCCGCTGCTAACGCTGGAATAAAACTGCAGAGGTTTGTTTTTCTGCGTGAGTGAGCTTTTCCAGGCTGACTTTTCCGTGCGACTGATGCCGGCTGACCGTTACGTTTCCCGAGCCAACTCCTGCAGAGTGTTTTGTTTTTGGTCGTAATCCAGATCGATACAAACTTCAACTAATCCATAAATGTAGTCAGTGCATCCTATAGCTTTCAGCCACTTCTTATTTGAGAGAGATCCGCTTTTAAATAAAGTTCCACTGGGTTTGTGGAGTGAAATGTAAACGTGCGATCACGCGCGGCCTTTTCCTCATGTGTGAGAGTGTATGAGCATTACTAAAGTAGTCCAGGAGTCTTTTCTAAAGTTAAAACGTCAGCGATGTCTGGAGTCTGTAACTCTCTCAGCCTGAGGCTCCAGCAGCTCACGGAGGCGGAGCTGACGCAGGGAGGCGGAGCTGACGCAGGGAGGCGGAGCTGACGCAGGGAGGCGGAGCTGACGCAGGCCTAGAGGGACTGGGGAGGAGCTATGGGAGGAGCACGCAGGATTTTGACTGTAAAGTAAATGAGAGTCGGCAACACTGTGTCCATTATCTACATCACTATGACCCAACATACACACATAGCAACAACATACACATAACATGACAGTGAGGAGCTCTACGGGGGTGTGGCTTATCTAAATGAGATGTAAATGAGCCCTGTTGTTCTCAACAGCAGAGAGGTGAGAACTGCCAAAAACTTCAGAGGCCTTTTTCTGCCCTTTGGCCTTTTTGGAATTAACTTGGTTAACTAAGCTTGGAGACGACACTTTAACAATCTGTGAAAAGCTCAAAATGACCCAGAACCGACTTGTGTCCCTGGTTCTAGTGACTGGTCACACATGCGATACGATATGGCCTACCCCTAGCTCTCTTTCTCTTTCTCTTTGCCTTTTTTTTTTTTTCATGACAAAAATAACTTAAATTACACACTGAAGTAGAAAAATACTATACTAATGTATTCAACTTTGTGATGATCAACACAGCAATCATAGACTTGGACCTAAAGCAAACTCACTTTGTGAATAAAAAACAATAAAATTCCAGATAATAAAATTAGGTTGAAGTAAGTGTGGTAAATGCTTGTTGCTGTTTGGCATCTTTTCTGAGAGGTCTGACATCGAGCTGCTGTAAATGTAACACTGTGGCTGTCGCACCCTTTCACAATAAGAGTCTTACTGAACCAATAACAGGCAAAGACTTTTATTGTGTAAAACTCAAACGGGAAGAAGTTTGTCACTGTTAGGCGATTTGACAATAATGAACTCAGTCAATTTTTTGGGGAACTTTTATATTTTTCAAAGACATGGATAAACGGCGCATTTGTGAACGCGGTGCAGGATTAAAATTAAACGAATGGGAAGGATGCGGCGCCTTAAACACACTCGCTTCTTCACACATGTGCCAGCCTGGTTAATAAACACACACTGAGATCTATGCAGAGTAGCAGCGTTAAGGGGGACATGACCGCTGAAATAGAGACAGAACGCCGGGTTTAAAGCTCTAGATTGAGGAGCCTGGTCGTGTATACGCCCTGGAGCGTCTCGCTGCTAAACGCTCGCATTAGCGTCTGACATTGCGTTGCAGAAAGTTTGCAGCTTGGGATTCCTTCACCGTGATAAAACGATCCCACAAAATCTGGAGATCGTAAGACGGTCTAATATCGCCCAGCCCTAGTCTCCAGGGAAAGGGTTGGGACCCACACAGCACTGGACCAGGTTTTCTAACGTGTTTCTCAGTGGACCATTGTGAAGATCTGGGTCAGGTTCTATAAATGTGCCACCGTGCTGATTTTAGACTATCACTATGATTCCCCCTTGCGCGGTGGGGCAGGATTTGTTCGCAACCAGAGCTTGAGCGGGAGAACGTACCCGGTACACGTGTCCCCAAGCGGCGACGTCCGGCACGTGGCCTAGCATGCTCCCTCCCCGTGCAAGACCATCAGTGCCAAATGAGCTGTTAGAGCTGCAGAACATCCAGAGCGCTGCTGCTCGAGTCCTGACAAGAACCAGGAAATATGACCATATTAGTCCAGTGCTCCGGTCTCTGCACTGGCTTCCTGTCACTCAGAGAATAGAATTTAAAACAGCTCTGCTTGTGTACAAGTCTTTTCATGGTTTAGCACCAAAGTCCATCTCTGACATGTTAGAGCCGTATGAACCATCTCGGGCCCTGAGAACTTCAGGGAGGGGTCTCCTGGTGGTTCCCAGAGTCAATAATAAACACGGTGAGGCTGCGTTTCAGTTTCATGCAGCTAAAATCTGGAACAGTCTTCATGAGGATGTGAGACAGGCCTCAACTCTGACAATGTTCAAATCCAGGCTGAAAACAGCTCTTTTTACCCGAGCACATGAAAACTGAAAGTATTTTATCTGCACTCTGGCCTTTTACTGTAATTGATTGATTTTTATGTTGATGTTTTAATGATTTTTATCGGTTTTCTTGTAATTTTATGCAACTGTGAAGTAGGGCTGAACGATTAATCGCATTTGTAATTTTATCGCGATATTACACAACGCGATTTCGTAATCGCAGGGCATGTGATTTTGGAAGTGAATGGAGCAGTGAGATATGGCAGCAGAGTCCGCTCCGCCACGTGCTTTTGTTTATGTCTCTAGTTAAGGTGCGGTAGATTGTGGATGTACAGTGACGATATCAGAATTTATCATGCAGCCACTGCGAAGGACTATTGCCTTCGGCCTTTTTCTAGCCGCAGAGCTAATCACACCATTACCTCGCTGCAGCTACACGCTCTGATCACAAACTCCCTCACCTCCGGATTACGCCTCTGCCTCCACAGAGATCTAGGTGAGCCTGTGCTGCTTGTAAAGAGTAAAGAGTTGTGGCTCAGTTCAGGATTATGTTTGGGAATGTTGTGGATAACGAACTTCTCTCAAAAGCATAATGACGGTTCATGACCATAAAGTATCCTCAGAGGCGATGCGTCATGTGCCTTTATTTACCTTTGCATCGACCGCATATGCTCCGTAGGTCGTACAGACGCAAGATATAAACACTAAACTGCTGTATGAAAAGGGTTGGAAACTCCGATCCGAGGCAGGAATCCGTGTCATGTCTTATTTTGCTGTTTAAGCTGAAATGTCACTAAATGGCTGCGAGTCAGAGAAAGTAAAACGTGTCTGTGTTTGGCCTCATGTCCCGTCTCCTTACGTCAATGTTCTTCTTTCTTCATATTGTCCAAAGTTACATCTCAAAACCAAAATGCTGTTAAGAAGTGCAGTCCACATGTTCACACATATTGAATAGGTCAAGCAACAATTTTGTTTGCTTTATTGTTGCAATTTTCACTTCAAATAAATTTAATATTGTTTATTATGAAAGACTGATTTATTGCCTGTGTTAGGTGAAAAATACATGAGAAGACTTGCAACAATAATCGCATATTTAATCGCAATCGCAATATTGAAGAAAAAAAATCGCAATTAGATTATTTTCCAAAATCGTTCAGCCCTACTGTGAAGCACTTTGAATTGCCTTGTGTATGAATTGTGCTCTACTTGCCTTGCCTTGAATTGCAGACTTGCGCCAACAACCATAGGCCTGATTTCTCAATAAATAATCCTATTTCATTAACTTTATATAAACCTCTCTTTTACATCTGTACTTGCTTACAGCAGTTCTACCAATGATTTTATTACAATTATTTTTTTTGCACAAATGTGGAACAAAACTTCAAACAAAGTTTTGCAAGATAAGGGAAGGGGGGAAAAAAGTGTTGCAGTGCATCATTAATAACACATTTTTTAAGTTTCTAAGTTATTAGAGATTATAATGACATTGATAAAATAAATGTAAACTCAACCCCGACCCAAACCCGACTGTCATGCGTGAAATCTCGGGTATGGGCTCGGGCCTAAAATCTAACCTCTAGCCCTGAGTCTGTGGACTGAGTTCCGTGCTCGCCAGTGGCGTCAAACAGGTTAGTTAGGTCCTGGTTTGAGCAGCGTGCACAGGGTCTACACTCCTCTGTTAAGGGAATGGAAGCACGTCCCGTCGCAGGTCTGTCTTCAGTCCGGACGGGTTCGTTAGGTTCGGCTGCCAGCTCTGCGTGAACCTATTCCCTCCCGGAGGAAAGCTCTGCTCAGGCTGAGAGACGTGTAGTCCCGCCCGGCTCCAGCGCTGAGTCCGTGGAGCTGACTGCTGGTTCAGATCATGGTCCAGAGTCTGCTCTGACTGCAGCGTTACATTCTTCTTTTTAATGCACACTATTTAAACAACAAATCTGGTCTAAGTTCATAAACTTTTTACATTTTAGATCTACAGCTTATTTAATAAAGCTAGCTTTAATTATTATTTAAAAAAAAATAGTAAATGTGATCTTGGATTGGCTATAAGGTTAATGTTGCTAACGGATTCTATAACCTTCCTCATGCGTAAAAATATCATTTGTTTTGTTAAAAACAAGTATTCATAATTTTCTGGTTGGAGAAATGTTTTGCGTAAGCCCTGTGAGTGAGGCCTCCTGATACGCGAGTATTTTTGGGCGTTTCATTCAAATGACGCTAGGATTTCTCCGGGGCATTTACTCATGAGCTGCTCATGCGTACAAAAAGATCTGAGCGAAAAGCACAGGTTCATAAATGTCACACGAACTCATATATTGCAAATACACCTAAACATACACCATTTTTGTACGCAGTTGATAACTGAGGGCCAATTACACCACAATGGGCACTGGCAGTAGTGTCATCGGTTTGTCAAAAGCTTTATAAACACAAGACATTATTATCTGTTATTACAAAGTTTGTAGCCTACTTGCCCCTCAACCTTCATCCCAATTTCCAATACCCACTACTGCTTCATTACTTTTTATCATGAAACTGACTAAAACTTGCCTAAACTGACTAAGTGACCAAAACTGAAAACATTTTTGACTGCCAAAAACAACACCCTATACGTCTCACGATACTGAAGAAGAAGAAGAACCTTTATTTATATAGCGCCTTTCACAGACAAAGCCACAAAGCGCTTTACATGAGAGCATTTTACATTCACTCCACACTCGGTGGTGGTAAACTACGTTAGTAGCTTCAGTTTCCCCTGGGGGAGACTGACAGAATCGCGTCGCATTATAAATTTCGTGGAAGATGTTTTTAATGGACTTGATGGTCATTAGATATATCTTAAGGTATATCTAATGACCATATATCTTTCCTATGGCGATAAGATGATCCTTTATTGACCTCACAACGGAGAAATTCACTTGTTACATTTGGCATTCAGTAAGATCACTCACTGTTTTTGTTGTGACCCCTCTCGGCCACCGTTACTTTACAGTCTCGTTGTACAGTCTAACAGCAGTGGGGATAAAGGCCTTGCGGTAGCGCTCCTTCTTGGGTTCCTCAGCCTTCCACTGAAAGAGCTTCTCAGCTCCTCTACAGTCCTGTGCAGTAGGTGGGAGGTGTTGTCCATGATGGATGTGAGCTTGGCTAATAACCTCCTGTCCCTCACCTCCTCCACAGAGTCCAGGGGGCAGCCCAGGACGGAGCTGGCCCTCCTGACCAGCTTGTTCAGTCTGTTCTTGTCCCGCTCTGTGCTGCCCGGGGCCCAGCACACGGCAGTCTAGTGGAGAGCAGAGGCTACCACAGAGTCATAAACAGTCCTGTGCAGAGGCCTGCTCTCTCCGAAGGACCTCAGTCTCCTCAGAAGGTGGAGGCGACTTTGGCCCTTCTTGTACAGGGCGTTGGTGTTGTGGGACCAGTCCAGTTTATTGTTGAGGTGAACACCCAGGTACTTGAAACTGTCCCCCTCCTCGAT